>JAOPSE010000001.1:122848557-123506441 GCA_029449295.1 Zea luxurians
ACACTGCACTGTTATAGGTGGTCTTGACTGGTATGAAATGTGCCACCTTTGTCAAGCAGTCCACAACCACCCAGATGGAGTCATAACCGGCTCGAGTGCGAGGCAAACCGAATATAAAGTCCATTCCAATCTCATCCTATTTCCACTAAGGAATCTGCAATGACTGCAACAAACCTGCGGGCCTCTGATGCTCTGCCTTGATTCTCTGACAACTGTGACATATGGCAACATATTCTGTGATTTCCCTTTTCATGTCGTACCACAAGAATCTTTTCTTCAAGTCTTGGTACATTTTCTCGCTACCAGGGTGTATGGAATAAACTGTCTCATGAGCTTCTTGAGAATCAGCTCCCAAATTGATTTAATGTTGGGAACGCATAACCTATCTTTGAACCATACCACACCTTTTGTGTCTTCCCGGAAATCCTTGCCTTTCCATCTAAGATCAGCTGACGAATTTTGTTGATCTTCTCATCCTCTTTCTGCCCATCCTTGATTTCTCGCTCTAGAGTGGGCTCTAGCTCAACTATCACTCCTTGGGTGTTGTTTAGAAATCCGAGACTCAGCCTATCAAATTCCTTTGCTAGTTCATATGGCATCGGATGAGCGACCATCATGTTGACTTGACTTTTTCTGCTCAATGCATCGCCAACCACATTTGCTTTTCCTGGATGATAGTGTATCTCCATCTCATAGTCTTTGATTAATTCTAGTCATCTTTGCTGCCTCATGTTCAACTCTGACTGGGTGAATATATACTTAAGACTCTTGTGGTCTGTATAAATGTCACACTTCTGCCCATATAGATAGTGCCTCCAGGTCTTCAGTGCATGAACCATTGCTGCTAATTCCAGGTCATGTGTGAGGTAATTTCTTTCATGAATCTTCAACCATCAGGACAAGTACGCCACTACTCTCCCTTCTTGCATTAGCACACATCCCAGTCCAGTGTACGAAGCATCACAATACACTGAGAATGGATTATGAACATATAGCGGAATCAACACATGTGATGTAGTTAACTTCTTCTTCAATGTTTCAAAGGACTCTTGGCACTCTAGGGTCCACTTGAACTCAACTTTCTTTGCTAGTAGGGCTGTCAATGGTCTAGCAATCTTAGAGAACCCTTCAATGAAACACCGATAGTATCCAACCATTCCAATGAATCTCTTGTTTCCCCGAACATCTCTTGGCGCTTTCCAGTCTAGAATATCTGCTACCTTTTTTGGATCCATAGCTAATCTGTCTCAGGTTATGATATGACCCAAAAACAGGACTTTGCTGATCCAAAACTCACACTTGCTCAGCTCGGCATACAACTGATGCTCTCGTAACTGTTGCAATACCATCTTCAAATGCTCCTCGTGTTCTTCCTCATTCTGGGAATATATGAGAATATCATCGATGAACACCACTACGAACTTGTCGAGGTAGTCCATGAACACACTATTCATCAAGAGCATAAAGAAAGCTGGCGCATTTGTCAATCCGAATGACATGACTATGTACTCATATAGTCCATACTTGGTGATAAATGTTGTCTTTGGTATATCCGAAGGTCGGATTCTAAGCTGATGGTAACCTGACCTCAGATCTATTTTTGAGAACACATCGACTCCTCTCAACTGATCAAACAAGTCTTTGATTCTAGATAGAGGGTACTTGTTCTTGATAGTGACTTCATTCAAGGATCTATAGTCAACGCACATTCTCTTGGTACCATCCTTCTCCATGAACAAAACTGGAGTGACCCAAGGCGAAGTACTTGGTCTGATGTACCTGTCTCTAACAGTTCATCGATCTGCTTCTTGAGTTCCACCAATTCGGGTCCAAACACTCTATAGGCTCTCTTGGAAATAGGGGCGGTGCCAGGTTCAAGCTCTATGGCAAACTCAACTTTACGTTCAAGTGGCATGCCTGGTAAGTCCTCAGGAAACACGTCGGGGAACTCCGACACAACTCTGATAGCCTCAAGCAGGTTGGCCTCCTTACCATCTATAGACATATGGTGACTGGCTCCTACTTCTAGATCAGACATGAACAGTTCAGTTACTACTTCTTTCCCGAATGGGGATACTAACTTTACTGTCCTCTTATCACAGCTGATAGTTGCTTGGTTTCTGTACAACCAATTCATCCCTAGGATGACATCTAACCCTTGAGTACCCATTACTACTAGGTTAGAGGGGAAGTCTACCCCCTTATTTCAATCCTTAGATTCGGGCACATCTTATCAGACTGAACTTTTCCCCCAACTAAATTAACTCTTAGAGGCAGAATCGTTGGTTCTACGAGGATGTTATGTGCTTCTACCCATGATGTAGAAACAAAAGAATGTGTGACACTAGTATCAAATAGTACTTTTGTTGGATGGGATTCGACTGGAAACATACCTACTGCCACATCTGATGCATCCTGGATTGCTTCGGCCTCCAAGTGGTTCACCTTTCCATGGCTGTAGGCCTGTCCATTGTCACGAAACCTCCCAAGGTATTAGGCCCACCTACAAATGTCCTTGTCCTAAGGACCTCGGACAACCATGTAGATGCATATAATCACTCGACAAGTTCGGTCATCTGTATCATCATCATATCGCACAAGAGCACTTCACCCATCACGCAGACATTACACACATAGCCGGAGTAAGGAAATAGCGGAAGCAGATTACAATAACATAATTTACATTCATAAAATATAGAGAGAATATTTATTATAGTACCGGGTGTTATGAGTGCATAACTTATTATTACAAAACAGGGAGGTAAAACATCCTCCCACTAACACATTCACTGATTGGCCTCCTCCTTTGGTACCACCTTCGAGCAGAAACAGCAAAACTCTGCTGTTTCATCACCTACAACAACATGGGTTCGAAAACCCTAAGTACGGAGTGTACTTTCTCAAGTCTTACCCGATAAAGGAAAAGGCTCTCAAGGATATGCTAGCTTGTGGGATTCAAGGTAAAGCTGATCAAGAATCAAAGACTCTGTTTGCAGAAATGCTTACTAACAGTGGATCCTTAAAATCCAGTTTTATTATCAGGTGAAGTCATTACCTGCATCTAGAGTTCTTTCTATCTTAGTTCAAGCACTTGGCCTACACTATCCATATTTTATCCCTCTTTGAGTTCACTGGAATGCTATGTGTAAGTCAGTGACCACGTCTTCATGTCCGAGAAGTAACGGCGATCCAAATCGATTAATATTCAACTGAGGATCTCCAACCACACGACATATGTAGCACTTAACACTTGCATATGTCAACTCGCCCACGGGTTTCTCAAGACCAGAACGGGTTCACACCAACCGAGAGCACAGACACACCACCGTCCAGCCTCTTGCCACGGAGGGTACACGCTACTCTCGCCATCTCTCCACTCACATTGCGTGGTGGCCTTTCTGGTATTGGTCCGACCAAGGCAAAGCTTACCCATGACGAGGCATGTGGCTAGTTAAAGGGTCCTCGGTCAGCAGACCCACATCGACATGGTCCTTAAGCGACTCAGACGGAGACACTACACCGAGACTTCCTTCTCATGCAAATCACCCGCCCGGTCTCATCTTTATCATTTATAACCCAAAGTTTGGTACCTATCAGAGGTATATCTTTTCCGATGTTGAACCCATCATGGCCATGATGGATTCACCATCAAGTCTTTTCTTTGAAAAGTTCCCATCCCATATGAAGCATCATTCTTGTTTAAAACAAAACATTTTGTTTTCTAAGGCAAGACTAAGCATCAAAAAACTTTTAAGTAAAACAGGTATCAAGGAATGGTAATCAGTTCCAAGGAAGGAAATGCAGCAATTGTTTATCACTCAACTCCTACCACCTAATGCATCATTTCAAGTGATAAAGAGTAAATAACAAGGAAAGGATAAATGCACTGGGGCTTGCCTTGTGTTGTAGGAGGCTCAGGGTCTGTCCCATAGATATCAAAGTAGAAGTTGTTCTCGACACGTGGAATTTCAGCTTGCGGGGCAACTTCTTCTTTGACTACTACTTCTTCGTTTTCCATACATAACAATACATATACATGAATGCTCATGTGATGCTATGAATATGCAGTCATAATAGAAACACACTAAGCTATATCTTGAATACAACATTCCTTCACAGTGCCCACTAGTCACTAGAGTTTCCTAGTTTAGTGCTCTATTAGGGTTAGGTGTTTAAATCCTAGAAAGCTAGTTTCTTGGGTTTGGGATCAAACAATGTCCAAAGCATGCCAAACTTTACCCAAAAAGTTTTACTATTTTTGGAGCTACCAATTTAATTCTAAAATTCTAAAAGGCTAGGTTTATGCATCTTTAAATAGTAAATAACTACAGGTTTGAACTAAAAATCTTGGAACTATTTTTATTAAATACTAGATGAATTTAGGAGTCTAGCAAAATTGGTCCCATAATTTTACCATTTTTCTAGAATTTCCTATAAATTTCTAAGTCTGGCAGAAAAAAGAAAAAGGAAAAGAATGAATAGTGTTGGGCTGAAACCAACCCAATATGACCCATTAACAGGGGAAACTCGCGCCTGCGTGGTGGTTTTGCATAGAGGCCCCGGTCTTTTGAATAAGTGGTAAAGAAGTCGCGACACTATTCCCTTGTTTCTCTGACAATCACACTTTAACCCCTCGACTTCTATTTCTTCGCAAGATCAAGTCCCCGACGGTGAACGGCGGCGTGCGTGCTCCGGCGAGCTTGCACCGGCCGCAACACCCAACCATTCATGCCCTAAGTTGGTCTACACCTAATTCCACCCCTGGCAACCCTAATCCATCCCTCAATTGAACCAGCCCGGCCCGAAGTTCTTCTGCCCACGATGACGGCGAAACCCGAGGTGTTCCTAACGACTAGGCGTGGTGTAGCTTAATTGGCAGGGTCGACGAGCATCACAAGCACATGAGAGTGTCGAAACACGAACCAGGAAGGTGAGAACAGACCTGTAGACGGCTGACCACGACGAGGTGACTCATGGCGACGCGGAGAGTGGATTTGGGGGAATCCCAAATTAGGGCGCTGTGGTGGACGATCGGAGGCGAGGGCTAGTGCTTTGGCCTCGTAACAACTTAGCGGAGCCAACAGTGCACACAATTTATAGCCTCCGAGAGTGGTGGCTCCAAATTTTGAAGGGGAAAGCTAGCGGCCGAAGAGAGGGGTGAGTCACCGGCGAACGCTATCGTGGCTTGCATCGAGGCAATGTTACAGGCGATGGACAGGCTTCCTATGACAGTTTACTACGATGTGGTAGGGCTTCGAAGCATGTGGCATCCGTGCGGTAGGCGGCAGACTCCGGCGAGGTCACCTAGACATGCCGCAGGGCAAGTGGGTACGACGACTAGGCGGTAATAGTGCTCCAAGTTCATCCAGGCGCACGATCTTTTCACCCACGACCGTTATCCGCACACCCGAGAGAACAAAATCGCAACATCGGCGAGGATCGCGGCGCGGGATCACCGACGGTAAGATACACTAAACCTGGCGATCTGATTCAGTCACTGTACCATCGCGCTAGTCATTAGTTGTTCTAACAGAGCGATTTGTAGAGCTTTGTTCTTCATTGTTTGTGTAACAACTCCCTAATCCGTCTGCAACAAAGTTAATCTCCTATAATCTTGCTTTGATTTCATCACAGGAACTATGATAAAAAATCCACTGGATCATACTTGAATTCGCCCCCAAAGTTTATCAGAGTTCACTGTCATCCAGGGTTCAATCTTTAGGGGTGACTGACAATCCAACTTCATGTCCATCTCCAATTTTTGCACAGCACCAATGCATAGCCACTTAATCAAATTTGTACTCCTATCATGGCTCTACAAGTTTGATGTATTGACCTAGGGAAAAATCCTTATGAATTAAGAAATACAAGGCTCCAAAGTCAGCTTAATCTCACTGGAATTTCAGAGTTTAACACATGAGTGTTCTTGGGACTTTTGCAATTAAGTCCAAATTGCTCCACACTACTTGAAAATTCTCCAATGTAAAAGTTGCTTGGTTTTTGATGTTCTACCACTTTTATATATATACTTTGGTCCAAAAGTGTATAGAATGTGAAATCACCCCTAGGGTACAAATTAGGGTTTTCTAGGGTTCCTTTTAGGGTTTTTAGCACTCTAGGGTTTTGTGCCACTCAAATCCATCAAACTTGATCTCTTATGAATATTTCCAATGACTTTTGAGGTATTACTCATTTTGGCTTCCCATTACCCACATGCCCTAATCTCAGGGTTAAGTACCCTACCCTAGGGTTAAGAATACTTCAAGTCACCACATCACACTTGTTTTGAAGTTTTACCTAGTGGATGCATTCTAGGGGTAACAAACATAATGACATGTCAATGCTTATGATGCCATGCTCAAGTTTTAGTTCTAGTAACACCAGAGGTGTTACATCCTTCCCCCCATAAAAGAATCTCGTCCCGAGATTTAAGATCCTAGGGTAAGTAATGGAAAAGGAAACACATCACATCTATATTTCCTTATTTATCTTACAGAGCAGGGGGTGGTATGGGGTTTATTCCATCTTTAAAACCAGATATACAAATCTTACAGGTTACATGAAGCTAAAAACCTAGGAAAAATTTTCTCCAAGAAATCTTGAGTCTCCCAGGTTGCTTCATCTTCAGTGTGCTGGTTCCATTGTACCTTATATAATTTAAGAGTCCTCTTTCGGGTGATTCTGTCCTTTTGATCCATAACTCGAATAGGATGTTCCAAATAAGTCAAGTCTGGTTCTAAAGTGACATCCACCACATCTATGGTTCGATCAGGAACCCGAAGGCACTTCTTCAATTGGGATACATGGAACACATTATGTACCACAGATAATGATTTAGGCAGGTTAAGTCTGTACGCCACTGGTCCGCATTGTTCAAGAATGGGAAACAGACCAATATATCGGGGAGCCAACTTTCCTTTTACCCTGAACCGATTAACACCCTTCATCAGTGATACTTTCAGGTATATATAATCTTTGGCTTGAAAGACCAAAGGCCGGCGTCGTTTATCCACATAGATTTTCTACCGAGCTTGAGCTTCTTTCAAGTGGTGTCTTATCCGTTGAACTTTTTCTCTGTTTCTTTGACCAAGCCAAACCTAAAAAACCACCATTCTCTCGGTTCAGACCAATTTAAGGGTGTTCGACATCGTCGCCCGTACAGTGCATCAAACGGTGCCATTCTAATGCTTTCTTGATAGCTGTTATTATAAGAAAATTCTGCCAATGGCAGACAGTCATCCCATTTCTGCCGGAACTCTAGGACACATGCCCGTAGCGTATCTTCAAGTATCTGATTTACTCTCTCAGTTTGTCCACTTATTTGAGGACGACAAGCCAAACTGTGGAGTAATTTAGTACCCAGGGATTTATGCAGTTCTTCCCAAAACTTGGATACAAATTGCGGTCCTCGGTCTGACACTACTGTTTTTGGAACTCCGTGCAAACTGAGAATACGAGCAATGTATAACTGGGCATACACAGCAACTGGGTGATCTGTTTTAACAGGAAGAAAATGTGTTATCTTCATGAGTCGATCAATTATGACCCAGATAGAATCAAATCCTTTAGTTGCCTTGGGTAATCCCACAATGAAATCCATACTAATATTTTCGTATTTCTAGGTTGGGATTGGCAAAGATTGCAGTGGCCCAGCAGCCTTCATATGTATGGCCTTGACTCGTCTGCAAGTGTCATACTTTGCCACATAGCGTGCACTTTCAATCTTCATTTTAGTCCACCAATAATGTTGCTTAAGTCTTGATACATCTTAGTGCTTCCAGGATGGATGGAATATCGACTAAGATGAGCTTCGTCCAAGATTTGCTGGCGGACTTCAACATCTTTTGGCACTACTATGTGATCTTTAAACCATATTACTCCTTGATTATCTTTCCTGAAGCAATTTGCCTTGCTAGCTTCCATTTTCTCATGAATGTACTTCATACCATTATTGGTTCTTTGGGCATCAATAATTCTTTGCAGAAGAACTGACTCAAGCTTCACATTTGTCAAAATTCCTTGCTGCACTATCCCCAGATTCAATTTCTCCATTTCTTGACATATAGTGGTGTCAAGTGCTTTCACTGTAAGACAACAGCAAAAAGTCTTGCGACTTAAAGCATCTGCCACCACATTAGCTTTGCCTGGGTGATAATGGATTTCCAGGTCATAATCTTTGATTAGCTCAAGCCACCTTCTCTACCTCATATTTAGTTCTGACTGGGTAAAGATATACTTCAAACTTTTGTGATCCGTATACAAATGGCATATATTCCCCAACAGATAGTGCCGCCAAATCTTAAGGGCATGTACAACTATAGCTAGTTCCAGATCATTAGTTGGGTAGTGTTTGTTGGAGCGAAGGCAGAAACGCCACCCTTCGCCCGAAGTCTCCACCACTTAGCCCCTGCCCTGACGGACAAAGCAGGCAGGGACACCCTTCGCTTCATCGGCACCAGAGTCAACACGGAGACCCTTCGCTAGATTCGGCACCAGACGAAGGCCTGCGGCGACGCCTCCCCGCGGCGCGGCCTCGTTCAGCTCTGAGGCCCACATGAGATCTGGCCCATTGTAACGGGCCCTGCGTGGCCGCGTTCGTGTTACGGGCCTAATCTGTAAAGGCGTACTTGTAATTACAGCTTGTAACCCCGCTTTATGGGAATATTCTAGGGATAAACTAGGTGCCTGAGGGCACATGCGTCCTTAACGCAAGGCGCCGTGCACTCGGACACCTATAAATACCCCCGCACAGTGCCCGTGAGAGGCTAGATTAACAGAGCTTTTGCCATCACGCGCGAGTGCCCTGTTGCCATCACCATTCACTCGTGTTGGATCCCCTTGCTGTCGAGAGCAAGTTCCAACATTTGGCGCCCATCGTTCGTGCTACGAGACAACCACCCGCGATGGCACCCAAGAGAGCTAACCCGAAGGCTGACGAGGCTGCGAAGGCAGCACTGCTCGCCGCAAGAAAGGGCAAGGCCCTCGCCCTCACCCAATCCACCCACCAAGAGGCCACTGAAGACGACACCCTCCGCACCTGCGACCCTGAGGGACAACCCTCAGGCTTCGCACCTCCCTCAGGCTTCGCACCTCCCTCAGACTTCGCACCACCGGAGGGCGCGGACCTCGCCGAGGACGGTGAGGTCCTCGGCGTCTCAGCAGAAGAACAGCTACAGCTGCGTGCCCTGCGCCTCAAGAACCGCAACCTCCAGAGGCAGAAGGAGATACTGGAGGCCAAGCGCCAGCGTGTGTCCGCACTTGCCAAAGTGCGGCAGATGATACGCGACGAAGAGCACAAGGCCCAGGAACTCGAGCGGGAGATTGCGCTGATGCAGCGCGAAGGCCACCTCGACCCGCGGCACGAGTCATCCCTCCAGCAGCGCGCACAAAACGAAGACACGCGCGAAGGCCACCCCGGCCTGCAGCATGGGCCACCCCTGCAACACCGCGCGCAACCGGAGGACCCGCGTTTCCCCCAGCGCGACTTCACTTTCCCGCACGCCGCGCCATTCCAAGGGGTCAATTATCTCGATGAGCGAAGCCCCCTGGCGCCTCACCTGCAAGTGACGCCGTGGCCAGCTAACTTCCGGGCTGGGACCTACCCCAAGTACAACGGCAGCACCGACCCGGCTCAATACATAATGAGTTACCAGGTCGCCGTCGCATCGTCCGGGGGGGACGACGCCACAATGGCGAAGTCCTTCATCATCGCCCTCGAGGGCCCCGCACTCACCTGGTTCACCAGGTTGCCTCCGCTGTCCATCGATTCCTGGAGAAGTCTCCGAGACAAGTTCCTCCTCAACTTCCAAGGGTACCGCCCGGACACCGACGCCCTGGCCGAGCTCTCGCTCTGCAAGCAGCTAGAAAAGGAGACCCTGAGGGAATATTACCGCAAATTCCTGACACTCAAGTCACAGCTACCCTCAGTCGATGACCAGATTGCCATCCACTATGCTATCAGTGGTCTTCGCGCTGGCGTCCTTTACAGCCACTGCATCAGAGATCCGCCAAAGAACCTCCAAGAATTATACCAGCTGTTTGAAAAGTACGCCAGATCCGAGGAGCTCCACCAGCGCAAGATTGAGTCCCAGCGGAAGCCAAAAGATGCTCCACAGTCCAGCCGCACGTGGACAAGGACTCCGCAACCAGACTCCGGTCGAGATGGCCGCGGCCAGCAGCAAGTGCACAACATTGCCAACCAGCAGCCGGCCGCTGACCCCCTTCGTCGCCAGGAATATCCCCCCCAGGGCCGCGGAAGTGGAACTCGCGGCAGGGGCCGAGGGCGTGCGCAGCCACCCCCTCCACCGCGCCGATTTTACTGCCTTTTCCATGGCGAAGACTGCGCCCACCAAACCAAAGACTGCCCCGAAGTGAAGGCCACCAGAGACAGAATGGCGAGGGCGCAGCCGGCCGACAATCCCAGAATTGTCGCGCATAATTACCAGCTACCCCCTCCACCATATATCCACGCTCCCGCCCCGCATCCACCGCACCACGCTTACCAACATCATCAGGAAGTACAAATCGTACATCCTCCGCCTCCACCACCACACCAGCAACAACAAAACATCCCCCATGCCCCAAAGCAGGAAGACTTCGCCGATCAACCTTATCGCGGAGTCATTCATATGATAACTGGGGGGTCCAGCACCGACTTCGACACCAAGCGGCAGAAGCGGGACCACTACCGCAGCATAAACCATGTCGCCGTCACGGGCCCAGTTGTGCAGACAAAGTGGTCCCACGTACCGCTCACCTTCGACGCACGGGACGTCGACTTGCGCAGCGCCCCCCACTGCGATGCCATGGTTATCAATTGCAGCATGGCAGGCTGGGACCTACACAAGGTCCTCGTTGACAACGGCAGCCAGGCAGACATCATCTTCCTCCATGCCTTCGATCGCATGGGCATCAGCCACAGCCTGCTTAAGCCTTCGGACAACCCGTTGTATGGCTTCGGCGGCAAGAGCACCTTCCCCGTCGGCAAAATAGAGTTGCCCCTCTCCTTCGGTGTAGCACCCAATGCCCGAAGTGAGCAAGTGACTTTTGACATTGTGGATATGGTATATCCATACAACGCCATCATGGGTCGGGGCTCCATCAATAAGTTTGAAGCTGCCATCCACGGACTATATTTGTGCATGAAGATACCAGGCCCGCTAGGCGTAATTACAGTCTACGGTAACCAGCAGACAGCACGCAACATAGAGCGGGACTTCGTGCCTGGTCAGAGGAACGTGCACTGTCTCTCGACACAGTGCGAGGTCCCTGCGCCCGCCAGCCCAACTGACAAGCAGCACGACAAGGCTCAGTTGCAGAGTCAGGATGGGACCAAGACTGTCCCCCTCGATCAGACCACGCCCAAGCAGACAGTCACTATCAGCGAAGACCTTACTTCGCATGAAGAAGAGAAGCTCCTCTGCTGCCTGGCCAAGAATAAAGATGTCTTCGCCTGGTCCGCCCTCGACCTGGTCGGAGTCAGCCGATCCATAATCGAGCACAGTTTGGGAATCGACCCCTCGGTGCGACCAAGAAAGCAAAGGCTCCGCAAAATGTTCGACGAAAAGACAGAGGCCGCCAAGGCGGAGGTGCACCGCCTCCTAGAGGCTAAATTCATTGAGCCAGTGGCTTACCCCACATGGCTCTCCAATGTTGTAATGGTGCAGAAAAAAGCGGGAAATGGCGGATGTGCATAGACTTCACCAGTCTCAATAAGGCCTGCCCAAAAGACAATTTCCCGTTGCCACGGATCGACAAAATAGTCGATAGCGCGGCCGGATGCGAGGTCATGTCTCTCCTCGACTGCTTCTCCGGCTATCACCAGATATACATGAAGGAGGAAGACAAGGCTAGCACCAGCTTTATAACACCCTTCGGCACTTATTGCTTCGTCAGAATGCCGGGTCCACCTTCTCCAGACTCACCAAAACAGTACTCGAAGGGCAGGTCGGCAGAAATATATTTACATATGTGGACGACATCGTCGTCGCCAGCAAAAAAAAGGAGGACCATCTCGCCGACCTGGCCGAGACATTCGCAAACATGCGAGATGCACGACTCCGCCTAAACCCGGAAAAGTGCGTTTTCGGTGTTCGCCAGGGCAAGATATTGGGCTACCTGGTGTCACACCGCGGCATCGAGGCCAATCCAACCAAGATCCAGGCCATCATCGACATGTCGCCTCCGCAGTCCGCCAGGGACGTCCAGCGTCTGACAGGCAGATTGGCCGCTCTCAACAGATTCATTTCCAGGTCGGCCGAGCGAAGTCTTCCTTTCCTCAAAACTCTCCGCGGCGCAAGAGACTTCGCCTGGGGGCCGGAGCAAGCAGCGGCCTTCGCCTCATTAAAACAGTACTTAACGGAGCTGGCCACCCTCACGAGCCCCGACTCCTCGCTCCCCCTATTGCTCTATGTCGCGGCTTCGCCGCACGCGGTCAGCGCGGCACTAGTGCAGGAGCAGACAGTCGAAGGCGCTGTCAGACAGTGCCCTGTTTATTACGTCTCCGAGGTCCTGACACCGTCCAAATGCAACATGACAGAGCTGGAGAAGATCGCCTACGCAGTTGTTATGTCCTCGCGCAAGCTGCGCCATTACTTTGAAGCATTCAAGGTTCGCGTCACCTCAGACAGGGGGCTCGGCGAACTGTTTAGAAACCCGGAGGCATCGGTGAGGATCGCCAAGTGGGCAGCCGAACTCTCCGGCTACCACATCAGCTTCGAGCCCAGGACAGCCATCAAATCGCAAGTCCTGGCAGACTTCGTCGTCGACTGGACCGGGCCAGTAACACAGCCGGACTCGACCACAGAGAAGGTCTGGACGATCCATTGCGATGGCGCATGGTGCCATGCGGGGGCAGGCGTCGCTGCAATCATAACCTCACCAGTCGGGGTCAAGCACAGATATGCAGCACGACTCAGCTTCAATCTGGAATCCGACAGATGCACAAATAATATAGCAGAATACGAAGCAGTCATCCTCGGCCTCCGCAAGCTAAGGGCCCTCGGAGTCACCACTTGCATCATCAAAACAGACTCCAAGGTAGTTGCCGGCCAGGTCGAGAAAGACTATGCAGCCAAGGACCCCGCACTCATGCAGTACCTCGCGGCCATCCAAAGTCTCGAGAGGCAGTTCAAAGGGGTTCACCGTGCAGCATGTGGACCGGGCCAAGAATGAGGAGGCCGACGCATTGGCCAAGGCCGCGGCCAGGGGCGAAACTCTGCCCTCCGACGTGTTCTTCCACGTCATCGGCACGCCAGCAGTCCGGAGCCCCGAAGGGCTCCAAATAACCAATGACAGCGAGGGCCACCGTACAGTCAACCTCATCATGACCGAAGACTGGCGAGCACCCATAACCCTGTTCCTGCAGGGGTATTATCACCCAGCCGACATCAGTGAGGCCAAGCGCCTCAGACATCGAAGCCGAGACTTCGCTCTGATTGAAGGCCAACTCTACAAAAAAGGGGTCAGCCAACCAATGCTTAAGTGCGTCACCGAGGCCGAAGGCATGCAGATTCTACGTGAAGTCCACAGTGGCACGTGCGGCTCGCACGCGGGGCCGAGGGCCCTAGCTGCTAAGGTGATCCGCCAGGGTTTTTACTGGCCCGCAATGATTTGCGCCGCGAATTGGGTCACTCGGTCCTGCGAAGCCTGCCAGAAGTTCTCTCCTCGGTCAGGTGGCCCTTCGCAGTATACAAAGCTGATCGCCCACACATGGCCTCTCCAGCGCTGGGGTCTCGACATTGTTGGACCCCTGCCCACCGCTCAGGGGAACCTTAAGTTCGCCTTCGTCGCGGTCGAGTACTTCACCAAATGGATTGAGGCACGGGCTGTCTCCACAATAACATCAAAGACTGCCCAAAAATTCTTCTGGCAGAACATCGTTTGCCGCTTCGGAGTACCGTCCGAATTAACAGTCGACAACGGCAAGCAGTTTGATAACCAAGGCTTCAAGGATTTTTGTTTCTCCATTGGCACCAAGCTTGCCTTCGCCTCAGTCTATCATCCGCAGTCCAATGGGGTCGTGGAGCGCGCCAACGGGAAAATCTTCACAGCTATCAAGAAAATGCTCCTCGATGAAAAAAGGGCAGATGGAGCGATTTTTTACCCGAGGCAGTCTGGGCACTAAACACGACTGAGTGCAGGGCGACCGGGTTCACTCCCTTCCGTCTTTTATACAGATCGGAGGCCATGACCCCGCAAGAAATAAAGCACGGGTCCCCGCGAACAGTCCCGTCAGCCGTCCCAGATGTGGACGAGCCAACTTCAAAGGATCTCATCGACGGAGACCGTGTCTTCGCCCTACAGGCCCTGAACAAGTATCAAGCCCAGACCAAAGCATGGCGCGACCATTCAGTCACCCCGAGGGAGTTCAGCGAGGGGGACCTCGTACTCATTCGAACAGCTCGGACGGAGTCCAAGGGCAAGCTGGAGCCCAGGTGGGAGGGCCCTTTCATCGTCAAGACGAAAGCTTCCCCCAGCGCTTACAGGCTCACAACGCCAACCGGCGAGGACCTGGAGCACTCCTGGAACATCGACAACCTCCGCAAATTTTTTGTCTGATTCCTCAGGGCTGTCTTCGCCCTTGTAATTCGCAAAAACAATCTTGCACCGGCCCGCACTCTTTTCCTCCCGGGGGGTGAGGTTTTTAACGAGGCGGAGCCATGTAATATATGCGTAAAAAATCCCCCGCAAAAAGACATGCGTCGAAAAAGACCGCGATGACGGTCTTCGACATTCGACCACCACGAGGTCACCGCGAGGCTAAGCGCTAGCTACCCTCGCGTGCGACAAATCCGCGCAGAAGTCGCCTAAGGGTGCAGCCGGATTAGCACAACAAGTGCGAGAAAAAAATCTAAGTCTATCGCGAAGACTATCCGCGCAGAAGTCGCCTAAGGGTGCAGCCGGATTAGCACAACAAGTGCGAAAAAAAATCTAAGTCTATCGCGAAGACTATCCGCGCAGAAGTCGCCTAAGGGTGCAGCCGGATTAGCACAACAAGTGCGAAAAAAAATCTAAGTCTATCGCGAAGACTATCCGCGCAGAAGTCGCCTAAGGGTGCAGCCGGATTAGCACAACAAGTGCGAAAAAAAATCTAAGTCTATCGCGAAGACTATCCGCGCAGAAGTCGCCTAAGGGTGCAGCCGGATTAGCACAACAAATGCGAAAAAAAATCTAAGTCTATCGCGAAGACTATCCGCGCAGAAGTCGCCTAAGGGTGCAGCCGGATTAGCACAACAAGTGCGAAAAAAAATCTAAGTCTATCGCGAAGACTATCCGCGCAGAAGTCGCCTAAGGGTGCAGCCGGATTAGCACAACAAGTGCGAAAAAAAATCTAAGTCTATCGCGAAGACTATCCGCGCAGAAGTCGCCCAAGGGTGCAGCCGGATTAGCACAACAAGTGCGGAAAAAAAATCTAAGTCTATCGCGAAGACTATCCGCGCAGAAGTCGCCCAAGGGTGCAGCCGGTTTAGCACAACAAGTGCGGAAAAAATCTAAGACTATCTGTGCAGAAAACACTTAAGGGTACACCTGGACTAGCACAGCAACGGCTGAAACGACAACATCAAACCATCCACGCCAAGACCAACTATAATCAAGCCAACACAGCGCAACAAAACAAATCAGTGAGTACAAAATGCCTTCGCACACACACGTGCACGCGAGGGCACACAATTCCACCATACAAGCCTTTACATACACAAGCGAGGGCACCACACTCTACATCGGCTCAACCTTAGGAATAATTCCCATCTCCCTATAATTAAATAACATTATCCTGAGCTCCTCACCCGCAAAAAGACTTCGCAGTTCCCGCTCACCTACACTCTCGGTAGTCGGCAGAGCCAACAGTTCCTGCCGACCAGCCCCACTCACACGAAGCCGAGCCCGCTCCTCCGCGCTAACCCTACGTTTTGCAACCGCCCTTCGTCGACGGCGCCCGGTGCTAGGGCCTGGCACGTCCGGCGCGTCCGCGGCGTGTGGCGAAGCCTCCGCCGCAGCCACGTCCAAGGCCGCAAAATAATCCAAGTCCTCCCCCGACGACTCCTCAGTCCACTCAACCGAGCTCCCGGAGTCGGCAAAATCAAAAAACTTAGATGCAGACCCACTATATTCATTACCACCTTCCGCGGTCGAAGCCGCCAAAAACTCAGTAGTAGCGGTTGCGTGCGCAGGCCCAAAATCTTGAACCTGCGCAGCAACCAAAGTTCAGTACAACATCCAAAATTCCCCAACCCTAAACAACCACTACGCCACCTGCGCGGGCCCTGACGCTGCGGGAGCCTCCGCCGTTGGCTCCGCCGCCACTTCCGCCATTGTTTCCACCGCCTCCGCCGCCGGATCTTCGACGGTCGGCGCAGCTGCTGCGAGGGCATCGGGAGCGCCTTCGGCCACCTTCAGGGGCAGGTCTTCAACTGTCGCTGCAGATGTGGGGGCGCCTGGTGCGTCTTCCGCGGTCTCCGGGGTCGGCTCCGGGTCAGGAAGGGCGCTGTTCAGTGCTCCGAAGTCGTCCACCTGCTCGCCTCGCTCCGCCTAAAACAAAACATACAAAAAGTCAGCAAACACACGCACAGACCACATCCAGCAAACGCCGAACAAACGACAACGTTACCTGAGCCCTCGCAGCCTCGGCCCGCTCCCTGACCACTTCACCACCATACAGACCCCACATCCGGTCATAGAGGGCACCGGCGGACTCCTTCACCACGGGGTCTTCGACCTTATAGATATCTCGCCCAAAATCTTCATCTGCCTGGTCGAAGGCCTCATAGTGCCGGCACCCTTCGCGAGAGAGTGCGTTCATCGCCCCCTCGCAGGTGACCAGGGAGGCGAACGACATTAATCCCCTCAGGATAGTGGGGAGCTCCTACAGCTCCTCTTGCACCCATTCCAGACAGCGAAGCCCGGCCTCTCGCTCCGGCACCACGAAGTCACCGGTCCGCGCACCCAGCTCACGATATGTGGCCATAAGCTGCGTGCGCGTCCGTTCGGCCTCCGTTCGCACCGCGGCTTCGGCCCCCTTCGCGCGGCTCTCCAGAGCGGTGAGCCGCTCCCGCAGGTCTTCGGCGAGACCCTTGGCAAGGTTGCCTTCCGCCCGTGCCAGCCTAGCCTCCGCCTGCGCGGCCTGCTCCTTGGCGATGGCCTCGTTGGCCTCCCTCCTCTCCCCCGCCAGCTGGCGCCGGAGGTCAGCCTTTTCCTTCTCCAGGGCGGCCACCTTGTCCGCCAGTTTACGACACTTGCTGTCGGAGGCCGACTTCTCACGGACAGCGTCAGCATGTTGCGTCCGAAGTCTCTCGACTTCGGCAGACAAAGCTGCCGTAAGTGCCCCCGACGCAGTACGACTGGTGAAGTCAGCCACCTGCAGAGCGCACGTAAGGCCACGGCCGTAAAATATATATATATATATATATATATTAGCTCGGCGGACCTGACTCAGTGCCTCCGTCGCCTGACTTAGCGCCTCCGTCACTCCTTTCAGCCGGCGAGTCGCCGCGCCAGCCTCGTCCCTGACCAACGCGAGGGCCGACACCTCGTCTCCGGCGCCAAGGGTCCCGTCCCTCGCCTTCGACGACAGCGCAGCCGTCGTGATTGCCGCGACAGGCACAACTATAGCAAGCTGGCCCTCGTCCGACCCTGCAACGCATCAACGAGTCAAAAAAAAAGGCGGCCGGGTGACTTACCCCCGAGATAATCGTCCACACTAATATCGGTGCCGAAGTCGGCAACGCGTTTGCCCGGCGGCGGCGACGTTCGGGCCGCCTTCGAAGCCTCCGCCAGTCCGCTGGCCGGCGGCACCACCTTCGTCAGTTTGGAGACTCCGGCGCCCGCCGTTGTCTCCGGCGCCTTGCTGGGTGCAGAGGCGCCCGCCTTCGCCGCCAGCGGCGGCTTGCCTCCGCTGGAGGCCGCAGCCTTCGCCGTTCCCCGCTGCCTTTTCGGCCGGGCTTCGTGAATCCTGACAGTCGCTTGGCGTTTTTGCGCCGCCCCTTGGCGATCCTTGTCCATCACTGCCCACACAACAGCACCGATATTTCGCCCGTAAGGAAAAACTCTCCACTGACGAACCATACAAGATGTAAAACAGTCTTCCTCACCCGCGCAGGGGATAGAAACATTTCTAGGCCAGCAGCCCCCGGTAACCCTCAGCATCCGAGCCGAAGACTCCCGGAGCTCGGCCGAAGACATCCTCTCCCCCGGGGCCGCACACGACCTCATTAACTCTCTAGCAAAACTATCAGACACCCCAATTCCTCCCATCGCAGTACCTAATTTTCTCTTTTTTGAGGAGGGGGCGGCCGCCAGCGCAGGGTCGCCTCCAGTCTCCACCACCGGCTTCTTCCCACGGCGGTCCGCTTCGTCTTGACCAGGGTAGCCGTCGTACGGCAATTGATTTAATTCGAAGACCCTGTTCAAACGTTCATTTGACCCGCGAATATCAAAGCTGCGCTGGCCTTCCGTCCTCGCCACGTACCGCCCCACGAGCCGCACCGCCAAGTCCTCCGCATCACGCACAAAGGCGGCCGGGTCACGGTTTCGCAAATTCAGTGCAAAGGCAGGACTTCGCACCACCCTTCCTCCGTGAAAAGGCATCTGGCGAGGGCACACTTCGCCCAGCACCCAGCCGTGCGCCAAGGGCCAGACCCCGTACGCCACGAACTCTTCAACTAAATCACGACCACTGCTCTGGCCGGCGGCACACCGAAGGGCCCCTTCGTCTGCATCCTCTTCTGCCACTTCAAAAGGCGGATATGCAGAGTAATAGTGAGAGCACATCTCAGACACGGGAAGTCCTTCATGGCCTTCGACAGTAGCCTCAGCAACGTAAAACCAAAATTCATTCCAATTGCCCCACTTGTTGCGGGCGCACGGAACCAACTCCACTACTGGCATTGTGGTCTTGCCGGTCTTCGGCGTGAATGTGCACGACCCGAACTGGGCAACCCCGTCCTCAACCATCCTCTTCTGCCAATGCAAGCAATAATTCTTCGCAAAAACTTCAACCGATGGCTGTCCACCGTACGAAGTCGTCGCCCAGACATACTTCGCCAGCGCCACCACGGCGTTCGGTGTCAGCTGATGTATTTGAACGTTGAATCTACGCAGGACTTCGCCAACAAACCGGTGCGCAGGCAAGCGGAGACCGGCGACGAAGAACGCCTCGAAAACAACCAACTCACCCTCCGGCTCGGGGACTTCCTCCGTCCCCGGAGCACGAGCGACCCCGCCGCCAAAGTAGCCCAAACGCTGCATATCTTCAACGCGGGCCGACGTCATCCGTGACACACCAAAATCAACAGAGTCACCGGCGCGCAGCTCCTCCACCATCACGCTACTCAACGTCTCCTCAGACGAGGCGGCGGCCGGCGGCGTGGCATCGGCGGAAGAAGAAGAGGATGGCATTGCTACGTACCGTCGGCGGCGGCGGGCGGTCTGCTTCACGCGAGCCAGAACTCCGACGAGCAAAGGGAGCAGTAGAAGAAGAGGAGCAGAAAGACGGCGGGCGGCTAGGGTTTTCACGGAGCGCGGAAGGCAAAGTGCAAACAGCGCCGACCCCCGCCCCCTTTTATAGGCAGGGCGCGGCTCTTCGGGAAACCCGCAATCCAACAGTATGATGTCCATCAACGGTCACATCAAAACCCCCCGCGGAACCACTTCGAGCGAGGGCAGCGTCTCTGCCATCTAGCGACGTCTTCGGCACCAGGTGACTTTGTCGAACTGGTCCCTCGGAGGGCAAATGTTGGAGCGAAGGCAGAAACGCCACCCTTCGCCCGAAGTCTCCACCACTTAGCCCCTACCCTGACGGACAAAGCAGGCAGGGACACCCTTCGCTTCATCGGCACCAGAGTCAACACGGAGACCCTTCGCTAGATTCGGCACCAGACGAAGGCCTGCGGCGATGCCTCCCCGCGGCGCGGACTCGTTCAGCTCTGAGGCCCACATGAGATCTGGCCCATTGTAACGGGCCCTGCGTGGCCGCGTTCGTGTTACGGGCCTAATCTGTAAAGGCGTACTTGTAATTACAGCTTGTAACCCCGCTTTATGGGAATATTCTAGGGATAAACTAGGTGCCTGAGGGCACATGCGTCCTTAACGCAAGGCGCCGTGCACTCGGACACCTATAAATACCTCCGCACAGTGCCCATGAGAGGCTAGATTAACAGAGCTTTTGCCATCACGCGCGAGTGCCCTGTTGCCATCACCATTCACTCGTGTTGGATCCCCTTGCTGTCGAGAGCAAGTTCCAACAGTGTTCTTCATGCCGGCACAGTTGCCTTGAATAATAAGCTATGACTCGCCCTTCTTGCATTAGGACACATTTGACGCGTCACAATACACATCAAAAGGCTTTTCAATATCTGGTTGTGCCAAAATCGGTGTAGTGGTTAACAACACCTTCAGCTGCTCAAAGGCTTCATTGCATTTAAAGGACCAATCAAACTTTGTATCATTCTTCAATAATCCCGTGATGGGTTTAACAATCTTGGAGAAATCCGGAATGAATCTGCGGTAATATCCAGCCAGTCCAAGGAAGCTCCAAACTTGATGTACTGTAGTTGTTGAGTTCCATTCTAGAATATCCTTGACTTTGCTGGGATCAACCGCAATCCCTTTAGCAGACAATACATGTCCAAGGAACTGGATCCTCTAACCAGAACGCGCATTTGCTGAATTTGGCATACAACTGATGTTCCCTTAAGCACGTTAGCACGATCCGCAAGTGCTTTGCATGCTACTCTTCATCTTTGGAATAGATCAGAATGTCATCAATGAAAACCACTACAAACTTGTCTAACTTGGGCATGAATACCGAGTTCATTAAGTATGTGAAGTGGGCTGGAGCATTTGTTAATCCGAAAGACATAACTAGATATTCAAATAACCCATACCGCATGGTGATTGCGGTCTTGGGTATATCCTCAGGTCGAATACGGATCTGGTGACAGCTCGATCTGAGATCAATCTTAGAGAATACCTGGGCTCCAGTAAGTTGATTGAATAAAATATCGATCTGAGGAAGAGGATACTTGTTCTGATGGTAACCTCATTGAGGGGTCTATAGTCCATGCACATTCGAAGCGTCTGATCCTTCTTCTTGACGAAGATTGCTAGACATCCCCACGGTGATGAACTTGGTATGATGAACCCCTTCTCCTGCAAGTCTAGTAGTTGAGTCTTGAGTTCTACCAATTCATTAGGTGGCATGCGGTACAATCTTCTGGAAATAGGAGCCATACCGGGCTTCAATTCAATTACAAATTCCACGTCCCTTTCTGGAGGCAATCCGGGCAAGTCTTCGGGAAAGACATCCGGAAATTCACATACCACTAGAATATCCCGAATTTCTTGTACTATGGTCTCAAAAACTTGTCCAGATGCTTTGATTGGGACAACTATAGGGATGGACAATTGGACTTCTTCATGACCATAACTTAATGGTTCTTTGGTTCGTATGGATGATGGCTTTATTCTGGGCTAACCAATTCATCCCCAGAATCACATCTATGTCTTGCCCCTTTATAACAGTCATGTTTGTAAGGAATTCCCGTCCGACCAAAGTTACGGGTATGTGGAAGGCTACTTCCTTAGTAAATATTTGGCCCCCAGGTGAGTGGATAACAAATCCCTCCCTTGATTCATTGCAATGTATGCAATATTTCTCCACAAAAGTCTTGCTTATGAAGGTATGCAATGCACCAGAATCGAAAAGGATAACTATTGGGTAGTTGGCAACGAGGAACATACCCATCATCACCAGTTTGCCTTCCGGTGTAGTAGCCACCTGGGTATAGTAGACCCATCTAGTTTTCTTCAAATTTTTGCTCGTTGAAGAGTTGGCCGTGGTCCCCTTTCCTTGATTTGAGTTCCCAGAAGTCTGCTAAAAGTTGGATTTATTTTGCTTCAGATGTGGGCAGTCCTTGATGAAATGCCTAGACTTTCCTCAATTGAAGCAACCACTAGAGGAACTGGGAAGGGCAGGGAAACGAGTAACAGGGGCACTCGGCTGATTGGTCGGAGCGGGGGTAGGAGTGGGACGAATAAATACAGGTTGTTTGAATGGATATGTAGGTGGGCGAGGTGAAGATCGGTTTGGATTGAAAGGTCGGATTACCAACCTTGTTCTCTTTTCAGGCCCCTGAGTTGATCTTTCACCCGCATATCCCTTTGACTTTCCGTGTCCCGCATTTTTGGCTTCAACTGCCAGTGCTATACTGATAGCCCTGCTGTATGTGAGGTCTAGACACGTTGCCATCTTACGCTGGAGTCTGTCATTTAGTCCCCTCATAAAGCAATTCTTCTTTTTCAAGTCTGTATCCACCTGGTCAATGGCGTATTGGAAGAGGTGATTGAATTTATTGAGATACTGCATCACAGAATCTCCCCTTGCTTCAGTCGGATGAACTCTTCCATTTTCATTTGTATCACTCCTTCCGGAACATAATGTTCCCTAAATGCCAGTTTGAATTCTTCCCAAGTGACTTGATGTCCCGCAGGTTGGATGGCAAAAAAGTTTGCCCACCAAGTGCTGGCAGGGCCTCTTAACTGCTGAGTGGCAAATAGGGGCTTTTGAACCTCGGTGCATCGGATTAACCCGAATTTCTGTTCCATTACTCACACCCATTCGTCGGCTTCCAAGGGTTCCTCTGCCTTGACGAAGAGCGGTGGGCGAGTTTTGGAGAACTCCAAATACGTAGTGTCTTGTGGTCCTTGAGGGGGAACTCTTCCTCCATGTTGTTGAAATTGGTTGCCTGCCATTTCGCGCAGAAAGCGCGTGTTGTTGACGGTTGCGTTGACCATGGCAGCGATAGCCTCGGCTAGGGTAGGAGGTATAGGTGGTGGATTGGGAGTGTCCTCCCCACCGCGGGATGTACCTGCCCCATCATGAGCACGGGTCCGGGATGGTATCTGAGGCAAAGAAACGTTTGAAAATATAACATGCCAAACATACACCATCTTTATTTCATTGTGGAACTGTAATAATTATACATACTCCATTATACAACTTGACTTCTTTACTTATTTTACATAAGTACATTACTTTAAACTATAATACTCTAATCTTCCTTGTCCTTAGCTGTTCCGCTGCCTGCTTTAGGAGACTGCTGATCTGCAAGATTCATGGAAGGAGGGACTCCAAAAAGGCCAATCCCCCCATCAGATCCTCCATTTACTGTTCCAAATGGCGCAGCTCCCATTGCTGCCACATTGGGTGGCACGTTCGGGTGCAGCCGATCATACAATACATGCACTTCTTCATGCAAGGTGTTGCAGCATGCTTGCAAATTTTCGAGGGATGCGCTAAGTTCTGCTACTCGAGCTAGAGCTTTGGCTTCATAGTCCCAAGTGAAAGAGTGCGAGTTTACGACCTAGTCAATGGCCGTATCACATTCTAAAATTTCATACTGCAGGCAATTAACTTCAGCTGATAGTTCAGCAATGCGGTGACTATCGCGCGCACGCTCCTTACACCCATGGCGTAGTTCAGACCTGAGGCGATCCACTCTGGCCTCCAAATCCTCGATGGGGTCGTTACTTCCGCTATTGCTTCCTTCATGCCTAGAGGCCAGCTGATGTCGAGGCACACCCTGAGGTCCAGTTGATTTGCGCTGAGTAGTTTTTGTGCGCGCCATATCTCCATAAGAGGGGCAGATTTATTATTATAGTTTTAACATGATGCATGCATAACCTAATAATTATGGGATCAATCTTTTGCGATCCCCTACTTCCTCATATACTGCACTCTGTTACCCGTCTTTAAAAGGTAAGTTACTAGCAGAAAGTGATAAGATAAGAATGAAAGAATATTTTAAGGTAAGTATTTAAAAATTCTTTTGAAGTACTAGTAATGTCTGAAGAGACGGGCTTCACTCCGATACCAGCTGTCACGGAACCTCCCAAGGTATTAGGCCCACCTACAAATGTCCTTGTCCTAAGGACCTCAGACAACCATGTAGATGCACATAATCACTTGACAAGTTCGGTCATCTGTATCATCATCATATCGCCCAAGAATGCTTCACCCATCACGCACACATTACACACATAGCCGAAGTAAGGAAATAGCGGAAGCGGATTACAATAACATAATTTACATTCATAAAATATATAGAGAGTATTTATTACAGTACCGGGTGTTATGAGTGCATAACTTATTATTACAAAATAGGGAGGTAAAACATCCTCCCACTAACATGTTCACTGATTTGCCTCCTCCTTCGGTACCACCTTAGAGCAGAAACAGCAAAACTCCGTTGTTTTATCACCTACAACAACATGGGTTCAAAAACCCTAAGTATAGAGTGTACTTTCGCAAGTCTTACCCGACAAAGGAAAACTCTCTCAAGGATATGCTGGCTTGTGGGATTCAAGGTAAATCTGATCAAGAATCAAAGACTCTGTTTGCAGAAATGCTTACTAACAGTGGATCCTTAAAAATCCAGTTTTATTATCAGGTGAAGTCATTACCTGCATCTAGAGTTCTTTCTATACTAGTTCAAGCACTTGGCCTACACTAGCCATCTTTTATCCCTCTTTGAGTTCACTGGAATGCTACGTGTAAGTCAGTGACCAAGTCTTCATGTCCGAGAAGTAACGGCGAACCAAATCGATTAATACTCAGCTGAGGATCTCCAACCACATGACATATGTAGCACTTAACCCTTGCATATGTCAACTCGCCCACGGGTTTCTCAAGACCAGAACGGGTTCACGCCAACCGAGAGCACAGATACACCATCGTCTAGTCTCTTGCCACGGAGGGTACACGCTACTCTCGCCATCTCTCCACTCCCATTGCATGGTGGCCTTTCTGGTATTGGTTTGACCGAGGCAAAGCTTACCCATGACGAGGCATGTGGCCAGTTAAAGGGTCCTCGGTCAGCAGGACCACATCAACACGGTCCTTAAGCAACTCAGATAGAGACACTACACCGAGACTTCCTTCTCGTGCAAGTCACCCGCCCGGACTCATCTTTATCATTGATAACCCAAAGTTTGGTACATGTCAGAGGTACATCTTTTCCGATGTTGAACCCATCATGGCCATGATGGATTCACCATCAAGTCTTTTCTTTGAAAACTTCCCATCCCATATGAAGCATCATTCTTGTTTAAAACAAAACATTTTGTTTTCTAAGGCAAGACTAAGCATTAGAAAACTTTTAAGTAAAACATGTATTATGGAATGGTAATTAGTTCCAAGGAAGGAAATGCAACAATTGTTTATCACTCAACTCCTATCACCTAATGCATCATTTCAAGTGATAAAGAGTTTGAAATAACAAGGAAAGGATAAATGCACCGGGGCTTGCCTTGTGTTGTAGGAGGCTCAGGGTCTGTCCCATAGATATCAAAGTAGAAGTTGTTCTCGACACGTGGAATTTCAGCTTGCGGGGCAACTTCTTCTTCGACTACTACTTCTTTGTTTTCCATACATAACAATACATATACATGAATGCTCATGTGATGCTATGAATATGCAGTCATAATAGAAACACACTAAGCTGTATCTTGAATACAACTTTCCTTCACGGTGCCCACTAGTCACTAGAGTTTCCTAGTTTAGTGCTCTATTAGGGTTAGGTATTTAAATCCTAGAAAGCTAGTTTCTTGGGTTTGGGATCAAACAATGTCCAAAGCATGCCAAACTTTACCCAAGGGTTTTAATATCATATCAAGCCCACCCAAAAAGTTTTACTATTTTTGGAGCTACCAATTTAATTCTAAAATTCTAAAAGGCTAGGTTTATGTATCTTTAAATAGTAAATAATTCCAGGTTTGAACTAAAAATCTTGGAACTATTTTTATTAAATACTAGATGAGTTTAGGAGTCTAGCAAAATTGGTCCCATAATTTTATCATTTTTCTAGAATTTCCTATAAATTTCTAAGTCTGGTAAAAAAGAAAAAGGAAAATAATGAATAGTGCTGGGCTGAATCCAACCCAATACAACCCATTAACAGGGGAAACTCGCGCCCGCGCGGTGGTTTTGCGTAGAGGCCCCCGGTCTTTCGAATAACTGGTAAAGAAGTCGTGACACTATTCCCTTGTTTCTCTGACAATCACACTTTAACCCCTTGGCTTCTATTTCTTCGCAAGATCAAGTCCCCGACGGTGAACGGCGGCGTGCGCGCTCCGGCGAGCTTGCACTGGCCACAACACCCAACCATTCATGCCCTAAGTTGGTCTACGCCTAATTTCACCCCTGGCGACCCTAATCCATCCCTCAATTGAACCAACTCGGCCTAGAGTTCTTCTTCCCACATGACTGCGAAACCCGAGGAAAAACCAAGGTGTTCCTGACAACTAGGCACGGTGTAGCTTAATTGGTGGGGTCGACGAGCATCACAAGCACATGAGAGTGTCGAAACACAAACCAGGAGGGCAAGAACGGACCTGTAGACGACTGACCACGACGAGGTGAATCACGGCGATGCAGAGAGTGGATTTGGGGGAAATCCCAAATTAGCGCGCAGTGGTGGACGATCGGAGGCAAGGTCTGGTGCTTTGGTTTCGTAACAACCTAGCGGAGCCAACAATGCACACAATTTATAGCTTCCAAGAGCGGTGACTCCGAATTTTGAAGGGGAAAGCTAGCGGCTGGAGAGAGGGGTGAGTCACCGGCGAACGCTATCGTGGCTTTCATCGAGGCAATGTTACAGGCGATGGACAGGCTTCCTATGACGGTTTACTGCAACATGGTAGGGCTTCGAAGCACGTGGCATCCGAGCGGCAGGCGGTAGACTCCGGCAAGGTCACCTGGACCGGCCGCACAGCAAGTGGGTACGGCGACTGGGCGGTAACATTGCTCCAAGTTCATCCAGGTGCACGATCTTTTCACCCGCGACCATTATCCGCACACCCGAGAGCACAAATCGTAGCACCAGTGAGGATCACGGTGCGGGATCACCGGCGGTGAGATACACTAAACCTGGCGATTTGATTCAGTCACTGTACCATCACGCTAGTCATCAGTTGTTCTGACAGAGCGATTTGTAGTGCTTTGTTCTTCAATTTTTGTGTAACAACTCCCTAATCCGTCTGTAGCAAAGTTAATCTCCTATAATCCAGCTTTGATTTCGTCACAGCAACTATGACCAAAAATCCACTGGATCATACTTGAATTCACCCCAAAGTTTATCAGAGTTCACTGTCAGCCAAGTTCAATCTTCAGGGGTGACTGACAGTCCAACTTAATGTCCATTTATCTCCAATTTTTGCACAACACCAATGCTTAGTCACTTAATCAAAGCTGTACTCCTACCATGGCTCTACAAGTTTGATGTGGACCTAGGGCAAAATCCTTATGAATTAAGAAATACAAGGCTCCAAAGTCAGCTTAATCTCACTGAAATTTCAGAGTTTAACACATGGGTGTTATTGGGACTTTTTGTAATTAAGTCCAAATTGCTGCACACTACTTGAAAATTCTCCAATGTAAAAGTTGCTTGGTTTTTGATGTTCTACCACTTTTATATATATACTTTGGTCCAAAAGTGTATAGAATGTGAAACCACCCCCTAGGGTACAAATTAGGGTTTTCTAGGGTTCCTTTTAGGGTTTTTAGCACTCTATGGTTTTGTGCCACTCAAATCCATCAAACTTGACCTATTATGAATATTTCCAATGAGTTTTGAGGTATTACTCATTTTGGCTTCCCATTACCCACATGCCCTAATCTTAGGGTTAAGTACCCTACCCTAGGGTTAAGAATACTTCAAGCCACCACATCACACTTGTTTTAAAGTTTTACCTAGTGGATGCATTCTAGGTGTAACAAACATAATGACATGTCAATGCTTATGATGTCATGCTCATGTTTTAGTTCTAGTAACACCAGGGGTGTTATAACCATGGCCTCCTAGTGCTTGATGTGGTGCTCCTTGTCTTGCTGAGGTGTTGGAAGTTGGCTGCTGCTGAGCTACTTTCTTCAGGAATGATTTGCCCAGTGACCTTGTTCCCCATAATGGAAACATCCACGACCTCCTTGTGCTGGCGTTGTCTGGTCGGTTGCTAGGGTAGGAAGGCGAGGTGCCTGGCTGCTCTGTCGCTGGTACTGACTTCCTCCTGGTTGGTTGTGATGACGGTACTGCTGCTGTTGCTAAGGGAACTATCTCTAGAACTACTGTTGATGCTAGTGTTGATGCAGGTGCTGGTGCCCTTGAGGGTGACTTTGCTTGAACTGCTGAGGTGGATTGCCTGAGAAACAAGGACGGCTGCTGCTGCCAGCCTACGGTCCATCGATCTTGCGCTTCCGGTCTTCCATCTCCCGACGCTTCCTATTAGTCATGTGTTGGAACTTGCTCACTGGCACAAGTTGATCCAACGGGGAGGTGTAGTAACGCAAACAGGGTTTCTGCACGCGATGGCAATAGCTCTGTTAATCTAGCCTCTCAAGGGCACTGTGCGGGGGTATTTATAGGTGTCCGGGTGCCCAGCGTCCCGTGTTAAGGACGCATGTGCCCTCAGACACCTAGGTTATCCCCGGAATATTCCCATAAAGCGGGGTTACAGACCGTAATTACAGGGAGGCCTTTACATATTAGGCCCGTAACGCGCAACGGCCACGCAGGGCCTGTTACAATGGGCCGGATCACACGCGGGCCTCCATTCCGGACGAGGTCGCAGGATGAGACGACCTCGTCACAAGTCTTCGTCCGACAGCGTATGAGACGAAGGGTAAGTCTGCCCGCTGTCTTGTCACCGTTGGTGCAGCGAGTACGGCGAAGGCCTCGAGCGAAGGGTGTCGTCTTCGCCTTCGCCCCAACATTTGCCCTCCGAGGGACCAGTTCGACTAAGTCACCTGGTGCCGAAGACGTCGCTAGATGGCGGAGACGCTGCCCTCGCTCGAAATGGTTCCGCGGGGGTTTTTGACATGACCGTTGATTGACGCCGTACTGTTGGATTGCGGGTTTCCCGAAGCGCCGCGCCCTATGTATAAAAGGGGACGGGGGGCGGCGCGTTTTGAACTTTATCTTTTCGCGCTCTGCGAAAACCCTAACTGCCTTCTCAAACCTCTTGCTGCTCGTCTGCCCTCCTTGCTCTTGTTCGCCGGAGATCTGGCCCGTGTGAAGCAGACCGCCCACCACCGACGACGGTACGTAGCGATGCCGACCTCTTCTTCTTCTGCTGCCGCTACGCCGCCGGCCGACGCGTCGTCTGAGGAGACGCTGAGCACTGTGGCGGCGGAGGAGTTGCGCGCCGGCGACACGGTGGATTTCGGTGTGTCGCGGATGTCCTCGGTCCACGTGCAAGATATGCAGCAGCTTGGTTACTTTGGCGGTGGAGTCGCTCGTGTCCCGGGGACGGAGGAGGTCCCCGAGCCGGAAGGCGAGTTGGTTGTCTTCGAGGCGTTCTTCGCCGCTGGTCTTTGCTTGCCTGCGCACCGATTTGTGGGAGAAGTTCTGCGCAGATTTAATGTCTAGATCCACCAGCTAACTCCGAATGCCGTGGTGGCTCTGTCGAAATATGTCTGGGCGACGAC
The DNA here is from genome assembly GCA_029449295.1 of Zea luxurians. Taxonomy (NCBI): domain Eukaryota; kingdom Viridiplantae; phylum Streptophyta; class Magnoliopsida; order Poales; family Poaceae; genus Zea; species Zea luxurians. The sequence continues at coordinate 122,878,034 of JAOPSE010000001.1, forward strand.
TTCGTACGGCGGACAGCCATCGGTCGAAGTCTTCGCGAAGTACTATTGCCTGCACTGGCAGAAAAGGATGATCGGAAATAAGGTTGCTCAGTTTGGGTCCTGTACATTTACGCCGAAGACCGGCAAGACCTCGATGGAGGTAGTTGAGTTGGTTCCTTGCGCCCGCAATAAATGGGGCAACTGGCATGAGTTTTGGTTCTACGTTGCGGAGGGCACAGTCGAGGACCATCCGGGGCTCCCCGTGGCCGAGATGTGCTCGTATTATTACTCAGCATACCCGCAGTTTGAAGTGGCGGAGGGGGATGCAGACGAAGGGGCCCTTCGGTGCACGGCCGGCCTGAGCAGCGGGCGCGATTTGGTTGAGGAGTTTGTGGCGTATGGGGTGTGGCCTTTGGCGCATGGCTGGGCGCTGGGCGAAGTATGCCCTCGCCAGATGCCTTCCCGTGGTGGGATGCTGGTGCGAAGTCCCGCCTTCGCACTGGATCTGCGTAGTCACGATCCGGCCGCCTTTATGCGTGAGGCGGAGGATGGGGCGGTGCGGATTGTTGGTCGGTACGTGCCAAAGACAGAAGGCCAGCGTAGTTGGGATATACGCGGGTGTAATGACCGCTTGAACAGGGTCTTCGAGTTGAACCGCCTGCCGTATGGCGGTTATCCTGGGCAAGACGATGTGGATCGTCGCGGGAAGAACCCGATGGCAGAGACTGGAGACGACCCCGCGCCGGCGGCTGCCCCATCCTCTAAGAAGAGGAAACTAGGTATTGCTACGGGAGGACTGGGGGTTTCTGATGGTTTTGCTAGGGAATTGATGAGGACATGCGCGACCCCAGGGGGAAGGATGTCTTCGCCCGAGCTCCGGGAGTCTTCGGCGCGGATGCTGAGGGTTATCGGGGGTTGGTGGCCTAAGAATGTTCCTATCCCCCGCGCGGTCGGCGAAGATTTTTTTACATCTCGCATGGTTCGTGATTAGAGGGTGTTTCCTTATGGGCGGAATATTGCTGCTGTTTTGTCGGCAGTGATGGACAAGGACCGTCAGGGAGCTGCGCAGAAGCGCCAGGTGGTCGTCTGGCTGCCTGAGGCCAGGCCGAAGAGGTCGCGGGGGACTGCGAAGGCTGCTACCCCCGGCGGAAGCCAGCCGACACTGGCGGCGAAGTCGGCCGCCCCTGGGTCCGGCAGGGTGCCGGAGGCTGTGAAGGCGGCCACCGCCGGCAGTACCAAGTCTATCCCGGCGGGAGCCGTGAAGGCTCGAGAGTTGCCTCCGCCGGGCAAGCGCGTTCCCGACTTCGCCACCGATATTAGCGTGGATGATTATCTTGTTGGTAAGTCGTTAGCTCGAGTTTTTTTGATCTATTGATACGTTGCAGGGTCGGGCGAAGGCCAACTTGTTGTTGTTCCGCCCGCCGTGGTGACCGCGGCGGCTGCCGTGGTGCCTAGGGCGAAGGGTAGTGCTCTTAGTGCCGGTGGTGAGATTCCGGCACTCACTGCCGTCAGGGACGAGGCGGGCGCTGTGTCCCGCCGGCTGAAGGAGGCGTTAAGTCAGGTAAGTTGAGCTAGACTTCGGTTTTTACCAGCTTCGTTGGGGCTGTGGTCTTATGTGTGTCTTGTAGGCGGTTGACTTTGCAGACCGCGCGGCGTCGGGGGCCCTTATGGCAGTTGTGTCTGCCGAAGTCGAGAGACTTCGGGCGCAACATGCTGACGCCGTCTGGGAAAAGTCGGCCACCGACAGCAAGTGCCGCAAGTTGGCGGATAAGGTGGCCGCGCTGGAGGGTGAGAGGACTGACCTCCGGCGCCAACTGGCGGAGGAGAGGAAGGAGGCTAATGAGGCCCTCGCCAAGGCGCAGTCTGCGCAGGCGGAGGCCAATTTGGCGCGGGCGGAGTGCAGTCTCGCTAGACAACGCGCTGAGGAATTGGAGGAGCGGTTCAACGCCCTGCAGACCCGTGTGGAGAGGGCCAAGGCTTCGACGCGCTCGGAGGCTGAGCGGACGCGCAAACAGCTTATGGACTCATACCACGAGCTAGGCGCGCGGACCGCTGACTTCGAAGTGCCAGACCAAGAGCCCAAACTTCGCTGCCTCGAGTGGCTGCAGGAGGAGTTGCTGGCGCTCCCCACCATTGTGGAGGGGTTTATGTCCTATGCCTCCCTAGTCACCTGCGAAGGGGCAATGAACGCGCTGTCCCGCGAGGGGTGCCGGCACTATGAGGTCTTCGACCAAGCTGATGAGGATTTCGAGCGCGATATTTACAAGGTTGAGGACCCTGTGGTGAAGGAATCCGTGGGAGCCCTCTTCGACCGGATGTGGGGTCCTCACGGTCGGGAGGTGGTCAGGGAGCGGTCCAAGACGGCGAGGGGTCAGGTAATGTTTGACTTTTCTTTGGTGTTGTTGAATCTGGGTTATATGTGGGTTTGCTGAATCTATGTGCTGTGTCTCAGGCGGCGCATAACGAGAAGGTGGAGGACTTCGGGGCTTTGAACAGTGCGCAGCCTGACTCGGAGTCGAACCCGGTGGCGGCTGTGTCCGAGGTCGCCCCGGCGTCGCCCCCAGAGACCGTCGGAGGCGCCCCTGATGCCCCCGCAGCCACTGCGGCCTGCGGTGGCTCGTCGCCAACTGCTGCGCCGAGGGCTGAGGATCCTGCGAAGATGGCGGCGGAGGCGGCAGTGGAGGATCCTACGACGGCTGGGTCTTCGCAGGTGGCATAGTGGGTGTGGGTAGTTAGGGAATTTTGCATATGTTGCTGAACCTTGGTTGCTGCGCAGGTTCAAGATTTTGGGCCTGCGCACGCAGCCTCTACTGCTAATTTTTTGGCGGCTTCGACCGTGGATGATGGGAATGAATCAGATGAATCTGCGTCTAAGCTTTCTGATTTTGATGATTCTGGGAGTTCGGTTGGGTGGACTGAAGAGTCGTCGGATGAGGACTTGGATTACTTTGCGGCCTTGGATATGGTAGCGGCGGAGGCTTCGCCACGTGTTGTGGATGCTGAGGTTGTGCCTGGTCCAAGTGCGGGGCGTAGGCGGCGAAGGGCAGTTGCGAAGCGTAGAGTGAGTGAGGCAGACGACGGTCGGCTTCGTGTGAACAGAGCTGGCAGGCAGGAACTGTTGTCCTTGCCGTCCGCTGTGAGTGCAAGTGAGGGGGAGCTGCGAAGTCTTTTTGCGGGTGAGGAGCTGAGGATAATGCTATTTAACTATAGGGAGATGGGAATTATTCTGAAGGTTGAACCGATGTAAAGTGTGATGCCCTCGCTTGTTCATATGTAATGGCTTGTATGATGAGGTTGTGTGCCTTCGCACATTCGGCTATGCTCACGAAGGCGTTACGTACTTGGTCTGGTGTATTTGTTATGTTGGTCTGGTGCGCATGTAGTCGGTCTTTGCGCGGACAGTTTGGTGTAGTCTTTTCCGCACTTGTTGTGCTTGGCCCGGCTGCACCCTTAGGCGGCTGTTGCACGGATAGTCTTCGCGGAAGGCTTCGATTTTGCGCACTTGTTGTGCTAGTCCGACTGCACCCTCAGGCGACTTCTGCACGGCTAGTCTTCGTGGAAGACTTCGATTTTTCGCACTTGTTGTGCTAGTCCGGCTACACCCTTAGGCGACTTCTGCACGGATAGTCTTCGCAGAAGACTTCGATTTTTCGCACTTGTTGTGCTAGTCCGGCTGCACCCTTAGGCGACTTCTGCACGGATAGTCTTCGTGGAAGACTTTGATTTTTCGCACTTGTTGTGCTAGTCCGGCTGCACCCTTAGGCGACTTCTGCGCGGAGTTGTCGCACGCGAGGGTAGCTAGCGCTGGGCCTCGCGGTGACTTTGTATTGGTCGAATGTCGAAGACCGTCGGTGCGGTCTTTTTTCGACGTAGATTTTTGCGGGGGATTTTTCACTTGTATATTACATGACTCCGCCTCGTTAAAAACCTCACCCCCCGGGAGGAAAAGAGTGCGGGCCAGAATAAAATTGTTTTTGCGAATTACAAGGGCGAGCTGGCCCTGATGAGTCAAACAAAAAATTTGCGGAGATTATCGATGTTCCAGGAATGCTCCAAGTCTTCGCCGTTTGGCGTTGCGAGCCTGTATGCGCTGGGGGAAGCCTTCATCTTGACAATGAAAAGGCCCTTCCACTTGGGCTCCAGCTTGCCCCTGAACTCTGTCCAAGTTGTCCGGACGAGTACGAGGTCCCCTTCGCTAAATTCCCTTGGGATGACTGCGTGGTCGCGCCATGCTTTTGTCTGGGCTTGGTATTTGTCCAGAGCCTATAGGGCGAAGACGCGGTCTCCGTCGATGAGGTCCTTCGAAGTCGGCTCGTCTACGTCGGGGACGGCCGACGCGGCTGTCCTAGGCGACCCATGTTTTATTTCTTGCGGAGTCATGGCCCCCGATCCGTATAATAGGAAGAAGGGGGTGAACCTAGTCGCCCTGCACTTAGTTGTGTTCAGCGCCCAGACCACTTCGAGTAACAGGTCGGGCCACTTGCCTTTTTTGTCGTCGAGGAGCATTTTCTTGATGGCTGTGAAAATTTTGCCGTTGGTGCGCTCCACGACTCCGTTGGACTGGGGGTGGTACACGGAGGCGAAGGCAAGCTTGGTGCCGATGGAGAAGCAGAAGTCTTTGAAATCTTGGTTGTCGAACTGCATGCCGTTGTCGACTGTGAGTTCGGACGGTACTCCGAAGCAGCAAACAATATTTTGCCAGAAGAATTTCTGGGCGGTCTTCGATGTGATAGTGGATACTGCCCTCGCTTCAATCCATTTGGTGAAGTATTCAACGACGATGAAGGTGAACTTGAGGTTCCCCTGAGCCGTGGGCAGGGGCCCGACAATGTCTAGGCCCCAGCGCTGAAGGGGCCACGTGTGGGCGATCAGCTTCGTGAACTGCGAGGGGCGTCCCGAGCGTGGGGAAAATTTCTGACAGGCTTCACAGGATCTGATGACTCGATTTGCGGCGCAAATAATGGCGGGCCAGTAGAAACCTTGGCGAATCACCTTTGCCGCTAGGGCCCTAGGCCCTACGTGGGAGCCGCAGGTCCCCTTGTGGACTTCACGTAGGATTTGGACGCCTTCGGTCTCGGTGACGCACTTAAGCATCGGTTGACTGACCCCCTTCTTGTAAAGTTGGCCCTTGATCAGTGCGAAGTCCCGGCTTCGGTGGTTGAGGCGCTTGGCTTCATTGTGTCGATTGGGTGATAGTACCCCTACAGGTACAGGGTTATTGGCGCCCGCCAGTCTTCGGTCATGATGAGGTTGATTATGCGGTGGCCCTCGCTGTCGTTGGTTATTTGGAGCCCTTCAGGGCTGCGGACGGCTGGCGTGCCGATGACATGGTAGAACACGTCGGAGGGTAGGGCTTCGCCCCTGGCGGCTGCCATAGCCAATGCGTCAGCTTCTTCATTCTTGGCCCGGTCCACATGCTGCAAGGTGAATCCCTTGAATTGTCTCTTGAGACTTCGGATGGCCGCGAGGTATTGCATAAGTGCGGGGTCCTTTGCTGCATAGTCTTTCTCGACTTGGCCGGTGACTACCTTGGAGTCTGTTCTGACAATGCAGGTGGTGACACCAAGGGCTCTTAGTTTGCGGAGGCCGAGGATGACAACTTCGTATTCTGCTATGTTGTTTGTGCATCTATCAGATTCCAGAGCGAAGCTTAAGCGTGTCGCGTATCTGTGCTTGACCCCGGCGGGTGAGGTGATGACTGTAGCAGCGCCTGCCCCCGCATGGCACCATGCGCCGTCGCAGTGGATTGTCCAAACCTTCTCTACGGACGGGTCCGGCTGTGTTATTGGCCCGGTCCAGTCGACGACGAAATCTGCTAGAACTTGTGACTTGATCGCTGTCCTGGGCTCGAAAGTGATGTGGTAGCCGGAGAGTTCGGCCGCCCATTTGGCGATCCGTACCGATGCCTCCGGGTTTCTGAATACTTCGCCAAGTCCCCTATCTAAGGTGACGCAGACCTTGAATGCTTCAAAGTAGTGGCACAATTTGCGCGAAGGCATAACAACTGCATAGGCAATCTTTTCGAGTTCCTCATGTTACATTTTGACGGTGTGAGCACTTCGGAGACGTAATAAACTGGGCACTGTCTGATCACGCCCTCTACTGTCTACTCCTGAACCAGTGCCGCGCTGACCGCGTGCGGCGAGGCCACAACGTAAAGCAACAGGGGTAGCGAAGAGTCGGGGCTTATAAGAACCGCCAATTCCAACAGGTACTATTTCAGTGAGGCGAAGGCCGCCGCCTGCTCTGGTCCCCAAGCGAAGTCTTTTGCGCCGCGGAGTGTTTTGAGGAAGGGAAGACTTCGCTCAGCGGATTTGGAGATGAATCTGTTGAGGGCGGCCAATCTGCCCGTCAGACGCTGGACGTCTCTGGCTGACTGCGGGGGCGTCATGTTGATGATGGCCTGGATTTTGGTTGGGTTGGCCTCGATGCCGTGGTGTGATACCAGGTAGCCCAATATTTTCCCCTGGCGAACGCCGAAGACGCACTTTTCGGGGTTCAGGCGAAGTCGTGCGTCCCACATGTTCGCGAATGTCTCGGCGAGGTCAGCGAGATGGTCCTCCTTGCTCCTGCTGGCGACGACGATGTCATCCACATATGTGAATATATTTCTACCGACTGCCCTTCGAGCACTGTTTTGGTAAGCCTGGAGAAGGTGGACCCGGCGTTCTTGAGTCCCTCCGGCATTCTGATAAAGCAATATGTGCCGAAGGGTGTTATGAAGCTGGTGCTGGCCTTGTCTTCCTCCTTCATATATATTTGATGGTAACCGGAGAAGCAGTCGAGGAGTGACATGACTTCGCACCCGGCCGCGCTATCGACTATTTTGTCGATCCGAGGCAACGGGAAGTTGTCCTTTGGGCAGGCCTTGTTGAGACTGGTGAAGTCGATGCACATTCGCCACTTGCCGCTCTTTTTCTGCACCATCACAACGTTGGAGAGCCACGTGGGGTAAGCCACTGGCTCGATAAATTTGGCTTCCAGGAGGCGATGCACCTCGGCCTTGGCGGCTTCTGTCTTCTCGTCGGACATTTTGCGGAGCCGCTGTTTTTTCGGTCTCACCGAAGGGTCGATTCCCAAGCTGTGCTCAATTATGGATCGGCTGACCCCGACCAAGTCGAGGGCGGACCAGGCGAAGACGTCTTTGTTCTTGGACAAGCAACATAGGAGTTTCTCCTCATCATGCGAAGTGAGGTCTTCGCTGATGTTGATTGTCTACTTGGGCGTGGCCTAGTCGAGGGGAACAGTCTTGGTCCCGTCGTTGCTCTGCAGCTGTGCCTTGTCGTGTTCTTTTTCGGTTGGGCTGGCGGACGCAGGGACCTCGCGCTGGGCCGTGAGGCAGTGAACATTTCTTTGCCCGGGGACGAAGTCCCGCTCTATATTGCGCGCAGTCTGCTGATTGCCGTAGACCGTGATGGCGCCTAACGGACCTGGTATCTTCATGCACAGGTACAATCCGTGAATGGCTGCCTCAAACTTGTTGATGGAGCCCCGGCCCATGATGGCATTGTACGGATACACCATATCGATGATGTCAAAGGTTATTTGCTCACTTCGGGCATTGGGTGCTACACCGAAGGAGAGAGGCAACTCTATTTTGCCGACAGGAAAAGTGCCCTTGCCACCGAAGCCATACAACGGGTTGTCCGAAGGCTTGAGCAGACTGTGGCTTATGCCCATGCGGTCGAAGGCATGGAGGAAAATGATGTCTGCTTGACTGCCATTGTCGACTAGGACTTTGTGCAGGTCCCAGCCTGCCACGCTGCAGTTGATAACCATGGCGTCGATGTGGGGGGCGCTGCGCAGGTCGACGTCTCAGGCGTCGAAGGTTAGCGGTACATGGGACCACTTCGTCTGCACGACTGGACCGGTGACGGCGACGTGGTTGATGCTGCGGTAGTGGTCCCGATTCTGCCGCTTTGTGTCGAAGTCGGTGCTGGACCCCCCAGTGATCATATGAATGACTCCACGATACGGCTGATCGGCGAAGTCTTCTTGCTTTGGGGCGTGGGGGTTGTTGATGTTTTGTTGTTGCTGGTGTGGAGGTGGGGGTGGGGGAGGTACGATTTGTACTTCCTGGTGGTGTTGGTATGCGTGGTGCGGTGGATGCGGGGCGAGGGCGTGGATGTATGGTGGAGGGTGTTGCTGATAAGTGTGCGCGACAACTCTAGGGTTGTCGGCCGGTTGCCCCCGTGCCATCCTGTCTCTGGTGGCCTTCATCTCTGGGTAGTCTTTGGTTTGGTGGGCGCAGTCTTCGCCGTGGAAAAGACAGTAGAATCGGCACGGCGGCTGCGCGTGTCCCCGGCCCCTACCACGAGTTCCATTTCCGCGGCCCTGGGGGGATATTCCTGGCGGCGAGGGGCATCACCAGTGGGGTGCTGGTTGGCAATGTTGTGCACCTGCTGCTGATTGCGGCTGTCTCGACCGGAGTCTGGCTGCGGAGTTCTCGTCCACGTGCGGCTGGACTGTGGAGCATCTTTGGGTTTCCTCTGAGACTCAACTTTGCGCTGGTGGAGCTCTTCGGATTTGGCGTATTTTTCAAATAGCTGATATAATTCCTGGAGGTTCTTGGGCGGATCTCTGATGCAGTGGCTGTAAAGGACGCCGGCGCGAAGGCCACTGATGGCGTAGTGGATGGCAATCTGGTCATCGACCGAGGGCAGCTGTGACTTGAGTGTCAGAAACTTGCAGTAGTACTCCAACATAGTCTCTTTCTCCAGTTGCTTGCAGAGTGAGAGTTCAGCCAAGGCGTCGGTGTCCGGGGGGTACCCTTGGAAATTGAGCAGGAATTTGTCCCGGGGGCTTCTCCAGGAGTCGATGGACAGCGGTGGCAACCGGGTGAACCAGGTGAGAGCCGGGCCCTCGAGGGCAATGATGAAAGACTTGGCCATCGTGGCGTCGTCCCCACCGGAAGATGCGACGGCGACCTGATAACTCATGATGTACTGTGCTGGGTCAGTGCTGCCGTTGTACTTGGGATAGGTCCCTGCCCGGAAGTTGGCAGGCCAGGGTGTCACTTGTAGGTGTGGCGCTAGGGGACTTCGCTCGTCGAGGTAGTTGACCCCTTGGAATAGCACGACGTGTGGGATGGCGCGGTCGCGGTAGGGAAAGTGCAGGTCTTCGACTTGTGCGCGCTGTTGCAGGGGTGGCCCTTGTTGCAGGCCGAAGTGGCCTTCGCGCTGCATTAGCGCGATCTCTTGCTCGAGCTCCTGGGCCTTCTGCTCTTCGTCTCGTATCATTTGCCGCACCTTGGCTTGTGCAGACACACGTTGGCGCTTGGCCTCAAGTATCTCCTTTTGCTTCTGGAGATTGCGGTTCTTGATGCGCAGGGCGCGCAGCTGTAGCTGTTCTTCTGCGGAGACGCCGATGACTTCGCCGTCCTCGGTGAAGTCTGTGCCCTCTGGTGGAGCGAAGTCTGGGGGAGGTTGCGGCTGTCCTTTAGGGCTGCAGGTGCGGTGAGCATCGTCTTCGCAGGTGCGGTGAGCGTCGTCTTCAGTAGCCTCTTGGTGGGTGGAGTGGGTGAGTGCGAGGGCCTTGCCCTTTTTTGTGGCCAGCAGTGCTGCCTTCGCAGCCTCGTCAGCCTTCGAGCTAGCTTTCTTGGGTGCCATCACGGGTGGTTGTTTCGTAGCACGAACGGTGGGCGCCAAATGTTGGAACTTGCTCACTGGCGCAAGTTGATCCAACGGGGAGGTGTAGTAACGCAAACAGGGTTTCTGCATGTGATGTCAATAGCTCTGTTAATCTAGCCTCTCAAGGGCACTGTGCGGGGGTATTTATAGGTGTCCGGGTGCCCAGCGTCCCGTGTTAAGGACGCATGTGCCCTCAGACACCTAGGTTATCCCCGGAATATTCCCATAAAGCGGGGTTACAGACCGTAATTACAGGGAGGCCTTTACAAATTAGGCCCGTAACGCGCAACGGCCACGCAGGGCCTGTTACAATGGGCCGGATCACACGCGGGCCTCCATTCCAGACGAGGTCGCAGGATGAGACGACCTTGTCACAGGTCTTCATCCGGTAGCCTATGAGACGAAGGGTAAGTCTGCCCGCTGTCTTGTCACCGTTGGTGCAGCGAGTACGGCGAAGGCCTCGAGCGAAGGGTGGCGTCTTCGCCTTCGCCCCAACATCATGATAGATGCTAGAAGCTAGCAAAGGTATGGTTCATCAACTGGTAGTAAAGGGTGTCAACTAAACCTCTCAAGAACCTGTACTACCTCTTGGCATCAGTGTTGACATCCTCAGAATTATAACGAGATAGCTGCAGAAATTTGTCCTAATACTCACTAACAGTCAGGGGACCTTGCTTCAATGCCAGGAATTCTTCCTTCCTCACGATCATCAACCCTTCAGGTATGTGGTACTGGCGGAAATTGTTTCTGAACTCCTCCCAAGTAATGGCCTCAGAGTCTGCATGGATGGCGAGGTAAGACTCCCACCAGGACTAGGCTGCTCCCCTTAGCAGACGAGGACCATACGGAACCTTCTCGCGATCATTGCACTGAGTAGTATACAGCTCCCGCTCCACTATGCACAGCCAGTCTTCGGCGTCCATGGGGTCAACAGAATGGGTGAAGACAGGGGGATGACTCCTCATGAACTCTGCCTGCTTGTCCCTAGGCATCTGCGACATCTGCACTTGCATTTGAGGTTGAGGTGTAGGTTGTTGTTGCTGCACCTCTTGCATAGCTGCTAGTGTCTGGCCAATTGCTTGGACTGCCTGAGTCTGCATCAGAAACATCTGTTCAATAGTCATTGGTGTGGTGGCAACTCCTGCTGAGGTGCCTCATCCTGGGGTGCCTGCTGCTCTTGCTAGGCACGCCTTCCACCTCGGCGCCTGTTGTCAGTCATTTGTAGAAAGCGTACACACATCAAACCTGACCCTACAGTCTTTTAACATAAGAAAAGATATACAGAAGTCTTCACAATACTGAACAAATGAGCATCTTCACTGACTCTCAACACAACCAACACAACTTCCCAGATAAAGAGGGAAGTGGAAATAAATGGTTGCCCAACTAAATGATTAACTTTATTAATAACTACACCAAGTTGCAGGGGTTACCCACACCTTGATGGCAATCATTACAAAAATCCAACTTCATCATGATAAGCATCGAAACATGCAATAAGCAAACTAACACTAAGACTGACTAAGACTAAGACATTGATTTAAACATTTATTACAAACTCCGACTCTATCGATCTATGGCTCTAAGTCTATTTGGGTCCTGCGATCACGGGTGCCATATGCATGATGACCACGGGGCGGCGAGCGGTAATAGTGCTGAATCCTGATAGGAGCGAGGGAACCATACTCCTGATGGCGGTGCTCCGCACGCTTAGCACGCAGTTTCGAAATCTCCGCCCGAGCCTTGCCCAACTCGTCAAGGACGTGGTCCAGCTTGGTGTTTGTAATACCCAATTTGTAAAGAGCATAAGAAAAGAAATTATTTCCTTTATATGTGTTGCCTCTACTTATTAACACCTGTGAACACCACATTTAAAAGTAAATAATTAACAAATGACACATCACTAATTTGTGCATCATGTTGGCTTTTATTTGTATGTGCATCTAATAATAATAGTAGTAATATTAATGGAAATAAATTAATATCCAAATTGGGGATTTAATACCTAACTTGAATATTTAGAAATGGGAATTTACAAAGAAAAGAGAGAGGAAATACTATATATAGAAAATAAATATATAAATAGATATATTATTCCTACACTAAGATTTGAATTTGTACATTTAGCTCAAAGGAGAAACTCATAACAAAATTTGAACTCAATTTGAAATCAATAAAACAAAGTGGAAAAGAATCAGAAATTGTAAAAGAGAAGAAAAGAGGAAAACCGAGTTGGGCCCAAACAACCTGGCACGACCCATTACTCCATTCCGCGTGGCTCGACTCCGGGGAATCAACGCCGACACGTTGGGCCCACCGGTCAGTCGCACGTTCGTGCTTGCTCCTCACCCTTCCTCTATGTGTGCGGGCCCCACATGGCAGCTGCATACCAGTACTCGACCATCGCGGGCGGAGCGTGAGTTGTTAGGATTCCTCGCGATCCTCGCATGCGCGTGATGCGACCTGGCCGAGAGTAGTGGAAGACCCTTTCTCCAGCTATATAGGTTACTGGCGTCCTCTCGGTGCCGTAACCGCACCCTTGACGGCCATTACCGAGAGAGAGGGAGATTGCGCAGGTGGCTGGAGAGAAGAAGGTGTGCAGCGCGGTCGTCAAATCCGTGAGCGAAGGCGCCATCGACCTCGGTGATTGGGGCCATGGGTACTTCCCAAAGATGCTCGTGACCTCCTCAACCCCATAACTGAATCGAGCACCGCCTGATTGCTCGCCGGAGTTAGCCATTGCTGCAGTGCCGCTTGCTCTCGCGGTCAAGGCTTGCCTCCGATCGATTCACCGGTAATCCACCATTGTTCCTCTTGTATTTATATCCTCAACGCGTAGCACCGGTGAATTTGAAGAGTAGGGTCGTCGGTGAGGGGGAATTATTCGTCGGACTTCGCGGCGCCGCTGCGGAGCGTGGGAATCCGTGGGTACGACGCTCGCTCTTGTCGAGTGTTGTAGTTAGGGACCCACACAAATCGTCGTGGCCTCGGGATCAAGTAGCATCATCTAGTTAGGGATGTGGGGCGGCGATTAGGGCGAGGGTCGCCACGGCGGTGGGAGCGCCACCGCGGGATGGGCGGTGTCGTCGCGCCTGCGCGTGGATTTGGGGAGAAGATGATCTGACCATTGATCTCACGGGCGACGGTCGCAATTAGAAACAAGATACCGGTTCGGTCATCGGAATGGTAGCCATTCGATTCTGATCGATCGGGCGGAGGTCAAGTTAGGTCTTTTTAAATCTGACACATTGGATTTGGATCGATCGGCTAGGATGGCGTACCGATTCGATCGCAAGCAGATTTAATCTGGCGCGTCCGTTGGTGATCAAACGGCTTCTATAACCCGATACCCCTTCGTTCCGGGATTCTTACAAAAGAACCCCCTGCCTTTCTAGGAAAATAACCCACAGTCCATTGCGACTGTGTAGTGAGTCTTATGAATCTTTGCGCTGAGACCCTGGCTTTCGGTTTAATTCTGTGCGCAGTCCAGAGAAATAGAAAACCTAAGAAAATCAATTAGAAAATGATTTTTAGTATAAAATTAATTACAGAAACTTGTTTAATTCCTAGAAAATTCTTTTTAACTCCTTTTAATCCATTCCAGTTCCTATAATTTTGTATTAATATTGTTTATCAATTGGTAACACTGTCTTAACATGAAACACATATTAGAATTGATCACTCCATTAATTTTGTACCACACACATAAGAACTTCGGAAAATCATATCTCGAAACCCGTAACTCCGAATTTAGTGATTCTTTTTCCTACGATCTCATTTTGATACGTAGTTTATTATTATGTATTCTGTATTTATGTTTGGTGTGATGTTAATTTCTGCTATACCATGTTTGTTTGTACTGTTACGAGTAGATGAGCAAGCCATAGAGGATCCAGGTGTTCCGCAGGTAGAAGTTGCTGAGCAGGAGCTCATTGAAGGCAACTTGTGCCCTTGACCACTTTTATTTATCCAATAATGTTCTCTATAATCATTTTATCATGCATAGGCTTAATTTTGATGGGACCCAATAGGCCACCCTAGTTTGGTTATCTTTTCACCTTGTTTACCTCTGAACTTTTGGGTAGTCTTTGCTATTGCTATACATGGTTTTGGGTGTTGAGATAACTACTACACATGATTATTCTTTATTACTGTTCTATTTCTGTTCATGATAAGACAACTATGTTAATTGGAACATCGAGCTTAACTTGAGAAACACGTGCCGCCACAAGGGTGGAATGGGACGCCCTTGGCTGACTAACTAGGAAAGCTAGTGGAAGACTACCTTACCCGAAAGGGGCAAGGGAAGTAGGGAGTAGGTGTGTAGGGAGGTTCTCGGGTTGATTTTGCTGCGATGGCGGTCAGACGGGGGATTCCTGCATTGCTCTTCCTAGAAACTGTAGCAGGTTTTCTGAAGCTAGTGGAACTTTGTAAAGGCCTCGTAGTGGATCCCTAACCATTCACCTCGGCAGTGTCTAAGGGCTTTGCAAACCCAGGCTAGACGGGATACACGATTTGTGGGTACAGGGTGCAACCTCTATAGAGTGTAAAACTGGTATACTAGCCATGCTCACGGTCATGAGCAGCTCAAGACTCTTGCATGATTAATTTATGGAATTTAATTCAATTTGTCATTTGCATCGCATTGGAATTTATTATTAATTTTGATCTATTATTACTCTAGTTTGGTATCTACTTACATTTAGTAACTGCTAATAAAACTTGACCAACTTATTAAAAGCAATGCTCAACTTTAACCCTTATTTATTGGTCAGCCTTACACTTCACATGAACTTCCACCTCTGGTGAGTTCATGCACATTATTCCCCACAACTTGTTGAGCTATGATCTTTTGTGAGCTCACCCTTGCGATATATAACCCCCCACAGGAGAAGAACAGGTGGTCCAGGAGGAGCCGTATAATGGGGAGTACGAGTTGATTTAGGTGGCGTCTCCCAGTCAGCTTTGTGGAGCCAAGGAATAATACTTAGTTCGCTTTATTATTATCATTTATTTTTGTAAGACTTCCACTATGTAATAATGATGACATTTATGAAATTTGTGATATTTATCTCTAATACTTTGTCATTATATGTGATGTTCTTCTTTGGTGCACATATGAGACGCACCCGACTTTATCCCTTAAATCCGGGTGTGATAGTGTTGAGCACGGCGACCAGGTTGACCATGCTGCTCAATCTGGGATTGCCCTCACAAACTGGTGAGACAATCATGCCTCCAGTACTGTCGGTCGAACGACGGGGGTAGTACTTCAGGTCGAGGATGTCAGCTACCCTGCTGAATAACAAATAGTACTGCGAAAGCGCACGCCGTGCAACATCCTGCATGGTTGCCTCGGCAGTGTCCCTCTCAGCGAAAGAATAATGCTTTGAGAAGGCCTCTACACCCTGGAGATCATCGTCTAGACGGCGCACCAGGCAGGTAGCCTCCCACTAGTCTAGATATAACTCACGACGATGCTGGTAGACTACACAACGATACTCAATGGACCAAGTGTGTCAGTCGAAGGCCGACGCAGCAAGGTGTCGAGAGAGTCGTGGAAATGAGAACCATGAGCGGCGTCATGAGTGATGAGTCGAGCAATCCATCTTTCCGGCTCCTGCTCCTCCAAGAGCTCCGTGATGTGGCTCGAACTACCATCGTCATTGTCGTCTCTGTCTCTGTCAAGGTCTCCTCTAGCAGCCGGGATGCCGTGTGGTGGTGCAGGGGGCATCTATGGCTGAGGAGCAGGGGAGAGCTGCCTCCTAGACTCCACCTCCTGCTAAGGCGAGGGGGAAGAGTCATGCTGCTCCTGCTCCTGGCGTCAGCGCTGCTACTCCTCGTCTAGGCGGGGTGCAGTCTCTCTAGGTGACTTGACTGTCCTGTCACGGTGCAGCGCAGTGGGTGCTCCGCAAGGCGAGAGGACAAGAAAGGGATCACCGACTTACGTACAGTGCATCTAAGATGGGCCATCTACAAAAGACATCATAAGCACAAGAGTGAGAATAGAACTATATGACTAGCAAGTAAACCAAAAGCAAAGTGAGATAAATTTTTTGTAAGATGAGTATATGATAAAAGTATAACATATAATTGGTCAAGATGACCAACTTTTGATGTGACACCAATGGTCAAGGTGAGAATAAGGCTCTATAGTCCTTAGGGCGACCATTCTAGTCTAGATTAGCGGTCCTATAGTCAGCAAGGGCTTTGATACCACTTATGTCACACCCAATTTTGAAAGGCAAACCGAATGCGAACCATGTACATGCCAGGATTAGAAACTCACGTACACAACAATTACATAGTTGGACATCATCACACATTGCTCAAAATAAATAGCGAAAAAGGTACTTTATTACATCAAGATGTCCAAGACATCCATAGAGTCATTAACATAACATAGTCATTAATGTGATCAAATTGCGGAATACTAAATGTAGTAGATAAGGCCTTCACAGGCAGCTAACTGGGGGTTTGCCACTAACATAATTAGAACTCATCGTAGTCCTGAAACTCTTTAAAGTCCTCCATGTTACCTTCATCTCCTCCTGAGCACTGATTACAATGTGGACAACCTGGGGTTAGGGTTTTTAAACCAAGGGTGAGTACACATCAACATACTCAGCAGATGTCCCGTTTGGCTAAGGTTAAAGCAGTTGCTTTTAGTTGGTCAGGTATTTATTACTAGTGGAAAAGCCAAGTTTTAGTAATAAACCCAAGTTATTACCCAAAAGTACTTCTCCAAGAGGAAATACTAGAGACCATAGCTATATTCATCATCAGTAACCATCATCATAAAGTATCCAGAGTTATTCTAATCAAAGAGGATCCCAAGGCTGCTCTTAACCATGAGCACGACTGATATACTAGTTTTAACACTCTGCAGGGGTTGCACACTTTACCCACGAGTCGTGATCCCTTTCTGCCTCGGGTCGATTAAACCCTCAAACACTACCAAGGTGAGTAGGCAAGGTTTCACTATGTAGCCTTTACAAAGATTCCTAGAGGTCATAGCCACCCGTTAGGTTTCTCTAGTTTGATAAACACAGTACTTCTCCCCACAGGAAGGGTGACTAACAAAACCAAATCGAAAGAACCTCGACAACCAACCTTTGCCGAGCAAGTACTATGCTCGGACCCCATTGACGGCCGTACGACGAAGCCGACTACACCTCAAGTTCCTCTAATTATTCAGCTAAGGGTGTCCCATTCCACCCTCATGGTTGCTCTGTTATCCCGGGTGGTCATTCAACGAATAGGTCCTTTTGGAGAGGTACTCAGGAAACAGCTTGAGTCCCCTAAAGTATCACAAATTCGTCATCATAATCAAGGTAACATCATCGTATCATAAATATTCACATCATGTTCGTTGATTAAAGTAAAACAATAGCATGAAGCTAACCATAATAACCCAAAAGGTAAACAAGGATAAGGTAACTACAATCTAGTCAATCCTTAGATTTCAATTAAGTAATGCAGGACAATGAATTATAAAGTAAGGAGGACATAATGGGTTAGAGGACACTTGCCTTCACCAAGTTGCTGCTCAGGGAGATCTTCGACAACACACTCAGGAACCACTGGTTGCTCGTTGTCTAAACAAAGCGATCATGCATTCAACACATTTGGATAATGACAAAGAAACAGTACACCAAACATGTACAATCAAGTGAATGCAAGCTCGAAAGAACTGTAAAAACACAAGAGGTAAACCTAAGTTCTAGGGTGGACTAATACACCTAGAGGTTTGAGGTTCTCTAAGTACCGCTTATCTCAATAGATTACATAACTTAACCTCATTTATCTTAAAGAACTAATTACCAAGTAAAGTTATTACAGAGGTGAGCTCATACATTACATGACATTAACTTCACAAAGTTAATCACTTAATTATTATTAGTGTTTTCCCTTTTTAACAACTAAATCATTACTCTACGTGCACCTATAGCCTAGACATAAAATTAATATATGCATACAGTGAATGATTATAATTTAAACAGATAGAGAATAATTTTATGAGCATTTTGCAATTTGAACCACCCAATTTGGAGTTCATATGCAAAAGATATGAAATAATCAAGTTTTGGAATACAAAATACAAAACTAGGTCCAATCCTGTGATAAACTAAAAGGTTAGGGGTCTTTCTACAAAAGCGTAGGGGTCTGCGCGCGAAAACTAAGGACGGCAGGTTGATTCTTAGAAAGCCGAGGGTCTCTTTAGCAAAACTACCAAACGACGGGGTACAGGTTAATCTCATCCATTCGATCGCAGATGAACGACAACGATTAGATCTGAGCGAGCGAGCGCACACGTGTGGGCACAAGCATGAGCTGACAGGTGGGCCAAGGGAGTCAGCAGCCTGGGGGTGAGGTGGCCTGACCAGTAGGGCCTAGCTGCAGGACGCGGGTGAGGGGGCAGATCCGAGCGGCCAGATCTGAATCGGATGGGTGGGATCGGATCGAGTTTAATTAATTGAAGTCAGGCTATCAGATCTCAGATGGATGCCCGAGATCTGATGGCGAGCTCGTGCTGGGTTGCTGGGCTACCCACGGCGGCACCGCCTAACTCCGCGATGGAGTTTTGCCGGAGGCGAGGGCACAACCACGTCGAGGGTCTAGGGCACTGGGAAAGGGCTCGAGCAAGCTCGGGGTGACATGACAGACTTGGCCGTGGGCACGACATCGGTGCAGAGGCACCAGGGGGAATTGTCCACGGTGGAGTGACCTGACGGCGGCGCACATCAACTCCGACGAGCGATTGTGCGGATAATAGGGCAGTAAATGGGGAATTAAGGGCATGGGTGGGTTGGTTACCTCGAGAGACGATTATGGAGTGCTTGAGCAACGGCGAGGACACCGCGAGGGCCTTGGTCGATGGCGGTGGAGGCACGGCTGCGCGATGAGAAGTCCGGTGATCACGAACAAAGGGAAATAGAATGACTGGGGGCAAACCAGAGGTTGTCATGTGTTATTGGCGAGGAGGCGGAGCTCACCAGGGCAACGAACGCGACAGGAGCTCGATGACAGCCGTGGAACGGACGACGACGATGCTCCACGGGTGCGCGCGCAGTGGCGAGAGAGAGGTGCGAGGGGGTCTACAGGGGAGCGCTATTGAGCGAGGGGAGTGAGCGAGTGAGTGCGGGCTCCAAAAATAGGTCAGGCACGTGGGGGAGTGGACTGGAAACACGCGACGTGGGCACGTCCACGACGGGGTGCGTGAGCGGGATGTTAGGGAAGGGGAGGTGGCTGACAAGTGGGGTCGCGGGCCAACGAGAGCGGACTCGCGAACAGGCAGTCAGCATTGACAGGGCGGACCCACCGAGCAGTGAGAGGAAGTGGCGCGCGCGCGAAGAAACCGGCACCGACAAGCTAGCCCCACCGGGCAGCCGGAGGGGGAGAGCACGGATGCGAGCCATCGCTGACTGGTGGGACCTGCTGGGCTGAATATGGTTTTTCCTTTTTCCTGGAATTTCTAAATGCTTTTCTTTTTATTTTCTCTATGGATTTCAAATCAAATTCAAACCCAATTTAAATTCAAACCAATTCAAACATGTGCATCAAACAAAAGAATAATTTAGGCTCAGCATGATGCAACATTTCATGACTCACATAGGTTTTGATAAAATAAATACTTAATCCCTCACCTAATTGACATAACTCTAATCAAAAGGAAGAGAGTAGTAGTATAGAGAGAGAGAAACAAGAGGTAACACATTGCCAAATTCAGGGTGTTACAGTAGACTGGATAGGGCCTTCGCACAGAAGATATTTGGACTATCCACTACGACGGCGCATGGTGTCATGCAGGGCAAGCGCTGCAAAAATTATCACATCACCCACATGCCTTAAATACAAATATGCCACATGTCCCAGCTTCACACTCGAATCAAACAAATGCACAAACAACATAGCATAATACGAAGCTGTCATCCTTTGACTTCACAAACTACGAGCCCTCGGGGTAGCAACATGTATAGTAAAAACTGATTCCAAGATTGTTGTTGGCCAAATTGAAAAAGAATGTTCTTCCAAAGAACTAGTCCTCATACAATATCTATCAGCCGTGCGAAGCCTAGAAAAATAGTTCAATGGATTCACACTACAACACATAGAGCGAAACAAGAATGAAGAGGGCGACATGCTGGCAAAAGCAACAGTGAAAGGTGACCCATTGCCATCAGATGTATTCTTCCACACAATCAGCACACCAACTGTAAGGAACCCCGAAGACCTGCAAATCACATAAGACCCCAAAGGCCGCAGAATTCTAAATCTAATAATGACCGAAGACTGGTGTGCACCCATAACCTTATACCTCCAAGGTCAGTATCACCCCTCTGACCAGATCGAAGCCAAAATATTAAAGCACAGAAGCCGTGACTTCACAGTGATAGATGGGTAGCTATACAACAAGGGATAAGTTAACCTATGCTCAAATGCATCACAGCGGTCGAGGGCATAGAACTCCTTCACGAAGTCCACAGAGGAAAATGCGGTTCACACTCAGGACCTAGAGCCCTTGCTACCAAAGTCATGCGCTAAGGTTTCTACTGGCCAGCTATCGTGTGTGCAGTTAACCGAGTGGTCCGCTCATGCGAAGCGTGCCAAAAATTCTTACCTAGAACGGGTGCCCCTTCGTAATTCACAAAGCTCATCGCCCACACCAGGCAACTACAACGATGGGGCCTTGATATCGTCAGACCATTACCCACCACGCAAGGCAACCTCAAATTTGCTTTTGTCGCAGTCAAATACTTCACCAAGTGGATCGAAGCTAGAGCTATGTCAATGATAACAGTGAAGACAACGCAGAAGTTCTTCTGGCAGAACATCATCTGTCTCTTTGGAGTCCCCTCCGAGTTGATAGTAGACAACGAAAAACAATTCAACAATCAGAATTTCAGGGAATTCTGCGCTTCCATCGGCACGTAGGTAGTCCTCGTGTCTGTCTATCACCCACAATCCAATAGGGTAGTAGAGCGTGCCAATGGTAAAATTTTTAGCGCCATAAAGAAGAGACTTTTAGTAGACAAAAAGGGTAAGTGGGCCGAGCAATTACCTAAAGTCATTTGGGCACTTAACACACCTGAATCCCGTGCCACCGGATTCACTCCATTCAGACTGATGTACAGATCAGAGGCCATGACTCCACAAGAACTCAAGCACGGTTCACCCCAAATAAACCCCAAGGCCATACCAGACATTAACAAACAAACAACAAAAGATCTCCTCGATGGGGATCGTGTCGACGCCCTCGAAACATTGAACAAATATCAAGCACAAACGAAGGCCTAACGAGACAGAGCTATCACTCCCAAAGAGTTCGAAGAGGGGGGCTCGTCCTCATGAGAACCAGCAGAACATAATCCAGAGGCAAACGTGAGCCAAAATGGAAGGGTCGTTCATCATCAAAAATAAAACATCACCATACACATACAGTCTCGGAACACAAGCAGACGAAGACCTCGAACACTCGTGGAACATAGACAATCAGTTTGGTTAGGCCCGCACTCTTTTTCTCATAGGGCGGTGAGGTATTTAACGTGGCGGTGCCATGTAATAAAGCACAAGGAAAATCCCCCCACAAAAAAGTACGACCACAAAATGTCGAAAATGACTGTGGGTCGGCCTTTGGCATTCGACACCAAGACAGTCACCACAATGGCAAGTCTAACAACAGCCGTCGTGCGTGACAAATACACTCTATCCGAGCAAAATTTGCCTAAGGGTGTAGCCAGATCAGCACAACAAGTGCATCACACCACATAAGGGTGCGAAGTCGTTCGAGAGATGCCCACTCTATTCGAGCAAAAGTCACCTAAGGGTGCAGTCGGATCAACACAAGTGCATCACACCACCTAAGGGTGCGAAGTCGTTCGAGAGATGCCCACTCTATCCGAGCAAAAGTCACCCAAGGGTGTAGCCGGATTAGCACAACAAGTGCATCAGACCACCTAAGGGTGCGAAGTCGTCCGAGAGACACATATCTCTATCTGAACAAAAAGTCGCCTACGGGCGCAGTCGGATCATAAAATATAACACATCTCTAAAAATCTACCCCAAACCTTATTTAAGTAAGTAATTGTCTAAGATAGACCAAGTTAAGTAAGTAAGTAATTGTCTAAGATAGACCTAGTTAAAAAACAATATATCACCTGGCATAGTGATCTACCCCAAACCTAGAATGCACATGTGTCTTTACCTTTCTATTGAACTGGTGTTTACTCTGTTGCATATGTTTGGTGTACTATTCTTTTGTTATTCCCCAAGTGTGTTGAATGAATGATTGCTTTGCGTAGAGAACGAGCAGTCCATGGTTCCCAAGTGTGTTACACGAGTGTGTTGCAAAAGACTTCCCTGAGCAACAACCTGGTGAAGGCAAGTGTCCTCTGACACATTATGTCCTACTTACTTTATAATTCATTATCCCGCATACCATGATCAACCTATGGATTGACTAGTGTTTTATTTTTCTTGTCTTTGGTTATCCTTTGGGAACTGGTTACTATGATTAGTATCATGCTATTGCTTTACTTTAATCAATGAACATGATGAGAATATTTATGATATGATGATGTTATTCTGGATATGATAATGAACTTGTGGTACTTTCGGGGGACTCGGGTTGTTTCCCAAGTACCTCTCCGAAAGGACCTGTTCGTTGGATGACCACCTAGGAAAACAGTACAACCATGAGTGTGATATGGGACACCCTTAGCTGATTAATTAGAGTAACTTGAGGTTTAGTCGGTTTTGCCATCGTGCTGTCAATGGGATCCGGGCATAATACTTGCTCTACTAAGGCTGGGTGCTGTAACACCCTGGGTGTTACTCATGGTTTTTCCCTCAGTACCCACATTGTGACCATTATCACATGTGGATTAGTTTGAGCAAAAGACACCAAACTTGAGGAGCCCAGTCTTAACTAAGTATTAATCACCCTAGAGGTCATACCCTAACCACATCATGTACCTCAAAGTGGGAAAATGCTCAAACCCTAGAACTACCCTCTTTAAGCCATTTGAGTACCAAAAAGGGAATCTAGTAAAAAGGCTATGTGAAACACAAAATCATGATTTGGATCAATTTAAAAAATTGTAGTACGCTAAATAACCTACAGAATATATTAAGAAAGTTTACCCAAATGAGTTTTTCAAAACCCTCAAACAAGCCACTCTAGTGGGGACTTCAAATAAAAATCAGGATTTTAGATTTCTAAAATCCAACCCTCTCACAAAGATCAACAGCGTTCACCTTGTTCCAAAACTCAAAACCACATGGTACAAATAACAAAATGGCACCAAATTATCCTAGGCACAATGGCAAAGTTTGAAATCAAACCAAAATCGTTTGACACGATTTGGCTAGACTTTGGTCTCGGATTCCAGCTGGGCGACAGACCAACTTCACCTCCTCGTATCTCGCCAACCCGAGATCCAATCCACTCGAGCACTATATGAGAAACAAAGGGTAATCGACAAGGAAGATATATTGTGCAGGGATATTGGATAGTTACGAGAAGATCATGGGCCAATTAGCGCTTGAAAACGACCAGACTGAACGCTGCCACGCGCTCGATGCCCTACCTGACCGGCTGAGCGCGGACTGGCCGCTGCAGCGCGCGCGCTTGCGCGCGGTCGACCCGTCCCCGCGCCACGCCCGTGTCATGCTCGCGAGCGGCTATAAAGCACGCCCTCATGCATGGGCACCCTCCCTGTCACTCCTCCACACCCCGCCTAGCTTTCCCGAGCCAGCCCGCAGCTCCAGCGACCTCCACGCGACCCGCCTCCTTCTCTAAAGACTGGCCTCCGTGGCCAGCCATTCCCGTAGACCCCCAACCTCGTCCGAGCCCTTGGACAGCTTCCCCGAGAGCCCGTGAAGCCTTTCCAAGCTCGAGCCAAGGTCCTGCCCCACCGGAACAGTGAGATCATCCTCACCGGACTTTGGTCGTCCGCCGTCGCACGTGGACCGGGCTACAAGATGTGCCATTCGCAAATTCCTTGCACCCACGACCTCACTGACCTTCCGTGGAGCTCCCCGACTCACTGGATCGAGCTATACCGCCGTGTTCAGGCCAAGCTTCTCGCCGCTGACGAGCTCGCCCGCTTGCGCACAAGGCCAGACTAGCTCCGGCCACCACAAGTGATGAGCCGACCATCGATGTGATCCTCGTGACCTCCCCGACGTCGCCGACCACCCCATCGGAACTTCACCGTCGCCGGTAAGCCACGCCGCAACGTTTTCCCTTTTTGTTACTGTTTCGGTGAACTAAGAACCCCGGGTTAGATGCCAGAAAATGCCAGCGGGTTAAGTGTTAAGCCACAGACTCAGTTGAATAGTAGACCGATGACTCGTTTGTAAGGAAAGAAGAAAGTTTTAACCAGGGACCCGAGTGCAAAGGAGCTTTTCTTTTCCTTTCGAATTTATAAGTTATTTTAAATCTGCAGCAAACTTGATAAATGCATAACTTGAAGAGTATTCATCCAAATTTGGTCAAACCAATTTTGCTAGACTCAAAAAAATATGAACTATCAAACAAAAATAGTAAACCCCATGTTTCCTATACTATTTTCTAGAGTTTTGAAATAAATTAGAAAACTGCCCAAAACTTAATAATGAAGAGAAAAATAGAAATGCTTTTAGACTAGGCTTGAGAAAGTTTATGGAGATACTTGACTAGTAGTTACACTGTTTAAAAATGTTAAGTACCCCAGTACCAAAGCTTAAACAAATTTTATCCCTTAGAATATGTTTTTACCCAAACCTTGGAAAAAAAGAAAAGGGCACTAAAAATAGAAACCAGAGAGCAATGTTATTTTTCTAGCATGATTAGGTGATATAGTTCATGGGAAAAATATATGGAACCCTAGTCCAGTACTGATCTAGAATTTATGATTTTATTTAGGTATCAAGTATTTAAGAAGGATAATGATTAGGAGGACATACGCAAAGGTGATAAAAAAAATTTAGTAGACCCTTGACCACTATTGTACCACTGTAAAAATAGTAACCACCCCAGAATATCATTTTAAGTGGGTTAAACAAATAAAACTTGGATTTTGCCAATACTTCAAATAAATCAAAAGAGATACTAAAAGTGGGAAACAGTGAGCAACCCTATTCCCCCCCAAATACTTATGATGTGTTCTATAAAGGAAAAATATAAAACTAAGGTGAAAATACAGTGGAATACACCCCACCCCCTGCCCCATGAGAAAGATCATATATTCTAAAAAATCATACAACCCATCCCCTACAAGTAAAAATAACCAACTTTAGAAATGATTGCTCTTGCGCAAAGAAGAAACTAAAAAAATTGGGAAATATGTTGTTTGACATTTTTCAAATAGAGTGGTAGTAGAAAGCACCACTAAGCCCCCAAACTTTAGAAAATCACCATTAATTAACCATTAAGTATCTTTGGCTAAATTTTGGCATAGAATCATGTTAATACACCTAGCTATCAGAAAAATAACCCTTTGGGTAGAATCCACTCCTAGATAAGAGTTGTAGTTCAAAGTACCCCCTCTGCCCTAGGTTTTAATATTTTTGTACAGAGAAAACCATTCTCATTTTAGGCCTTAATTTTTGAGACAAACTTATGTGAGCCAGTGGGAAGCCACTGTAATTTTTATAGAATTTTTGGAAAATTTTAAATCAATATTGTAGTTCAAATCCACTCTAAAGTATAAATAGAAAAAAGGAAAAAAGAGAGAGTTAGGAGAAGTGATAAATCTTACTCATAATAACTTCAGCCAAAACCTTCTTAAGTCTTCACTAAGTTATCAAAGGTTTGTTAAGTACTAAATTAATCCAACCTCCTAGTCCTTGGCCACACCTGGTTCTAATTACTAAGTATACTACTAAAGCCTTCAATAGTGAGACTAAGCTCTGTCTTGCTAACTTAGTTACTTCACCTTGCATCATAGTTACTAAATTTTCATATCATAGAATACATATATCTTATTTATTGCATTCATTAGATTGTAACCTCACTAAAGGAGAGTACATGCTCATCCTCGAGCAAGGAGTTGCCCAAGAGGAAGTTCAGGAGCTAGCTCCAGAGCCTGCCACCGAGGACCTCCCTACAGCCCCAGCTTAAGTGTGTTGCTGCCTTTAAGGGTGCGATTTGGGCACTTAAGCTGGAATAATTCGAGTGGTTCTACAATGGTGCCGAGGTTCTTTCTTGTTGCTTTTTTTAGTTAGCCTTCCTGTGGGGAGAGGTATTGTGTTTATCAAACTTGAGAAACCTAATGGGCGGCTATGACCTTTAGGGAATATTTGTAAATGCTACGTAATGAATCCCTGGCCATTCACCTCAGTAGTGAAGATGGGGTCTTGTAACACCCCAAATTTGGGGGTATAAAATTTCTTCCCTAAATGCCTACCAAATTCAGGTGTTACCACTTGTCTCTCTCTCTCTCTAAACTCTCTCTCTTTTCCTTTTGAGTAGGTTAGGTTCAGTAAGTGAGGGATTAATTATTTACTTTGTCAAAACTATGTGAGTCATGAATTGTTGCATCATGTTGAGCCTAAATTATTCTTTTGTTTGACACACATGTTTGAAATCATTTGAATTTGGTTTGGGGTTTGAATTTGATTTGAAATCCATAGAGAAAATAAAAAGAAAAGCAATTAGAAATTCCAGGAAAAAGGGAAAGCCAATTCAGCACAGCAGGCCCACCTCGGCCCAGTCTCACGCGCGCTCGCCTGTGCCCGCGTGTCCGCCCACCCTAACAGGTGGTCCCTGCCTGTCAGCGCCACGCCCGCGTGCGCTCTCCCCCCTCTCCCTCTCGCTGTCCGGTGGGGTCGACTTGTCGACACCGGTTCTCTCTGCGTACGCACGCTTGCTCTCTCTGTCCCGCAGGCCCCGCTCGTCAGCACTGAAGCCCGCTCATTCGCCCTCTCTCTCTCTCTGTTCCGTGGGCCCCGCCTGTCAGAACCGTCCCCCCCCCCGAACTATAAACACCCTAAAATACAATTTTGGGATTTAGAAAAATTCTCTAAAAGTTTAAAATTCAAAATGTTCTTCTAATAAAGATATGAATTGGAGCTATTTCCTAAAGATAATTAAAATGGGGAATATAAAATTTTAGCTGTTTTAACTATTTTCTCAAATGAACAATATGGTAAAGTAGATTACGAGAATTATTCCTTTCATGAATTATAGTGGGAGTATAGGTAGTTTTAAGAGAGAAAGATTTAATTGAAATTTTAGTTTTCTTATGTGAATGATTCTTTGTTTTGGAGCATTTACTTAAAAGAACGTAATAATAAATAAATAAATAGTCCAAAAAAATATTTGCATTCATGTTGGTTTTTGGTTGTGCATTGAGTTTGGATTTTAAGTTTAATTTGGATTTGAAACCTAGATTGGAAAACAAAACTGAAAATAGAAAAGGAAAAAAAGAAAAGGGAATCCTGCTCTTGGGCCACATCCGCACTGGCCGACCCATCTACTCCCCAGAAACCCTCATCGCGCGGCGCAGCTCCTCCTCCGGCGCATAGCCACTGCACCGTGGGGCCCACTTGGCGGCCTCACCTCACATGCCAACATGGGCTCCAATATCACGTGGGCCCGATACGTCAGCCTCCTCCCCAATGTGAACCATCCCAGTTAGTAACTGCCAGGCGGGTCCTTGTGGTCAGCTACACACTGGTTCACCTGTGCACGATCGAAGCTATCGACTGATGGGACCTAGCACCCAGAACTCTCCTCCACTCAGGTCCATACTAGACGCGAAGAAATCACAACAACCGGAGCCATCATCGAATCTCTGCCAGGTTGCAACGAACTCCCCGATTTCACGTCCGCTACAAGCTCATGTCCTCGCGGCTATAAAGACCAAGGCCCCGTCCTTGATGCCCTCAGAAAACCATCGGAGCAACCATCTACCAGTGCGCCATTGGTGACCGGGAGCTAAGAGGGAGAGGGAGAAAATCCGAGTGTCACTACCTGCTTACGAAGCCGCGTGGCCTCGACTTGTTGCTTGGGGGGACTCGCCTAGGAACGCCGGACATATGTGCATCGATTTGACCCGTTCAAGTGGCATTAGCTTCATAAAATATTTCATACTTGTTAACAACTTCATTTGTACCATAGCACATGTGAGAGCACCTAGAGGGGGGGGGGGTGAATAGGTGATCCTGTAAAATCAAACTCTAAATAGCCACAAAACTTAGATGTTATAGCGTTAGCGTGACTAAGTAGCTTTGGAGCGAGTTCTTGCGAGCACAACAATCACAGAGAATCCAACACAAGAGACACACGATTTTTATCCCGTGGTTTGGCCAAGTAACACTTGCCTACTTCCACGTTGTGGCGTCCTAATGGACGAGGGTTGCACTCAACCCCTTTCAAGTGATCCAATGATCAACTTGAATACCACGGTCCTTTTGTTTAGAGTATCTTCCCGTTTGCGAGGAATCTCCATAATTTGGAGTCTCTCGCCCTTACAATAAAGATCACAAAGAAAGCACGGAGTAAGGTTGGGAGAAGCAACACACACGACACAAATCCGCAGCACACACACGCACACAAGCCAAGACTTGAGCTCGAAACGTAGCACAGAGAGTTCACAACTCGAACGGAGCTCAAATCACTAACACAATCGATCGAATGCGCGAAGGCGGAGTGTGGGAGTCTTAGAATGCTTAATGAATTGCTTGGGTTAACTCCTCCATGCGCCTAGGGGTCCCTTTTATAGCCCCAAGGCAACTAGGAGCCGTTGGAGACCAACTTCGAAGGCCATCCTTGCCTTCTGTCAAGTGGCGCACCGGACAGTCCGGTGCGCCACCGGACAGCTATTGTAGCCTATCCAGTGCGCGATTGCCTTCCAAATCAGACACAGTCGACCGTTGCAGCTCCAGGCCCGTTGGCGCACCGGACACTGTCTGGTGCACACCGGACAGTCCGTTGCCTCCTTCCGACCGTTGGAGCTGCCACGCGTCGCCCATAGATTTTGCAGCTGACCGTTGGCGCTGGCGACCGTTGGCTCACTAGATAGTCCGGTGATTTATAGCCACGTCACCTTTCTTCATCCCGAGAGCGACGAGTTCGCCACGGATGACTCACCGGACAGTCCGGTGCATCACCGGATAGTCCGGTGAATTATAGCCGTACGCCGCCATCGAATCCCGAGAGCGGCGAGTTCATGCGGACCAGCCTGGCGCAACGGACACTGTCCGGTGCACCCAGACCGAGCTGGTGTTAGCTGCACACAGCCAACTCTTCTCCCTTTTCTTCTCTTGTTCTTTAGTCACTGTTTCTAGCACTTGGATAACCATGTTAGTACATAAAACAATTTACCAAGTCTAAAAACATACCTTTTGCCTTGATTTGCACTTCTCACTTTATTTGGCACATAAGAACTTAATTAAATGTGTTGGGCACTTAATCACCAAAACATTATAGAAATTGCCCAAGGGCACATTTCCCTTTCAATCTCCCCCTTTTTGGTGATTTATGCCAACACATCAAAAAGCAACCAAAATAAGTGCAACATCAATGCAACTTAGGACCAAATTGTTTTTGCTAATGATTTGGCATATTTGGATCATTCTTTGCCACCACTTGGTTTGTTTTTGTAAATCAAATCCTTTTTCCTATCTCTAAGTCAAACACACTTGTTTGGGCAAATCAAGAGATATTCCAAGAGAAAAATTGATCAAGTACAAAAAAACTCCCCCTTTTTCCCATAATAAAAAATTCTCCCCCATAAGAGGCCAAATTTTGTAATTAGAGTATTTTGACAAAATCAAATTCTAACTCTACTATTTTCAAAATTATCAAGTGGTTTTCAAAATTCTCAAGTGGTTGGCTGATCCAGTTGCTTTGGCCTTAAGTTCTCCCCCTTTGGCATTAAGCACCAAAACAGGATCATTTTTGGCCCTTTAACCCCATTGCCTCACCAAAAATGTTAATGAAGAGGCAAAAGGCAAATAGAGCATAAGAATGGACTTGGAATTAAATACACCAATACCGGAGTGCAGTGGAAGTCTTTGCATCGTCCAAGTCCATTTCCCTTTCAATGCACCTTTGAGACTACATCAAGAGTACTCAACAAATAGGTTAGTCTCAAAGGGTCAAGTTGTAGCACATCTCCCCCTTAATATGTGCATCACTCGCATATGAACTTATGAGCTCCGGGGATCACTTGTATAACTGGAGCACCATAAATAACAATAATTGATTGAAATGCACAAAGTAACTTGATCAAAGGCATAGAACCCATGTATGCTATATATCAATCCAAGTTACGTGAATCTAAGACATTTAGCTCACTACGCAACCTGCAAAATCTTTTCTCATCTAAAGGCTTGGTGAAGATATTGGCTAGCTGGTTCTCGGTGTTAATATGGTACACCTCGATATCTCCCTTTTGCTGGTGGTCTCTCAGGAAGTGATGCTAGATGTCTATGTGCTTAGTGCGGCTGTATTCAACAGGATTATCCACCATGCGGATTGCACTCTCATTGTCACATAGGAGTGGGACTTTGCTCAGATTATAGCCAAAGTCCCTGAGGGTTTGCCTCATCCAAAGTAGTTGCGCACAGCACTGTCCTGCGGCAACATACTCGGCCTCAGCGGTGGATAGGGCAACAAATGTCTGTTTCTTTGAACTCCAAGACACCAGGGACCTTCCTAGAAATTGGCACGTCCCTGATGTGCTCTTCCTATCAACCTTGCACCCGTCATAATCGAAGTCTGATTATCTAATTAAGTCAAAGGTAGACCCCTTTGGATACCAGATCCCAAAGCAAGGCGTAGAAACTAAATATCTAAGAATTCGCTTAACGGCCACAAGGTGACATTCCTTGGGGTCGAATTGATATCTAGCACACATACATACACTTAGCATAATGTCCGGTCTACTAGCGCATAAATAAAGCAATGAACCTATCATGGACCGGTATGCCTTTTGATCAATGGACATACCTCCTTTGTTGAGGTCAACATGCCCGTCAGTTCCCATCAGTGTCTTTGTGGGCTTGGCATCCTTCATCCCAAACTGCTTGAGAAGATCTTATGTGTACTTCGTTTGAGAGATGAAGGTGCCGTCCTTGAGTTGATTCACTTAGAACCCAAGGAAGTAGGTCAACTCGCCCATCATCGACATCTCGAACTTTTGTGTCATCACCCTGCTAAACTCCTCACAAGACTTTTGATTAGGAACCAAATATTATGTCATCGACATAAATTTGGCACACAAAGAGATCACCATTGGATGTCTTTGTGAAAAAAGTGGGATCGGCTTTCCCAACCTTGAAAGCATTAGAAATTAAGAAATCTCTAAGGCATTCATACCATGCTCTTGGGGCTTGCTTAAGTCCATAGAGCGCCTTAGAGAGCTTAAACACGTGGTCGAGATACCTGTCATCCTCAAAGCTAGGGGGTTGTTCCACGTATACCTCCTCCTTGATTGGCCCGTTGAGGAAAGCGCTCTTTACGTCCATTTGAAACAACCTGAAAGAGTGGTGAGCAGCATAGGCTAACAATATTCGAATAGACTCTAGCCTAGCCACAGGAGCAAAAGTCTCCTCGAAATCCAAACCTGCGACTTGGGCATAACCTTTTGCCACAAGTCGAGCCTTGTTTCTTGTCACCACCCCGTGCTCGTCTTGCTTGTTGCGGAACACCCACTTGGTTCCCACAACATTTTGTTTCGGACGTGGCACCAGGCTCTAAACTTCATTTCTCTTGAAGTTGTTGAGCTTTTCCTGCATGGCCAACACCCAGTTTGGATCCTGCAAGGCCTCTTCTACCCTGAAAGGCTCAATAGAAGAGATAAACGAGTAATGCTCACAAAAATTAGCTAATCTTGAGTGAGTAGTTACTCCCTTGCTTATGTCACCTAGAATCTGATCGACGGGGTGATGTCGTTGGATCGTTGCTCGGACTTGAGTTGGAGGGACCCGTGGTGCTTCTTCCTCCATCACTTGATCTTCTTGTGCTCCCCCTTGATCATGCCCTTCTTCTTGAGGAACCTGTTCATCATCTTGAGTTGGGGGTTGCACCATTATCGAGGAAGATGGTTGATCTTGTTCCTGTAATTCCTGTGGTTGCACATCACCTATTGCCATCGTGCGTATTGCGTCCATCGGAATTTCTTCTTCATATACATCGTCAAGATCAACTTGCTCTCTTAGAGAGCCATTAGTCTCATCAAATACAACGTCGCTAGAGACTTCAACCAATCCCAAAGATTTGTTGAAGACCCTATACACCTTTGTATTTGAGTCATACCCTAGTAAAAACCCTTCTACTGCCTTGGGAGCAAACTTAGAATGTCTACCTTTCTTTACCAGAATGTAGCATTTGCTCCCAAATACTCGAAAGTAAGAAATGTTGGGTTTGTTACCGGTAAGGAGCTCATAGGAGGTCTTCTTGAGAAGGCGATGCAGATAGAGCCGGTTTATGGCGTGGCAGGCTGTGTTCACAGCTTTCGACCAAAACCGCTCGGGCGTCTTGAACTCTTCATGCATCGTTCTTGCCATGTCGATAAGCGTCATGTTCTTCCTCTCTACCACACCATTTTGCTGTGGTGTGTAGGGAGCGGAGAACTCGTGCTTGATGCCTTCCTCCTCAAGATACTCCTCCACTTGTAGATTCTTGAACTCGGACCCGTTGTCGCTTCTTATCTTTTTCACCTTGAGCTCAAATTCATTTTGAGCCCTCCTTAAAAAGCGCTTTAGGGTCCCTTGGGTTTCTGATTTGTCCTGCAAAAAGAACACCCAAGCGAAGCGGGAAAAATCATCAACAATAACAAGACCATACTTACTTCCCCCGATGCTAAGGTAGGCAATGGGTCCAAAAAGATCCATGTGAAGTAGCTCTAGTGGTCTTGATGTTGTCATCACATTCTTGCTGTGATGAGTGCTTCCCACCTATTTTCCTGCCTAACATGCTGCACAAGGTCTGTCTTTCTCAAAACAGACATCAGTTAGTCCTAACACATGTTCTCCCTTTAGAAGTTTATGAAGGTTCTTCATCCCAACAAGTGCTAGACGGCGATGCCACAGCCAGCCCATACTAGTCTTAGCTATTAAGCATGCATCTAGATCGACCTCCTCTTTTGAAAAATCAACTAAGTAGAGTTTGCCGTCTAATACACCCTTAAAAGCTAATGAACCATCACTCCTTCTAAAGACAGATGCATCAACATTTGTAAAAAGACAATTGTAACCCATGTGACACAGTTGACTTACAGACAGAAGGTTGTAACCAAGCGACTCTACTAGAAATACATTAGATATGGAGTGCTCGTTGGTGATGGCTATCTTGCCCAAGCCTTTGACCTTGCCTTGGTTCCCATCTCCAAAGATGATCGTATCCTAGGAATCCTTGTTCTTGATGTAGGAGGTGAACATCTTCTTCTCCCCCATCATGTGGTTTGTGCATCCGCTGTCAATTATCCACCTAGAGCCCCCGGATGCATAAACCTGCAAGGAATTTAAGCTTGGGTTTTAGGTACCCAACTCTTGTTGGGTCCTACAAGGTTAGTCACAATAGTTTTTGGAACCCATATGCAAGTTTTGTCTCCCTTGCATTTGGATCCCAATTTCCTAGCCATTACTTTTGCATTCTTACATGAAAGAACAAAGAAGTGTTGCAAGCATGGAATACAGTAGTAGATTCATTGCACATTTTCCTAGGCACATGATGCAGAACATGATTTCTCCTAGGCCTACTTCTACCATGAACAAAAGTAGAACTAGAGGCAAACATAGCATGTGAATTAAAAGCATCATGATCATATCTCCTATTATAATGAGCATTCCTAAAAATTTTTCTATCATAAATGTAGGCATGACACTTTTGGGAACTACTAGCCATAGGGGCCTTCCCTTTCTCCTTGTTGAGAACGGGAGCCTTTTGGCTTGTTAAGTTCTTGGCTTCTTTTCGAAAACCAAGCCCATCCTTAATTGAGGGGCGTCTACCAACGATGTAGGCATCCCTAGCAAATTTTAATTTGTCAAAATCAATTTTGCAAGTCTTAAGTTGAGCATTAAGACTTGCCACCTCATTGTTCAATTTAGTAATGGACGTAAGATGTTCATCACAAGCATCAAAATCAAAATCCTTGCATCTATTACAAATAACAACATGCTCTATACATGATTTAGTTACATTAGCTTCCTCTAGTTTAGCATTTAATTCAACATTCAAATTCTTTAGACTAGAGACAGATTCCTGATAGGCAGACAACTCAGAGGACTGCATTTCATTTCTTTTAAGTTCTAAGGCAAGAGATTTTTGAACACTAACAAATTTGTCATGTTCCTCATACAAAATGTCCTCTTACCTTTCTAGCAATCTATATTTTTCATTTAGAGCATCAATTAACTCATTTATTTTATCTACTTTAGCTCTATCTAAACCCTTAAATAAATTAGTATAATCTACTTCACATCAGATGACTCTTCATCACTAGAAGAAGTATACTTGGGAGTGTCTCGGACACGTACCTTTTTCTCCTTGGCCATAAGACATGTATGGCGTTCGTTGGGGAAGAGTGAGGATTTGTTGAAGGCCGAAGCAGCGAGTCCCTCGTCATCGGAGTCGAAAGAGGAGCAGTCCGAGTCCCATTCCTTTCCAAGGTGCGCCTCACCCTTTGCCTTCCTGTAGTTCTTCTTTTTCTCCTTCTTCCCATTCTTTTCTTGTCCCTGATCACTATCATTATCGGGACAATTTGCAATAAAGTGACCAGTCTTACCGCATTTGAAGCAGGAGCGTTTTCCCTTTGTTTTATTCCTGTTGGGGTACTCCTTATGTCCTTTGAGTGCGGTCTTGAAGCGTTTGATGATAAGCGCCATCTCATCTTCATTGAGTCCGACAGCCTCCACTTGAGCTACCTTGCTTGGTAGCGCCTCCTTGCTGCTCGTTGCTTTGAGAGCAATGGGCTACGGCTCGTAGATAGGTAGTGGACCGTTCAATGCGTCATCCACGTATCGTGCCTCCTTTACCATCATGCGCCCACTCACGAATTTTCCGAGTATCTCCTCGGGCGTCATCTTTGTATACCTGGGGTTTTCACGGATAAGATTCACAAGATGGGTGTCAATAACTATAAATGACCTGAGCATGAGTCGGACGACGTCATGGACTGTCCATCTTGTGCTTCCATAGCTTCTAATCTTGTTGACCAGGGTCTTGAGCTATCACACCCGGTTTTAGAAGGTAAACCGAATGCGAACCATGTACGTGCCAGGATCAGTTATTCACGTACACAGCAGTTACATAACATGGACATCATCACACAGTGCTCAAAATAGTATTAAAAGGGGAAATAATAGTCGATTACATCATGCATCTGAGACGTCCATATAGTCCTTACAGTAAATCAAAGTGTGAACACGAAACGTAGATAAACGCAGCCTTCACAGGCAGCCGACTGGGGGTTGCCGCTAACCCACACCTAGAACTCGTCGTAGTCTTGGAACTCCTGGAAGTCTCCTTCCACAGCTTCATCTTCTCCTGAGCAGTGGTTGCAATGCTGACAACCTGGGGGGGGGGGGTTTGGTGTGTAGAGCAAGAGTGAGTACACATCAACATACTCAGCAAGTATCCTGTTTGGCTGTAGTGGACTAGCTTTATGTGGGGGTAAGTCAAGCAGTTGCTTTTAGTTGGTCAGTTTATTATTTACTAGTAGAAAGCCAGGTTTTAGCATTAACCCAAGTTATTAACCCAAAGTACCCTTTACAAACGGAAAGAATACCACTTACCATTACCATAAGCATAATCATAACCATCCTCATTGTCATTTGTAAACCAAAATGTCTCTGATCAAGTACCACTAATCACTGGAGCTCCCTTGGCCGCTCATAACCGCGAGCACAGCTGATATATCAGTTTTCAAACACTCTGCAGAGGTTGTGCACTTTACCCACAAGCCGTGATTCCCTCTTGCCTCGGGCCGATCAAACCCTTAAACACTACCAAGGTGAATAGGCAGGGTCTCACTACGTAGCCTTTACAAAGATTTCCCCGGGGCTGTAGCCACCCGTTAGGTTTCCTAAATGTACCGCACTCCTCCCCAAGGGACAAATCAACCTTGGCAGAGCGAGCCGCATACACCGAGCCCCATTGACGGCACAACGGCTAAGCGAACTACACCCCGGTTCCTCTAATTATTCAGCTAAGGGCGTCCCACTCCACCCTCATGGTTGCACTGTTTTCCCGGGCGGTCATCCATAGAACAGGTCCTTACGGAGAGGCACTCGAGAAACCGCTCGAGCCCCCTTGAAGACCACAAGTACAACATCATAATAAGAGAAGGGAAAACAGCGTATCATATATAATCTCATCATGTTCATTGATTAGAGTTTGAGCAATAGCATGAAGCTAAACAATAATAATCCGACCCAAATAGGTAAACAAGGACATGGATAACAAAAGCTAGTCAATCCTTAGGTATAAATGTGTAATGCGGGAGGTGAATTAAAGAATGAATAGGACAGAGATAGGTCAAAGGACACTTGCCTCCACCAACCGACTGCTGCTCAGGGGCTTCTCCTGCGAGTTCCTCGGGCTCTTCAACCGGATCGTTCTCTATGCGATTGCAAGCACACATACATTCATCCATTCAAATTAGGAAACAAATAGTACACCATACAAGAGAACAAATAAAGTAAATATGGATAAAGTATGACATTCGATATCACATTCGTTAAGGTTAGAAAGAAACGGGGAAAGGTCTCGCAGGGGTTAAAGCTTATGCACGAATGATTAGTTACAATTGGTTCTAACAAAAGAATTTAGTTATATGCACTAATGGAAACCTAGTCATTTTTAGTTGATCAACATTGAACTGGATAAACAATTGATTATATGAATTAACTAGCGTAACAGAATTCTAAATTAAGTTTTCTTATTTCATTAACATGAACGATGATTAGCTTGTCCAAAACAAAATAAATAACAATGATGAAAGAAAATAAAATAAAATAAAATAAATAAAAGGGGGGGGCGGTTGAACCTACCGGGGGGCGGTTGAACCGGCCAAGGGCAAGGGCGGCTGGGCAGGGCGCGGGCGCGGGGCGGCCGAGCTGGGGCGGCTGGGCCACGGGCAGGGGCGGCCGAGCGGCGGTGCGGGCGGCCGAGCCTTGCGGGCACAGGGGCGGCCGAGCCGGGCGGCCACAGGGGCGGCCGAGCGGCGGCTGGGTGCGTGGGCAGGGGCGGTTGGGCCGGGCGGCGGCCTGACCGGGGAGAGGGAGGGGAGGGGAGAGGGAAGGGAGAGGGGAGGGCTCACCGGGGATGGGGACGGGGCGGCCGAGCTGCAGGGGGCAGCGGCTAGGGCAAGGGGCGGCGGCTAGAGAGAAAATGGGAGAAAGGGAGGGAGAGAGAGGGATTTGGGGAAAAGAGGGAGGGGCGGCTGGGCCAGCTGGGCCCAAAGGGGGCGCGCGGGGGGGGGGGGGGGGCTGGGCCGGCCAGGGGCGGCTGGGTCGGCCGGGGCGGCCCACGGCGCGGGAGAGAGAAAAAGGGAGGAGAGAGAGAAGGGAAAAAAGAAAGAAAAGAAAAGAAAAAGAAAAAAAAGGTTTTCTCCTTTTCGAAATCCGTTTTTTCCTGGATGAATGCACTTACATTTTTAAGCAATCGAAAGAATGCATGGTTCGGCATGGTGCATCAAACAACATAAAGTATTTTAAGGTTTTGCTTAACACGGGAATTCCAAGCCGAACCCCGCTAAAACTTTGGAAAAGGTCAAGGTTTAGCGAGAGAACGAGAAAAGAAAAGAGTAACGCCTGAATTTGGTGAGAGAAAAGAAGAAAAAATTCTACCCCCAAATTCAGGGCGTTACAAACCTATCCCCCTTAAAAGAATCTCGCCCTCGAGATTTAGGGTTGGCTAGCAAAGAGCTCAGGGTATTTAGCCATCAGATCATCTTCACGCTCCCAGGTTGCTTCTTCCTCAGAGTGGTGATTCCATCTGACTTTGCACATTCGGGTGGTCTTCCTTCGGGTGACTCTGTCTGCAACCTCAAGGATCTGCATTGGCTTCTCAACGTAGGTCAAGTCCTCCTGGACTTCAAGACCTTCCACTGGCAACTGCTCTTCTGGCACACGCAAGCACTTCTTCAACTGAGACACATGAAAGACATCATGCAGAGCGAACAAATTCTCTGGCAGACTGAGCTGATAGGCCACTTCTCCACGCCTTGAGAGGATTTGGTATGGACCAATGTAGCGGGGTGCTAACTTGACTTTGACTCCGAACCTCTTGACTCCTCTGATCGGTGACACTTTCAGATAGACAAAGTCTCCGACTTCGAAACTCAGCTCTCTTCTTCTTGTGTCTGCATAGCTTCGCTACCTTGATTGCGCTATCTTCAGATTCTCTCGGACCATCTTGATGTTCTCTTCGGCTTCAAGCAAAATGTCTGGCCCGAACACTTGCTTTTCCCCAGGCTGATCCCATTGCAACGGAGTTCTACAACTCCTCCCATAGAGCGCTTGAAATGGTGACATCTTAAAACTGGCCTGGTAACTGTTGTTATAGGAAAACTCTGCATAAGGCAATCGTTTGTCCCATCCGGACTGATCTTGCAATGCACAGGCTCTCAACATGTCTTCAAGAATTTGGTTGGTCCTTTCGGTCTGGCCATCTGTCTGCGGATGATAAGCTGAGCTGAAATTCAGATGTGTGCCCAAGGCTTCATGCAACTGCTGCCAGAAATGAGAGGTGAACTGCGTTCCTCTGTCTGACACTATCTTCTTTGGCACACCATGAAGACAAACGATCCGCGACATATACAACTCTGCCAGTACTGTGCTGCTATAGTTGGTCTTGACAGGTATGAAGTGGGCTGACTTGGTCAAACGGTCCACTACTACCCAAATAGAATCGTAGCCGGCTCGAGTGCGAGGCAATCCGACTATGAAATCCATGCCGATTTCATCCCATTTCCACTGAGGGATCTGCAACGGTTGCAACAATCCAGCTGGTCTCTGATGCTCTGCCTTAATTCTTCGACAACTATCGCACATAGCCACATGCTCTGCGATTTCCCTCTTCATTCCGTACCACCAGAATTTCTTCTTCAGATCCTGATACATCTTCTCACTACCAGGGTGAATCGAATAGGCTGTCTCATGAGCTTCCTTAAGGATCAACTCCCGAATGGACTGGACATTGGGAACACACAAGCGGTCTTTGAACCATATCACGCCTTCTGCATCTTCTTGAAAATCTTTGCCTCTGCCATCTAGAATCAGTCGCCGGATCTCACTGATCTTCTCATCATTCTTCTGCGCTTCTTTGATTTCTCGCTCCAAGGTAGGTTCCAACTCAACTGTGACTCCTCGCGAATTGTTCAGAAACCCGAGACTCAACCTGTCAAACTCCTTGGCCAACTCATAAGGCATCGGACGAGCGACCATCAGATTGACTTGACTCTTCCTGCTCAAAGCATCTGCCACTACGTTTGCTTTGCCTGGATGGTAATGGATCTCCAACTCATAGTCTTTGATCAACTCTAACCATCTTCGCTGCCTCATATTCAATTCTGACTGAGTGAATATGTACTTCAGACTCTTGTGGTCTGTGTAAACATCGCATTTCTGTCCATACAGATAGTGCCTCCATGTCTTCAGTGCGTGAACCACTGCTGCCAACTCTAGGTCATGGATTGGGTAATTCTTCTCATGAACCTTCAGCTGTCGGGACGAGTAAGCCACAACTCTTCCCTCTTGCATCAATACGCATCCCAAACCTGTGTAACAAGCATCACAATACACATAGAAGGGCTTATGCACATCAGGCAAGACTAGGACAGGCGCTGTTGTCAACTTCTCTTTCAGCGCTTCGAAGGCCTCTTGACATTTCTGGGTCCACTTGAACTCAACCTTGTTGCCTAGCAACGCTGTCATTGGTTTCGCAATCTTCGAAAACCCTTCAATGAATCGCCGATAATATCCGGCCATTCCAATGAAGCTCTTGATTCCTCGAGCATCCGTTGGCGCTTTCCAGTTCAGAATGTCTGCCACTTTCTTCGGATCCACAGCCAATCCTTCTTTGTTGATTATGTGACCCAAGAACAGGACTTCACTGATCCAGAACTCGCACTTGCTCAACTTTGCATACAACTGGTGCTCTTGCAATCTCTGCAATACCATCCTCAAATGATCTGCATGTTTTTCTTCGCTTTGAGAATAAATCAGAATGTCATCAATGAATACCACCACAAACTTATCAAGGTAATCCATGAATACACTGTTCATCAGATTCATGAAGAACGCTGGTGCATTGGTCAAACCAAAAGACATCACTGTGAACTCATACAACCCATACTTGGTAGTGAATGCCGTCTTCGGAATGTCCGAAGGTCGGATCCTGAGCTGATGATAACCTGACCTCAGATCGATCTTGGAGAACACACTGGCTCCTCTCAACTGGTCGAACAGATCTTCTATTCTGGGCAAAGGGTACTTATTCTTGATCGTGACTTCATTCAAAGCTCGATAATCGATACACATCCTTTTGGTGCCGTCTTTCTTTTCCACGAATAAGACAGGGGCGGCCCAAGGCGAGGTGCTTGGCCGGATGTAACCTTTCTCTGACAGCTCATCAATCTGCTTCTTAAGCTCAACCAACTCTGGTCCAGATATTCTGTAAGCTCTCTTAAAAATGGGGGCGGTTCCAGGAAGAAGCTCTATGGCAAACTCAACTTTCCGCTCTGGTGGCATACCCGGTAAGTCCTTTGGAAACACGTTTGGAAATTCAGACACAACCTTGATACTCTCAATTGGGTCTGCTTCACTGCTATCGACAACCATCTGATAACAACTTCCTTTCTTTGGCTCAGGCGGGACTAACTCGGTCACCACTTCCTCTCCTAGTGGGGACACCAACTTGATTGTCCTTTTATCACAACTGATAACTGCCTGATACTTATCTAGCCAATTCATCCCTAGGATGACATCTATTCCCTGAGTACCCATTACTATAAGGTTAGCGGGAAACGCTATCCCCCTTATTTCCACGCTTACATTCAAACAGATGCTATCAGCTCGAATTCTACCACCGGCTGAGTCAATTTGAATGGGGGTTGACATGGTAGTGATTGGAAGATTATGTGCTTCTACCCATGATGCAGTAATGAAAGAATGTGTTGCTCCAGTATCAAATAACACTTCTGCAATATGGGAGTCGACTGGGAACATACCTACTATCATGCCGGGGGTCTCCTGAACTGCTTCAGCCTCCAAGTGGTTCAGTCTCCCATGATTATAACGCGGTTGAGAGCGGTTGCCTGCTCCAGGCTGAGACACATTCTGCTTTGCTGGTGCATTGGGGCCTGACTGCTGCGGGGCTGCCTTCTTCGGGCATTGCATCACCCAGTGGCCTTGCTCTCCATAGTGGAAACATGCTCTGTTTCCAACCTGAGCTGGTGCTGCCTGACTGTTCTGCTGGTTTGCTGGGGCAGGAAGGCGAGGTGCCTGCTGATTCTGCCTCTGAAACTGACCTCCTGACTGATTGCTCTGACGGTTCTGGTACTGGTGCTGAGGATACTGCCTTTGGAACTGCTGACGCTGCTGAGGTGGACGCTGGTTCTGCCTGGACTGCTGAGGTTGATTGCCTGAGAAACGAGGACGGCTGCTGCTTCCAGGCTGAGGTCCACTGATCTTGCGCTTACGATCCTCCATCTCCTTATGCTTCCTTTCTGTCATGATTGCTCTGTCAATCAGGTGCTGAAATGTCGGGAAGGTATGATTCATCAGTTGGTAGTGCAGAGGGTCAACCAAGCCTCTCAAGAAACGGTACTGTCGCTTGGCGTCGGTGTTGACATCCTCAGGAGCATAGCGAGACAACTGCAGAAACCTGTCTCGATACTCACTGACTGACATCGACCCTTGCTTGAGGGCCAGGAACTCCTCCTTCTTCACTGTCATCAGACCTGCAGGCACATGGTACTAACGAAAGCTACCTCTAAACTCTTCCCAGGTGATGGCATCGGGGTTAGCATGGGTGGCGAGGTAAGACTCCCACCATGATTGGGCTGCTCCTCTCAACAGACGGGGACCATACAAGACTTTCTCCCTGTCATCACATTGAGCGGTATGCAACTCCCGCTCCACAGTGCGTAGCCAATCTTCAGCATCCATGGGGTCAGAAGAGTGAGCGAACGTTGGGGGATGACCTCTCATGAATTCCGCACGCTTGTCTCTGGGCATCTGAGGCATCTGAGGCTGGGGTGGTGCTTGCTGCTGTTGCTGCTGCTGCTGCTGCTGAATGGCGGCCAGAGTCTGACCGATGGCTTGAACTGCCTGAGTCTGCATCAGAAACATCTGCTCGATCGACATCAGGGGCGGGGGCGGCAGGTGCTGCTGCTGGGGCACCTCATCCTGCGGAGCGGCTCGCTCCTGCTGAGCACGCCTTCCTCCTCTGCGCCTGTTCTCTGACATCTGCAGAATGCAACCACACATCAGAACTGATCTGGCAAATCTTGCAGCATAAGAAAAGAGTATAGAATTCTCCAACAGCACTGAACAGATGAGCATCTTCACTGATCTCCAACACAGACCACACAGCTTCTCAGATAAAGAGGAAAGTGGAATAAAGGTTTTCCCAACCATATAACTAACTCCATTAACATATAACAGGTAAACCAAAATGCAGGGGATACCCACACTCTAGTGACAGTCATTACAAAGATCCAAACCAAACATAGTTCATCATGACAAACATAAATGCACAGGATATAGCAAACTACCCTGTCTAACTAAGACTAACTAGAAGCGAGACCAACGCTAAGACTGTAGCTTCTACGTATATATTTTGTATTAATTACAAGATCCAACTCTAGCGATCTATGGTTCTAGATTTATCTTGGTCTTGCAGTCGGGATTGCCATAAGACTGGAGTCCACGCCGAGGTGAGCGGTACGGGTGCTGAGTCCCAACGGGAGCGGGGGAACCATCATCCAAGTGACGACGTTCCGCGCGCTCAGCCCGCAGCAGGGCGATCTCAGCACGAGCCCTACTCAGCTCGTCTAATGCATGGTCCAGCTCCGTGTTTAGCACGGCGGCTAGGTTGACTGTGCTGCTCAACCTAGGATTGTCCTCACCAGCAGGTGAAACAATCACGCCTCCTGTGCTGCCAGATGGACGGCGGGGGTAATACTTCAGGTCGAGACCGTCAGCTACCCCACCGAGAACCGAGCAGTAGTGCGAAAGCGCACGCCGTGCAGCATCCTGCATGGCTGCCTCAGCTGAGTCCCGCTCAGAGATAGAATAGTGCTCTGAGCAAGCCTCCGCGCCCTGGAGACTGTTCTCCGGACGGCGCACCAAACAGGTCGCCTCCCAGCGGTCTGGGTAGACCCCGCGACTATGCTGGTAGACCACACAGCGATACTCGATGGACCAAGTACGCCGGT
Organism: Zea luxurians; assembly: GCA_029449295.1. Classification (NCBI taxonomy): domain Eukaryota; kingdom Viridiplantae; phylum Streptophyta; class Magnoliopsida; order Poales; family Poaceae; genus Zea; species Zea luxurians. Next base: position 122,921,019 of record JAOPSE010000001.1, read on the forward strand.
CAAGTGCCTGACGTAGCAGGGTGTCGAGCGCGTCGTGGAAGTGACACCCGCGAGCAGCGTCGCGAGTGATGGGTCGAGCAACCCATCCTTCCGGCTCATGGTCAGTAGGGAAGTCAGTGTCGTGGCTCGGGCTGTCGTTGCCACCTCCGTCGTCTGGGTCTCCTCCAGCAGCTACTCCAAGGGCTGGGGCGCCTAGTGGTGGTGCAGGGGGCGCCTCCAGGGGAAGCACAGGAGAGCAGCTCCTCACAGACTCTATCTCCTGCTGGAGCGAGAAAGAAGAGCCCTGCTGCTCCTGTCGTCGACGTTCCTGCTCCTCATGCAGGCGGTGGTGCAGTCTCTCCAAGTGGCTGGACTGTCTGGCCACGGGACGGCGAAGCGGACGCTCCGCAAGGCGGGAGGGTAAGAAGGGGATGACGGACTTTCGTGCAGTGTGTCTAAGACGAGCCATCTACAAAAGACACCGCAAGCAAAAGAGTGAGAACAGAATTAATATGACCAGCAAATAATGAATCATAAATAAATGAAGGATTAGAATAAAACATAATTTTCAGCAAGGTATAATATATAGTAGAACATAGGTTTGGTCGGTATGACCAACTTTTGAAGGGATATCAAAGTCAAGAAAGGGACAGAGGTCTATAGTCCTTAGAACGACCATTCTATTCTAGGTTAGCGGTCCTACAGTCAGCACGGCTCTGATACCACTTATGTCACACCCGGTTTTAGAAGGTAAACCGAATGCGAACCATGTACGTGCCAGGATCAGTTATTCACGTACACAGCAGTTACATAACATGGACATCATCACACAGTGCTCAAAATAGTATTAAAAGGGGAAATAATAGTCGATTACATCATGCATATGAGACGTCCATATAGTCCTTACAGTAAATCAAAGTGCGAACACGAAACGTAGATAAACGCAGCCTTCACAGGCAGCCGACTGGGGGTTGCCGCTAACCCACACCTAGAACTCGTCGTAGTCTTGGAACTCCTGGAAGTCTCCTTCCACAGCTTCATCTTCTCCTGAGCAGTGGTTGCAATGCTGACAACCTGGGGGGGGGGGGGTTTGGTGTGTAGAGCAAGAGTGAGTACACATCAACATACTCAGCAAGTATCCTGTTTGGCTGTAGTGGACTAGCTTTATGTGGGGGTAAGTCAAGCAGTTGCTTTTAGTTGGTCAGTTTATTATTTACTAGTAGAAAGCCAGGTTTTAGCATTAACCCAAGTTATTAACCCAAAGTACCCTTTCCAAACGGAAAGAATACCACTTACCATTACCATAAGCATAATCATAACCATCCTCATTGTCATTTGTAAACCAAAATGTCTCTGATCAAGTACCACTAATCACTGGAGCTCCCTTGGCCGCTCATAACCGCGAGCACGGCTGATATATCAGTTTTCAAACACTCTGCAGAGGTTGTGCACTTTACCCACAAGCCGTGATTCCCTCTTGCCTCGGGCCGATCAAACCCTTAAACACTACCAAGGTGAATAGGCAGGGTCTCACTACGTAGCCTTTACAAAGATTTCCCCGGGGCTGTAGCCGCCCGTTAGGTTTCCTAAATGTACCGCACTCCTCCCCAAGGGACAAATCAACCTTGGCAGAGCGAGCCGCATACACCGAGCCCCATTGACGGCACAACGGCTAAGCGAACTACACCCCGGTTCCTCTAATTATTCAGCTAAGGGCGTCCCACTCCACCCTCATGGTTGCACTGTTTTCCCGGGCAGTCATCCATAGAACAGGTCCTTACGGAGAGGCACTCGAGAAACCGCTCGAGCCCCATTGAAGACCACAAGTACAACATCATAATAAGAGAAGGGAAAACAGCGTATCATATATAATCTCATCATGTTCATTGATTAGAGTTTGAGCAATAGCATGAAGCTAAACAATAATAATCCGACCCAAATAGGTAAACAAGGACATGGATAACAAAAGCTAGTCAATCCTTAGGTATAAATGTGTAATGCGGGAGGTGAATTAAAGAATGAATAGGACAGAGATAGGTCAAAGGACACTTGCCTCCACCAACCGACTGCTGCTCAGGGGCTTCTCCTGCGAGTTTCTCGGGCTCTTCAACCGGATCGTTCTCTATGCGATTGCAAGCACACATACATTCATCCATTCAAATTAGGAAACAAACAGTACACCATACAAGAGAACAAATAAAGTAAATATGGATAAAGTATGACATTCGATATCACATTCGTTAAGGTTAGAAAGAAACGGGGAAAGGTCTCGCAGGGGTTAAAGCTTATGCACGAATGATTAGTTACAATTGGTTCTAACAAAAGAATTTAGTTATATGCACTAATGGAAACCTAGTCATTTTTAGTTGATCAACATTGAACTGGATAAACAATTGATTATATGAATTAACTAGCGTAACGGAATTCTAAATTAAGTTTTCTTATTTCATTAACATGAACGATGATTAGCTTGTCCAAAACAAAATAAATAACAATGATGAAAGAAAATAAAATAAAATAAAATAAATAAAAAAGGGGGGGGTTGAACCGGCCGGGGCGGTTGAACCGGCCAGGGGCAGGGGCGGCTGGGCAGGGCGCGGACGCGGGGCGGCCGAGCTGGGGCGGCTGGGCCGCGGGCAAGGGCGGCCGAGCGGCGGTGCGGGCGGCCGAGCCGGGCGGGCACAGGGGCGGCCGAGCCGGGTGGCCACAGGGGCGGCCGAGCGGCGGCTGGGTGCGCGGGCAGGGGCGGTTGGGCCGGGCGGCGGCCTGACCGGGGAGAGGGAGGGGAGGGGAGAGGGAAGGGAGAGGGGAGGGCTCACCGGGGACGGGGACGGGGCGGCCGAGCGGCGGTGCGGCCGAGCTGCAGGGGTGGCCGAGCTGCAGGGGGCGGCGGCTAGGGCTGGGGCGGCGGCTAGAGAGAAAATGGGAGAAAGGGAGGGAGAGAGAGGGATTTGGGGGAAAGAGGGAGGGGCGGCTGGGCCAGCTGGGCCCAAAGGGGGCGCGCGCGCGCGGGGGGGGGGGGCGGCTGGGCCGGCCAGGGGCGGCTGGGTCGGCCGGGGCGGCCCACGACGCGGGAGAGAGAAAAAGGGAGGAGAGAGAGAAGGGAAAAAAGAAATAAAAGAAAAGAAAAAGAAAAAAAAAGGTTTTCTCCTTTTCAAAATCCGTTTTTTCCTGGATGAATGCACTTACATTTTTAAGCAATCGAAAGAATGCATGGTTCGGCATGGTGCATCAAACAACATAAAGTATTTTAAGGTTTTGCTTAACACGGGAATTCCAAGCTGAACCCCGCTAAAACTTTGGAAAAGGTCAAGGTTTAGCGAGAGAACGAGAAAAGAAAAGAGTAACGCCTGAATTTGGTGAGAGAAAAGAAGAAAAAATTCTACCCCCAAATTCAGGGCGTTACATGAGCCTGTTGTAGGTTTGTGTTGGCTCCTATCCCCTGATCATTGCAAATCTCCCTAGCTTGCCTTCCACCAACTCCATTTTGGTGATCATGGTGGCGTCGTTTCCCTCATGCGATATCTTGAGGGTGTCCCAGATCTGCTTCGCATTGTCCAAGCCGCTAACCTTGTTGTATTCATTCCTGCATAGAGATGCTAGCAAAACAGTAGTGGCTTGGGCATTTTTATGAATTTGCTCATTAATAAACATGGCATTGTCAGTACTATCAAAGTGCATTCTGTTTTCAACAATCTCCCAGATACTAGGATAGAGAGAGAATAAATGACTACGCATTTTATGACTCCAAAAAGAATAGTCTTCTCCATCAAAGTGGGGAGGTTTCCCAAGTGGAATTGATAGCAAATGAGAATTTGAATTGAATGGAATACGGAAATAATCAAATGAATAGTTTTGATTAACCGTTTTCTTCTTTGAAGAGTTGTCGTTGTTGTCGTGTGGTGAAGAAGACGAGACATCGCTGTCATAGTAGATGATCTTCTTGATGCGCCTCTTCTTCTTCCCATCTCTCTTCTTTTGACTCGAGCCTGAGTCAGTGGGCTTGTCGTCTTTTGGCTTGTTGAAGACGAATTCCTTTTCCTTGTTGTTGACCACCATCCCCTTTCCCTTAGGATCCATCTCTTCGGGCGGTTAGTCCCTTAGATGAAGAGAACGGCTCCGATACCAATTGAGAGCACCTAGAGGGGGGGGGGGTGAATAGGTGATCATGTAAAATCAAACTCTAAATAGCCACAAAACTTAGATGTTATAGCGTTAGCGTGACTAAGTAGCTTTGGAGCGAGTTCATGCGAGCACAACAATCACAGAGAATCCAATACAAGAGACACGTGATTTTTATCCCGTGGTTCGGCCAAGTAACACTTGCCTACTTCCACGTTGTGGCGTCCCAATGGACGAGGGCTGCACTCAACCCCTTTCAAGTGATCCAATGATCAACTTGAATACCACGGTCCTTTTGTTTAGAGTATCTTCCCGTTTGCGAGGAATCTCCACAATTTGGAGTCTCTCGCCCTTACAATAAAGATCACAAAGAAAGCACGGAGTAAGGTTGGGAGAAACAACACACACGACACAAATCCATAGCACACACACGCACACAAGCCAAGACTTGAGCTCGAAACGTAGCACAGAGAGTTCACAACTCGAACGGAGCTCAAATCACTAACACAATCGATCAAATGCGCGGAGGCGGAGTGTGGGAGTCTTAGAATGCTTAATGAATTGCTTGGGTTAACTCCTCCATGCGCCTAGGGGTCCATTTTATAGCCCCAAGGCAGCTAGGAGCCGTTGGAGACCAACTTGGAAGGCCATCCTTGCCTTCTGTCAAGTGGTGCACCAGACAGTCCGGTGCGTCATCGAACATCTACTGTAGCCTGTCCGGTGCGCGATTGCCTTCCAAATTGGGCATAGTCGACCGTTGCAGCTCCGGGCCCGTTGGCGCACCGAACACTGTCTGGTGCACACCGGACAGTCTGGTGCCTCCTTCCGACCGTTGGAGCTGCCACGCGTCGCCCGCAGATTTCGCGGCCGACCGTTGGCGCTTGTGACCGTTGGCTCACCAGACAGTCCGGTGCACCACTGGACAGTCCGGTGAATTATAGCCACGTCGCCTTTCTTCATTCCCGAGAGCGACGAGTTCGCCACGGATGACTCACCGGACAGTCCGGTGCACCACCGGACAGTCCGGTGAATTATAGTCGTACGTCGCCGTCGAATCCCGAGAGCGGCGAGTTCACGCGGACTAGCGTGGCGCACCGGACACTGTCCGGTGCACCACCGGACAGTCCGGTGCACCTAGACCGAGCTGGTGTTGGCTGCACACAGCCAACTCTTCTCCCTTTTTTTATCTTGTTCTTTAGTCATTGTTTCTAGCACTTGGATAACCATGTTAGTACATAAAACAATTTACTATGTCTAAAAACATACCTTTTGCCTTGATTTGCACTTCTCACTTTATTTGGCACATAAGAACTGAATTAAATGTGTTGGGCACTTAATCACCAAAACATTATAGAAATTGCCCAAGGGCACATTTCCCTTTCAACATGTATTCCTAATTAGGTAGTGCTCAATCTATATTTAGTTGAATAACTCTACTAATATAGGCTAACCAATCTATAGTTATAATCTAGTTAAGATGTACTCCCTAATCAAGTTATAATTCAGGTTAATGTTGAATTAGTTATTTCATGAATATCTTTTCTCATATATTTTTCATTAATCAACATAGAATATAGTTTTTATCTAATCATGAAATTATTTAGAAAATCATATCTTTATAACCATAACTCTGACTTTAGTCGTTCTCAGATCTACGCCCTCGTAGCATCGCGTAGAATATTTTTATGTTGTTTGTTCTAATGTTTGGTGTACTGTTATTTTTATGTGATCCTTGTTTATCTATATGTGTTGCTATAAATAGCGGTGAGGTAACGAGCATCTGAAGACCAATTTGGTACCTAGAATCACGAGTCTAAGGCAAGTTGTGCCCTTGATCACTTTTCTTTACCCAATAATGTTCCTGTTAATCACTGTGACATGCTCAAGTTAATCTAATGGGACCTAATAGGTTTCCCTAGACCTGTTTATCCCACACCTTGTTTACCACTGGACTTTTGGGTAGTTTTGCTATTGCTCTACCTGGTTTTGGGATTAATATTACATTATGATCATGTTCTTGTTATACTGTTGTTTTAATTATTGTTCATGACAAGATCATTGTGTTAATTGGAACATGAAGCTTAACTTGAGATATCCGTGCTACCATAAGGGTGGAATGGGACGCCCTTGGATGACTAATTAGGAAAGCTAGTGGAAGACTACCTTACCTGAAAAGGGCAAGGGCGGTAGAGGAGCTGCGTATAGGGAGGTTCTCGGGTCGATCATGCTACGATGGCTTTTCGGACAAGGAATTCATATATTGCCCTTCTCAAAAACCGTAGTAGGTTTTCTGAAGCTAGTGGAACTTTGTAAAGGCCTCATAGTGGATCCCTAGCCATTCACCTCAGAAGTGTCTAAGGGTCTAGCTAACCCTGGCTAGACGAGATACAAGACTTGTGGGTAAAGGATGCAACCTCTGCAGAGTGTAAAACTGGTATATTAGCCGTGCTCGCGGTCATGAGCAGCTCAGGACTCTCGCGTGATTAACTTATGAAACTAAACTTAATCTGTCATATGCATTGGATTGTGGGTGTTATTATCAATTGTGATCTCTTATTTAATTGGGTTGGTATCTACTTATACTTAGTAATTGCTAATAAAATTTTGACCAACTTTAAAAGCAATGTTCAGCTTTAACAATCTCCTTTGGTAAGTCTTACACTTCACATGAGCTCCCACCTTTGATGAGTTCATACATATTATTCCCCACAACTTGTTGAGCGATGAACGTATGTGAGCTCACCCTTGCTGTACTCACATCCCCCTAGGTCAAGAACAGGTACCACGGGAGGAGGCGCAAGAAGGATGCTGTGATGAGTTCGTGAGTGGTCTAGACCGTCGTCCCCAGTCAACTATGGTTGCTGGATCGTTGTCTGCATATTATATAGTAAAGATGTGACATTCATTTCTGTACCATGAGTCATCATATGTGTGAAACTTGGTCCCACCACACTTGGTGATAATTTCGCGCCCGCGTTTTGGACCTCTAAAACCCGGGTGTGACAGAAGCGGTATCAGAGGAATGTTCACTGTAGGACGAACCTAGATAGAACTGGACAACCCTTAGCTACTTACTTTTGCTACTCTGATTATTTCTAAACTTTTCTTAATCTTTTCTCATCTACTGCTGCTTTACTCTGATTATTCTTACCTTTTTCACCTCTAAAGACAAAATTGGATTTCACACTTTGAAATCCTGTACCTAAAGTGGCTTTTAGGAATATGAAGCCTAATCCTAGGAACCAAATCAAAACTATTTTCGTAAATATTTATATGCTTGAGTGTTTGTTCTTATGATAACTGCTTGATTCGGTTCTTTGATTGAGTGTGATGAGTTGTGGAGTAATATCCACAATTGCATCTACATATACATATAGGCATAAAAATGTCTATAAGATAACTAGCCAACCTAGATTATCCCCATTAAAACATATCTAGCTTAATAGATTCATCTCACCTTAAAAGAATCTATCTTATCTCATCTTATCCTAACCACTTTGCTTATCTCGTCCTAGTGTAACAACCATGATCTAGTCCAAGACAAATTAATTAGATCTTATCTAGTCTGAATTAGTTATACCAATCTAACCTAGAATTGATCTAATGTGATAGATTAATCTAACCTAAAGAAGTCTAATCTTAAGTTGATTCAATCTGTGTTACTTAACATGGAAGTTAATACTGGTGAAATAGATTAGACCCTACTCCTATAAACCTGTTTTAACCTAAATTTGGGGCCATAGACCAACTCGTCCATGAACAACAACTTGACCTACATAATAGGTTACATAACCTATCCAACCAATCTAGACGTAAACAACCAAACCAAATTCTGACTAATCTCATTTAACTCATAGCCACCTACTAAACTAGCTGCTCTACCTACTTGTCACCTGTAAACCCTAGTATAGAGTACTAATGACCTTTGTCACTGAAATTAATAAAGGAGCTCTTTGGATGAGGTGATTTATGCATGAGACACATTCCCTGTCAAATAAATACCAAATAAAGACACATAAACCTATGCATCATGCTGGACTTCTTTTTGTTTGTGCATCAAACACAAATTTATAATTAAGACAAGTCTAGCTTTGAATTCAAATTTGAGCACTAAATAAAATGGGAGAAATAGAGTTAAGGAATGGAGGATAGCTAATAATTATAACAATAAATAAGTAATAATTATTTCAAAAAGGAGGTAGTATCATTCATAGTAGAATTTTATTTGATACTTGAAAGTATGAAGTTCAAACTAGCGATTCAACTTCATTTGAACACTTAAATTTGGGAAATAGAAAAGAAAATAGAAAGAAAAAGAAGGAGACCTACCTGCGCAGGGGCCAAATTCACCGGGTCGACCCATCTACCAACCCCGCGCGTGGCCCAATTCCTCCTACACGCGCTTCACCCTGGCTGGCCGTGTGGTCTAGGCCCACCTGTCGGTCGCTGGGCATACTGCGCCAACAGCCCGGACCCCATCGTCAGTCTCTCTTGACTCCACTCAGTGTGCGTCTGAGCCAGTGATGCGTGGGCCCGATGCCACTATTGATCTTTTAGCCACTGCGGGTGCATGATGGCGTACCAGCTTGCCAAGATTCTCGCTGGCGCTGGCTGACCGCGACTTCTGCGGAACCGACCTAACCGTGCGTTGCCTAGGGATAAAAGGGGGCACCACATCTTCATCTCTCCTCTTTATTCCTGGCTGCCTAGCGACGAGAGCGCGACCGAGAGAGAGGTGGGAGGAAGAGAGCTGCCACAGGTGGGATCTTCGATTTGGGCGTCGCCCTCACCGTCGGTGGTGTCCAGGGCCTTCGCCAGGCTCGGGGAAGGGCGGTCGAGGCCGCGCTGCTCGCGATTGACAGCCAACATCGCCACAATTTCTCACCGTCGACTTCGGTCCCCGCGGATTCGTCTGACACCGTGGGCAGCATTGCTTAGTCATCGATCCCCGATATGGAGTCTCTAATTAGAACCGCCATGTTGCATTCTCCGTAAAAGAACTTGCCACGATTGGATTAGGGCTTCGGGGCGCCGGGTGGGGCCAACTCCGGCCATCCTCCGGTGAGAGTTGGGGGCGGCGCGGTCGCGTGCTATCGGGGGGAGAAGAAAGGCTAGCGTCGTCAGATGGTTTTTGGACGGTTAAGATTAAATCATGCCATACCAATTCGCTAGATTTGATCAGGGCCGTATGGTTTGATCGGATGGTTCGAGGTGACTCGAGCTTCATAAAATCAGAACCGTTGATCCTAGATCCAATGAGCACGATAGCATACCGGTTCATCTTAAGTGCCGTTTGATCCTGGCGCTTGTTCTCTAATCGGACGGCTAGAAACTGACGATACCCCTTCAACCGATCAATTTTTCAAAAGAGCCCTTATGAATTTTGGTAAACAACCCACCGTCCACTGTTATAAAGTAATTACATGTGTGCCCTACGAATTTGTCAATGCACCCCTGGACTCCCTGATAATTGTGTGCCCAGTCCAGAAACTTAAGAAATTAGGAAAAATAATATAGAAAATGGTTTTTAATATAAAAATAATTTCAGAATCTTGTTTAATTCATAGAAAATTAATTTTAACTCCTTTTTGATCCATTCTAGTTGCATTAATATGGTATTAATATTGTTTATCACTTAGTAACTTTGTTTAGTCATGAAACATAGATTAAAATTATCCAATTGATTTATTCTATACTAAACACTTAATAACTTCGGAAAATCGTAACTCCTTAACCGTAACTCCAAATTTAGTGATTCTCGATCCCACGATCTTGTTACGATGCGTAGAATATTATTATGCATTCTGTTCTACTATTTGGTGTGATGTTAATTTCTCCTATACCATGTTTTCTTGTATTGTTGCAAATAGACGGGCAAGTGACCGAGGACCCAGAGACTCTGCAAGTGGAAAATACTGAGCAGGAGCTCGTTGAAGGCAAGTTGTGCCCTTGATCACTTCTATTTACCTAATAATGTTCCTGTTAATCATTATGATCTGCATAGGTTAATTTTGATGCGACCCAATAGGTCACCCCATTTTGGCTACCTTTATACCTTGTTTACCACTGATTTTTTGGGTAGTACCTGCTATCGCTTTATGTGGTTTTGGGTGTTAAGATACACATTATTCATGATCATGCTTTTATTATCAATTTGTTATTTACTGTTCATGACAAGATCATTATGATAATTGGAACATGGAGCGACCACTGGGAAAAACAGTGCTACCACAAGGGTGGTATGGGACGCCCTTGGCTGACTAATTAGGAAAGCTAGTGGATAACTACCTTACCCGAAAGGGGCAAGGGCAGTGGTCGGTGTAGGGAGGTTCTTGGGTTGATTTTGCTGTGCTGGCGGTCAGACAGGGGATTCCTGCATTGCGCTCCCTAGAAACTGTAGCGGGTTTTCTGAAGCTAGTGGACCTTTGTAAAGGCCTCGTAGTGTTACCCTGCCTCGCTTACTTGGTAGAGGTGTATGGGATTCATGACCCCTTGGCAGATGGGTAACACGACTTATGGGTAAAGATGCGCAACCTCTGCAGAGTGTAAAACTGGTATATCAGCAGTGCTCACGGTCATGAGCAGCTCGGACCCTCACATTAGTAACTTATGGAATTAAATTTAACTGGTCATTTGCATCGCATTGTGGTTTATTATTAATTTTGATCTATTATTACTCTGGTTTGGTATATACTTACATTTAGTAGCTGTCTGTGTTTTGGGTCCGACCGTGCACCCGGGGTTGCCCCTCGAGGTGCTTTTGGAGTAGGACGGTGTTACCGACTGTAGCTCAATGGTTCGTGCTAGATGCACAAGAGACAGTAGACGATTTTGCATAGGTTTGGGCCACTTTGAGACGCGTAACAACCTACGTCCCGGTGTGGATCTTTTATGGGGTGGGTTACAGAGGAATTCTATAGCACGAGGGATGCTAGAGAGCTAGGTGGATGGCCGATGAATGAGATGAAGATAATTTTGATGGGGTGCCCCCTAGGCCTTATATACTCGACCGTGGGACGATACATGCGGATATGATAACAACGTGAGCCTAAGTAATAGTGAACCGACTGAGCCTATCTTCCTATAATTCTACCGACTCATCACCATTCAGTTTCGACGCCTGAGGACGCAGCGCGGGAAAGTCGGGCTACTGCTGTGGATGTTACTCAAATCTGTTGGGCTGTCTAGGCTTGAGTTGATCTGATCTCATGTTGATCCAATCTGCCGTAAGTTCTTCCCCTGGCCCACGAAGGGATGGCCTTGCGAAATAATGGGTCTGAGGCCCTTCGCGAGGCCTTCTTGCCTTCTAGTGGACTCGGGGGATATTTGTCCCCCACAAGCCCCAATCTTTGTGTTGATTTTGAAATAATCGGCCCAAAGATTCTAGGTCCAGTTTGCGATTTTGAAACATGTCTGCTAAGTCGTTACCTCTAACTCTGAGTGACTTGGTAAAAACGATCTTCTGTCATCTTCTTTTGGCATCATTCCACAGTTTTTTGCTTTAATCTTCAGAAATCGGTGCTCTGCTCATGCTTTGGAGATCAACATTTTGTTCTCAGGGGTTAAGGTGCACCCAATGGGTGTAGCCCCCGAGCTCTGAGTGGATTACTAAAAATAATCCACTCAAAGGTCTTTATCCCATGCTTTTTTAGAAATCATTGTCTCTGACTTGTACTCAAGCCTTAGAAATCAGCATTTTGCCCTCAGCCTATGCTTTAGAGATCAACATTTTGTTCTTGGGGTTTCAGGACTCATTGGGTGTAGCCCCCGAGCTTCGAATGAATTACTAAAAATAATCCGCTCGAAGGTCTTCATCTCGGGCTTTTTCAGAAATCATTTTCATCTTCATCTCATGCTTTAGAAATCAGCATTTTAACGTTAGTTCATGCTTTAGAGATCAACATTTCGTCTTTTGGAGTTAACGATTCATTGGGTGCACCAGAGGTGCATCCAATGGGCGTAGCCCCTAAGCTTTGAGTGGATTACTGGAAATAATCCCCTCACAGGTCTTCATCCCATGCTTTTGAAGTCAGCATTTTATCCTCACCGAATGCCTTAGAATTCAGCGTGATATCATCAACTTTATGCTTTAGAAATCAGCATACGGTTTTGCCTTTGAGATCAACAACAGGGTCTACCCATGTCCTATTGAAATTTATTTGATCTGCGACAGATTGGACATCCGGTAGATGGCCCTTAGCTGGTCTTCCTTTCGCTTCATGCTTCAATGCTCCTGTTGATTAGACTTGTACTTCATCAGCTATTTTTGGCTTTCCTCCGATTCCATCGATATCTTTTTTTTGTCTTGATACATTCACTGTGTATACTGTATGGATGTGACTGTTTGGGAAAATCTATTGAAAATTCCTGGACATCCCCCTAATGGGTGTAGGCAGGGGATGACTTGGTGCGCTGAGCGTTTAGCAAACTGTCTCTGAGTAGTAACTTGACGTGACTGCAGGTGTAATCATATCGTCCATGTAGTTGACTTGAGTCCTAATGGGTGTTGTGTTGCGTGAAACGGCGTCAGCCGCCTGACTTGTTTCCAGGCGATTTGAATTGCTTATTGAATACTTGCGACTGTTCAGTGGTCATGGTAGGAGATGAGCGGTTGCCTTCTTCCTCTATAAATAGAACGCTTGCTTCTCTGGCGTCTTCACAAATCTCTCTACCGCTTGTTGCTTGCTCTCCTCTTTTCTCTTCTACTCCACCATGGGCAAGAGCAAAAAGGGTGGGAGCTCGTCGCACCATTCTGGCGATAAGTGGAAGCGTGAGCCGACCCCTCCCTCAGAGGACTTCGGCGATTCCGAGTACTCGGAGGAGGAGTTTTCCTCTGAGTCCGAGGGATCGCTAGTCTACACCTCACCCTCGGCATCGTCCGAAGACTCGGACGATTCCTAGGGGTCGCCGCCGAGGTGTGGACATATATCCGGGCCGTCGAGCGCTCCGGGCTCGAGGGCTCGGATGAGTCGGAGGTCTCCTCAGACGAGGAGGACTCCTCTAACTCGTCCGAGGAGGGGAGCGGCAGTGACGGCGACGGCGAGGGCGATGGCGACGATGGAGGCGACGGCAACAAGGGCGACGACGGCAGCAGTAGGTCCAGTGGCAAAGCGCCACTGGCTTAAAATATTAGTATAGATAAGTAGTATTATGTCACACCCGGTTTTAGAAGGCAAACCGAATGCGAACCATGTACGTGCCAGGATCAGCAATTCACGTACACAGCAGTTACATAACATGGACATCATCACACAGTGCTCAAATAGTATTAAAAAGGGAAATAATAGTCGATTACATCATATGTCTGAGACATCCACATAGTCTTTACAATAATCAAAGTGCGGAAAAGAAACGTAGATAAACGCAGCCTTCACAGGCAGCCGACTGGGGGTTTGCCGCTAACCCACGCCTAGAACTCGTCGTAGTCTTGGAACTCCTAGAAGTCTCCTTCCACGGCTTCATCTTCTCCTGAGAAGTGGTTGCAATGTGGACAACCTGGGGGGGGGGGTTTGGTGTGTAGAGCAAAGGTGAGTACACATCAACATACTCAGCAAGTATCCTGTTTGGCTATAGTGGACTAGCTTTATGTGGGGGGTAAGTCAAGCAGTTGCTTTTAGTTGGTCAGATTATTATTACTAGTAGAGAAAGCCAAGTTTTAGGATTAACCCACGTTATTAACCCAAACGTACTCCTTTCCAAACGGAAAGAGTACCACTTACCATTACCAGAGTCAATACCAAAACCAACAATCTCATTGCCACCTGCAATCCGAACATCTCTGATCAAGTATCACTAATCACTGGAGCTCCCTTGGCCGCTCATAACCGCGAGCACGGCTGATATATCAGTTTTCAAACGCTCTACAGAGGTTGTGCACTTTACCCACAAGCCGTGATTCGCTTTCTGCCCGGAGATCATGACTCTCCATTGATCACTACCAAGGTGACCCAGCAGGATATCACTACGTAGCCTTTACAAAGATTCCCTGAGGCTGTAGCCGCCCGTTAGGTTTCCTAAATGTACCGCACTCCTCCCCAAGGGACAAATCAACCTTGGCAGAGCGAGCCGCATACACCGAGCCCCATTGACGGCATGACGGCTAAGCGAACTACACCCCGGATCCTCTAATTATTCAGCTAAGGGCGTCCCACTCCACCCTCATGGTTGCACTGTTTTCTCGGGCAGTCATCCAACGAACAGGTCCTTACGGAGAGGCACTCGAGAAACCGCTCGAGCCCCCTTGAAGGTCACAAGTATAACATCATAATAAAAGAGGGGAAAACAGCGTATCATTGATAACTCTCATCATGTTCATTGATTAGAGTTGAGCAATAGCATAAGACTAAGCAATAATAATCCAACCCAAATAGGTAAACAAAGACATGGATAACAAAAGCTAGTCAATCCTTAGGTATAAATGTGTAATGCGGGAGGTGAATTAAAGAATGTATAGGACAGAGATAGGTCAAGGGACACTTGCCTCCACCAACCGACTGCTGCTCAGGGGCTTCTCCTGCGAGTTCTTCGGGCTCTCCGACCGAATCGTTCTCTATGCGAGCGCAAACATACATACATCCACATATTTAATACAAAAGAACAGTACACCATACAATAGAATGCCGTAAATAAACAGACGTTCCACGCGGGCTCGCAATTAAGGCTAAGAGAGAAAGAGAAAAAGACAATCGAGAAACGATCACGTCACATGATTATAAATTTAACTACTCGCTTAATGGAAGGGAATTAATTTGGATACTACGTTTTAACATAAAGTAAAATCAAGTTCCACATTTAATTATCATAAATAATTGAAGATGAATGAAAGGGAGTGGTCGCACATCGAGACGTACGACACGATATTTAGATTGCATTAAGAAGTAAACGACTCGCTGCGCGACAGAGCGCACAACGAGACACTTGCACTAATTATAAAGAGACGTTAAGCATCGCGCAACGAAGCGCACGACGACATACGTCAACAGAGCTGAGTTTAAAGTGGAACGTCGCGCGTCTGGACGCACGACATCGCACCTTAAACAACCTGAAATTAAAATAGATCGTCGCGCAACGAATCGCGCGACATAACACTTTAATAAATATAAACTAAAAGAATCATCGTGCGACGAAGCGCGTGACGCAGCACGTCGACTACACAATTTAGCATCGATTAAAACGGGGTTAAGCACAGTGCGACTACGGTCGCACGCGCGAGGGCGCGCTACGCGTGCCGAGGGCACGCAAACTGCGCAGGCGCGCGAGACGCGAGTCGCCGGGACACGGGCGCGGGCAGGGGCACGACCGAGGGCGCGGGGCACGGGGTGCGTGACGAGGCCGGGCGGGCGCGACCGGGGAGGGGCTCGCCGGGCGCGGAGGAGCGCGGGGAAGGGGACAGGGGCAGGCTCGCCGGGGCACGTGGGACGGGGAGGGCGCGGGCGCGCGAGCCGAGGCGGCGCGGCGCTAGGGCGCGGGTGGGCGCGCGCGCGACCATGGAAAAGAAAAAGAAAAGAAAAAAAAGAAAGGGGAGGGGGGGAGAGAGAAAAGGGAAGGGGAGGGGAAAACTCACCTCCGAGGATCCAAATTCCGGTGATCTCGACTCCAAACCCTAGGGCACCACGAGGAGAGGGAGGTGGAAGAAGGAGAGGGAGGTTGCTGCGCGGGAAATCCAAATGAGAGAGAGAGGAGAGGAGGGGGCGCATGGGGGGGTGTGGGGCGCCGGGGGCGCGTGGGCCGGGCTGGGCCGGGCTACTTCACGGATCGAAGCCCACGACACGCACGACTCTCAAACGGGCTCCAATCGCGAACCAAAAACCGAGACGGAACGAGACGAACACGCAACATCAGACAAGGAAATGTGCTTCGGTATGATGCAACACCCATGACACTTAGGTTTTGTTCATACACGACACGGACACCTGTCACTATACTAATTTGAAATTGGGAAGAGGGAGCGGAACGGGAAGAGAAAAGAGAGTAACGCCCGAATTTGGTGAGAGAAAAGAAGAAAAAAAAATTCTACCCCCAAATTCAGGGCGTTACAAACCTATCCCCCTTAAAAGAATCTCGCCCTTGAGATTCAGGGTTGGCTAGCAAAGAGCTCAAGGTATTTAGCCATCAGATCGTCTTCACGCTCCCAGGTTGCTTCTTCCTCAGAGTGATGACTCCATCTGACTTTGCACATTCTGATGGTCTTCCTTCGGGTGACTCTGTCTACGGTTTCAAGGATCTGCGCTGGTTTCTCTGTGTAGGTCAAGTCCTCTTGGACCTCCAGACCTTCCACTGGCAACTGCTCTTCTGGCACACGTAAACACTTCTTCAACTGAGACACATGAAAGACATCATGCACTGCAGACAGGCCTTCTGGCAAACTGAGCTGATAGGCCACTTCTCCACGCCTTGCGAGGATTTGATACGGACCGATGTAGCAGGGTGCTAGCTTGCCTTTGACTCCGAATCTTCTGACTCCTCTGATCGGTGACACTTTCAGATAGACAAAGTCTCCAACTTCGAAACTCAGCTCTCTTCTTGTATCTGCATAACTTCGCTGCCTTGATTGCGCTATCTTCAATTTCTCTCGAACCATCTTGATGTTCTCTTCAGCTTCAAGCAAAACGTCTGGCCCAAACACTTGCTTTTCTCCAGGCTGATCCCATTGCAACGGAGTTCTACAACTCCTCCCATAGAGCGCCTAAAATGGTGACATCTTCAAGCTGGCCTGGTAACTGTTGTTATAGGAGAACTCTGCATAAGGCAATCGCTTGTCCCATCCGGACTGGTCTTGCAACGCACAGGCTCTCAACATGTCTTCAAGGATTTGATTGGTTCTTTCAGTTTGACCATCTATCTGTGGATGATAAGCTGAACTAAAATTCAGATGTGTGCCCAAGGCTTCATGCAATTGCTGCCAGAAATGAGAGGTGAACTGTGTTCCTCTGTCTGACACTATCTTCTTTGGCACACCATGAAGACAAACGATCCGAGACATGTACAACTCTGCCAATACTGCACTGCTGTAGTTGGTCTTGACAGGTATGAAGTGGGCTGACTTGGTCAAATGGTCCACTACTACCCAAATGGAATCGTAGCCGGCTCGAGTGCGAGACAATCCGACTATGAAGTCCATACCGATTTCATCCCATTTCCACTGAGGAATTTGCAACGGTTGCAACAATCCAGTTGGTCTCTGGTGCTCTGCCTTGATCCGTCGACAACTATCACACATGGCCACATGCTTTGCGATTTCCCTTTTCATTCCGTACCACCAGAATTTCTTCTTCAGATCCTGATACATCTTCTCACTACCAGGGTGAATCGAATAGGCTGTCTCATGAGCTTCCTTGAGAATCAACTCCCGAATAGACTGGACATTGGGAACACACAAGCGGTCTTTGAACCATACCACACTGTCACACCCGGTTTTTAGAAGGTAAACCGAATGCGAACCATGTACGTGCCAGGATCAGTTATTCACGTACACAGCAGTTACATAACATGGACATCATCACACAGTGCTCAAATAGTATTAAAAGGGAAATAATAGTCGATTACATCATACGTCTGAGACGTCCATATAGTTCTTACAATAAATCAAAGTGCGGAAAAGAAACGTAGATAACGCGGCCTTCACAGGCAGCCGACTGGGGGTTGCCGCTAACCCACGCCTAGAACTCGTCGTAGTCTTGAAACTCCTGGAAGTCTCCTTCCACAGCTTCATCTTCTCCTGAGCAGTGGTTGCAATGCTGACAACCTGGGGGGGGGGATTTGGTGTGTAGAGCAAGGGTGAGTACACATCAACATACTCAGCAAGCATCCTGTTTGGCTGTAGTGGACTAGCTTTATGTGGGGATAAGTCAAGCAGTTGTTTTTAATTGGTCAGGTTATTACTTACTAGTAGAGAGCCAGGTTTTAACATTAACCCAAGTTATTAGCCCAATGTATCCTTTCCAAACGGAAAGAATACCACTTACCAATACCATAATCATAATCAGAACCATCAATCTCATTGCCACCTGTACCAAAATATCTCTGATCAAGTATCACTAATCTCTGGAGCTCCCTTGGCCGCTCATAACCGCGAGCACGGCTGATATATCAGTTTCATAACACTCTGCAGAGGTTGTGCACTTTACCCACAAGCCGTGATTCCCTTTCTGCCCGGAGAGAGCGACTCCCCATTGACCACTACCTAGGTGGTCCAGCAGGGCATCACTACGTAGCCTTTACAAAGATTCCCCGAGGCTGTAGCCGCCCGTTAGGTTTCCTAAATGTACCGCACTCCTCCCCAAGGGACAAATCAACCTTGGCAGAGCGAGCCGCATACACCGAGCCCCATTGACGGCACAACGGCTAAGCGGACTACACCCCGGTTCCTCCAATTATTCAGCTAAGGGCGTCCCATTCCACCCTCATGGTTGCACTGTTTTCCCGGGCGGTCATCCATTGAACAGGTCCTTACGGAGAGGCACTCGAGAAACCGCTCGAGTCCCCTTAAATGCCACAAGTATGATCATAAATAAGAAGGGGAAAACAGCGTATCATAGATAATCACATCATGTTCATTGATTTGAGTTGAGCAATAGCATCAGACTAAGCAGTAATAATCCGACCCAAATAGGTAAACAAGGACATGGATAACAAAAGCTAGTCAATCCTTAGGTATAAATGTGTAATGCGGGAGGTGAATTAAAGAATGAATAGGACAGAGATAGGTCAAAGGACACTTGCCTCCACCAACCGACTGCTGCTCAGGGGCTTCTCCTACGAATTCCTCGGGCTCTTCGACCGGATCGTTCTCTATGCGAGCGCAAACATACATACATCCACATATTTAATACAAAAGAACAGTACACCATACAAGGGAACAAGTAAAGTGAGTATGCATCAAGTATGACATTCCATATCGCATTTGTTATGGTTAGAAAGAAACGAGAAAGGTCTCGCAGGGGGGGTTAAAGCTTATGCACTAATGATCAGTTACAATTGGTTCTTAACAAAAGAATTCTGTTATATACACTAATGGAAACCTAATCATTTTAAGTTGATCAACCTTGTGCGAGATAAACAATTAACTAAATGAATCAACTAGCGCAACGAAATTCTAAATTAAACTTCCTATTTCAATAGCATGAACCATGATTAGCCTACCTAAAATAAAATAGCTATGATAACAGAAAGTAAATAAAATAAAATAAAAAAAATAAAAAAAACAGAGGGGGGGGGGCTCACCGGCGTTGGGCGGCCGACGGCGAGGGCGGCGGCCGAGCAGGGGGCGGCGGCGGCTTAGGGCAGGGGCGTAGGGGATGGCGGCTAGGGAGAGAGAGAGGGAAAATGAGAGGGAGAGAGAGGGGAATTGGGGAAAAAGGGGAGGTGGGGGGGCGGCTGGGCCTGCCAAGGCCCAAGAGGGGGCGCGCAGGGGCGGCTGGGCCGGCCAGGGTCGGCCCACGGCGCGGGAGAGAGAGAGAAAAAAGAGAGAGAAAGAGAAAGAAAAAGAAAGAAAATATTTTCCCTTATTTTCGAAATCCGATCTTCCTACATGAATGCATTTGCACTTTCAAACAAGCAAAAAAATGCATGGTTCGGCATGGTGCATCAAACAACATAAAGTATTTTTAGAGTTTTTCTTTACACGGGAATTCCAAATCGAATCCCGCTAGCTTTGGAAAAGATCAAGGCTTAGCGAGGAGAAAAAGAAAAAGAAAAGGTAACGCCCGAATTTTGGCGAGTAAAGAAAAGAAAAAATTCAACTGCAAAATTCGGGGCGTTACAAACCTATCCCCCTTAAAAGAATCTCGCCCTCGAGATTCAGGGCTGGCTAGCAAAGAGCTCTGGGTACTTAGCCATCAAATCATCTTCACGCTCCCAGGTTGCTTCTTCCTCAGAGTGGTGACTCCATCTGACTTTGCACATTCTGATGGTCTTCCTTCGGGTGACTCTATCTGCAACCTCAAGGATCTGAGCTGGCATTCTCAACATAGGTCAAGTCCTCCTGGACTTCAAGACCTTCCACTGGCAACTGCTCTTCTGGCACACGCAAGCACTTCTTCAACTGAGACACATGAAAGACATCATGCACAGCAGACAAATTCTCTGGCAGACTGAGCTGATAGGCCACTTCTCCACGCTTTGCGAGGATCTGGTACGGACCAATGTAGCGGGGTGCTAGCTTCCCTTTGATTCCGAACCTTCTGACTCCTCTGATCGGTGACACTTTCAGATAGACAAAGTCTCCGACTTCAAAACTCAGCTCTCTTTTTCTTGTGTCTGCATAGCTTCGCTGCCTCGATTGCGCTATCTTCAGATTCTCTCGGACCATCTTGATGTTCTCTTCGGCTTCAAGCAGAATGTCTGGCCCAAACACTTGCTTCTCTCCAGGCTGATCCCATTGCAACGGAGTTCTACAACTCCTTCCATAAAGCGCTTGAAATGGTGACATCTTCAAACTGGCCTGGTAACTATTGTTATAGGAAAACTCTGCATAGGGCAATCGCTTATCCCATCCGGACTGATCTTGCAACGCACAGGCTCTCAACATGTCTTCAAGAATTTGATTGGTTCTTTTGGTCTGGCCATCTGTCTGCGGATGATAAGCTGAACTGAAATTCAGATGTGTGCCCAAGGCTTCATGCAACTGCTGCCAGAAATGAGAGGTGAACTGCGTTCCTCTGTCTGACACTATCTTCTTTGGCACACCATGAAGACAAACGATCCGAGACATATACAGTTCTACCAATACTGCACTACTGTAGCTGGTCTTGACAGGTATGAAGTGGGCTGACTTGGTCAAACGGTCCACCACTACCCAAATAGAATCGTAGCCGGCTCGAGTGCGAGGCAATCCGACTATGAAATCCATACCGATTTCATCCCATTTCCACTGAGGGATCTGCAACGGTTGCAACAATCCAGCTGGTCTCTGGTGCTCTGCCTTAATTCTTCGGCAACTATCGCACTTAGCCACATGCTCTGCGATTTCCCTCTTCATTCCGTACCGCCAGAATTTCTTCTTCAGATCCTGATACATCTTCTCACTGCCAGGGTGAATCGAATAAGCTGTCTCATGAGCTTCCTTGAGAATCAACTCCCGAATGGACTGGACATTGGGAACACACAAGCGGTCTTTGAACCATATCACGCCTTCTGCATCTTCCCGAAAATCTTTGCCTCTGCCATCTAGAATCAGTCGCCGAATCTCACTGATCTTTTCATCATTCTTCTGCGCTTCTTTGATTTCTCGCTCCAAGGTAGGTTCCAATTCAACTGTGACTCCTCGCGAATTGTTCAGAAATCCGAGACTCAACCTGTCGAACTCCTTGGCCAACTCATAAGGCATCGGACGAGCGACCATCAGATTGACTTGACTCTTCCTACTCAAAGCATATGCCACTACGTTGGCTTTGCCTGGATGGTAATGGATCTCCAACCCATAGTCTTTGATCAACTCTAACCATCTTCGCTGCCTCATGTTCAATTCTGACTGAGTGAATATGTACTTCAGACTCTTGTGATCTGTGTAAACATCGCATTTCTGTCCATACAGATAGTGCCTCCATGTCTTCAGTGCGTGAACCACTGCTGCCAACTCTAGATCATGGATTGGGTAGTTCTTCTCATGAACCTTCAGCTATCGGGACGAGTAAGCCACCACTCTTCCCTCTTGCATCAACACGCATCCCAAACCTGTGTAACAAGCATCACAGTACACAGAGAAGGGCTTGTGCACATCAGGCAAGACTAGGACAGGCGCTGTTGTCAACTTCTCTTTCAGCGCTTCGAAGGCCTCTTGACATTTCTGGGTCCACTTGAACTCAACCTTGTTGCCTAGCAACGCTGTCATTGGTTTCGCAATCTTCGAAAACCCTTCAATGAATCGCCGATAATATCCGGCCATTCCAATGAAGCTCTTGATTCCTCGAGCATTCGTTGGCGATTTCCAGTTCAGAATGTCTGCCACTTTCTTCGGATCCACAGCCAATCCCTCTTTGTTGATTATGTGACCCAAGAACAGGACTTCACTGATCCAGAACTCACACTTGCTCAACTTTGCATACAACTGGTGCTCTCGCAATCTCTGCAATACCATCCTCAAATGTTCTGCATGCTCTTCTTCACTTTGAGAATAAACCAGAATGTCATCAATGAATACCACCACGAACTTATCGAGATAATCCATGAATACACTGTTCATCAAATTCATAAAGAACGCTGGTGCATTGGTCAAACCAAAAGACATCACTGTGAACTCATATAAACCATACTTGGTAATGAATGCCGTCTTCGGAATGTCCGAAGGTCGGATCCTGAGCTGATGATAACCTGACCTCAGATCAATCTTGGAGAACACACTGGCTCCTCTCAACTGGTCGAACAGATCTTCTATTCTGGGCAAAGGGTACTTATTCTTGATTGTGACTTCATTTAAAGCTCGATAATCGATACACATCCTTTTGGTGCCATCTTTCTTCTCCACAAACAGGACAGGGGCGGCCCAAGGCGAGGTGCTTGGCCGGATGTAACCTTTCTCTGACAGCTCATCAATCTGCTTCTTAAGCTCAACCAACTCTGGTCCAGATATTCTGTAAGCTCTCTTAAAGATAGGGGCGGTTCCAGGAAGAAGCTCTATGGCAAACTCAACT
The DNA here is from genome assembly GCA_029449295.1 of Zea luxurians. Lineage (NCBI taxonomy): Eukaryota > Viridiplantae > Streptophyta > Magnoliopsida > Poales > Poaceae > Zea > Zea luxurians. Next base: position 122,943,749 of record JAOPSE010000001.1, read on the forward strand.
TTCCGCTCTGGTGGCATACCCGGTAAGTCCTTTGGAAACACATCTGGGAATTCAGACACAACCTTGATACTCTCAATCGGGTCTGCCTCACTGCTATCGACAGTCATCTGATAACAACTTCCTCTCTTCGGCTCAGGCGGGACTAACTCGGTCACCACTTCCTCTCCTAGTGGGGACACCAACTTGATTGTCCTTTTATCACAACTGATAACTGCCTGATACTTATCTAGCCAATTCATCCCTAGGATGACATCTATTCCCTGAGTACCCATTACTATAAGGTTGGCGGGAAACGCTATCCCCCTTATTTCCACACTTACATTCAAACATATGCTATCAGCTCGAATTCTACCACCAGCTGAGTCAATTTGAATGGGGGTTGACATGGCAGTAATTGGAAGATTATGTGCTTCTACCCATGATGCAGTAATAAAAGAATGCGTTGCTCCAGTATCAAATAACACTTCTGCAATATGGGAGTCGACTGGGAACATACCTACTGTCATGCCAGGGGTCTCCTGAACTGCTTCAGCCTCCAAGTGGTTCAGTCTTCCATGATTATAGCGCTGCTGAGGGCGGTTGCCTGATCCAGACTGAGACACATTCTGCTTCGCTGGGGCATTGGGGCCTGACTGCTGCTGGGCTGCCTTCTTCGGACATTGCATCACCCAGTGGCCTTGCTCTCCACAGTGGAAACATGCTCTGTTTCCAACCTGAGCTGGTGCTGCCTGATTGTTCTGCTGGCTTGCTGGGGCAGGAAGACGAGGTGCCTGCTGATTCTGCCTCTGAAACTGACCTCCTGATTGATTGCTCTAACGGTTCTGGTACTGGTGCTGAGGATACTGCCTTTGGAACTGCTGATACTGCTGACGCTGCTGATGCTGCTGAGGTGGACGCTGGTTCTGCCTGAACTGCTGAGGTTGATTGCCTAAAAAACGAGGACGGCTGCTGCTTCCAGGCTGGGGTCCACTGATCTTGCGCTTACGATCCTCCATCTCCTTACGCTTCCTTTCTGTCATGATTGCTCTATCAATCAGGTGCTGGAATGTCGGGAAGGTATGGTTCATCAGCTGATACTGCAGAGGGTCAACCAAGCCTCTCAAGAAACGGTATTGTCGCTTGGCGTCGGTGTTGACATCTTCAGGAGCATAGCGGGACAACTGCAGGAACCTGTCTCGATACTCACTGACAGACGATGACCCTTGCTTGAGGGCCAGGAACTCCTCCTTCTTCACTGTCATCAGACCTGCAGGCACATGGTACTGATGAAAGCTACCTCTGAATTCTTCCCAGGTGATGGCATCGGGGTTGGCATGGGTGGCGAGGTAAGACTCCCACCATGATTGGGCTGCTCCTCTCAACAGACGGGGACCATACAAGACTTTCTCCCTGTCATCACACTGAGCGGTATGCAACTCCCGCTCCACAGTGCGCAGCCAATCTTCAGCATCCATGGGGTCGGAAGAGTGAGCGAACGTTGGGGGATGGCCTCTCATGAATTCAGCACGCTTGTCTCTGGGCATCTGGGGCATCTGAGGCTGGGGTGGAGCTTGCTGCTGCTGCTGCTGAATGGCGGCCAGGGTCTGACCGATGGCTTGAACTGCCTGAGTCTGCATCAGAAACATCTGCTCGATCGACATCGGGGGCGGGGGTGGCAGCTGCTGCTGCTGGGGCGCCTCATCTTGCTGACCGGCTTGCTCCTGCTGAGCACGCCTTCCTCCTCTGCGCCTGTTCTCTGACATCTGCAGAACGCAACCACACATCAGAACTGATCTAGCAAATCTTGCAGCATAAGAAAAGAGTATAGAATTATCCAACAGCACTGAACAGATGAGCATCTTCACTGATCTCCAACACAGACCACACAGCTTCTCAGATAAAGAGGAAAGTAGAATAAAGGGTTTCCCAACTATATAACTAACTCCATTAACATAATAGGTAAGCCAAAATGCAGGGGATACCCACACTCTGGTGACAATCATTACAAAGATCCAAACCAAACATAGTTCATCATGACAAACATAAATGCACAGGATATAGCAAACTACCCTGTCTAACTAAGACTAACTAAGACCGAGATTAACGCTAAGACTGAAGCTTCTATGTATATATATTTCGTATTAATTACAAGATCCAACTCTAACGATCTATGGTTCTAGATTTATCTTGGTCTTGCAGTCGGGATTGCCATAAGACTGGAGTCCACGCCGAGGCGAGCGGTACGGGTGCTGAGTCCCAACGGGGGCGGGGGAACCATCATCCAAGTGACGACGCTCCGCGCGCTCAGCCCGCAGCAGGGCGATCTCAGCACGAGCCCTACTCAGCTCGTCTAATGCATGGTCCAGCTCCGTGTTTAGCACGGCGGCTAGGTTGACTGTGCTGCTCAACCTAGGATTGTCCTCACCAGCAGGTGAAACAATCACGCCTCCTGTGCTGCCAGATGGACGGCGGGGGTAATACTTCAGGTCGAGACCGTCAGCTACCCCACCGAGAACCGAGCAGTAGTGCGAAAGCGCACGCCGTGCAGCATCCTGCATGGCTGCCTCAGCTGAGTCCCGCTCAGAGATAGAATAGTGCTCTGAGCAAGCCTCCGCGCCCTGGAGACTGTTCTCCGGACGGCGCACCAAGCAGGTCGCCTCCCAGCGGTCCGGGTAGACCCCGCGACTATGCTGGTAGACCACACAGCGATACTCGATGGACCAAGTACGCCGGTCAAGTGCCCGACGTAGCAGGGTGTCGAGCGCGTCGTGGAAGTGACACCCGCGAGCAGCGTCGCGAGTGATGGGTCGAGCAACCCATCCTTCCAGCTCATGGTTAGCAGAGAGGTCGAGGTCGTGGCTCAAGCTGTCGTTGCCACCTCCGTCGTCTGGGTCTCCTCCAGCAGCTACTCCAGAAGCTGGGGCGCCCAGTGGTGGTGCGGGGGGCGCCTCCAGGGGAAGCACAGGGGAGCAGCTCCTCACAGACTCTATCTCCTGCTGGAGCGAGAAAGAGGAGCCCTGCTGCTCCTGTCGTCGACGTTCCTGCTCCTCATGCAGGCGGTGGTGCAGTCTCTCCAAGTGGTTGGACTGTCCGGCCACGGGACGGCGAAGCGGACGCTCAGCAAGGCGGGAGGGTAAGAAGGGGATGACGGACTTTCGTGCAGTGTGTCTAAGTCGAGCCATCTACAAAAGACATCGCAAGCAAAAGAGTGAGAACAGAATTAATATGACCAGCAAGTAATGAATCATAAATAAATGAAGGATCAGAATAAAACAAAATTTTCAGCAAGGCGTAATATATAGTAGAACATAGGTTTGGTCAGTAGGACCAACTTTTGAAGGGATACCAAAGTCAAGGCAGGGACAGAGGTCTATAGTCCTTAGAACGACCATTCTACTCTAGGTTAGCAGTCCTACAGTCAGCACGGCTTTGATACCACTTATGTCACACCCGGTTTTTAGAAGGTAAACCGAATGCGAACCATGTACGTGCCAGGATCAGTTATTCACGTACACAGCAGTTACATAACATGGACATCATCACACAGTGCTCAAATAGTATTAAAAGGGAAATAATAGTCGATTACATCATACGTCTGAGACGTCCATATAGTTCTTACAATAAATCAAAGTGCGGAAAAGAAACGTAGATAACGCGGCCTTCACAGGCAGCCGACTGGGGGTTGCCGCTAACCCACGCCTAGAACTCGTCGTAGTCTTGAAACTCCTGGAAGTCTCCTTCCACAGCTTCATCTTCTCCTGAGCAGTGGTTGCAATGCTGACAACCTGGGGGGGGGGGGATTTGGTGTGTAGAGCAAGGGTGAGTACACATCAACATACTCAGCAAGCATCCTGTTTGGCTGTAGTGGACTAGCTTTATGTGGGGATAAGTCAAGCAGTTGTTTTTAATTGGTCAGGTTATTACTTACTAGTAGAGAGCCAGGTTTTAACATTAACCCAAGTTATTAGCCCAATGTATCCTTTCCAAACGGAAAGAATACCACTTACCAATACCATAATCATAATCAGAACCATCAATCTCATTGCCACCTGTACCAAAATATCTCTGATCAAGTATCACTAATCTCTGGAGCTCCCTTGGCCGCTCATAACCGCGAGCACGGCTGATATATCAGTTTCATAACACTCTGCAGAGGTTGTGCACTTTACCCACAAGCCGTGATTCCCTTTCTGCCCGGAGAGAGCGACTCCCCATTGACCACTACCTAGGTGGTCCAGCAGGGCATCACTACGTAGCCTTTACAAAGATTCCCCGAGGCTGTAGCCGCCCGTTAGGTTTCCTAAATGTACCGCACTCCTCCCCAAGGGACAAATCAACCTTGGCAGAGCGAGCCGCATACACCGAGCCCCATTGACGGCACAACGGCTAAGCGGACTACACCCCGGTTCCTCCAATTATTCAGCTAAGGGCGTCCCATTCCACCCTCATGGTTGCACTGTTTTCCCGGGCGGTCATCCATTGAACAGGTCCTTACGGAGAGGCACTCGAGAAACCGCTCGAGTCCCCTTAAATGCCACAAGTATGATCATAAATAAGAAGGGGAAAACAGCGTATCATAGATAATCACATCATGTTCATTGATTTGAGTTGAGCAATAGCATCAGACTAAGCAGTAATAATCCGACCCAAATAGGTAAACAAGGACATGGATAACAAAAGCTAGTCAATCCTTAGGTATAAATGTGTAATGCGGGAGGTGAATTAAAGAATGAATAGGACAGAGATAGGTCAAAGGACACTTGCCTCCACCAACCGACTGCTGCTCAGGGGCTTCTCCTACGAATTCCTCGGGCTCTTCGACCGGATCGTTCTCTATGCGAGCGCAAACATACATACATCCACATATTTAATACAAAAGAACAGTACACCATACAAGGGAACAAGTAAAGTGAGTATGCATCAAGTATGACATTCCATATCGCATTTGTTATGGTTAGAAAGAAACGAGAAAGGTCTCGCAGGGGGGGTTAAAGCTTATGCACTAATGATCAGTTACAATTGGTTCTTAACAAAAGAATTCTGTTATATACACTAATGGAAACCTAATCATTTTAAGTTGATCAACCTTGTGCGAGATAAACAATTAACTAAATGAATCAACTAGCGCAACGAAATTCTAAATTAAACTTCCTATTTCAATAGCATGAACCATGATTAGCCTACCTAAAATAAAATAGCTATGATAACAGAAAGTAAATAAAATAAAATAAAAAAAATAAAAAAACCAGAGGGGGGGGGCTCACCGGCGTTGGGCGGCCGACGGCGAGGGCGGCGGCGGCTTAGGGCAGGGGCGTAGGGGATGGCGGCTAGGGAGAGAGAGAGGGAAAATGAGAGGGAGAGAGAGGGGAATTGGGGAAAAAGGGGAGGTGGGGGGGCGGCTGGGCCTGCCAAGGCCCAAGAGGGGGCGCGCAGGGGCGGCTGGGCCGGCCAGGGTCGGCCCACGGCGCGGGAGAGAGAGAAAAAAGAGAGAGAAAGAGAAAGAAAAAGAAAGAAAAGATTTTCCCTTATTTTCGAAATCCGATCTTCCTACATGAATGCATTTGCACTTTCAAACAAGCAAAAAAATGCATGGTTCGGCATGGTGCATCAAACAACATAAAGTATTTTTAGAGTTTTTCTTTACACGGGAATTCCAAATCGAATCCCGCTAGCTTTGGAAAAGATCAAGGCTTAGCGAGGAGAAAAAGAAAAAGAAAAGGTAACGCCCGAATTTTGGCGAGTAAAGAAAAGAAAAAATTCAACTGCAAAATTCGGGGCGTTACACACACCTTCTGCATCTTCCCGAAAATCTTTGTCTTTGCCTTCCAGAATCAGTCGCCGGATCTCACTGATCTTCTCATCATTCTTCTGCGCTTCTTTGATTTCTCGCTCCAGGGTAGGTTCCAACACAATTGTGACTCCTCGCGAATTATTCAGAAATCCGAGACTCAACCTGTCAAACTCTTTGGCCAACTCATAGGGCATCGGACGAGCGACCATCAGATTGACTTGACTCTTCCTGCTCAGAGCATCTGCCACTACATTCGCTTTGCCTGGATGGTAGTGAATCTCCAACTCATAGTCTTTGATCAACTCTAACCATCTTCTTTGCCTCATATTCAGCTCTGACTAAGTGAATATGTACTTCAGACTCTTGTGGTCTGTGTAAACATCACATTTCTGCCCATATAGATAGTGCCTCCATGTCTTCAATGCGTGAACCACTGCTGCCAACTCTAGGTCGTGGATTGGGTAATTCTTCTCATGAACCTTCAGCTGTCGGGACGAGTAAGCCACAACTCTTCCCTCTTGCATCAACACACATCCCAAACCCGTGTAACAAGCATCGCAATACACCGAGAAGGGCTTGTGCACATCAGGCAAGACTAAGACAGGTGCCGTAGTCAACTTCTCTTTCAGCGCTTCGAAGGCCTCTTGACATTTCTGGGTCCACTTGAACTCGACCTTGTTGCCTAGTAACGCTATCATTGGTTTCGCAATCTTCGAAAACCCTTCAATGAATCACCGATAATATCCGGCCATTCCAATGAAGCTCTTGATTCCTCGGGCATCTGTTGGCGCTTTCCAGTTCAGAATGTCTGCCACCTTCTTCGGGTCCACAGCCAATCCTTCTTTGTTGATTATGTGACCCAAGAATAGGACTTCACTGATCCAGAACTCACACTTGCTCAACTTTGCATACAGTTGGTGCTCTCGCAATCTCTGCAATACCATCCTCAAATGACTTGCATGCTCTTCTTCGCTTTGAGAGTAAATCAGAATGTCATCAATGAATACCACCACAAACTTATCAAGATAATCCATGAATACCCTGTTCATCAAGTTCATAAAGAAGGCCGGTGCATTGGTTAGACCGAAAGACATCACAGTGAACTCATACAACCCATACTTGGTAATGAATGCCGTCTTCGGAATGTCCGAAGGTCGGATCCTGAGCTGATGATAACCTGACCTCAGATCTATCTTGGAGAACACGCTGGCTCCTCTCAACTGGTCGAACAGATCTTCTATTCTAGGCAAGGGGTACTTGTTCTTGATTGTGACCTCATTCAGAGCTCGATAATCAATACACATCCTTCTGGTGCCATCTTTCTTTTCCACAAATAGGACAGGGGCGGCCCAAGGCGAGGTGCTTGGTCGGATGTAACCTTTCTCTTACAACTCATCGATCTGCTTCTTAAGCTCAACCAACTCTGGTCCTGATACTCTATAAGCTCTCTTAAAGATGGGGGCGGTTCCAGGAAGAAGCTCTATGGCAAACTCAACTTTCCGCTCCGGTGGCATACCTGGTAGGTCCTTTGGAAACACATCTGGGAACTCGGACACAACCTTGATACTCTCAATTGGGTCTGCTTCACTGCTATCGATAGCCATCTGATAACAACTTCCTTTCTTCGGTTCAGGCGGGACTAACTCTGTCACCACTTCCTCTCCTAGTGGGGACACCAACTTGATTGTCCTCTCATCACAACTGATAACTGCCTAATACTTATCTAGCCAATTCATCCCTAGGATGACATCTATTCCCTGAGTACCCATTACTATAAGGTTAGCGGGAAATGCTATCCCCCTTATTTCCACACTTACATTCAAACAAATGCTATCGGCTCGAATTCTACCACTGGCTGAGTCAATTTGAATGGGGGTTGACATGGTAGTAATTGGAAGATTATGTGCTTCTACCCATGATGTAGTAATGAATGAATGCGTTGCTCCAGTATCAAATAACACTTCTGCAATATGGGAGTCAACTGGAAACATACCTACTATCATGCGGGGGGTCTTCTGAACTGCTTCAGCCTCCAAGTGGTTCAGTCTCCCATGATTATAGCGCGGCTGAGAGCGGTTGCCTACTCCAGGCTGAGACACATTCTGCTTTGCTGGGGCATTGGGGCCTGACTGCTGCTGGGCTGCCTTCTTCGGACATTGCATCACCCAATGGCCTTGCTCTCCACAGTGGAAGCATGCTCTATTCCCAACTTGAGCTGGTGCTGCTTGACTGTTCTGCTGGTTTGCTGGGGCAGGAAGACGAGGTGCTTGCTGATTCTGCCTCTAAAACTGACCTCGTCCTGACTGATTGTTCTGACGATTCTGATACTGGTGCTGAGGATACTGCCTTTGGAACTGCTGCTGCTGCTGAGGTGGACGCTGGTTCTGCCTGAACTGCTGAGGTTGATTGCTTGAGAAACGAGGACGATTGCTTCTTCTAGGCTGGGGTCCACTGATCTTGCACTTGCGATCCTCCATCTCTTTACGCTTCCTCTCTGTCATGATTGCTCTGTCAATCAGGTGCTGGAATGTCGGGAAGGTATGATTCATCAGTTGATACTGTAGAGGGTCAACCAAGCCCCTCAGGAAACGATACTATCGCTTAGCATCGGTGTTGACATCTTCAGGAGCATAGCGAGACAACTGCAGAAACTTGTCCCGGTACTCACTGACAGACGATGACCCTTGCTTGAGGGTCAGGAACTCCTCTTTCTTCACTGTCATCAGACCTGCAAGCACATGGTACTGACGAAAGCTACCTCTGAACTCTTCCCAGGTGATGGTGTTGGGGTTGGCATGGGTGGCAAGATAAGACTCCCACCATGACTGAGCTGCTCCTCTCAACAGATGGGGACCATACAAAACTTTCTCCCTATCATCACACTGAGTGGTATGCAACTCTCACTCCATAGTGCGCAGCCAGTCTTCAGCATCCATGGGGTCAGAAGAATGAGCAAACATTGGGGGATGACCTCTCATGAATTCAGCATGCTTGTCCCTGGGCATCTAAGGCATCTGAGGCTGAGGTGGTGGCTACTGCTGCTGCTGAATGGCGGCCAGAGTCTGACCGATGGCTTGGACTGCCTGAGTCTGCATTAGGAACATCTGCTCGATGGACATCGGGGGCGAGGGTGGCAGCTGCTGCTGCTGGGGTGCCTCATCCTACTGAGCGGCTTGCTCCTGCTGAGCACGCCTTCCTCCTCTGCGCCTGTTCTCTGACATCTGCAGAATGCAACCACACATCAGCACTGACCTGGCAAATCTTGCAGCATAAGAAAAGAGCATAGAATTCTTCAACAACCCTGAACAGATGAGCATCTTCACTGATCTCCAACACAGACCAACACAGACCAACACAGCTCCTCAGATAAAGAGGAAAGTGGAATAAAAGGTTTCCCAACTAAATAGCTAACTTCATTAATATATAACAGATAAACCAAAATGCAGGGGATACCCACATCCTGGTGACAGTCATTACAAAGATCCAGATCAAACATAGTTCATCATGCCAAACATAAATGCACAGGATATAGCAAACTACCCTGTCTAACTAAGACTAACTAAAAGCGAGACTAATGCTAGGACTGTAGCTTCTATGTATATATTTCGTATTAATTACAAGATCCGACTCTAACGATCTATGGTTCTAAATTTATCTTGGTCTTGCAGTCGGGATTGCCATAAGACTGGTGTCCACGCCGAGGTGAGCGGTATGGGTGCTGAGTCCCGACGGGAGCGGGGGAACCATCATCTAGGCGACGACGCTCCGCGCGCTCAGCCCGCAGCTGGGCGATCTCAGCACGAGCCCTACTCAGCTCGTCTAGCGCATGGTCCAGCTCCGTGTTTAGCACGACGGCTAGGTTGACTGTGCTGCTCAACCTAGGATTGTCCTCACCAACAGGTGAGACAATCACGCCTCCTGTGCTGCCAGATGGACGGCGGGGGTAATGCTTCAGGTTGAGACCATCAGCTACCCCACCGAGCACTGAGCAGTAGTGTGAAAGCGCACGCCGTGCAGCATCTTGCATGGCCGCCTCAGGTGAGTCCCGTTCAGAGATGGAATAGTGCTCCGAGCAGGCCTCCGCACCCCGGAGACTGTTCTCTGGACGGCGCACCAAGCAGGTCGCCTCCCAGCGGTCCGGGTAGACCCCGCGACTATGCTGGTAGACCACACAGTGATACTCGATGGACCAAGTACGCCGGTCAAGTGCCCGACGTAGCAGGGTGTCGAGCGCATCATGGAAGTGACACCCGCGAGCAGCGTCGCGAGTGATGGGTCGAGCAACCCATCCTTCCGGCTCCTGGTCAGCAGAAAAGTCGATGTTGTGGCTCGAGCTGTCATCGCCATCTCCGTCGTCTGGGTCTCCTCCAGTAGCTACTCCAGGGACTGGGGCGCTCAGTGGTGGTGCGGGGGCGCCTCCAGGGGGAGCACGGGGGAGCAGCTCCTCACAGACTCTATCTCCTGCTGGAGCGAGAAAGAAGAGCCCTGCTGCTCCTATCGTCGATGTTCCTGCTCCTCATGCAGGCGGTGGTGCAGTCTCTCCAAGTGGCTGGACTGACCGGCCACGGGACGGCGAAGCGGACGCTCCGCGAGACGAGAGGGTAAGAAGGGGATGACAGACTTCCGTGCAGTGTGTCTAAGACGAGCCATCTACAAAAGACACCGCAAGCAAAAGAGTGAGAACAGAACTAGTATGACCAGCAAGTAATGAACCATAAATAAATGAAGGATTAGAATAAAAACACAATTCTCAGCAAGGTATAATATATAGTAGAACATAGTTTTGGTCGATATGACCAACTTTTGAAGGGATGCCAAAGTCAAGGTAGGGACAGCGGTCTATAATCCTTAGAACGACCATTCTACTCTAGGTTAGCGGTCCTACAGTCAGCACGGCTTTGGTACCACCTATGTCACACCCGGTTTTAGAAGGCAAACCGAATGCGAACCATGTACGTGCCAGGATCAGCAATTCACGTACACAGCAGTTACATAACATGGACATCATCACACAGTGCTCAAATAGTATTAAAAAGGGAAATAATAGTCGATTACATCATATGTCTGAGACATCCACATAGTCTTTACAATAATCAAAGTGCGGAAAAGAAACGTAGATAAACGTGGCCTTCACAGGCAGCCGACTGGGGGTTTGCCGCTAACCCACGCCTAGAACTCGTCGTAGTCTTGGAACTCCTGGAAGTCTCCTTCCACGGCTTCATCTTCTCCTGAGCAGTGGTTGCAATGCGGACAACCTGGGGGGGGGGTTGGTGTGTAGAGCAAGGGTGAGTACACATCAACATACTCAGCAAGTATCCTGTTTGGCTATAGTGGACTAGCTATATGTGGGCGGTAAGTCAAGCAGTTGCTTTTAGTTGGTCAGATTATTATTACTAGTAGAGAAAGCCAAGTTTTAGGATTAACCCACGTTATTAACCCAAACGTACTCCTTTCCAAACGGAAAGAGTACCACTTACCATTACTAGAGTCAATACCAAAACCAACAATCTCATTGCCACCTGCAATCCGAACATCTCTGATCAAGTATCACTAATCACTGGAGCTCCCTTGGCCGCTCATAACCGCGAGCACGGCTGATATATCAGTTTTCAAACGCTCTACAGAGGTTGTGCACTTTACCCACAAGCCGTGATTCCCTTTCTGCCCGGAGATCATGACTCTCCATTGATCACTACCAAGGTGACCCAGTAGGATATCACTACGTAGCCTTTACAAAGATTCCCCGGGGCTGTAGCCGCCCGTTAGGTTTCCTAAATGTACCGCACTCCTCCCCAAGGGACAAATCAACCTTGGCAGAGCGAGCCGCATACACGGAGCCCCATTGACGGCATGACGGCTAAGCGAACTACACCCCAGATCCTCTAATTATTCAGCTAAGGGCGTCCCACTCCACCCTCATGGTTGCACTGTTTTCCCAGGCGGTCATCCAATGAACAGGTCCTTACGGAGAGGCACTCGAGAAACCGCTCGAGCCCCCTTGAAGGTCACAAGTATAACATCATAATAAAAGAGGGGAAAACAGCGTAGCATTGATAACTCTCATCATGTTCATTGATTAGAGTTGAGCAATAGCATAAGACTAAGCAATAATAATCCAACCCAAATAGGTAAACAAGGACATGAATAACAAAAGCTAGTCAATCCTTAGGTATAAATGTGTAATGCGGGAGGTGAATTAAAGAATGTATAGGACAGAGATAGGTCAAGGGACACTTGCCTCCACCAACCGACTGCTGCTCAGGGGCTTCTCCTGCGAGTTCTTCGGGCTCTCCGACGAGATCGTTCTCTATGCGAGCGCAAGCATACATACATCCACATATTTAATACAAAAGAACAGTACACCATAAAATAGAATGCCGTAAATAAACAGACGTTCCACGCGGGCTCGCAATTAAGGCTAAGAGAGAAAGAGAAAAAGACAATCGAGAAACGATCACGTCACATGATTATAAATTTAACTACTCGCTTAATGGAAGGGAATTAATTTGGATACTACGTTTTAACATAAAGTAAAATCAAGTTCCACATTTAATTATCATAAACAATTGAAGATGAATGAAAGGGAGTGGTCGCACGTCGAGACGTACGACACGATATTTAGATTGCATTAAGAAGTAAACGACTCGCTGCGCGATAGAGCGCACAATGAGACACTTGCACTAATTATAAAGAGACGTTAAGCATCGCGCGACGAAGCGCACGACGACATACGTCAACAGAGCTGAGTTTAAAGTGGAACGTCGCGCGTCTGGACGCGCGACATCGCACCTTAAACAACCTGAAATTAAAATAGATCGTCGCGCGACGAAGCGCGCGACATAACACTTTAATAAATATAAACTAAAAGAATCGTCGCGCGACGAAGCACGTCGACTACACAATTTAGCATCGATTAAAACAGGGTTAAGCGTAGTGCGACTACGGTCGCACGCGCGATGGCGCGCTACGCGTGCCGAGGGCACACGAACTGCGCAGGCGCGCGGGACGCGAGTCGCCGGGACACGGGCGCGGGCAGGGGCACGACCGAGGGCGCGGGGCACGGGGTGTGTGACGCGGCTGGGCGGGCGCGGCTGGGGGAGGGGCTCGCCGGGCGCGGGGGAGCGTGGGGAAGGGGGCAGGGGCCGGCCGCCGCCGGGGCGCGGGACGGGGAGGGCACGGCCGGCCTCGCCGGCGCGCGGGACGGGGAGGGCGCGGGCGCGCGAGCCGAGGGCGGCGCGGCGCTAGGGCACAGGTGGGCGCGCGCGCGACCATGGAAAAGAAAAAGAAAAGAAAAAAAAAAGAAAGGGGAGGGGGAGGGAGAGAGAAAAGGGAAGGGGAGGGGAAAACTCACCTCCGAGGATCCAAAATCCGGCGATCTCGACTCCAAACCCTAGGGCGGGGAGAGAGAGGTGGAAGAGGGAGAGGGAGGTTGCTGTGCGGGAAATCCAAATGAAAGAGAGAGGAGAGGAGGGGGCGCATGGGGGGGGCGGGTGTGGGGCGCGCGGGTCGGGCTGGGCCGGGCCGGGCTACTTCGCGGATCAAAGCCCACGACACGCACGACTCTCAAACGGGCTCCAATCGCGAACCGAAAACCGAGACGGAATGAGACGAACACGCAACATCAGACAAGGAAATGTGCTTCGGCATGATGCAACACCCATGACACTTAGGTTTTGTTCATACACGACACGGACACCTGTCACTATACTGGTTTGAATTTGGGAAGAGGGAGCGGAACGGGAAGAGAAAAGAGAGTAACGCCCGAATTTGGTGAGAGAAAAGAAGAAAAAAATTCTACCCCCAAATTCAGGGCGTTACATATTAGTATTAGTAGAATAATGTAGTAGTAGTTAGTAGTATAGTGTAGTGTAAGTAGTGTAGTAGTGTAATGTAGTAATGTAATGTGTTGAAAAATGGGAGGAAGGCCGACTCATAATGAGTCGGTCTTTGAATTTGTGAAAGAACTTCTCCCTTTATGTAATGAAGAATGTTGGCTCTTATGCATATCTTTTGCCTTTCTGATGCCCTTTTATAGTCGATTAACAACTTGTACTTATGCCCGACGTAGCCGTTGTTCTTAGAAGTAACTCTTGAGTAACGACTTGTTACTGTCGGGTCGTATTTAATTCTGCCTGCGTTTTATGTGGAGAAAAAATGGCTGAGTTGCTGTTGGTGCCTTCAAAGGCAATATCCGAGTCATGCTAAATCACGTCGGTGTTTTAGAAGTAACAACCGGGTGGTTTCTGGTGACAGCCGAGTGATGCTGGACCACGTTGACGTTTTAGAAGTAACGACCGAGTGGTTTCTAGTGACGTCAGCGTTTTAGAGGCAACAGCCGAGTCATGAAGTCCTACTTTTTCCCCGAGTGATGACTTAGCACTTTTAGAAACGGTATCTGACCCAGGAAAACCCTACTTGCATCACGTCGTCACACGCCTCTGCGTCCTGAGCCTTAGCCTTGCTTTTTGCCTCCAAACATCCTCTATTTTCCTTTGATTTCGCTTCTGCCCAATTCGCTGGCGAGATTGTGATGGTGCCCAAGCGGAAGAGCTAGAATTCCGCTGCTGCGGTCATTCCTCCCATCGATCCCAACAGCCAATTGCCTTTCACAGGTAATCATATGTCTGTTGTCTCCGGGTCGGATCTTCTCCACCTTGTCTCTATCGGAGTTCTTCCTCCGAAGGAGCTTTGTTCTTGGCAGATTTGTCGTGGGGTTACTGTCCCGACAGAGAACACCCACGAGTCCGTTGTTTACGTTCCTTTTCTTATTCGTGGTCTTGCCCTTCCTATTTCTTCCTTCTTTCGTGGTCTCCTTGACTTTTACCATCTAAATCTAACTCACCTAAATCCTAACTCTATTCTACAAATTTCTATCTTTGCTCACTTGTGTGAGGCCTACCTTGGAATTCTTCCTCACTTCGGTTTGTGGAAATACTTGTATCACTGTCGCCCTAGGATGGCTGGGGGGCAGCATCAGCTTATAGGCGGTGCGAGCTTGGAGATGCACCGTGGGAGGAAAACGGAATACCTTGATATCCCACTTAAGGACAGTATTAAAGGTTGGCGCTTAGAGTGGTTTATTGTGGAAAATCATGGTAACTCACTCCCCCTCGATCAGGGAGACAACCGGATGTGCGCACTCCGAGTTGGATTGAGTCTCCCATAGCCCTAGAAGTAACAGAGGCCAAGGTTCTGCTTGCTGAAATTTGTTTACTGAAGGAGAGAGGTCTGACTGCTGAAGCTGTGGCTGCAGACTTTGTGTTTAAGAATATTCAGCCTCTGAAGGACAGAGCATACCCGGCTTACTTATACAGTGGTATTGCCGACTCAACCCGAGTTACCAACAAGAGAATTCCCGTTGTGGATTTGGTGAGCCGACTGGAAATGATTCTTAGGGGCAAAGTATCAAATATTGGTGCTCCTATTGCATATTCTGCCTGGAATCTGCCCTCTTTCAAGTCCTTTTTCGATTTTGTTTCCAATCCTCTTGATAGTGACAGTGGTTTGGGTCTTAGAGTGCAACCCTCTCTCGAAGAAGTTGAGGTTTTGGTTGCTTCACTTGGAGATCTTCCCAATGATGAGAGGCAAGTTCACTTTGAGATGCCTATGAGTCCAGGTGATGCAGAGATAAGTGCTATGTTGGACATGTTGGCTGGGGATTCTTCCGACTCGGTCCCTACTAAAACAGTGGCT
The DNA here is from genome assembly GCA_029449295.1 of Zea luxurians. Classification (NCBI taxonomy): domain Eukaryota; kingdom Viridiplantae; phylum Streptophyta; class Magnoliopsida; order Poales; family Poaceae; genus Zea; species Zea luxurians. The sequence continues at coordinate 122,959,212 of JAOPSE010000001.1, forward strand.
GTTGCAACTATTCCAGAGCCTGAGAAAACCATGGATACTCGAAGGCCTGAGGGTACTCGCCCGAAACGTCTTCGCCAAGTCAGTCATCCAACTGCTCCTGCCGAGGGGAAGAAAAAGAAAAAGAGACGGCTTCGGCGAGTGTCGTGCTTGGATCATGATGCTGGCCCTTCTGCTCCTGCTGCTGAAGAAGTACCAGTGGAACTCTTTACTGGAGCTAATCCCAATGGGTGTTACCCTACTGATGCTGATCCCAATGGGTGTGACCCTGTGCCGTTTGTTGCCCGTATTGTTAACGAGGACGAAGAGGAAGAAGAGGAAGTCCTACTAATTTGGAAGAACAATCGGCTCTACGGAGTCAGTGGGGGGAGTAGCGATATCCCTTCTCCGGCTCTGTCTGCTCTTGTTGGTTTGCAAGAATTATCCATAGCTAATTTTGATCAAGCTCTTGAGGATGTTGTCCCTGAAGATCTGCTATCTGAGCCCATTGATGGTGATATGATGGACGTCTGCTCTGACATTCGAGATGTGGGATTAGAGGTATCCCGGGCAGCGTCTCGTGCATCGTCGACCTTGGAGGGCGGCCTTCGAAGCCAAGAGGTTGGTCAAGGTTGTTCAATTCCCATGGAGGTGACTGAGAGTCCTTCAGCCATAGAGGTGGCTATTGCAGAGAACCTAGTTCTCAAGGATGGTGCTAGCGATTGCCCAGCCCCTGAGGGTGTTGCCGGTAATGATTCGGCTCGGGTGGGTAGCGCAAGCTGTGACCCAGCACCCGAGGGTGTTGCCGGTGGTGATCCGGCTCCGATGGGTAGTACGGGCTACAACCCAGCCCTCGAGGGTGTCCGAGCGGGCTCCTCTTCTCATACCTCAATGGATGTCCACGTCGGATCCTCTCCACCACATTCTGGAGGTGTACTAGCAGTACATGCTTCAAGTGAAGGAGTCGCCTTAGAGGTCGGCGCACTGGATGCTGAAGCTGATAGTAGACGCGGCCCAATCTTCCGTGAGATATGATAACTTGATTGAGTGGAGATCTCGACGTTGATGATCCAAGGCTCCGAGCGAACGGTTCCTCGCAATCACTACACCACGGATCCGTTGGTTATCACCTGTGACACACGAATGATCTCGCCACGAAGGCTTATCCCTGCAAGCGCAATCAAGAACACAAGCAAGAACAGGAAAGAAACGCAACCAAAATTGTATTGATTACGGGATGGGGTCTTATAAACCGATGACGGCGATACTGTTCGATGACAGAATTAATCTAAGCAAAACCCAAACCTAAATGTGGCAACGGCTGCTGAATAAATAGAGTATTAGGGCGTGCATGACCCCTGGACTCGCTCCTAATGGGCTTCGACACGATACACGGCCCAACGGCCCAATAGACGGTGTCGCAGCACCAAAACAGAATCTGAACGCTGACTTGTTTCGACGATTCCCGTTGACTCCTGATGAATTTTAGGGTGGAACCAGTTGGGTTGGTTAGATAATCTCGTTATCTTTCCAACCATATCCAGTCCGTCACAATCGGAGTCCGGATGCATCTTGGGAGTCCATTTTAGTGCAGACTGGTCCTAGAACCCGAGATGGAGTCGCAGCCGACTCGGACTTGATCTCCTTCCTGTTGTGGACGCCCTTGCTGCTCCTCCTCAACACCTTGGACTTTCCCAAGTCCTTGCTGGTCCTCTCCAAGGTACCTAATCATCAAAACATCCATGGCCCCAAGCGTAAGCTCTGAAACACAATTGACTAGGGTAGAACGTACCTGGAGATTTAGCTGTCGTGCACGAGATCGTGTTATCGGTCCATTCATTGTATGTATAGAAGTGATGTCCTCATCATCCTCCTCTTGAATTGGAGTCATCCTCGACTCGATCTCATCTTCGTCACCCATATATGGCTTCAAATCTGAAATGTTAAAGGTGGAACTAACCCGAAAATCTGGAGGCAACTCAGGTGGTAATCCAGGGGTATCTCAGAGGGAAACACATCCATATACTCTTGCAAAAGGCTAGAAATAGCCAGTGGCAAAACAATAGACGTATCATCAATGGAATAGAAAACATTTTTGCACACTAAGGCATAGCAAAGTCCAACAGAGGCATGTAACCCATCAAGATCAGATTTGTGGCTAGCAAAGTAGTAGTTTTTAACTTAATAGGTTGCTGATTTTCAGAGTTCAAAACACCTTTTTGCTTAGCATTAATCTTTTTCTCATGTTCTAAGTGGACCATTTCAATGGGAGTCATAGGAAGCAACACAATTTTATTTCCCTTATGCATAAAAGTATATTTATTAGATCTACCATGGTGAATAGCATCAGTATCAAACTCCCAAGGACGTCCCAGTAAAAGAGAGCAAGCATCCATAGTCACCACATCAAAATCAGCAAAGTCATGGTAAGAGCCAATAGAAAAATGCACCCTTGCTGTTTTTGTTACCTTGAACTTACCGCTGTTGTTAAACCATTGAATGTGATAAGGGTGGGGATGCTCTCGTTTGGTCAAGCCAAGCTTCTTGACCACCTCAACGTTCACCAAGTTGTTGTAGCTACCACCGTCAATGATGGTATGTACACGGCAGTCCTTGACGATGAGGAACATGTTGAAAAGGTTGTGGCGCTGTCTGTTGTCGTCGTCACTAGCTGTGGTACTCAAAGCTCGTTGCACAATCAAGGCCTTATAGGTCTCGGTCGCTGTTGTACCAAGAACCTCTTCATCACCATCATAAGTCTCTGCAATGTTAGCTCCAACAGTATCTTCATCTTCAACATCAGAAGCACTAACATACCCACCATCACCAGTAGCAATGTATGCCCGTTTGCTGGGGCAATCTCGCTGAATATGACCAAGTCCCTGGCAGCGGTGGCACTTGATGTCGGAGGAGCGGCCTGTGGAAGAGGTGGTCGTAGCAGGTTTTGCTGCAACACCTGAAGGTACAGTGGAAGATGTGGACATCCGTACGCCCGAAGATGATGACGCCTTGGCTGGCGCCGGTGGCTGGCGTGGAGCGAAAGTGCTGCTCCTGCGTTGTTGACGACCCTGCAATTCTTCTTCTACCAACATAGAAAGATGGAACAAGCGTTGTATAGAATGATATTCTTTATAATCAATAATATCCTGAATCTCCCGCCTCAATCCCCCATAAAACCTAACCATTTGATCCTCCGGATCCTCAACTACCCCACATCGTAGCATACCTTTCTGAAGTTCTTGGTAGTATTCCTGTACCGACATGTCTCCCTGATCTAAGCGTTGCAATTTTTTTTGAAGATCGCATCTATAAGAAGGGGGAACAAAGCGAGCTCACATCTCCTCTTTTAACGCATTCCATGTTTGTGGTGCAGCACGTGTGTTAACAAGTTCATTCCACCAAATGATAGCAAAATCTCTAAATTCACTAGTGGCTTGTCTAACCCTATGCTGCTCAGGAACAAGATGGGAATTAAATTTTTGTTCTACTGTCATCTCCCAGTCTAAGTAAGCTTCAGCATCATAAGAACCCATGAACGGTGGAATAGAAATCTTAATCTTAGCAAATGGATCATGGTCTAGTTCAGGATTATGATGATGACATCTACCATTACCTCCCATACCTTGTCGATTACGTGCGAAGCGTTGTGGCAGCGGTGCATAAACATCGTTGTCATCGTTGTCGTCGTCCACAGGAGAGTGAGATGGGGCTGGAGTTGTTGGTGGGGGACGAGCCTCCAGTACGTCCATGCGTGTAACAAGTTTATCAACTCGTCGATCAAGCTGCTCATAGGATGTCGCCACAGAGTCCTGGTATTTTTTAAAAGCTTCAGTCATCGCACGCATCATCTCCTTCAATTCCAGCTGAGAGACACACTCATCGTCGTGAAGCTTAGGCCCCTTGTCCTTGTCCATTTGATTCATTGGTCCTGTCATTGTTAGCACAAAACAGAGACAAAAAGGCAACAAACAATGTGAACCCTACAACTATCTCTCAGGGTGGTGGTGGTGGAATACAAATTATGAAGCGTCTTACCCCGCTCTTACAATGTTCTTACCAGCACTGCAGGTGGCAAACAGTGACCGGTGTGACAGTCCAACGAGCGTGGGTGTGATTGCAAAGGAGTACCTGTTCTGCTCGAGAGAAAGCTGGAGTTCTGGGAAGGCTGACTAAATATATATATATGTGGCACACAAGTCAGTAACAGATAGCAATGCTGAATAAGTGTTTCAAGTACTCGTCCTAGTTGCTGGCCTAGAAAATGTAATAGAACAGTTGGACCAAGGCACAAGAAAGGAGGTACAAGTATATGGGTGCAGCAAGAAAACAGGCTTGGGGCAAAATAATCACAGAGGTGCACAGAACACTGGCGTTTCTGGTTATGTGCTACCCTTCTTTTTTTGCGATTTTCTTTTTTTTCAAATATTATTTTTATATTTTTCTATTTTGCAGCAGCACATAAGAAGATAACACACCAAGTTTCAGATTTTTTGTGCAATGACACGTCCTCTGGAATTTCTGCAAGTTTGCCCTAAAATCAGAATAAATATTTGAAAAATGAAAAGTCCTATTTCCCAGCCGAATTTGGGAATTTTAAAAAACAGCAAATCCGGCAAAGCCAGAAAGAATCGGATGCAAAATTTAATTCTGTGCGATTTGAAAAAATGGGCCCGATTCGAGTTCCGAGGCGAAAGTTACGGCTGTTTTAAGTTTGGACTCCAAATCAGGGTTTCTGGCGAGGTGTTGGAAGGGTGGGAGTTCGGTTTTGTGGATAGGGTCGGTTTTAGAGATAGGATTTATTTTGTGGATAAGGTCGGTTGTAGAGATAGGATCTATTTTGTGGATAGGGTCGGTTTTAGAGATAGGATTTGGTTTGTGGATATGGTCGGTTTTAGAGATAGGATCTGTTTTGTGGATATGGTCAGTTTTAGAGATAGGATATGTTTTGTGGATATTGTCGGTTGTAGGATGGAAGCGGATGGACACAAACAAACTGAACCAAAACAAATCTAATCCAGCAACCAAACTCAACTAGAACACGAACTCAGAACTGCGAACTCTAAAACTGAATTGTGCAAAGGCTAAGGCGATGGTTTTAGGTCGGAATAAACTGATCGTAATTTTTTTGGCTTTTTGTGGACTATGGGACGAAACAAAACTAATCTAAAGGTAGAATTATACCTCACGGGCAACCTGGAAATTTGATACCAATTGATAGTAGACGCGGCCCGATCTTCCGTGAGATATGATAACTTGATTGAGTGGAGATCTCGACGTTGATGATCCAAGGCTCCGAGCGAACGGTTCCTCGCAATCACTACACCACGGCTCCGTTGGTTATCACCCGTGAAACACGAATGACCTCGCCACGAAGGCTTATCCCTACAAGCGCAATCAAGAACACAAGCAAGAACAGGAAAGAAACGCAACCAAAATTGTATTGATTACGGGATGGGGTCTTACAAACCGATGACGGCGATACTGTTCAATGACAGAATTGATCTAAGCAAAACCCAAACCTAAATGTAGCGATGGCTGCTGAATAAATAGAGTATTAGGGCGTGCGTGACCCCTGGACTCGCCCCTAATGGGCTCCGACACGATACACGGCCCAACGGCCCAACAGACGGTGTCGCAGCACCAAAACAGAATCTGAACGCTGACTTGTTTCGACGATTCCTGTTGACTCCGGATGAATTTTAGGGTGAAACCAGTTGGGTTGGTTAGATAATCTCTTTATCTTTCCAAACATATCCAGTCCGTCACAATCGGAGTCCGGATGCATCTTGGGCGTCCATTTTAGTGTAGACTAGTCCTGGAACCCGAGATGGAGTCGCAACCGACTCGGACTTGATCTCCTTCCTGTTGTGGATGCCCTTGCTGCTCCTCCTCAACACCTTGGCCTTTCCCAAGTCCTTGATGGTCCTCTCCAAGGTACCTAATCATCAAAACATCCATGGCCCCAAGCTTAAGCTCTGAAACACAATTGACTAGGGTAGAACGTACCTGGAGATTTAGTTGTCGTGCACGAGATCGTGTTATCGGTCCATTCATTGTATGTATAGAAGTGATGTCCTCATCAGAAGCTCTGATGACTGTTAGTGGCGTCGAATTGATCCCTGGTGATGTTCCTTTATCGAGCCATCATCTAGCTTCTCGTGATTTGGGATTTTCGTCGTTCTTCTCTAATCTTCAGGTAACTTGGCTTTTCCTGTTCTGGCGATACTCCTAGTAAATTACTGTCTTTGTACTCATTTGTTTGTAATATTAGGCTTTGGTTGACGGGATGGCTGGTCAATTGAGATCACAAGGTGCCTCTGTCCCGGAAGGAGCTCTGTCCCTGACGCAGTGGAACCCGTTGCTGCTTCAGAAACAGATATCTGATTTGAAAATGGCAAATGCTGGTTAGTGTCTTTGCTTTCTTCCTTGACTTCTTGATTAGTCTATTTTTAACTGTGTGCCCTTCTTCAACTGTTTTTTGTTAGATATGACCCGCTGGTACTCTGAACTCGAGGAGAAGTATTCTCAAGGTCAGGCCGACCTGACTCGGGTTTCTACTTCCTTAGATGATGCCAATTCATTGAATTCCTCTCTCAGTGCTTAGCTTGACTCTGAAAGGGCGACCAATGAGGTAAGCTTGCTTGACTTTCTCTGCTGTATTTTTTCTGCTTACTGGATGTTTGAAAGCTGATTCTTGTCTGTAGGAAGAAAAACGTGTACTTGCGGCTTCTCGCGATAATCTTGATAGGTTGTATCGTGATGCCAGCAATTCTCTGACTATCATGGAGAGGAGCCATCGTTTTACCATGGCAGATTTGGATCACCACCGTCATGAGCTACAAGCTTCTCAGGATGAGGTCCTACGTCTTAGGCAATTGGTGTCGAGTAAAGATTCTATCATCAAGGATCTGCGTGCCTCCAAGAAGTCAGTCACCCAGGAGCTAGAGGCCACTCGACTGGCTACCAAAGCTGCAGAAGATAACTCCGTCATTCTAAAGGCCCAGCGCGATAAGGCTATGGACAAAGCCATTCATGTGGGGCAGATCTTGATGAGGAGGCCGGGCATGGTTGTTCCTGATGATATAGTTGCCGATGTCAAGGCTGCTCCTGACTCCTCGAGTCGCCCTTCTTCATCGGTTGCTCCTGAGAAAGATATTACCAAGTAGAGATACTGAATACATTCATGATTTATGTGTGATCAATGTGCCTAAATACTTTGCTAGAACGTGTTCTTGGTACTAAATGCTATTTTTGCTTTTTCTGTTGTTTGAATTCAACAGTTGTTACGGTTGCAGAGGCAAATGTAGTGTGTTGGTTTTGAAACTTCTTCCTATTTTGTGAGGCATAGAGACCACCCTAAGATGAGTAATCGTAAGCATGTTTATAATAGATCGAGTAGTCGTGAGCATGTCGCACCGCCTTAAGTCATTGCCAACTCAAGCCGATTGCTTTGTTAGTAGGGTATAGTGGTCACCCTAAGCAAGCGTGAGCATGTTGCACCGTCTTAAGTCACTGCCGACTTCAGTCGATTGCTCCATTAGTAGGGTATAGTGGTCACCCTAAGTTAAGCAAGCATGAGCATGTTGCACCGTCTTAAGTCACCGCTGACTTAAGCCAATTGCTCCATTAGTAGGGTATATTGGTCACCCTAAGTTAAACAAGCGTGAGCATGTTGCACCGTCTTAAGTCACCGCTGACTTAAGCCGATTGCTCCATTAGTAGGGTATAGTGGTCACCCTAAGTTAAGCAAGCATGAGAATGTTGCACCGTCTTAAGTCACCGCCGACTTAAGCTGATTGCTCTGTTAGCAGGGTATAGTGGTCACCCTGAGCCGAGTAAGTATGCAGGTTGATAATAAATAGTTCGAGTGCCTTTGAGAATGAAGTCTTTTTATTGATGATGTACTTTTCCCATTACAGAATACAATGCTGCCCCGATAGCTTTTGAAATCTAGCTAGGGGTAAAACTTCCTGAGATGCTCTATATTCCATGAATTCCCTATTTCTGTGCCATCCATTTGAGTAAGTCGATATGATCCTGGCCGAGTGACTTCTGCTACCATGAATGGCCCTTCCCATAGTGGCGACAATTTATGCCGTCCTTCCCCTGTTAGAATTTGGCGAAGGACCAAGTCTCCCACTACGAAGGATCGATGTCGTATGGCCTTATCATGATAGCGCCTCAGAGTTTGCTGGTACCTAGCTGATTGAATTACTATATTCAATCGTTCTTCTTCCAATATGTCAATATCCTCCAGTCTAGTAGCTTCTGCTTCGGCTATGTTTTTGAAGATCAGCCTTGGTGCCTCAAACCTGAGATCGACAGGTAGCACTGCCTCTGAACCATAGACCATGAAGAAGGGAGTGTTTCCATGCAAAGCTCGGCTAGGTTGAGTTCTTAGGCTCCAAATCACATACGGCAATTCTCTGATCCACTTTCCTGCAAACTTTTCATTCTTGTTGAAGACTTTTTTCTTGAGTGCTTCCAATATCATTCCATTGGCCCTTTCCACTGACCGTTGGCTCTCAGGTGTGCTACTAACGCATATTTGATCTGGATGCTTCTTTGTTCGCAGAAATCGAAGAACTCGGAGCTAGTGAAATTGGATCCCAGGTCAGTTATGATGCTATTCGGTATTCTAAACCTGAATATTATATCTTGTATGAACTCCACTGCCTTAGCTGAAGTCAGAGAAGCGATGGGCTTGTACTCTATCCATTTAGTGAATTTGTCGATGACAACCAGCACGTGAGTGTATCCTCCCTGAGCTTTCTTGAAGGGTCCAATCATGTCCAGTCCCCAGCATGCAAATGGCCATGTTACAGGTATGGTATGCAGTTGTTGTGCTGGTAAATGCTGCTGCTTTGATAAGTACTGGCAAGCTTCACACCTCTGGACTAACTCGGCTGCATCACTCTTTGTTGTTGGCCAGTAGAAGCCAAACCTGAAGACCTTCCCAACTAGAGTCTTGGATGCTGCATGTATCCCGCATTGCCCGGCGTGGATCTCATCAAGTAGTTGCTTCCCAGTGGCCGAAAGAATGCACTTCATGAGGACTCCTGTTGCGCCCCTTCTGTACAGTGCTTCCCCAATGAGAGTGTAGTGAGCTAATTGCCTTGCGATGCGTTCTGCTATAGTTTTGTCATCCGGCTCTTCTTCATTCTTTATATATCTGATGATTGGCTCCCTCCAGTCATCAGAATCTGACTCTGGCCTGCTCAGAACATTGCACTCTTCTGCCCATTCTAAGGAAATACTTGGGCATGATACTTCTTGGACGAAAACCCCAGGTGGGACCTGGGTCCGACTGGATCCTAGTTTTGACAACGCGTCTGCTGCCGCGTTGCGATCTCTCTTCACATGATGAAATTCTAGCCCATCGAATTTGTCTTCCAGCTTTCGGACGGCTGTGCAGTACTTGCCCATAGAGTCATTCGAGCAATCCCATTCTTTATTTATCTGACTTATGACCACCAGTGAATCTCCGTATACCATCAGTCTCTTAATGCCCAGTGATACGACAATATTCAGTCCGTGAATCAAAGCTTCATATTCTGCTGCATTGTTGGATGCTGAGAATAACAACTAAAGAGCATATTTGAGCTGTTCACCTCCAGGTGCAATGAAGAGGTGAGAGCACCTAGAGGGGGGTGAATAGGTGATCCTATAAAACTTGAAACTTAAGCCACAAAAACTTGGTTAAGTGTTAGCACAATAATCGCCAAGTGGCTAGAGAGGAGTCTCAACAAAACACAATAACCACAAGAGATCAATCACAGAGATGGCACGGTGGTTATCCCGTGGTTCGGCCAAGACCAACGCTTGCCTACTCCACGTTGTGGCGTCCCAACGGATGAGGGTTGCAATCAACCCCTCTCAAGCGGTCCAAAGACCCACTTGAATACCATGGTGTTTTGCTTTGCTTTTCTTAATCCCGTTCGCGAGGAATCTCCACAACTTGGAGCCTCTCGCCCTTACACTTGAAGTTCACAAAGAAGCACGGAGTAAGGGAGGGATGAGCAACGCACACAAGACACAAGAATCAGAATGTCAACACGCACACAAGTCACAACAAGAGCTCGCAACACAACCCGACGAGTTCACAACTCAACAAGAGCTCTAGATGCTATCACGAAGAAACAAATGCGTGGAATCAAAGTCTTGGTGCTTAGGAATGCATTGAGTATGCTTGATATCCTCCTCCATGCGCCTAGGGGTCCCTTTTATAGCCCCAAGGCAGCTAGGAGCCGTTGAGAACATTCCTGGAAGGCAGATCTTGCCTTCTGTCGACTGGCGCACCGGACAGTCCGGTGCACCACCGGACACTGTCGGGTGCGGATATCCTTCCTTATTTGGCAAAGCCGACCGTTGGAGTCTGAGAGCCGTTGGCGCACTGGACAGTCCAGTGCACCAATGTGACCGTTGGCACGGCCACGTGTCACACGCGGAATCCTCGGCCGACCGTTGCCCCGGCTGACCGTTGACTCACCGGACAGTCCGGTGCACCACCGGACAGACCGGTGCACCTCCGGACAGTCCAGTGAATTATAGCCGTACACCGTCGTCGAAGTCCCGAGAGCAGCCTGTCCGCCAGAGCCAGCCTGGCGCACCGGACACTGTCCGGTGCACCCAGACTAAGCAGACTTTGGCTGAACAAAGCCATCTCATTTCCAATTCAATTTTTCCTGTTTCTAGCACTTAGACACAATACATTAGTCCATAAAACAATGTACTAAGTCTAGAAACATACCTTTTGACATGATTTGTACTTTGTCCACCACTTTACATAGATTAACACAAAAGCACTTGTGTTGGCACTCAATCACCAAAATACTTAGAAATGGCCCAAGGGCACATTTCCCTTTCAATCTCCCCCTTTTTGGTGATTTATGCCAACACAACATAAAGTGACTAGAACAAGTGCAATATCAATGCAAATGAAAACCAAAAGTTGTTTTGAATCAAATTTGGCATATATGGATCACTCTTTGCCACCACTTGGTTTGTTTTTGAAAATCAAACTCAAATTCCTATCTCTAAGTCAAATTCACTTGTAGAGACATAAAGAGAGGTATTCCAAAGGAAATTGATCAAGGATTTCAAAAACTCCCCCTTTTTCCCATAATCAACACTTCTCCCCACAAGAGGCCAACTTTTGACAAAAGAGACAATAAAAGAGTTTTGACAAACCAAAAGCTCTAATCTACTATTTTCAAAATTTCTCAAGTGGTAGCTGATCCATCTATTGCTTTGGCCTTTATTTTCTCCCCCTTTGGCATCAAGCACCAAAACGGGATCAATCTTGGCCCTGGAACTCCATTGCCTCACCAAAATCTTCAAATAAGAATACAAAGGCAATAAGAGTACATGAGATGAACTTGGAATAAGTTACCCTCTCATCGGAGTGCAGTGGAAGTCTTTCATGGTCCAAGTCCACCTTTTCCCTTTCAAATTTCCTTTGAGACTAAACAAGCAAACTCAAGCACACGGTTAGTCTCAAAGGGTCAAGTTGTAGCACATCTCCCCCTAAATATGTGCAACACTTGCAAGAGGACTTGTGAGGTCCAGGGAGTGTTTGTTCAACTTGAGCACCACAAGTAAGCAACAAAATGCATAAGGAACATGATCAAAGGCATAAATACATGTATGCTACGAATCAATCCAAGTTCCACGAATCTAGGACATTTAGCTCACTACGCAGCCTGCAAAAGGTCTTCTCATTTAAAGGCTTGGTAAAGATATCGGCTAGCTGGTTCTCGGTGCTAACATGAAACACTTCGATATCTCCCTTTTGCTGGTGGTCTCTAAAAAAGTGATGCCGGATGTCAATGTGCTTTGTGCGGCTGTGCTCAACAGGATTTTCCGCTATTCGGATAGCACTCTCATTATCACATAGGAGTGGGACTTTGCTCAGATTGTAGCCAAAGTCCCGGAGGGTTTGCCTCATCCAAAGTAGTTGCGCGCAACACTGTCTTGCGGCAACATACTCGGCCTCAGCGGTGGATAGGGCAACGGAAGTTTGTTTCTTAGAATTCCATGACACCAGGGACCTTCCTAAGAATTGGCACGTCCCCGATGTACTCTTCCTATCGACCTTACATCCAGCATAGTCGGAATCTGAATATCCAATCAAGTCAAAGTTAGACCCCTTTGGATACCAGATCCCGAAGCAAGGCGTAGCGACTAAATATCTAAGAATTCGCTTCACGGCCACTAAGTGACACTCCCTTGGATCGGATTGAAATCTAGCACACATGCATACGCTAAGCATAATATCCGGTCTACTAGCACACAAATAAAGTAAAGACCCTATCATAGACTGGTATGCCTTTTGATCAACGGACTTACCTCCTTTGTTGAGGTCGGTGTGTCCGTCGGTTCCCATCGGAGTCTTTGCGGGCTTGGCGTCCTTCATCCCAAACCGCTTTAGCAAGTCTTGCGTGTACTTCGTTTGGGAGATGAAGGTGCCGTCCTTGAGTTGCTTCACTTGGAACCCAAGGAAGTAGTTCAACTCGCCCATCATCGACATCTCGAATTTTTGCGTCATCACCCTGCTAAACTCTTCACAAGACTTTTGGTTAGTAGAACCAAATATTATGTCATCGACATAAATTTGGCACACAAAAAGATCACCATCGCAAGTCTTAGTGAAAAGAGTTGGATCGGCTTTCCCAACCTTGAAAGCATTAGCAATTAAAAAGTCTCTAAGGCATTCATACCATGCTCTTGGGGCTTGCTTAAGTCCATAGAGCGCCTTAGAGAGCTTACACACGTGGTCGGGGTACCGTTCATCCTCGAAGCCAGGGGGTTGCTCCACATACACCTCCTCCTTGATCGGCCCGTTGAGGAAAGCGCTCTTCACATCCATTTGGAACAACCTGAAAGAATGGTGAGCGGCATATGCTAGCAAAATACGAATGGACTCTAGCCTAGCCACAGGAGCAAAAGTCTCCTCAAAGTCCAAACCTGCGACTTGGGCATAACCTTTTGCCACAAGTCGAGCCTTGTTCCTCGTCACCACCCCGTGCTCGTCCTGTTTGTTGCGGAACACCCACTTGGTTCCCACAATGTTTTGCTTGGGACGAGGCACCAGTGTCCAAACTTCATTACGCTTGAAGTTGTTTAGTTCTTCCTGCATGGCCAACACCCAGTCCGGATCTAGCAAGGCCTCTTCCACCCTGAAAGGCTCAATAGAAGAGACAAAAGAGTAATGCTCACAAAAATTCACTAATCTAGAGTGAGTAGTTACTCCCTTGCTAATATCACCCAAAATTTGGTCGACGGGATGATTCCTTTGAATTGTCGCTCGAACTTGGGTTGGAGGTGCCTGAGGTGCTTCTTCCTCTTCAACTTGAACATCCTGTGCTCCCCCTTGATCATGCGCCTCCACTTGAGGTACCTGTTCGTCATCTTGGGTTGGGGGATGCACCATTATTGAGGAAGAAGGTTGATCTTGCTCCTTTTGTTCCGGTGGCCTCACATCTCCAATCGTCATGGTGCGCATTGCGGCCGTTGGAACGTCGTCTTCATCTACATCATCAAGATCAACAACTTGCTCTCTTGGAGAGCCATTAGTCTCATCAAATACAACGTTGCTAGAGACTTCAACCAAACCCGATGATTTGTTGAAGACCCTATATGCCTATGTATTTGAATCATAACCTAATAAAAACCCTTCTACAGCTTTGGGAGCAAATTTAGAAGTTCTACCTTTCTTCACAAGAATATAAAACTTTCTCCCAAATACACGAAAATAAGACACATTGGGTATGTTACCAGTTAGCAGCTCATATGAAGTCTTTTTGAGGAGGCGGTGAAGGTAGACCCGGTTGATGGCGTGGCAAGCCGTGTTCATGGCTTCCGACCAAAAGCGCTCGGGGGTCTTGAACTCTCCAAGCATAGTCCTCGCCATATCGATGAGCGTCCTGTTCTTCCTCTCTACCACACCATTTTGTTGTGGTGTGTAGGGAGCGGAGAACTCATGCTTGATCCTTTCCTCCTCAAGGAACTCCTCCACTTGAAGGTTCTTGAACTCGGACCCGTTGTCGCTCCTTATCTTCTTCACCTTGAGCTCAAACTCATTTTGAGCTCTCCTGAGGAAGCGCTTGAGGGTCCCTTGGGTTTCAGATTTATCCTGCAAAAAGAATACCCAAGTGAAGCGGGAAAAATCATCAACTATAACAAGACCATACTTACTTCCTCCTATACTTAGATAGGCGACGGGTCCGAAGAGGTCCATATGAAGCATCTCCAAGGGTCTTGATGTGGTCATCACATTTTTGGTGTGATGAGAGCCTCCCACCTGTTTCCCTGCTTGACAAGCTGCACAAGGTCTATCTTTTTCGAAATGTACGTTAGTTAGACCTATCACGTGTTCTCCCTTTAGAAGCTTGTGGAGGTTCTTCATCCCCACATGTGCTAAGCGGCGATGCCACAGCCAGCCCATGCAAGTCTTAGCAATTAAGCATGCATCTAGACCGGCCTCTTCTTTTGCAAAATCAACCAAATAAAGTTTGCCGTCTAGTACACCCTTAAAAGCTAGTGAACCATCACACCTTCTAAAGACAGACACATCTACATTTGTGAATAGACAATTATATCCCATATTGCATAATTGACTAACAGATAACAAATTATATCCAAGCGACTCAACTAAAAACACATTAGAAATAGAGTGCTCGGATGAAATAGCAATTTTACCTAACCCTTTTACCTTGCCTTGGTTCCCATCACCGAATATGATTGAATCTTGGGGATCCTTGTTTTTGACGTAGGAAGAGAACATTCTCTTTTCCCCCGTCATGTGGTTTGTGCATCCGCTGTCGATAATCCAGCTTGAACCCCCGGATGCATAAACCTGCAAGGCAAATTTAGGCTTGGGTCTTAGGTACCCAACTCTTGTTGGGTCCTACAAGGTTAGTCACAATTGTCTTAGGGACCCAAATGCAAGTTTTATCGCCTTTGCATCTTGCCCCTAACTTCCTAGCAATCACCTTCTTATTCTTTCTACAAATGGCAAATGACGCATTGCAAGCATGATATATTGTAGAAGGTTCATTAACTTTCCTAGGAATATTAACAACATTTCTCCTAGGCATATTATGAACAACATTTCTCCTAGCAACATTTCTATCATGCATAACATGGGAACTAGAAGCAGTCATAGCATGAAAATCAAAAGCATCATAAGCATTACAACACCTATAAGCATTTCTAGATTGTCTCCTATCATGGTACATAAAAGCATGGTTCTTTTTAGTACTACTAGCCATAGGGGCCTTCCCTTTCTCCTTGGTGGAGATGGGAGCCTTATGGCTTGTCAAGTTCTTGGCTTCCCTCTTGAAGCCAAGTCCATCCTTAATTGAGGGGTGTCTACCAATCGTGTTGGCATCCCTTGCAAATTTTAGCTTGTCAAATTCACTTTTGCTAGTCTTAAGTTGGGCATTAAGACTAGCCAATTCATCATTCAATTTTGAAATTGAAACTAGGTGTTCACTACAAGCATCAATGTCAAAATCTTTACACCTATTGCAAATCCTAACATGTTCTACACAAGAGTTAGATTTACTTGCTACTTCTAGTTTAGCATTTAAATCATCATTTACACCTTTTAAAGTAGAAATGGTTTCATGACAAGTAGATAGTTCACAAGAAAGCATTTCATTCCTTTTAACTTCTAGAGCAAGTGAATTTTGTGCACTAACAAATTTATCATGCTCTTCATATAAAAGGTCTTCTTGTTTCTCTAAGAGTCTATCCTTTTCATTCAAGGCATCAATTAACTCATTAATTTTGCCAATTTTAATTCTATCTAAACCTTTAAATAAACTAGAATAGTCTATTTCATCGTCATCACTAGAATCATCATCACTTGAAGTATAAGTGGTATCCCGAGTGCATACCTTCTTCTCCTTCGCCATGAGGCACGTGTGATGCTCGTTGGGGGAAGAGAGATGACTTGTTGAAGGCGGTGGCGGCAAGTCCTTCATTTTCGGAGTCGGATGACGAACAATCCGAGTCCCACTCCTTGCCAAGGTGTGCCTCGCCCTTAGCCTTCTTGTATGCCTTCTTCTTCTCCCTCTTGCTCCCTTGTTCCTGATCACTTTCATTATCGGGACAGTTAGCAATAAAATGACTAATCTTACCACATTTGAAGCATGAGCGCTTCCCCTTTGTCTTGGTCTTGCTGGGCTGTCACTTGCGACCCTTTAGCGCAGTCTTGAAGCACTTGATGATGAGGGCCATCTCTTCATCATTGAGCCCGGCCGCCTCAACTTGCGCCACCTTGCTAGGTAGCGCCTCCTTGCTCCTTGTTGCCTTGAGAGCAATGGGTTGAGGCTCATGGATTGGACCGTTCAACACGTCGTCCACGTACCTCGCCTCCTTGATCATCATTCACCCGCTTACGAACTTTCCAAGGACTTCTTTGGGTGACATCTTGGTGTACCTAGGATTTTCACGAATATTGTTCACCAAATGTGGATCAAGTACAGTGAAGGACCTTAACATTAGGCGGACGACGTCGTGGTCCGTCCATCGCGTGCTTCCATAGCTCCTTATTTTGTTGATAAGGGTCTTGAGCCGGTTGTATGTTTGAGTTGGCTCCTCGCCCCTTATCATCGCAAATCTTCCAAGCTCGCCCTCCACCAACTCCATCTTGGTGAGCAAGGTGACGTCGTTCCCCTCATGAGAGATCTTGAGGGTGTCCCAGATCTGCTTGGCATTGTCCAAGCCACTCACCTTATGGTACTCGTCCCTGCACAACGAGGCTAACAACACAGTAGTAGCTTGTGCATTTTTATGTATCTGCTCATTAATAAATATGGGACTATCCGAGCTATCAAATTTCATTCCATTCTCAACAATCTCCCATATGCTTGGATGGAGAGAGAACAAGTGACTACACATTTTATGACTCCAAAATCCGTAGTCCTCCCCATCAAAGTGTGGAGGTTTGCCAAGAGGAATGGAAAGCAAATGTGTATTTGAGCTATGCGGGATACGCGAATAATCGAAAGAAAAGTTTGAGTTAACCGTCTTTCGTTTGTCGTAGTCGTTGTCGTCGTTGTCCTTTTGGGAAGAAGTAGACTCATCGCTGTCGTCGTAGTAGACGATCTCCTTGATGCGTCTCGTCTTCTTCTTCTTCCCATCTTTGCGTCTGTGGCCCGAGCCCGAGTCAGTAGGCTTGTCATCCTTCGGCTCGTTGACGAAGGACTCCTTCTCCTTATCGTTGATCACGATTCCCTTCCCCTTAGGATCCATCTCTTCGGGCGATTAGTCCCTTTGTGAAGAGAACGGCTCCGATACCAATTGAGAGCACCTAGAGGGGGGTGAATAGGTGATCCTGAAAAACTTGAAACTTAAGCCACAAAAACTTGGTTAAGTGTTAGCACAATAATCGCCAAGTGGCTAGAGAGGAGTCTCAACAAAACACAATAACCACAAGAGATCAATCACAGAGATGGCACGGTGGTTATCCCGTGGTTCGGCCAAGACCAACGCTTGCCTACTCCATGTTGTGGCGTCCCAACGGACAAGGGTTGCAATCAACCCCTCTCAAGCGGTCCAAAGACCCACTTGAATACCACGGTGTTTTGCTTTGCTTTTCTTAATCCTGTTCGCGAGGAATCTCCACAACTTGGAGCCTCTCGCCCTTACACTTGAAGTTCACAAAGAAGCACGGAGTAAGGGAGGGATGAGCAACGCACACAAGACACAAGAATCAGAATGTCAACACGCACACAAGTCGCAACAAGAGCTCGCAACACAACCCGACGAGTTCACAACTCAACAAGAGCTCTAGATGCTATCACGAAGAAACAAATGCGTGGAATCGAAGTCTTGGTGCTTAGGAATGCTTTGAGTATGCTTGATATCCTCCTCCATGCGCCTAGGGGTCCCTTTTATAGCCCCAAGGCAGCTAGGAGTCGTTGAGAACATTCCTGGAAGGCAGATCTTGCCTTCTGTCGACTGGCGCACCGGACAGTCCGGTGCACCACCGGACACTGTCCGGTGCGGATATCCTTCCTTATTTGGCGAAGCCGACCGTTGGAGTCTGAGAGCCGTTGGCGCACCGGACAGTCCGATGCACCAATGTGACCGTTGGCACGGCCACGCGTCACGCGCGGAATCCTCGGCCGACCGTTGCCCCGGCTGACCGTTGACTCACCGGACAGTCCGGTGCACCACCGGACAGACCGGTGAATTTTAGCCGTACGCCGTTAATCATCTCCCGAGAGCGACGAGTTCGTCTATGAA
The DNA here is from genome assembly GCA_029449295.1 of Zea luxurians. Taxonomy (NCBI): domain Eukaryota; kingdom Viridiplantae; phylum Streptophyta; class Magnoliopsida; order Poales; family Poaceae; genus Zea; species Zea luxurians. The sequence continues at coordinate 122,977,446 of JAOPSE010000001.1, forward strand.
CGGCTCACCGGACAGTCTGGTGCACCACCGGACAGTCCAGTGAATTATAGCCGTACACCGCCGTCGAAGTCCCAAGAGCAGCCTGTTCGCCAGAGCCAGCCTGGCGCACCAGACACTGTCCGGTGCACCACCGGACAGTTCGGTGCACCCAGACTGAGCAGACTTTGGCTGAACAAAGCCATCTCATTTCCAATTCAATTTTTCCTGTTTCCAGCACTTAGACACAATACATTAGTCCATAAAACAATGTACTAAGTCTAGAAACATACCTTTTGACATGATTTGTACTTTGTCCACCACTTTACATAGATTAACACAAAAGCACTTGTGTTGGCACTCAATCACCAAAATACTTAGAAATGGCCCAAGGGCACATTTCCCTTTCAATCTCCCCCTTTTTGGTGATTTATGCCAACACAACATAAAGTGACTAGAACAAGTGCAATATCAATGCAAATGAAAACCAAAAGTTGTTTTGAATCAAATTTGGCATATATGGATCACTCTTTGCCACCACTTGGTTTGTTTTTGAAAATCAAACTCAAATTCTTATCTCTAAGTCAAATTCACTTGTAGAGACATAAAGAGAGGTATTCCAAAGGAAATTGATCAAGGATTTCAAAAACTCCCCCTTTTTTCCATAATCAACACTTCTCCCCACAAGAGGCCAACTTTTGACAAAAGAGACAATAAAAGAGTTTTGACAAACCAAAAGCTCTAATCTACTATTTTCAAAATTTCTCAAGTGGTAGCTGATCCATCTATTGCTTTGGCCTTTATTTTCTCCCCCTTTGGCATCAAGCACCAAAACGGGATCAATCTTGGCCCTGGAACCCCATTGCCTCACCAAAATCTTCAAATAAGAATACAAAGGCAATAAGAGTACATGAGATGAACTTGGAATAAGTTACCCTCTCATCGGAGTGCAGTGGAAGTCTTTCATGGTCCAAGTCCACCTTTTCCCTTTCAAATTTCCTTTGAGACTAAACAAGCAAACTCAAGCACACGGTTAGTCTCAAATGGTCAAGTTGTAGCACATCTCCCCCTAAATATGTGCAACACTTGCAAGAGGACTTGTGAACACGCACACAAGTCGCAACAAGAGCTCGCAACACAACCCGACGAGTTCACAACTCAACAAGAGCTCTAGATGCTATCACGAAGAAACAAATGTGTGGAATCGAAGTCTTGGTGCTTAGGAATGCTTTGAGTATGCTTGATATCCTCCTCCATGCGCCTAGGGGTCCCTTTTATAGCCCCAAGGCAGCTAGGAGCCGTTGAGAACATTCCTGGAAGGCAGATCTTGCCTTCTGTCGACTGGCGCACCGGACAGTCCGGTGCACCACCGGACACTGCCCGGTGCGGATATCCTTCCTTATTTGGCGAAGCCGACCGTTGGAGTCTGAGAGCCGTTGGCGCACCGGACAGTCCGGTGCACCAATGTGACCGTTGGCATGGCCACGCGTCACGCGCGGAATCCTCGGCCGACCATTGCCCCGGCTGACTGTTGACTCACCGGACAGTCCGGTGCACCACCGGACAGACCGATGAATTTTAGCAGTACGCTGTTAATCATCTCCCGAGAGCGACGAGTTCGCCTGTGAACGGCTCACCGGACAGTCCGGTGCACCACCGGACAGTCCGGTGAATTATAGTCGTACACCGCCGTCGAAGTCCCGAGAGCAGCCTGTTCGCCAGAGCCAGCCTGGCGCACCGGACACTGTCCGGTGCACCACCGGACAGTCCGGTGCACCCAGACTGAGCAGACTTTAGCTGAACAAAGCCATCTCATTTCCAATTCAATTTTTCCTGTTTCTAGCACTTAGACACAATACATTAGTCCATAAAACAATGTACTAAGTCTAGAAACATACCTTTTGACATGATTTGTACTTTGTCCACCACTTTACATAGATTAACACAAAAGCACTTGTGTTGGCACTCAATCACCAAAATACTTAGAAATGGCCCAAGGGCACATTTCCCTTTCAAGAGGATCCCTGCGTCTGCCCCCTGCAGCTTCAACAAGCCATCGAAATACATCTGCCATACTTCTACAGTCTCTGGGTTATCTGGCACTTGTTGCTCGGTCCACTCTGATATGAAGTCAACTAATGCTTGAGTCTTTATTGCAGTGCGAGGTTGAAACTCAATGTCGTGAGCTCCCAGCTCGCAGGCCCACTTGGCTATTCTTCCGATGGCTTCTTTGTTGTGGAGAATATCCCCTATTGGAAGTCCAGTGACTACTATGACTTTCTGGTCATCAAAGGAGTGACGGAGCTTGCGTGCAATTAGAAGTACTGCATACAATAGTTTTTGAACTTGAGAATATTTCTTCTTTGAGGGCCCCAGAACTTCACTGATGAAATAGATGGGATGCTGTACTAGATATGCATGTCCCTCCTCTGCTCGCTCGACTACCAACGCGGTGCTCACCACGTGGGTCGTGCAAGAGATGTACAACAACAGATCTTCTGGCGGTTGACTTGGCGTAGCTCGGCGTGGCGGCTTTAATACTGACGGTGTTGTCAAGAATTTCTTCAGTGCATCAAGGGCTTCCTGAGCTTCTGAAGTCCACTGGAACTTGTCCACCTTTTTGAGCAACTTGTAGAACGGTAGGCCTTTTTCTCCTAACCTTGATATGAACCTGCTTAGAGCTGCCATGCATCCAGTAAGTCTTTGCACTTTCTTCTGTGACCGTGGTGCTTCCATCCTCATGATAGCCTCGATCTTTTCTAGGTTAGCTTCAATTCTGTGACGGAACCTCCCAAGTAATCAGGCCCACCTACAGTTGTCCTTGTCTAGCAGACATCAGACACCCTGTTGATGTTCCTAAGTTACTTGACAAGCTCGGTATCTTTCCTTACCTCACCAGGAACGTTTCACCCGTCTTGCAGACATTACAGATCATCGGAGATAAAGATATGCGGAAGCGAATTACATAAACTTACATTTATTTTAAAAAAGCAAGCTCGAGTTATTTTATTACAGACCAGTCTAAAAGTGAGTGCATAAAAGTAATAATTATACAAACCAGGGAGACACAAACTTCTCCCGAAAGGCTATAAACAAAAGATCCTAGATGGAGGACCGAGTCCTCCCGCACTTCAGTCTTGGTTTTCTTCTTTGGGAACCACCTTAGCACAGAAGCAGCAAAAGTCTGCTACTTCCCCACCTAAAAACAACAAAGGGATAAACCCTGAGTATGGAATTACTCAGCAAGTCTTACCCGACTAAGGAAAAGACTCTCAAGGGTATGCTGGTTATATGGGAGTCAAGGTAAGGCTTCTCAATAATCAAGGACTCTGTTTTGCAGAAATGCTTACTAAAGTGGATCCTTAAAAAAAATTCAATTTTATTTGTCAAGTTAGGTAAAATTACCTGCACTAGAGTTCTTTCTACCCTAGTTCAATCACTGGTCCTGCACTAGCCAATTTCTTTAACAAAAACCCATCATCTTTAGTGGAATGCTACGTGTAGGTCAGTGACCAAGTCTTCATAACCGCGAAGGTACGGCGATCCGAATCGATTATACTCAGCTGAGGATCTCCAATCACACGACATATGTAGCACTTAACCCTTGCATATGTCAACCCGCCACCGGGGTTCTTAAGACCGGATCAGGTTCACGCAAACCGAGAGCACAGATACACCACCGTCCAGCCTCTTGCCACGGAGGGTACACGCTACTCTCGCCACCGCTCCACTCCCATTTCGTGTTATCTTATTCCGGCCTTAGTCTGCCCGAGGCAAGGCTTACCCATGACGAGGCATGTGACCAGTTAAAGGGTCCTCGATCATCAAGCCTACATCGACAAGGTCCTTAATCGACTTAGACGGAGACACTACACCGAGACTCTCTTCTCGTGCAAGTCACCCGCCCGGTCTCAACTTAATCATTTCAACCCAAAAACTTGGTACCTGACAGAGGTACATCTTTTCCGATGTTGGACCCATCATGGCCATGATGGATCCACCATCAAGTTTTGTTTTCGAAAACATCCCTTCCACTTTGCCAAACATCTTTTGTAAAGCAAATCCTTTTGTTTTTCTAAAGCAATACTAAGCATAGTAAAACCTTTTTGTAAAAAAAACAGGATTTCAAGGAGGGTAATCAAGATCAAGGAAGGTAATGCAGGAATTGTTTAATCAATCAACTCCTATCACCTAATGCAGCAAGTAAGTGAGAAAGATTTTAAAAAACATCAAGGGAGGTGGCAAATGCACCGGGGCTTGCCTTTGTTATCAGGTGTGTCTTGCTCGGATCCACAGATATCGAAATAAAAGCAGTTGTCTGCTTGAGGATCAGAGGTGGGTGGTATCCCTTCTTCAGAAACTTCTTCTTCTTCTTCGTGCTCTAACATAACCATATACATGCATAAGAATGGATGTCATGGAATGCTCATGAGGATGCAAAGATAGCATAAACTTATTATTTATGTCTTGAGTACAACTTTCCTTCACGGTACTCCGAGAACCTAGGGTTTCCGGAGTCAGTAAAGGAGTTCATGGAGCAGGGGGGGTGGTTTTGGGTTTAGTGATCAAACAAGGTCCAAATCAAACCAAACTCTACCCATGGCTTCTAAATAATGTGAAAAGCTCACATAAAAAGTTTGGGAAATTTTGGACTTATTATTTATTCTCTAAAAATCCAGAATCAATGGTTTAGGCTATTTTAAATACCCTAAAATTCCCTGTTCAAACTAAAAATCATAAATCTATTTTTATTAAATACTATGGAAAATAACAAGTCTAGGAAAATTGGTCTCATATTTTTAGGATCTTCCTACCATTTTCTACAGTTTTTCAAAGTTCTGCTGAAAAAGGAAAAGGAAAAAAAAGGAGCAGTACTGGGCCGATTTCAAGTCCAGGCGGCCCAAGCCCGAGCGGATTCGCGCGCGCGCCTGCGCCCGCGAGGGAGGTTTTGCGCAGAGGCCCTCGACGTTTTAACTAAACCAGAACAGGGTCGTTTACTATTGCCCAGAGTCACTGACACTTCACGAAAAGGTCCTCGGGTTTCTATCAATTTACAACTCGAAGTCCTCGACGGCGTTCAAGCGTGGCCGTGCTCCGGCGAGCATCTACGCCGGCCGATTGAGGCTAAGACCGGTGCTAATCTTCGGCTGAGACCAAATCCGAGTCCCCATGAACGTTTCCCCCAACTTAATTGCACATTTAGTGGACTAGGGAGCTCCGGCCACGGTGGCCGTAAGCAAAGCGGCGAAATGATCGTGTTCCCGGCGATGAGCGTCGGTCTAGTTCAATTAAAGGGGTCGGGCAGCATCACAGAGGCACGAGAATGCTCAAACGAAGGAGCAGAGGACCGGGGCTGACCTGTGGAGGGCTGACCACGGCGAGCTCAATACAACGGCGGCGGAAAACAGATTTGGGGGAAGTGCGAAATTCAGGCGAGCTGGTGGACGATCGAGTGTGGGAGCGGGTGCGATAGCTAGTAAAATACATGGCGAAGCCGAGGGGGGGGCTCAATTTATAGACTCCGAGAGCGGTGGCCCTCAATTTGTCCGCGACGAGCTGGCGGCCGGAGGCAAGGAAGAAGCTTGGCGCGCGGTGAATACGTGTCTACCGCCGTGGCAAGCTCCCCGTCGACGATGGGATGGCCTAGAGGAGTCACGACGGCGCGGTGGAAAAGCTTGGACACGCGGCGCACGGTGATAATCGACCAACGGCGGCGAACTCTTATCCCGACCAACCGATGAGTAAAGGGGAGGTGTACCGCGGCTGACCAGGTGGCCTCTAGCTCACCGGCGGCGAGGACACATATTGGCTGTGCTTATCCAAGGACCACAGAGCACGAATCTCGGCGAACGACGATCGACGGCGACGGCTATCGGCGATGAGGACGAACCCGATCTTCTTCAGTTTACCGGTCACTATACCATGGGGAGTACCGGTTCAGAGTGCCTGACAGTCACAGTTTAGGACCAAATCTCTCTAAAATTTCTCTAGTAACTCACTCCACTCTCTGTAACAAAGTTTTAAAGCTACAACCCAGCTGCAATTCGACTATAGAGATTAAGCTGAGTTGAGCACTGGATCATGCTCAAAACCTAGCTTGAAGTCGAGGTCAGTTCACTGCTAATCTGAAAAGTCAGACATAACAACCTGACAGCCCAACTTTAGGCTTGGTTTTCTCTAAATTCTTCTTAACAACTAAGCTCACAACCTTAAGCAAAGTTGTTCTCCTATAATGGGTCTTCAACTTTGATGTGGTGACCTAGGGTAAAAACCCTATACTTTGTAAGTTACAAAGCCCCAAAGTTGAGCCCATTCACTGATTTTCAGACTTAGAATAGAACTCCAATGAGGTCCATTTTGCATTTAAGTCCAAAACTTAGGGTTTGGCTTTCAAATCCACATATTTGTGAGCCAAAGGACTTAAGGAACCTATTTGGCTTGGTTTTTGTATTTTAACCCAAAAGTGGGCTAATTTTGCACTTGGGTCCCTAGAGTTTGGTTTTAGGGTTTCCCAGGGTTCCAATTAGGGTTTCTGGTATTCCAGGGGTATAAGTGGGATTCAACTTTGTTCTTAGGGTCATTTTATGACCCTTACCCTAAAGCTTTTAGGTTTTCTTAACTTGGGTTAAGCTTTACCCCTTTAACCACTAGTTAGGGTTAAGTTCCTGAACCAGGGTCCTATTTGTAAAACATTAAAGCAATACAACTTGTTTAAAATTTTTGCCTAGTGAATGCACTCTAGGTGTGTCAAACATATGCAATGCCCATGCTCATGATGCCATGCTCAAGTTTTAGTTATAGTAACACCAGGGGTGTTACAAATTCCTCGGTGGCTGACAATGAATCCAAGCAATTTTCCTGCTGATACTCCAAAGACACATTTTTCTGGATTAAGCTTCCACCGATATCACCGCAGGCTATTGAAGACCAACTGCAAATCTTCAATGAAGTTTTCTGAGTTTTCTGTCTTAATCACCACATCATCCACATAAGCTTCTACATGCTTGCCCCAGTGATCAGCTAAGCATGTCTAAATGGCTCTTTGGTAAGTCGCTCCAGTGTTTTTGAGGCCAAACGGCATGGAGGTATAGCAGAAAGCTCCAAACGGGGTGATGAATGCAGTTTTTTTCCTCGTCTTCTTTTGCTAGGCTGATCTAATGATACCCGGAGTAGCAATCCAAGAAGGACAACATAGAACACCCAGCGGTCGAGTCTACCACCTGGTCTATCCTTGGAAGTCCGAAGGGATCCTTCGGACAGTGCTTGTTGAGATCTATATAGTCGACGCACATGCGCCAATCCACTTTATTCTTTTTTAGTACAAGGACAGGATTTGCTAACCACTCAGGATCCAGTACTTCTCTAATGAATCCTGCTGCGGCTAGACGAGCTAGCTCAGCACGGATGGATTCTCTCTTGTCGGGCGTGAAACGACGTAACTTTTGTCGGATCAGCCTCACCTAGGGATAGACCTTCAGTTTGTGCTCGACCAGCTCTCTTGGGACTCCCGGTATATCCGCAGGTTGCCATGCGAATACGTCTCGGTTATCTTGCAGGAACTGGACGAGCGTGCTTTCCTATTTGTCATCCAGGCTAGAGCTGATGATGGCAGTCTTGCGTTCATCAGCGAACCCGAAGTTGATTCTCTTGGTTTCCTCAGTCGGTCGCATAGAGGTCACGGCTTGAGCTTCATTTGTAGGTACTGTGAGGTCCTCCTCAGGCTTTGAGTTCGCCTGTGCAGAAGAAGTCATTGATAGTTTGGTGGTGAGAGCCGCCTGAATGGCCACTCGGAAGCACTCTGCGGTGCCTTGGAAGTCAGCGCGCACAGTGATGATTCCTTGTGGTCCAGGCATCTTCAATATCATGTACGTATAATGCAGAATGACCATGAACTTCGCCAGTCCAGGTCTGCCGATGATGGCGTTGTATCCGCAGTCGAAGCTTGCCACCTCAAACCTCAGGAACTCGGTTCTGTAGTTTTCCGGAGTTCCAAAGGTGACCGGCATGTAGATGTGTCCGAGTGGATATTCTCCTTCAGTCGGCACGATGCCGAAAAAAGGAGTGTCTGACTCGTGGAGTTCTTTGAGTGCGACCCCAAGCCTTGAAGCGTCCGGGGGAAGGTAACGTTGATGCTGCTTCCCCTGTCCACTAACACCTTCTTTACCCTGCTCTCTCGGATCACCAGATCGACGAGGAGCAGGTATTTACCTGGGTGATCGAAGTTGAGCCACTGATTCGCCCGAGTGAAGGTGATCGGGTGTTTGGACCATCGATACGGGACGGGAGGACCTGTGGCTGCCACTAGTATCTGACAGTCGTTGAGCTTCTGTTGCCTCTTGCTTTCTTGGGACCCATGTCCACCGAAGATGACCTTGACTTCTCTGTCGACACGCGGGAATGCTCCGCCTCCTCCCCCTTCCTGTTGTTGAGGCAGTCGAGGTTCTCCGGGTCCTCCTCAAGGTGGGGGAGGTGGTACAGGTTGGAAGGGTCGGTCGTTCCCAACGGAGTGCTTAAAGTCCCTGCAGTTCTGGAGGGTGTGGCGCATGTCCTTATGGTACGGGCACTGGGCGTCGAGGATGTCGTCCAATGTATGTTCGCCTCCCCGAGGTGCTCCTCGGGCGCGAGAGGCGGGTGGTCCGGCGGGGTGAACTTCTTCACAAGGCCTCTTCTCCCAACGCTTGTCGGGTTGTTGGTTCGTGTCGCACCGTGGTGCCGTCGGTGCAGGCTTCGCTCCTCCGATGAGGTCCTGAGCTCGTTCGTCGGCGATGATGTAGAGGTCCGCTTCCCGGAATAGCTACTCGGAGGTAGTCGGTGACTTCTGCAGTATGGCTCGGACGAAGGTCGAGTCATTAGATCCCCGGTAGAAGTCTTCGATTACCGCTGCTTCTGCAACCTCAGGGATTCGATTTCTCATGGTCTAAAATATTTTGAGGTATGACTAGAGAGCCTCATCCCCTCGGCGCTTGATGGATTTGAGGTCCCATGGCTGCACCGGTTTGTCGGAGAGAGATTGGAAGTTGGCGATGAAACGCCGACTGAAGTCGCTCCAGTCGTCGATGCAGTGTCGGGGTAGGTGTCGTAGCCATTGCAGCGCATCCTGCCCGAGGACGATGGGCAAGTACGTGGTCATCACATCTTCAGTTGCCCCAGCGGCTCGGGCAGCGGTGGTGTATACAACCAACCAACCTCCCAGGTCCTGCTTAGGCTTGTACTTGTCGACGTTGGAGACTTTGAAGTTAGGGGGCCATTGAATGGCCCTGAGACGTGGAGTGAGCACCGATACTCCGCACGTGTCCTCCTGTCAACGATGTTGATGTCGGTCCTAGGGAGGGGAGTCGTTGACGTGGTGCCTCGACCATCCCTGGGTCGTGCCGCCAGTTGAAGCCGTTGCCGACTCAACTCTGGTGGCCTGACTTCGCGCAGGGACGCCGTGATCCTGGTCATACTCTTCTCGGCGCCGAATCTCATTCTCGAGTCATCGTTCGCGCGAAGCATTGATGGAGCTCCATGCATCCCGCCGACTATTGATGGCGTGTCGTAGGTCGCTCGGTGGATGGGCGAGAGGTAGAAGGTGATTAGCTGCCCGAGTGAGCAGCCATCGATAACCCTCGGCATCTGAAGTCCGCGGGAGGCCATCGGCTATCCGAGCCAACACTCCACCGACCTCGCTCGGTCTGTTCATGGCTCGGGCGAAGTCGGGGTTCAAGTTTCGTCCGAGAAGAGGGTTCTCTCGGTGTTGTCTCGCTTCCTGTTCGGCCTACTCTTGAGCTTGCCGACGATCGTGTCGTCGGGAATTCCTTCTTTCCCTGAAGACCCGTTCTTCTGGGGTTTCTCCCATCTCCGAGATCTCATCTCATGATACAGGCTACGCTGGGTCCCGCTCTCCGGCTTCATGATGTCGTTGAATATTTCAGCGTCGGTTCCTTCGTCGGCGAGATTCCCGTTGAAGAGGTTCTTCTCCCGGTGCGGTTGGTTCATCATCAGAGATGGGGGTTGATTCCACTCTTCCCCCGATAAAGAGGACGTCGGGGTAGAATGGAACCGTCGTAGTGGCAAGCTTCTTCCTGTTCTCCTTTGAGGGTGGAGATACCAGAAGAGCAGCTTGGTGATCCTTTACCTCATTTGCTTCCTTTTTCCTTATGATCCGTGTCCATTTTTCCATAGAAGAGGTGGACAGCGGAGTTCTCTGGGTAGACGGATCCTCTGTTCCCGGCTTGCAGGAGGTAGTCTTCACTCGGAGCGCTGGAGGTTGCACTTTTTCCTGCTTTGCTTTGACTTTCCTGGAGATTGTTGAGGAAGGCTTTTTCTCCGGTGGATCCGCGATGCGATGTAGACTTCCTTCTTCGTCTGCCATGGACGAAATGGTTCCGAAGCAGAACACGGATCCAGGGCGGAGGATAATCTTGTGCTGGAAAGTGATGGCCATTGAGCTAGCTTGGATCAGTGACACACACCCTACCTGGCGCACCAGCTATCGGTGTTTTGGGTCCGACCGTGCACCCAGGGTTGCCCCTCGAGGTGCTTTTGGAGTAGGACGGTGTTACCGACTGTAGCTCAATGGTTTGTGCTAGATGCACGAGAGATGTAACACCACTGGTGTTACTGCAACTAAAACTCGAGCATGGCATCATAAACATTGGCATTGCATATGTTTGATACACCTAGAGTGCATTCACTAGGTAAAAATTTCAAACAAGTTGTAATGTTCTAGCATTTTGCAAATAGAACCCTGGATAGGGAGCTTAACCCTAAATAGGGATTAAAGGAGTAAAACTTAGCCCAAGTTGAGAAAACCTAAAAGCTTTAGGGAAAATAGTCATGAAATATTCCAAAAAATAAACTTGAATCACATTTATACCCCTGGGATATTCAAAAATCCCATTTAAACCCTGGAAAACCCTAAGTCCAAACCCTAGGGGCATATGTGCAAAAATTGTGCACATTTGGACTAAAGTGTAAAACCTACTATGTTTACTCATATAAAGTCACATGGTTCACATTTGGAAAGATTTACAAGCCAAACCCTAAGTTTTGGATTGATTTGCAAAAAGGACCCCAATTGAGAATTTACTCTAAGTCTGAATTTCAGATTTGTGGGCTCAACTTTTGAGCCTTGTAACTTTCAAATACTAGGGTTTTTGCCCTAGGCTACCACATCAAAGTTATAAACCTAACATAGAAGAACAACTTTGCTTAAGAGCATAAGCATAGTTGTTAAGAAGAATTTCAAGATAATTAAGACTGAAGTTGGACTGTCAGGTTACTGGGTCTGAATTTTTAGACAAACAGTGCAATCACTGAGATTTTGAGCATGGATTCAACTATGATCCAGCAAAAATCTGCCCATGGCAACTATGACAAAATTGTAGCTGGTTTATCAAGCTATAACTTTGGTACAGAGATCTAGCCTGGTCGCCACACAAAATCTGGAGTAAATCATGCTCCAAGTCGCTCTGTCAGTTCATCTGATGGATATTCTCCATGGTACAGTGCCTGCACTGGATTAGATCGCCAGCGCGACTGTCCTCACCGCCGACGACTCCCTCCACCGTAATTCGTGCCGCTGTCGCCGTGATTTGTGCCTGAGTTGATCTGGTAGCACTCAAGCCACGTCGCCGTGGATAAGTCCGGCCGGTAAAACAAATCCGACCACCGTTCTAGCTCGTCGCGGTGGAACCCGATAGGCTCGCCGGTGAATCGCCGTCGCTCGGTCTTGTGCCACGTATCCGAACACCTCCATCGCGTCACTGTGCCTCTTTACCGCCGTTAAATCAATGCCGGTGAGCTCGCCACGACTGAGGACACGAAACCACTGCACCAGTACCCTTCCTTTCCTCCGACCACCGTGCATTATCATCCGAACTCCCGGCCACCGCCATTGAGCCCTATAAATTGAAGCCCCCACCAGCCCCGCAGGGTCATCACTCACCACCGCGAATCGCTAGCAACCGTTCGCCAGAGCTCGCGAATTTTGAATTCGCCCCAAATCAATTCTCCGCCGCCGTGAAGAACAGCTCGCCGCGGCTAGCCTAATTCCGGTTAGCTCGCGTCCCTCTGTTGCTTCTTTTAGCATCCGTAGGCACCCTGCGAACCCCTCGACCCATTCAATTGAACTGGACTACCACCCATCGCCGGGAACATCTTCATCCATCAGCAACCTTCACGGTCACCGTGGCCAGCGCAACCCTATTGATCATTAGCGAAATTAAGTTGGGGGAAAGGTTTGGGATGAGTCTAATTCCGTGTCTGACGCTTGGGAACCCTAGTCATTGCCCCATCCAGCTGGTACAGGTGCTCGCTGGAGTTTCCCTGCGCTCGACGCCGTCGGGGACCTTCCCCTGCGAAGGATTAGAAACCAGAGGGCGTTTCTGTAATCTGTCAGCGACACAGTGTAATAGTAATAGAACCTAGTTAAGGTTAGCCAAAACCCTAGGGCCCTTTCTGTAAATATGCCAGCGCAGGCGTGGGCGCGCGCGCGATTCCGCGTGGGCCTAGGCCGCCTGGTTTGATTTCAGCCCAGCACTGTTCAGACTTTCTCCTTTTCTTTTTCTGTCTAGATTTAGAAATATATAGAAAATTGTAGAAAAATCCTAAAATTGTGAAACCAATTTTCCTAGACTTCTTATTTTCCATAGTATTTAATAAAAATAGTTTCTTGATTTTTAGATTAAATAAGGAATTTTAAGGCATTTAAAATAGTTTAAAACCTTAGTTCTGGATTTTTAGAAAATAAATAGTAGTTCCAAAAATGTCCAAACATCTTATATGAGCTCTACACATTATTTAGAAACTTGTTTGGACCTTGTTTGATACTTAGAACCCAAACCCTAAGTTCTCGGAGTTCCGTGAAGGAAAATTGTATTCAAGACCTTAGATAGTAAATTCTTATTATCTTTGCACTCTCAAGAGCATTACATGGCATTCATTCTTATATACATATATGTATGGTTATGTTTAGAAAACGAAGAAGAGATCGAAGTGACCGAAGAGAAGACACCACCACCTTTGGAATCCCAGGCATGGTCTTGTCTCTACTTTGACATCTACGGGCCTGAGCCTGACTCACATACTAACAAAGGCAAGCCCCGGTGCATTTGCCACCTTCCTTGATGTTTTTAAATCTTTTTCACTTACTTGCTGCATTAAGTAATAGGAGTTGATTGCTAAACAATTCCTGCATCACCTTCCTTGATCTTGATTACTCTCCTTGATACCCTGTTTTACAAAAGGTATTTACTATGCTAAGTATTGCTTTAGCAAAAACAAAAGGTTTTGTTTTACAAAAGATGATTGGCAAAGTGGGAGGGATGTTTTTAGAAATAAAACTTGATGGTGGATCCATCATGGCCATGATGGGTTCAACATCGGAAAAGATGTACCTCTGCTAGGTACCAAGTTTTTGGGTAAATGATTAAGCTGAGACCGGGCGGGTGACTTGCACGAGAAGAGAGTCTCGGGTAGTGTCTCTGTCTGAGTCGATTAAGGACCGTGTCGATGTAGGCTTGCTGACCGAGGACCCTTTAACTGGTCACATGCCTCATCATGAGTAAGCCTTGCCTCGGGCAGACTAAGGCCAGAATAAGATAACACGAAATGGGCGTGGAGCGGTGGCGGGAGTAGCGTGTACCCTCCGTAGCAAGAGGCTGGACGGTGGTGTATCTGTGCTCTCGGTTTGCGTGAACCTGATCTGGTCTTAAGAACCCTGGTGGCGGGTTGACATATGCAAGGGTTAAGTGCTACATATGTCGTGTGATTAGAGATCCTCAGCTGAGCATAATCGATTCGGATCGCCGTACCTTCCCGGTTATGAAGACTTGGTCACTGCCCTATACGTAGAACTCCAGTAAAGATGAAGGATGGATTAAGAACTTGGCTAGTTCAGGATAAGTGTTTGAACTAGGTTAGCAAGAACTCTAGATATAGGTAAGTTACCTAACTTGACAATAAAACTGGATTTTTAAGGATCCACTCTTAGTAAAGCATTTACGCAAAATAGAGTCTTTGATCTTGAGATACCTTACCTTGACTCCCTTATAACCAGCATACCCTTGAGAGTCTTTTCTTTAGTCGGGTAAGACTTGCTGAGTAATTCCATACTCAGGGTTTATTCCCTCATTGTTTTTAGGTGAGGAAGCAGCAAATTTTTGTTGCTTTTGTACCAAGGTGGTTCCAAATGAAGAAAAACAAGAGTGAAGCTGCGGGAGGACATGGTCCTCCATAAGAAACTTTTATGTAAGAACTTATCGGGAGGAGTTTTTGCCTCCCTTGGTATTGTAATAATACTACTCAGCACTCGTTTATAACTCTGGTCTGTAATAAGCAACTTGATCTTACTTTCTAAATAAATGTAAGTTTATTTAATCGCTTCCGCATTTCTATATCTTCGATTTTCTGTAATGTCTGCAAGACGGGTGAAACGTTCATGGAAAGGTAAGAAAAAAATACCGAACTTATCAAGTGATTCAGGAACATCTACAAGGTGTCTGATGTCTGTTAGACAAGGACAACTGTAGGTGGGCCTAATGACTTGGGAGGTTCCGTCACAGCTGGTATCGGAGCGAAGCCCTTCTTTGCAGATATTATGAGGCATCTTCAAAAGGATTTTCTAAAAAACTCACCTAGAAAGATTTCTTCCATTCTTATCCCTCATATCTGAAGAATCTATATGAAAGACCAGATAGGAGGAGTGCAATGTATAGAAGGTATGAATCAACTAAGGTTGGTTCTGTAATTATACATGCATCATGCTAAGAACCATACTAATAAAATTTTCCCCCTAAAGAAATGCCGCCGCGCATGAGGAAGACTGCGCGTAAGTCAACTGGCCCAATTGGAGTACCTCGTCATCAACTTGCCCCACGGGATGAGGATAGTAGTAGCGGAAGCAACGATCCAATTGGGGATCTTGAAGCCCGAGTAAATCAGCTTCAAACAGAACTGCAACGCAGGACCAGCATATGGGTCGCGGATGGCGACAGAATAAACGAATTGAGAGGTTACATCCGCCGTCTGCAGGATCAGCTTGCTGATCGGGATTTAGCGCTCGACTGGGCAGTACAGTCTCGTTCAGTGGCCTGGGCTAAGGAAGCAAAGGCTCGAGCCAGAGTCGAGGAACTTAGCTCTGCCATTGACAACTTGCAGGCGTATTGCAATAACCTACATGAGGAAGTCCATGTACTGTATTCGCAACTACATCCCAGTGCACCTACGGATCCTGTCGGGTCGGAAGCCGGACCCTTACACGTTGCGGGAGAAGCACTTGGTGGTGAGCTAGACCTTTTTAAGCCCCCTCCTTCTATGAGGCTGGTCGATGAATGGTCTCCCACACCCGACGACGAGGCTGCCAGGAGCAACCAAAAGCAGGAGTAGTGGTGCAGTAGTAGGAATAGAAGTAGTTTATTGTAGGTTGTACTATTGTATAATAGGTAGTGCTATTGTATACTGGGTAATGTATCCTGTTGTAAAAAAATCGAGTCTGTAACATTACTCTTTTTGGTAATGTAAATTGGATGGTTTTGTCTTTGGCATATTATATTTGCTTTCAAATGTTTGTTGCCACAGATGCCGTCCAAGACCCGATCATAGGATGCAGCTGGAACCTCCAATGGGAGGGAGTCTACCCCAAATCCACCTCCTGTCCCTCCCACACTTGCCGAGGCGATTGCCGCCTTAGTGAACGCGACCGCGGATAATACCCGTTTTCTGAGAGAGATGGCGGGTCAACAGTTTCAGCAACAAGGCGGGCGGGGTTATCAACAGGGCCCCCGCGAAACTTCTTACTTGGACTTCTCAGAGACATGTCCACCCTGTTTGTTAAAGCCGAAGACCCGTTAGAAGCCGACGAATGGATTCGGGTTATTGAGCAAAAATTCGGACTTTTGCGCTGTTCGGAGACCTAGAAGCCTTTATTCGCAGCCCAACAACTGCGTGGCCCTGCCAGCACCTGGTGGGGAAATTTCGTGGTCGTTCAACCGGCCAATCATCAGGTAACATGGGAGGAATTGAAGGTGGCCTTTCGCGAGCATTATATACCCGACGGTGTTCTTCACATGAAGCAAGAAGAATTTATGAAACTGAAGCAAGGAGGGGCTACTGTTAACCAGTATCTCAATAAGTTTAATCATTTGTCGCAGTATGCAATCGATCAAGTGAACATTGATCTGAAAAAGAAGAATTGTTTTATGAGAGGTTTAAATGATCGACTGCAAAGAAAAATGGCAACCTGCATAGATCTTACTTATGGAAGAGCTGTCAGTACAGCATTGGCAGTACAAGCGAAGTATGCAGGTGTCGGAAAATCCAAGGGATTTGGAGGTGACAGGCCTAGTCAGGGCCCGGTGAAAAGGCAATAGTTTGTTCTCCGGCCTTCCAACCAGAATCGCTCTTGTGCACCCTCCTTCCCTTTTAAGCAACCAATATTTATTCGTCCCAATAATGCCCCCACTGCCCCAAGTCAGCCGGGTGCCCTAGGCACTCGATTCCCTGCTCTGCCCAGCTCGTCGACTGGATGTTTCAATTGTGGCAAATCTGGACATTTCATCAAAGATTGCCCTTATCCAAAGCAAAACTAGTCAAATAATTAGCAAGGATCTGGGAATTCATCTCAAGTCAAGGAAAATACTTCGGGGAAAAATACCAAGAAGACGGGACGCATATATTATACGCAAGTGGCCACTACACCGGATGGAGAGCCGGTAATGATGGGTACGATCCTTCTGGCCAATCATCCCACAGTTATTCTCTTTGATTCTGGTGCTTCGCATACATTCATCAGCAAGAAATTTGTGGAGCAATATTGCATTTCATGCCATGAATCAAAGGAAGGGTTTAAAATTCACTCACCTGGGGGACAAATCTTTACTAGAGAAGTGGCCTATCAAGTGCCCGTAACATTGGCTGGATGGGACTTTCCTACTAATATGATCGTTCTGAAAGGCCAAGACATAGATGTCATTTTGGGTATGAATTGGTTGGCCAAGCATAAAGCAACCCTCAACACTGATCAAAGAACCATCAGGTTGAGTCATAATCAAGAGGAAATTCTATTGTCTATCCCCATTCCAACCAAAGTTGCTAGCAGAGTGTATGAAGCCATTGTACCAGAAATCAAGGATATTCCGGTAGTATGCGAGTTTCCTGATGTTTTTCCAGAGGATTTGCCTGGATTGCCACCTGAAAGGGATGTAGAGTTTGTAATTGAGCTGAAGCCCGGTACGGCTCCCATTTCTCGAAGATCGTACCATATGCCTCCAAATGAGTTGGCAGAATTGAAGATTCAATTACAAGATCTACATGAGAAAGGATTCATCTGGCCAAGCTCGTCACCATGGGGTTGTCCAGCCATATTCGTCAAGAAGAAGGATCAAACTTTGCGGATGTGTGTGGATTATCGACCCCTGAATGAGGTCACTATCAAGAACAAGTACCCTCTTCCGAGGATCGACATTTTATTTGATCAACTGACCAGGGCGAGGGTATTCACCAAGATTGATCTCAGATCGGGCTATCATCAGATCCGTATTCGGTCCGAGGATATACCAAAGACCGTGTTCACTACGCGGTATGGGTTATTTGAATATCTGGTAATGTCTTTTGGATTGACAAATGCTCCTGCCCACTTCACGTATTTGATGAACTCGGTATTCATGCCCGAGTTGGACAAGTTTGTGGTGGTCTTCATTGACGATATTCTAATATATTCCAAAAATGAAGAGGAGCATGCTCAACATTTACGGATCGTGTTAACGCGCCTGAGAGAACATCAATTGTATGCCAAGTTCAGCAAATGTGCGTTTTGGCTGGAAGAAATTCAGTTTCTGGGACATGTTCTATCTGCCAGGGGGATTGCGGTAGATCCCAGCAAAGTCAAGGACATTTTGGAGTGGAAACCCCCAACCACTGTTCATCAAGTCTGAAGTTTCCTTGGACTGGCTGGATATTACCGCCGATTTATACCAGATTTTTCTAAGCTTGTGAAGCCAATCACAAGTTTATTAAAGAATGATATTAAATTCAATTGGTCTTCTAAGTGTAATGAAGCTTTTGAACAATTGAAGACATTATTAACCACTGCTCCGGTATTGGCTCAACCGGACATCACCAAGCCCTTTGATGTGTATTGTGATGCATCAGGCAGTGGACTCAGCTGTGTGTTAATGCAAGAAGGCCAAGTAATTGCGTATGCTTCAAGGCAGTTGCGTCGATATGAGGAGCATTATCCAACTCATGATCTGGAGCTAGCTGTTGTGGTTCATGCCCTGAAGATTTGGCGTCATTATCTGCTGGGTAATACAAGTCACATTTATACCGATCATAAAAGCTTGAAGTATATCTTCACCCAGTCAGAATTGAATATGAGACAAAGGCGATGGCTTGAGCTTATTAAGGATTATGAACTGGAAATTCATTATCACCCAGGCAAGGCCAATGTGGTGGCAGATGCACTTAGCCGTAAGGTTTCCTGTCACTGTCTTACGATGAAGACCTCTGACAATACATTATGTCAGGAGATGGAGAAGCTAAACCTGGGAATGGTCCAACAAGGAACCCTAAGTCAGCTAAAGCTCGAGTCAGTCCTCTTGCAAAGGATAATTAATGCTCAAAGGGATAATGAGGGTATGAAACACATTCGTGAGAAGATAAGGGCTGGAAAAGCCCAATGTTTCAAAGAAGATGATCAAGGCATTGTATGGTTTAATAACCGCATAGTGGTACCGAAGAATGAAGAGGTCCGCCAACAAATTCTTGATGAAGCACATCTTAGTCGCTATTCTATTTATCCCGGAAGCACTAAAATGTACCAAGACCTGAAACAACATTATTGGTGGACGAAAATGAAGATCGAGATTGCACGCTATGTGGCTAGATGTGACACCTGCAGACGTGTCAAGGCCATACACTTGAAAGCTGCCAGTCCATTACAGTCTCTACCAATACCAACATGGAAATGGGAAGACATAAGTATGGACTTCATTGTGGGATTGCCCAGGACCGCAAAAGGGTATGACTCTATCTGGGTTATCATTGATCGACTCACAAAAATTGCCCACTTCTTACCTGTTAAGGCAAAGTATTCAGTGGCCACTTATGCAGCATTATACATTGCCCGTATTCTCAGTTTGCATGGTATTCCAAAGACTATAGTGTCGAATCGTGGACCACAATTTGTATCCAAATTTTGGGAAGAACTTCATAGATCCCTGGGTACTAAACTGCTCCACAGTTCGGCCTATCATCCTCAAACAAGTGGACAGACTGAGAGGATTAATCAAATACTTGAAGATATGTTGCGGGCATGTGTTCTGGACTTCTCGCAAAAATGGGATGAATGCTTGCCTTTAGCGGAGTTTTCATATAATAATAGCTATCAAGAAAGTATCAAGATGGCACCTTTTGAAGCTTTATATGGACGACGATGTCGTACTCCGCTAAATTGGTCTGAACCTAGTGAAAGGTACTTCTTCAGGCCTGGTATGGTGAAAGAGGCCGAAGAAAAGGTTCAGAAAATAATTCATAATATGAAGAAAGCCCAAGCTCGTCAGAAGGGTTATGCAGACAAACGACGAATGCCCTTGTATTTTCTTGAAGGGGACTATGTCTACCTGAAGGTTTCACCAATGAAGGGAGTATCGCGTTTCGGGGTTAAAGGGAAGCTTGCACCCAGGTACATTGGTCCATTCCCTATACTTGAGCAATGTGGACCAGTGGCATATCGACTTCAGCTCCCTGAAACCTTGTCTGCTGTACATAATGTGTTCCATGTGTCACAATTGAAGAAATGTCTTCGGGTTCCCGATCGAACCGTTGAAGTGACAAATGTTGTCCTTGAACCAGACTTGACATATTCCGAGAATCCCATTCGAGTCTTGGATCAAAAGGACAGGGTTACCCGGAGAAAAACTCTCAAGTTCTATAAGATACAGTGGAACCAACATTCTGAAGAAGAGGCTACATGGGAAACTCAAGACTTTTTAGATAAGAATTTCCTAGGCTTTTTAGCCTCATGTAATTTGTAAAGTGTGTATAGTTGTTGTAATAAAGGAGTGAACCCCACACCACCCCTGCCTTGTACCAGAAATAAGGAAATAAAAATGTGACACATTTCCTTTTCCATTACTTACCCTAGGACTTTTAATCTCGGGACGAGATTCTTTTATGGGGGGAAGGATGTAACACCACTGGTGTTACTGCAACTAAAACTTGAGCATGGCATCATAAACATTGGCATTGCATATGTTTGATACACCTAGAGTGCATTCACTAGGTAAAAATTTCAAACAAGTTGTAATGTTCTAGCATTTTGCAAATAGAACCCTGGATAGGGAGCTTAACCCTAAATACGGATTAAAGGGGTAAAACTTAGCCCAAGTTGAGAAAACCTAAAAGCTTTAGGGAAAATAGTCATGAAATATTCCCAAAAATAAACTTGAATCACATTTATACCCCTGCGATATTCAAAAATCCCATTTAAACCCTAGAAAACCCTAAGTCCAAACCCTAGGGGCTTATGTGCAAAAATTGTGCACATTTGGACTAAAGTGTAAA
Source organism: Zea luxurians (assembly GCA_029449295.1). Lineage (NCBI taxonomy): Eukaryota > Viridiplantae > Streptophyta > Magnoliopsida > Poales > Poaceae > Zea > Zea luxurians. The sequence continues at coordinate 122,997,966 of JAOPSE010000001.1, forward strand.
AACTACTATGTTTACTCATATAAAGTCACATGGTTCACATTTGGAAAGATTTACAAGCCAAACCCTAAGTTTTGGATTGATTTGCAAAAAGGACCCCAATTGAGAATTTACTCTAAGTCTGAATTTCAGATTTGTGGGCTCAACTTTTGAGCCTTGTAACTTTCAAATACTAGGGTTTTTGCCCTAGGCTACCACATCAAAGTTATAGACCTAACATAGAAGAACAACTTTGCTTAAGAGCATAAGCATAGTTGTTAAGAAGAATTTGGAGATAATTAAGACTGAAGTTGGACTGTCAGGTTACTGGGTCTGAATTTTCAGACAAACAGTGCAATCACTGAGATTTTGAGCATGGATTCAACTATGATCCAGCAAGAATCTGCCCATGGCAGCTATGACAAAATTGTAGCTGGTTTATCAAGCTATAACTTTGGTATAGAGATCTAGCCTGGTCGCCACACAAAATCTGGAGTAAATCGTGCTCCAAGTCGCTCCGTCAGTTCATCTGATGGATATTCTCCATGGTACAGTGCCTGCACTAGATTAGATCGCCAGCGCGACTGTCCTCGCCACCGACGACTCCCTCCGCCGCAATTCGTGCCGCTGTCGCCGTGATTTGTGCCTGAGTTGATCTGGTAGCACTCAAGCCACGTCGTCGTGGATAAGTCCGGCCGGTAAAACAAATCCGACCACCATCCTAGCTCGTCGCAGTGGAACCCGATAGGCTCGCCGGTGAATCGCCGTCGCTCGGTCTTGTGCCACGTATCCGAACACCTCCATCGTGTCACCGTGCCTCTTTACCGCCGTTAAATCAACGCCGGTGAGCTCGCCACGGCTGAGGACACGAAACCACTGCACAAGTACCCTTCCTTTCCTCTGACCGCCATGCATTATCATCCGAATTCCCGGCCACAGCCGTTGAGCCCTATAAATTGAAGCCCCCACCAGCCCCGCAGGGTCATCACTCACCCAGCCACCGTGAATCGCTAGCAACCGTTCGCCAGAGCTCGCGAATTTTGAATTTGCCCCAAATCAATTCTCCGTCGCCGTGAAGAACAGCTCGCCGCGGCCAGCCTGATTCCGGTTAGCTCGCGTCCCTCTGTTGCTTGTTTTAGCATCCGTAGGCACCCTACGAACCCCTCGACCCATTTAATTGAACTAGACTACCACCCATCGTCGGGAACATCTTCATCCATCCGCAACCTTCACGGTCACCGTGGCCAGCGCAACCCTATTGATCATTAGCGAAATTAAGTTGGGGGAAAGGTTTGGGATGAGTCTAATTCCGTGTCCGACGCTCGGGAACCCTAGTCGTTGCCCCATCCGGCCGGTACTGGTGCTCGCCGGAGTTTCCCTGCGCTCGACGCCGTCGGGGACCTTCCCCTGCGAAGGATTAGAAACCAGAGGGCGTTTCTGTAATCTGTCAGCGACACAGTGTAATAGTAATAGAACCTAGTTAAGGTTAGCCAAAACCCCAGGGCCCTTTCTGTAAAGATGCCAGCGCGGGCGCGGGCGCGCGCGATTCCGCGTGGGCCTGGGCCGCCTGGTTTGATTTCAGCCCAGCACTGTTCAGACTTTCCCCTTTTCTTTTTCTGTCCAGCTTTAGAAATATATAGAAAATTGTAGAAAAATCCTAAAATTGTGAAACCAATTTTCCTAGACTTCTTATTTTCCATAGTATTTAATAAAAATAGTTTCTTGATTTTTAGATTAAATAAGGAATTTTAAGGCATTTAAAATAGTATAAAACCTTAGTTCTGGATTTTTAGAAAATAAATAGTAGTTCCAAAAATGTCCAAACTTTTTATATGAGCTCTACACATTAATTAGAAACCTTGGGTAGAGTTTGGGTTGATTTGGACCTTGTTTGATACTTAGAACCCAAACCCCCCCTGCCCTGTAAACTCCTTTACTTACTCCGGAAACCCTAAGTTCTCGGAGTTCCGTGAAGGAAAATTGTATTCAAGACCTTAGATAGTAAATTCTTATTATCTTTGCACTCTCATGAGCATTACATGTCATTCATTCTTATATACATATATGTATGGTTATGTTTAGAAAACGAAGAAGAGATCGAAGTGACCAAAGAGAAGACACCACCACCTTTGGAATCCCAGGCAGGGTCTTGTCTCTACTTTGACATCTGCGGGCCTGAGCCTGACTCACCTACTAATGAAGGCAAGCCCCGGTGCATTTTCCACCTTCCTTGATGTTTTTAAATCTTTTTCACTTGCTTGCTGCATTAAGTAAAAGGAGTTGATTGCTAAACAATTCCTGCATCACCTTCCTTGATCTTGATTACTCTCCTTGATACCCTGTTTTACAAAAGGTATTTACTATGCTTAGTATTGCTTTAGCAAAAACAAAAGGTTTTGTTTTATAAAAGATGATTGGCAAAGTGGGAGGGATGTTTTTGGAAATAAAACTTGATGGTGGATCCATCATAGCCATGATGGGTTCAACATCGGAAAAGATGTACCTCTGCTAGGTACCAAGTTTTTGGGTAAATGATTAAGCTGAGACCGGGCGGGTGACTTGCACGAGAAGAGAGTCTCGGGTAGTGTCTCCGTCTGAGTCGATTAAGGACCGTGTCGATGTAGGCTTGCTGACCGAGGACCCTTTAACTGGTCACATGCCTCGTCATGGGTAAGCCTTGCCTCGGGCAGACTAAGGCCAGAATAAGATAACACGAAATGGGCGTGGAGCGGTGGCGGGAGTAGCGTGTACCCTCCGTAGCAAGAGGCTGGACGGTGGTGTATCTGTGCTTTCGGTTTGCGTGAACCTGATCTGGTCTTAAGAACCCCGGTGGCGGGTTGACATATGCAAGGTTTAAGTGCTACATATGTCGTGTGATTGGAGATCCTCAGCTGAGTATAATCGATTCGAATCGCCGTACCTTCGCGGTTATGAAGACTTGGTCACTGCCCTATACGTAGAACTCTAGTAAAGATGAAGGATGGATTAAGAACTTGGCTAGTTCAGGATAAGTGTTTGAACTAGGTTAGCAAGAACTCTAGATATAGGTAAGTTACCTAACTTGACAATAAAACTGGATTTTTAAGTATCCACTCTTAGTAAAGCATTTACGCAAAACAGAGTCTTTGATCTTGAGATACCTTACCTTGACTCCCTTATAACCAGCATACCCTTGAGAGTCTTTTCTTTAGTCGGGTAAGACTTGCTGAGTAATTCCATACTCAAGGTTTATTCCCTCATTGTTTTTAGGTGAGGAAGCAGCAAATTTTTGTTGCTTTTGTACCAAGGTGGTTCCAAATGAAGAAAAACAAGAGTGAAGCTGCGGGAGGACATGGTCCTCCATAAGAAACTTTTATGTAAGAACTTATCGGGAGGAGTTTTTGCCTCCCTTGGTATTGTAATAATACTACTCAACACTCGTTTATAACTCTGGTCTGTAATAAGCAACTTGGTCTTACTTTCTAAATAAATGTAAGTTTATGTAATCGCTTCCGCATTTCTATATCTCTGATGTTCTGTAATGTCTACAAGACGGGTGAAACGTCCCTGGAAAGGTAAGAAAAAAAATACCGAACTTATCAAGTGATTCAGGAACATCTACAGGGTGTCTGGTGTCTGTTAGACAAGGACAACTGTAGGTGGGCCTAATGACTTGGGAGGTTTCGTCACAAGAGACAGTAGACAATTTTGCACAGGTTCGGGCCGCTTTGAGACGTGTAACACCCTACGTCCTGTTGTGGATCTTTTATGGGGTGGGTTACAGAGGAATTCTCTAGCACGAGGGATGCTAGAGAGCTAGGTGGATGGCCGATGAATGAGATGAAGATAATTTTGATGGGGTGCCCCTAGGCTTTATATACTCGACCGTGGGGCGATACATGCGGATATGATAACAACATGAGCCTAAGTAATAGTGAACCGACTGAGCCTATCTTCCTATAATTCTGCCGACTCATCGCCATTCAGTTCCGACGCCTGAGGACGCAACACGGGAAAGTCGGGCTACTGCTGTGGATGTTACTCAAATCTGTTGGGTCGTCTGGGCTCGAGTTGATCTGATCTCGTGTTGATCCAATATGCCGAAAGTTCTTCCCCTGGCCCACGAAGGGATGGCCTTGCGAAATAATGGGCCTGGGGCCCTTCGCAAGGCCTTCTTGCCTTCTAGTGGACCCGAGGGATATCTGTCCCCCACAGTAGCTGCTAATAAAATTTGACCAACTTATTAAAAGCAATGCTCAGCTTTAATCCTTACATTATTCCCCACAACTTGTTGAGCTATCATCTTTTGTGAGCTCACTCTTACGATATATAACCCCCCCACACACAGGAGAAGAACAGGTGGTCTAGGAGGAGGCTTACAACGAAGAGTACAAGCTTATCTAGGTGGCATCTCCCAGTCAGCTTTATGGCACCGATGAATAATATTTAGTTTGCTTTATTGTTATAATTTATTTTTGTAAGACTTCTGCTATGTAATAATGATACTTGTGACATTTATTTCTATACACTTTGTCATTATATGTGATGTTCTTCTTTGGCGCACATATGAGACGCACCCGACTTTATCCCTTAAATATGGGTGTGACAGAAGTGGTATCAAAGAAAATGTTGACTGTAGGAAGAAACCTAGATAGAACTGGATGAAACCCTTACCTACTTACCTTTACTCTGATTCTTTCTATACTTATCTTGATCCTATCTCACCTTTTGTTGTTCTACTCTGACTACTCTTATCTTTTCAACTCTAGAAAGACGAGAAGGATTTCACACCTTGGAATCCTACATCTAAAACCTCTTAAAGAGATAGGAGACCTAAGGCAAAAAAATAATATATATTTTCTCTACCTGAAGTGAATGGATGTTTGTTCTGACGGTAAATGCTTGATTTGCTTCTTTGATTGACTAAATTAGTATAGCAAGGCATTCTAGCATGTACCACTATAAGGTAATGTATTACTAGGTGACACACTAATCCATTGAGCAAATAAAACCCCCAAAAGATCATGTCTCGCAATTACTTGTCTTATCTACAATTCTATCTTACCATGTGTTTCTAACCTAGATGGTCAATACTAGGAAGGGAGGCGGAATCGATCTACCTACCAACCACCACAGCAGGAGGATTGTTAGACAATCACAACCAGAAATGAATCCTCCACCGGCTGGGACAGATCCATTGGTTGCCGCTCAGATGCAAATGCTGCAATAGATGGCAAACACGATGAATGAAATGCAAGCTCAGATGAGACAAGAATGCCATGAGATGCGTCGGGAAAGGCAGGAAATGCATCAGGAGATGAGGCAAGAGCGATTGGAGCGACAGCAACAACCACCACTACCTCCACCACCACCACCAGCTGCACCCCGGGACAAGCACCGGGAATTCATGAGTCACAAGCCACCAACATTCTCCAGCTCTCCAGATCCTTTACATGCTAATGATTGGTTGAAATTAATGGAGAAGATACTTAATATCGCTTAATGCTCTGATTGGGAGAAGGTGCTCTATGCTTCGGGTCGTCTTACTGGCCCCGCTGCTGATTGGTGGGAATCCTACACTACTGCCCATGATGCTGCCAATACTATTACCTGGACATAATTTGCTACACAATTCAGAAACTACCATATTCCTGTTGGCTTGATGAAGATAAAGAAGAAGGAATTACTATCACTGAAGCAAGGCAACATGTCAGTCAGTGAATATCGTGATAAATTTATTCAACTATCGAGGTATGCTCTAGATGAGGTTGCTGATGATGAAAGGAAGCAGGAGCATTTCATGGAGGAATTTGTAGGGCCACTTCAGTATCAGCTGGTTGCTCACACATTTCCATCTTTCCCAGAGGCTTCTGGATAAGGCTATAGCTATTGAACACAAACGTGTTCAGCTGGGTGAGGTGAAGAGGAAGGCTATCACCTAGGGGCAGGGAGAAGTGGCATCTGTCCTCGCTATGTTCCACCCTAGGGTACATTAGCTCGTCCTAGAGGAGGGCAATGACCAGCTAAATATACACCACAGGCGCCTCCACATACTCCACATACTCGTCAGGCTGCCCTAGTGGCACCCCGGCAAGACCTGCAGGATGGGGTACAGTCACCACTTGCTTCAAGTGTGGTGAGGTTGGGCACTACACCAATGCTTGTCCGAAGAGGATCACCACCACACCCACTCGAAGCAATGTCCAAGGCAAGCAACAGACTCCAGCATCTGGCAAGGGATTCAACATTGCCAGAGTCAACCAAGTCAGTGTTGATGCTATTGCTGATGGAGCTGATATCGCTATCGGTACGTTTTACATTAGTTTCGTTCCTGCAGCAATATTATTTGATTCTAGAGCTACACATTTGTTTATTTCTGCTCGCTATGTCAACACAAATGAGTTACCACTTCAAACTATGCAAGAACCACTGATAGTAATTACCCCTAAAGGGCCTATTGAAGCAAACTATATGACCAACAGATTAACACTAACAATCATGGGAAGGGAATTCTGGTATATGCCTATAGTATTAGAGGAGAGCAGTATAGATCTGATACTTGGTATGTCATGGTTAAGGAAAGCAAAGGCAATTATACATTGTGCTAGGGGAACCGTAGAACTCACCAGTCCAAAAGGAGAAAGATTCGAAGTCATGATTACCATAACCCCCTCTACCAGACCTGCCATATACCTAGTAGATGGAAAATTTGTGGGCAAAAACATCCGTGTGGTTAGAGATTTCTCCGATGTCTTTCCAGAGGAGTTACCCGAGATGTCACTAGATAGGGAAGTTGAGTTTGTTATTGATCTCTTACCGAAAACCGCTCCTATTTCAAAAAGGCTATACAAGATGTCAGTAGAAGAACTAAAAGAACTTAAGAAATAGTTAACAGAGTTGCAAGAGGCAGGGTACATTCGTCCGAGTTCCTCACCTTGGGGAGCACCGGTCCTGTTTGTACAGAAGAAAGACGGTTCACAAAGGATGTGTGTGGATTAATGATCACTTAATGACGTCACAATTAAGAACAAGTATCCTTTACCTCGTATTGAAGACTTATTTGATCAAATGAGAGGTGCTAGGGTATTCTCTAAAATTGATCTCAGATCGGGTTATCATCAAATGAAGGTTAGGCCTTCTGATATTCCCAAGACGGCTTTCTCTACCCGATATGGTCTATATGAGTTCACAGTCATGTCCTTCGGCTTAACTAATGCACCTGCGTACTTCATGAATCTGATGAACAAGGTGTTCATGGAGTACCTTGAAAAGTTCGTCGTGGTATTCATCGACGACATTCTTATTTATTCCAAGAATGATAGTGATCCTGAGAAACATCTGAGATTGGTGCTACAGTAGTTAAGGGATAACCAACTCTATGCCAAGTATAGCAAGTGTGAGTTCTGGCTTGACGAAGTACCATTCCCTGGACACATCATCTCTAATGGAGGAATATCAGTGGATCCTGCTAAAGTGAGAGAGATAGTGGGATGGAAGATACCTAGTTCGGTTACTGAGATCTGGAGCTTCTTAGGACTCGCAGGGTATTATTGATGATTTATTGAGGGATTCTCCAAGATAGCGAAGCCTATGACCTCACTATTAGAGAAGGGAAATGAGTTTAAGTGGACTCATGAATGTCAAGATAGTTTCAATCAACTGAAGTTAAGATTGATGTCGCCCCCAGTGTTGGTTATGCCAGATCTGTAGAAGGGATTTGACATATAATGTGATGCGTGCCGCCAGGGCTTGGGATGTGTTCTTATGCAAGAAGGACATGTTATTGCTTACGCGTCTCGCCAGTTGTGGAAACATGAGTTGAAGTACCCCACTCATGACTTAGAACTGGTAGCTGTAGTGCATGCTCTCAAGATTTGGAGGGATTACATAATGGGGACTAAGTGCCAAGTCTACACTGATCATAAGAGCTTAAAGTATATCTTCACTCAGAAGGATCTCAACCTTAGGCAACACCGTTGGTTGGAGCTCATCAAAGATTATGACTTGGAAATTCACTATCATCTGGGCAAGGCGAATCTGGTTGCGGATGCCTTGAGTCGGAAGGAGCATGTTCATGCAGCTATTGTAGCCCAGTTACCCAATGAGTTAGTAGAAGACTTTGAGAAGATCAATCTGGGAATAGTTGCTCATACTGAAGGGATTACCATCGAAGTGGAGCCTACCCTAGAACAAGAAATACATAAGGGTCAGGTTGGTGATGCCAAGATTCAAGAGATCAGAGATCTTATGGCAGAAGGCACAGGTTTAGACTTCACGGAGGATGATCAAGGCACAATCTAGTTCAAGAATAGGATTTGTGTCCCTGAGATTGATAGTCTTCGTGAGACCATATTGAGGGAAGCACATGACTCAGCTTACTCCATCCATCCTGGTAGTACCAAGATGTACCAGGACCTAAAGCAGAAGTATTGGTGGTATGGACTAAAGAAAGATGTTGCTTCACATGTAGCATTGTGTGATGTTTGCTAGAGGGTAAAAGCTAAACATCAGAGACCTACCGGTTTGCTGCACCCTCTTAAGATACCTGATTGGAAGTGGAAAGAAATTGGTATGGACTTTGTTGTGGGTCTACCCCACACATCTACTAGGTATGACTCTATATGGGTAATTGTGGACAGGCTAACTAAAGTAGCCCACTTTATCCTAGTAAAGACCACATATTCGGGAGCCAGGATAGTAGAGTTATACATGGCTTGGATAGTTTGTCTATACGGGGTGCCTAAGAAGATCGTGTCAGACCGAGGATCTCATTTTTCTTCTCGGTTTTGGCAGAAATTGCATGAATGCCTAGATACAAGACTGAATTTCAGCTCGACCTACCATCCTCAAACTGATGGGCAGACCGAGAGAACCAACCAAGTACTAGAAGATATGTTAAGAGCCTGTGCTCTTAAACATGGTGGTAGTTGGGATAAGAGTTTGCCCTATGCGGAGTTCTCTTACAATAATAGTTACCAGGCTAGTTTGAAGATGTCCGCGTTTGACGCTTTATATGACAGAAAATGCAGAACTCCTCTGTATTGAGATCAAACTGGTGAAAGGCAGTTCTTGGGCTAGAAATTATACAAGAGGTAGAAGAACAAGTATGATTGACACGAGAGAACTATGCAGTCAAGGCAGAAAAGCTATGCAGATACCCATAGGAGACTATTAGAGTTTAAGGAGGGTGATCACGTGTATCTAAAGGTGTCACCGATCTGGGGTATGAGGAGGTTTAAAGGTAAAGGGAAGTTGTCCCCTCGCTTTATTGGACCCTTCATAATCCTAAAGCGAGTTGGAGAAGTTGCCTACCAACTGGAACTACCCGACCATCTTGCGGATGTACATGATGTCTTCCATGTATCCCAGTTGAAGAAGTGTCTTAGGGTACCCGAAGAACAACTACCTTTGGAGGATCTTAGTGTTCAAGATGATTTGACTTATATTGAGTATCCTATCAAGATACTTGATACTTTGACTCGTGCCATGAGGAGTAATGTGATGCAATGGAGTCATCACAGTGAAGATGAAGCTACTTGGGAGAGAGAAGAAGAACTACGAGTAGAATTTCCCCACCTCTTCCCTAGATCCTCTTAATCTCGAGGTCGAGATTTTTTTAAGGGGGTAGGATTTGTAAACCCTAGTATAGAGTACTAATGACCTTCATCATTGAAATTAACAAAGGAGCTCTTTGGATGAGGTGATTTATGCACGAGACACATTCCCTTTCAAATAAATACCAAATAAAAACACATAAACCTATGCATCATGCTGGACTTCTTTTTGTTTTTGCATCAAACACAAATTTATAATTAAGACAAGTCTAACTTTGAATTCAAATTTGAGCACTAAATAAAATGGGAGAAATAGAGTTAAGGAATGGAGGATAGCTAATAATTATAACAATAAATAAGTAATAATTATTTCAAAAAGGAGGTAGTATCATTCATAGTAGAATTTTATTTGATACTTGAAAGTATGAACTTCAAACTAGCAATTCAACTTCATTTGAACACTTAAATTTGGGAAATAGGAAAGAAAATAGAAAGAAAAAGAAGAAGGAGACATACCTGCGCATGGGCCAAATTCACCCGGTCGGCCCATCTACCAACCCCGCGCGTGGCCCAATTCCTCCCGTGCGCGCTTCACCATGGCTGGCCGCGCGATCTGGGCCCACCTGTCGGTCGCTGGGCATACTACGCCGAATGCCTGGACCCCATCGTCAGTCTCCCTTGACTCCACTCAGTGTGCGCCAGAGCTAGTGACGCATGGGCCCGGTGCCACTGTTGATCTTCCAGCCGCCGCGGGTGCGCTGATGGCATACCATCTCACCGAGATTCTCACTGGCGCTGGCTGACTACGACTTCTGCGGAACCGACCTAACCGTGCATCGCTTGGGGATAAAAAGGGCACAACATCTTCATCTCTTCTCTTTATTCATGGCTGCCTAGCAACGAGAGCACGACCGAGAGAGAGGTGGGAGGAAGAGAGCCACCGCACCGTCGGTGGTGTTCAGGGCCTTCCCCAGGCTCGGGGAAGGGCGGTCGAGGTCGCGTTGCTTGCGATTGACGGCCAACTTCGCCACAATTTCTCACCGTCGACCTCGGTCACCGCGGATTCATCTGACGTCATGGGCAGCGCTACTTAGTCATCGATCCCCGGTATGGAGTCTCTAATTAGAACCGCCATGTTCCATTCTCCGTAAAAGAACTTGCCACGATTGGATTAGGGCTTCGGGGCGCCGGGTGGGGCCAACTCCGGCCATCCTTCGGTGAGAGTTAGGGGCGGCACGGTCGCATGCTGTCAGGGGGAAGAAGAAAGGCTAGCGCCGTCAGATGGTTTTTGGACGGTCAAGATTAAATCATGCCATACTGATTCACTAGATTTGATCGGGGCCGTAGGGTTTGATCGGATGGTTCGGGGTGACTCGAGCTTCATAAAATCAGAACCGTTGATCCTAGATCCAATGAGCGTGATAGCATACCGGTTCATTTTAAGTGTCGTTAGATCCCGACGCTCGTTCTCTGACGATACCCCTTCAGCCGATCAGTTTTTCAAAAGAGCCCTTATGAATTTTGGTAAACAACCCGCCGTCCACTGCTTATATAAAGTAATTACATGTGTGCCCTACAAATTTTTCAATGGACCCATGGACTCCCTGATAATTGTGCGCCCAGTCCAGAAACTTAAGAAATTAGGAAAAATAATATAGAAAATGGTTTTTAGTATAAAAATAATTCCAGAATCTTGTTTAATTCATAGAAAATTCATTTTAACTTCTTTTTGATCCATTCTAGTTGCATTAATTTGGTATTAATATTGTTTATCACTTAGTAACTCTATTTAGTCATGAAACATAGATTAAAATTATCCACTTGATTTATTCTATACTAAACACTTAATAACTTCGGAAAATCATAACTCCTAAACCGTAACTCCGAATTTAGTGATTCTCAAACCCACGATCTCATTACTATGCATAGAATATTATTATGCATTCTATTCTATTGTTTGGTGTGATGTTAATTTCTGCTATACCATGTTTGCTTGTATTATTGCGAATAGACGAGCAAGTGACCGAGGACCTAGAGACTCAGCGGGTGGAAAATACTAAGCAGGAGCTTTTTGAAGGCAAGTTGTGCCCTTGATCACTTCTATTTACCCAATAATGTTCCTATTTGTAACACCCACTTTGTAATTGCTAGGAATAATACCAGTAGAGGAACAATTCCTCTTTATGTGAGTTTGATCTTTATGCATCATCTGATGTGAACATCATGCCCAAAAACAATTAATAAAAACATAAACTACCAAATTATGCATCATGCTCGATTTTATTTTGTGTGCATTTTATGTGACAATATAAAAATAACATAATTAGAAAATATATTAAAGTCCAAGGTGGAATATGACATCTAAAAGAAATTTAAGAAACTAGAAAAAGAGAAGAAAATAAATGTAATGTGGAAGAAAATAAGTAAATAAAGACATGTGATTCCTACAATAGGGTTAGAACTCGTATAAATTGGTTGCAAGGTGAAACTCATATTCAAAATTCAAAATTGATTCAAAATAGTTATAAATAAAAAAAACAGAAAATAAAACATAAAAGAGAAAGAAAAAGGAAGAAAGAAAAAGGAATAACAGAAAAAGAAAAGAACAAGATGCTACACGGGCCGACTAAACTCATTTCTGGCCCAGCTAAACTATACCGGACGCGCGGCCCACCTCTCCTCGCGCTTGCGCCTGCCGATCTGGGGTCCACTGGTCGGCCTTGCCGCCTCGCGCTCACTGCCGCCCTGTGTGACTTCCTGGTGGGCCAACCTGTCAGCCTAACCTCCTCGCCGTAACAACCGCGAGCAAGCCGGAGCCGCCATGGCTGCCACCCGGAGTTCTCGCCAACTAACCAAGCTCGGGTGGAGTATTAAGGACCCGATCTTTGGAGTGCCTCGCGACCTATTCCTTGCCATCTCCATAGCGCTGTGAACCCTCACCGTTGTAGCACCCCTCTCTGTTCGCCGTTCGTTGCATGTGCCGCGCCGTGCGATTGGGGGCCTGGCCGCGGGTGCCATTGCCGCGTGTTGTGGCCCCGCTGGCAGACCGAGAAGCATCGCCCCGCCGTAGCGCCTGCTCACTCCCTCAACGACACCGTCGGCCGTCTCATCCGCGGCAGGGATTGAGGACCACCGCTTTGGGGGAACTTCTTCAGCGACGACGTATGAGACTCGGGAATCATGCCAGTGAACTTCGCGAGGCCGCGGGGATGGTATGGTTACACTCCGGGCGGACTTGAAGGCGGAGTCATCGATGAATTGCTCGCCGGAGCAACTTTGGCATCCCGGATCCGCCCAACACCGTGGGGAGTCGGTTTCTGCTGCCACTGCCGGTAAGGATACTCTCTGCTGTACTCGCGTTGATCTCAGCTGCGTGTAGGAGTAGTTAGCGATGGAGTCTAGGCACCGGGCCAATGGATGGCCGTGGGCGGCAATGGCGCCGCCGGCTGGGCAGGACATGCCGACGGCCAGCGTGGGGGGAGAAGAAGGTGTCCGCGGCCGCTAGATCTAGTTGGACGGTCACGATTAGAAGCAACTTACATATTGGGCCGGATTAAATTGGGAGCGTTGGATCGCGATCCAGTGGCTGGCGTCTGATACCGGTTCGTTTAAAAACCCGATCTAATCTAGACCGCTTAGATCAGATCTGGCGGTTGATATCCCTTCATACCCTTTCGCCATGCAACTTTTACATATGAACCCTCGAACTTAATAGAAAGTAACCCGCAGTCCAGGGAATAGTGAACTGAGTCATGGGAATTCTTGCGCAGAAGACCCTGTGCTTTCCTGTATTTGAGGCTTGGTCCACTAATTAAATAAAACAGGAAAAATAGATTTAGAAAATGATTTTGAGTATTAAAAATAATTGTAAAACTTGTATAATTCATAGAAAATTCATATGAGCTCCAAATTAGTTCATTCCAGTTCCTATAATTTTGTAAGATTATTGTTTATCAATTAGTACCACTGTTTTGACATGAAGGTTACAATAAAATTTATATCCTACTTAATCTTGCATAAAACACATAAAACCTTTAGAAATTCATAACTTAAAATATATAATTCCAAATTGATTCATTCCAGTAGCATTAATTTTGTTTAAGTATTGTTTATCACCTAGTACCTTTATCTAACCATAAAACTTGATTTAAAATTATTCACATGAATTACTCTATTCTAGGTACTTAATAACTACATAAAATCATAACTCCTTAATCGTAACTCCGATCTTAGTAGTTCTCGATCCCGCGATCAAGTAGCAACGCGTAGATTATTATTGCTCAGTTTGTACTTATGTTTGGTGTGATGTTAATTTTATCTATACCATGTTTGTTTGTATTGCTACGACTAGCTCGAGGACACGTGTCATCTGAGAAGCAAGTTGGTACCTGGATTCTCAAGTGCCAGGCAAGTTGTGCCCTTGATTCACTTTTGTTACCCAATAATGTTCTTTATAATCATTTACCATGCATAGGTTTAATTTTGATGGGACCCAATAGGTCACCCTAGATTGTTTGTCTCATTACCTTGTTTACCCCTGAATCACTTGGGTAGTTTATGCTATTGCTTTACGTGGTTTTTGGGTTAATATTTCATTATATCCATGTTCCAGTTATTTTGTTATTCTATTTATGTTCATGTCAAGATCATTATGTTATTGTTAATTGGAACATGGAGCTTAACTTGAGAACCATGTGCCACCACAAGGGAGGAATGGGACCCCTTGGCTGACTAATTAGGAAAGCTAGTGGAAGACTACCTTACCCGAAAGGGGCAAGGGCAGTAGGGGAGTGGTCAGTGTAGGGAGGTCCCTGGTTGATTTTGCTGCGATGGCGGTCAGCCAGGAACCCTGCATTGGAACTTCCTATAAACTGTAGCGGGTTGTCGGAAGCTAGTGGAACTTTGTAAAGGCCTCGTAGTGGATCCCTAGCCATTCACCTTGGTAGTGTCTAAGGGCCTAGCTAACCCTGGCGACATGGGAAACACGACTTGTGGGTAAAGGGTACAACCTCTGCAGAGTGTAAAACTGGTATACTAGCCGAGCTCACGGTCATGAGCAGCTCAGGACTCTCCGATGATTAAATTATGGAACCTAAACTCAATTTGTCATTTGCATTTGCATGGGTTTATTATTAATTTTGTTCTTTATTATTATTTAAGGTTTGGTATTCACTTATACTTAGTAATTGCTAATAAAATTTTGACCAACTTATAAAAGCAATGCTCAGCTTCAGCCTTTATTTCATTGATCAGCCTTACACTTCATGATCTCCCACCTTTGGCGAGTTCATGCCACATTATTCCCCACGACTTGTTGAGCTATGAACGTATGTGAGCTCACCCTTGCTATCTCACACCCCCCCACAGGAGAAGAACAGGTGGTTCAGGAGGAGCCACAAGGCGAGGAGTTCGATCTGATCTAGGTGGCGTTTCTCAGTCGACATTGGCGCCAACGATCCTTAGTTCGTTTTATGTTTATTCTTTTATTTTGTAATAAGTCTTCCGCTATGTAATAAATACTCTGATGTTTTATGACATTTATCTCTATACACTCTGTTATTATATATGTTGTCTTCTTGGCGCATGTATGAGATGCACCTGGCTTTGTTCCTTAAAGCCGGGTGTTACAGAAGTGGTATCAGAGGAAATGTTGACTGTAGGATGAAACCTAGATAGAAATGGACAAAACCCTTACCTACTTACCTTATTCTGATTCATTCTATACTCGTCTCATCTTGGTCTTGTCTCACCTTCTGCTTTTCTACTCTGATTAATCTTATCCTTTCTACTCTAAGACAAGATGGATTTCACACCTTGGAATCCTACCATTATGATCTTTTTAAGAGATAGGGAACCTAAGACAAAAAAATGAAAATTATTTTCTCTATTAAAAAAATGTTGGATGATTGTTCTGATGATAAATGCTTGATTTGCTTCTTTGATTGATTGAAACATTATAGTTGGGCATCTTAGCATGTACCATCATAAGGTAATGTATTAGCTTTAGTGGATAACACACTAATCTACTTAACTAATAAATCCCCCGCAATAACTTTTCTCGTAATTACATGCCTTGTCTATAATCCTTTCTTTCTTACCCTGTGTTTCTAACCCAGATGGACTACCCCTATACTGTTAGAAGAGAGCAGTATAGACTTGATCCTTGGTATGTCATGGTTAAGAAAGGCAAGGACAGTTTATACACTAGGCTAAGGGAACCTTAGAACTCACCAGTTCCAAAGGAGAAAGATTTGAAATTGGAATTGTAGTAACTACCGCCACCAGACTAGCGACATTCTTAGTAGATGAGAGGTTTGTGGGTGGCAACATCCGTGCAGTTAGAAATTTTCCGGATGTCTTTCCAGAGAAGTTACCAGGGATGCCACTAGATAGGGAAGTTGAGTTTGTAATTGATCTCTTACCTAGGACTACTCCTACTCCCAAACGGTCATACACGATGTCCGTAGAAGAACAAAAGGAACTTAAGAAGCAATTAATGGAATTACAAGAGGTTGGGTACATTCGTTCGAGTTCCTCACCATGGGGAGCACCGGTTCTGTTTGTACAGAAGAAGGATGGATCGCAGCGGATGTGTGTGGATTATAGATCTCTTAATGATGTTACGGTGAAGAACAAGTATCCGTTGCCCCGTATTGAGGATTTATTTGATCAGATGAGAGGTGCTAGAGTATTCTCGAAGATTGATCTCCGATCCGGTTACCATCAGATGAGGATTAGACCATCGGATATTCCCAAGACGGCTTTCTCGACTAGATATGGATTATATGAGTTCACAGTTATGTCATTTGGATTGACTAATGCACCAGCTTATTTTATGAACTTAATGAACAAGGTGTTTATGGAGTATTTGGACAGATTCGTCATGGTATTCATCGACGATATTCTCAGAGTGATAGTGATCACGAGGAACATCTGAGGTTGGTGCTACAGAAGCTTCGAGATAACCAGCTATATGCCAAGTTCAGCAAGTGCGAGTTTTGGATTGGCGAGGTGCCATTTCTTGGACATATCATTTCTAATGGAGGGATATCAGTGGATCCTGCTAAAGTCAAGGAGATAGTGGTGTGGAGCATACCCACTACGGTTACGGAGGACCGAAGTTTCTTGGGACTTGTAGGATATTATTGGAGATCTATTGAAGGATTTTCTAAGATTGCTAAGCTTATGACCTCGCTTTTGGTGAAGGAAAGAGAATTCAAGTGGGACGAGAAGTGCCAAGACAGCTTTGATCAATTGAAGAAGAGATTGATGTCACCACCAATGTTGGTTATGCCAGATCTACAGAAGGGATTTGACATCTATTGCGATGCATGTGGCCAAGGCTTGGGATGTGTGCTCATGCAAGGAGGACATGTGATTGCCTATGCTTCTCGTCAATTGCGGAAACATGAATTGAACTACCCCATGCATGACTTAGAATTGACAGTCGTTGTAAGATTTGGAGACATTATATTATGAGAACCAAGTGTCAAGTATACATGGATCATAAGAGTTTGAAACATATATTCACTCAGAAGGATCTCAACCTTAGGCAATGTCGTTGATTGGAGCTTATTAAGGATTGTAATTTGGAGATTCACTATCACCCGGGCAAGGCAAATTTGGTTGCAGATGCCTTGAGTCGAAAGGAGCATGTCCATTCAGCTGTTGTTGCCCAGCTACCCGATGAGATTGTTGAGGATTTCAGGAGACTTAACCTGGGGATAGTTGCTCACACTGAAGGAGTTATTATTGATGTGGAACCTACCTTGGAGCAAGAAACCCGCAGAAGGACAGATTGGTGATTAAGGATCTGATTACTGAGGGTCGAGGTCCGGAATTCACGGAAGATGAGCAAGGCACCGTATGGTTCAAGGATAGGATATGTGTTCCTAAGATTGAAAGCCTTCGTGAGACTATTCTAAAGGAAGCCCATGACTTGGATTATTCTATTCATCCTGGTAGTACCAAGATGTATCAGGATTTGAAGCAGAAATACTTGTGATATGGATTGAAGAGAGATGTGGCTACACATGTGGCTATGTGCAATGCGTGTCAAAGAGTTAAGGCTGAACACCAGAGACCAGCTGGACTACTATACCCATTAAATATACCCGAATGGAAGTGGGAAGAGATTGATACGGATTTCATTACTGGATTGCCTCGCATCTCGAAAGGATATGATTATATGGGTTATTATGGATAGACTGACCAAAGTGGCTCATTTCATTCTGGTCAAGACAACTTATAAGGTATCTCAATTGGTAGAGTATATATGGTTTGGATTATGTCTCTACACGGAGTACCAAAGAAGATCGTTTCGGATAAGAGGATCACAATTTACCCCCAGATTTTGGAAAAGTTTTCATGAGAGTACGGATGCTAAGTTGAATTTTAGCACAGCTTATCACGCTCAAACTGATGGACAGACTGAAAGGACTAATCAAGTATTGGAATACATGTTGAGAGCTTGTACCCTTCAGCATGGTAGTAGTTGGGACAAGAGTCTGCCTTGTGCCGAGTTCTCATATAATAATAGTTGCCAGGCCAGTCTAAAAGATGTCACCGTTCAAGACTCTGTATGGCAGGAAATGTAGGACTCCTCTATTTTTGGACCAGACTACAGGAAGACAGTTCTTTGGGCCTGAACTTATTCAAGAAGCAGAGGAACAAGTTCGTATAATTCGAGAGAATTTGAGGGTGGCTCAGACCAGATAAAAGAGCTACACTGATAATAGAAGAAGACCAATGGAATTTGAGGAAGGAGATTATGTTTACCTCAAGGTGTCACCACTTCGTGGATTGAGGAGAGTTAAAGTTAAGGGCAAATTGTCCCCTCGCTATATTGGACCATTCTTGATCTTTAGAAGAGTTGGGGAGATGGCATACCAGCTCGAGTTACCTGCTACTCTATCGGATGTGCATAATGTGTTCCATGTGCCTCAACTTAAGAAGTGTCTCCGTGTTCCTGAGGAACAGTTACCGATGGAAGAGCTCAGTGTTCAAGGTGATTTGACTTACACGGAGTACCCGATCAAGATTTTGGATACATTGACTCGAGTTACAAGAAATAAGGTGATAAAGACGTGCAAAGTCCAATGGAGTCACCACGGTGAAGATGAAGCAACTTGGGAAAGAGAAGAAGAGCTTCGCATAGATTTTCCCCACCTTTTCCCTCATTCTTCTTAAATCTCGAGGACGAGATTATTTTTAAGGGGGGTAGGATTTGTAACACCCACTTTGTAATTGCTAGGAATAATACCAGTAGAGGAACAATTCCTCTTTATGTGAGTTTGATCTTTATGCATCATCTGATGTGAACATCATGCCCAAAAACAATTAATAAAAACATAAACTACCAAATTATGCATCATGCTCGATTTTATTTTGTGTGCATTTTATGTGACAATATAAAAATAACATAATTAGAAAATATATTAAAGTCCAAGGTGGAATATGACATCTAAAAGAAATTTAAGAAACTAGAAAAAGAGAAGAAAATAAATGTAATGTGGAAGAAAATAAGTAAATAAAGACATGTGATTCCTACAATAGGGTTAGAACTCGTATAAATTGGTTGCAAGGTGAAACTCATATTCAAAATTCAAAATTGATTCAAAATAGTTATAAATAAAAAAACAGAAAATAAAACATAAAAGAGAAAGAAAAAGGAAGAAAGAAAAAGGAATAACAGAAAAAGAAAAGAACAAGATGCTACACGGGCCGACTAAACTCATTTCTGGCCCAGCTAAACTATACCGGACGCGCGGCCCACCTCTCCTCGCGCTTGCGCCTGCCGATCCGGGGTCCACTGGTCGGCCTTGCTGCCTCGCGCTCACTGCCGCCCTGTGTGACTTCCTGGTGGGCCAACCTGTCAGCCTAACCTCCTCGCCGTAACAACCGCGAGCAAGCCGGAGCCGCCATGGCTGCCACCCGGAGTTCTCGCCAACTAACCAAGCTCGGGTGGAGTATTAAGGACCCGATCTTTGGAGTGCCTCGCGACCTATTCCTTGCCATCTCCATAGCGCTGTGAACCCTCACCGTTGTAGCACCCCTCTCTGTTCGCCGTTCGTTGCATGTGCCGCGCCGTGCGATTGGGGGCCTGGCCGCGGGTGCCATTGCCGCGTGTTGTGGCCCCGCTGGCAGACCGAGAAGCATCGCCCCGCCGTAGCGCCTGCTCACTCCCTCAACGACACCGTCGGCCGTCTCATCCGCGGCAGGGATTGAGGACCACCGCTTTGGGGGAACTTCTTCAGCGACGACGTATGAGGCTCGGGAATCATGCCAGTGAACTTCGCGAGGCCGCGGGGATGGTATGGTTACACTCCGGGCGGACTTGAAGGCGGAGTCATCGATGAATTGCTCGCCGGAGCAACTTTGGCATCCCGGATCCGCCCAACACCGTGGGGAGTCGGTTTCTGCTGCCACTGCCGGTAAGGATACTCTCTGCTGTACTCGCGTTGATCTCAGCTGCGTGTAGGAGTAGTTAGCGATGGAGTCTAGGCACCGGGCCAATGGATGGCCGTGGGTGGCAATGGCGCCGCCGGCTGGGCAGGACATGCCGACGGCCAGCGTGGGGGGAGAAGAAGGTGTCCGCGGCCGCTAGATCTAGTTGGACGGTCACGATTAGAAGCAACTTACATATTGGGCCGGATTAAATTGGGAGCGTTGGATCGCGATCCAGTGGCTGGCGTCTGATACCGGTTCGTTTAAAAACCCGATCTAATCTAGACCGCTTAGATCAGATCTGGCGGTTGATATCCCTTCATACCCTTTCGCCATGCAACTTTTACATATGAACCCTCGAACTTAATAGAAAGTAACCCGCAGTCCAGGGAATAGTGAACTGAGTCATGGGAATTCTTGCGCAGAAGACCCTGTGCTTTCCTGTATTTGAGGCTTGGTCCACTAATTAAATAAAACAGGAAAAATAGATTTAGAAAATGATTTTGAGTATAAAAATAATTGTAAAACTTGTATAATTCATAGAAAATTCATATGAGCTCCAAATTAGTTCATTCCAGTTCCTATAATTTTGTAAGATTATTGTTTATCAATTAGTACCACTGTTTTGACATGAAGGTTACAATAAAATTTATATCCTACTTAATCTTGCATAAAACACATAAAACCTTTAGAAATTCATAACTTAAAATATATAATTCCAAATTGATTCATTCCAGTAGCATTAATTTTGTTTAAGTATTGTTTATCACCTAGTACCTTTATCTAACCATAAAACTTGATTTAAAATTATTCACATGAATTACTCTATTCTAGGTACTTAATAACTACATAAAATCATAACTCCTTAATCGTAACTCCGATCTTAGTAGTTCTCGATCCCGCGATCAAGTAGCAACGCGTAGATTATTATTGCTCAGTTTGTACTTATGTTTGGTGTGATGTTAATTTTATCTATACCATGTTTGTTTGTATTGCTACGACTAGCTCGAGGACACGTGTCATCTGAGAAGCAAGTTGGTACCTGGATTCTCAAGTGCCAGGCAAGTTGTGCCCTTGATTCACTTTTGTTACCCAATAATGTTCTTTATAATCATTTACCATGCATAGGTTTAATTTTGATGGGACCCAATAGGTCACCCTAGATTGTTTGTCTCATTACCTTGTTTACCCCTGAATCACTTGGGTAGTTTATGCTATTGCTTTACGTGGTTTTTGGGTTAATATTTCATTATATCCATGTTCCAGTTATTTTGTTATTCTATTTATGTTCATGTCAAGATCATTATGTTATTGTTAATTGGAACATGGAGCTTAACTTGAGAACCATGTGCCACCACAAGGGAGGAATGGGACCCCTTGGCTGACTAATTAGGAAAGCTAGTGGAAGACTACCTTACCCGAAAGGGGCAAGGGCAGTAGGGGAGTGGTCAGTGTAGGGAGGTCCCTGGTTGATTTTGCTGCGATGGCGGTCAGCCAGGAACCCTGCATTGGAACTTCCTATAACTGTAGCGGGTTGTCGGAAGCTAGTGGAACTTTGTAAAGGCCTCGTAGTGGATCCCTAGCCATTCACCTTGGTAGTGTCTAAGGGCCTAGCTAACCCTGGCGACATGGGAAACACGACTTGTGGGTAAAGGGTACAACCTCTGCAGAGTGTAAAACTGGTATACTAGCCGAGCTCACGGTCATGAGCAGCTCAGGACTCTCCGATGATTAAATTATGGAACCTAAACTCAATTTGTCATTTGCATTTGCATGGGTTTATTATTAATTTTGTTCTTTATTATTATTTAAGGTTTGGTATTCACTTATACTTAGTAATTGCTAATAAAATTTTGACCAACTTATAAAAGCAATGCTCAGCTTCAGCCTTTATTTCATTGATCAGCCTTACACTTCATGATCTCCCACCTTTGGCGAGTTCATGCCACATTATTCCCCACGACTTGTTGAGCTATGAACGTATGTGAGCTCACCCTTGCTATCTCACACCCCCCCACAGGAGAAGAACAGGTGGTTCAGGAGGAGCCACAAGGCGAGGAGTTCGATCTGATCTAGGTGGCATTTCTCAGTCGACATTGGCGCCAACGATCCTTAGTTCGTTTTATGTTTATTCTTTTATTTTGTAATAAGTCTTCCGCTATGTAATAAATACTCTGATGTTTTATGACATTTATCTCTATACACTCTGTTATTATATATGTTGTCTTCTTGGCGCATGTATGAGATGCACCTGGCTTTGTTCCTTAAAGCCGGGTGTTACACTATTAATCATTATGATCTGCATAGGTTAATTTTGATGCGTCCCAATAGGTCACCCTAGTTTGGCTACCTTTATACCTTGTTTACCACTGAATTTTTGGGTAGTACCTATTATCGCTTTATGTGGTTTTGGGTGTTAAGATACACATTATTCATGATCATGCTTTTATTATCAATTTGTTATTTACTATCCATGACAAGATCATTATGATAATTGGAACATGGAGCGACCACCCGAGAAAACAGTGCTACCACAAGGGTGGTATGGGATGCCCTTGGCTGACTAATTAGGAAAGGTAGTGGATGACTACCTTACTCGAAAGGGACAAGGGCAGTAGGGGAGTGGTCGATGTAGGGAGATTCTCGGGTTGGTTTTGCCGCGATGGCGGTCGGACAGGGATTCCTGCATTGCTTTCTGAAAGGGAAATAGGGTCAAACCTTTTCCTATATGAATTTTGGTGGTTGAATTGACCAACACAAACAATTGGACTAACTAGTTTGCTCTAGATTATGAGTTCTACAGGTGCCAAAGGTTCAACACAAACCAATACAAAGTCAAAGAAAGGGTTCAAATAAAAAGAGCAAAAGACAACCGAAGGCTGCCCTGGTCTGGCGCACCGGACTGTCCGGTGTGCCACCGGACAGTGTCCGGTGCACCAGGGTGGATCAACTCAAACTTGCTAGCTTCGGGAATTCGGGGAGCCACTTCGCTATAATTCACCGGATAGTCTGGTGTAGCACTGGACTGTCCCGTGTGCCAGTGGAGCAACGGCTACTTCGCGCCAACGGTCGTCTGCAAAGGAACAGTGAAAGTGAACAGTGCGCGCCTGCGCGCGCAGAAGTCAGAGCAGGCGCCAGAAGCCGCACCGGACTGTCCGGTGGCCCCACTTGTCAGAGCTCCAACAGTCGAACCGTAACGGTTGGGTGACGTGGCTAGCGCACCGGACAGTGTCCGGTGGCGCACCGAACTGTCCGGTGCGCCATACGACAGCAGCCCCTCCCAACGGCCACTTTGGTGGTTGGGGCTATAAATACCCCCAACCACCAACACTTCAAGGCATTCAAGTTTTCAGCCATTGCATTCAATATAAGAGCTCTAGACTTCACTCCAAGACACAAACAAAGAGATCAAATCCTCTCCCAAGTCCAAAGATCATTCCAATCAAATAGTGACTAGTGAGAGAGACAATTATGTTCATTTGAGTTCTTGCGCTTGGATCGCTTTTCTTCTTTCTTCTTTCTTGTTCCCAACTCAATTGTAATCAAGGCAAGAGACACCAATTGTGTGGTGGTCCTTGTGGGGACTTAGTGTCCTGATTGATTGAGAAGAGAAGCTCACTCGGTCTAGGTGACCGTTTGAGAGAGGGAAAGGGTTGAAAGAGACCTGGTCTTTGTGACCACCTCAACGGGGAGTAGGTTTGCAAAAACCGAACCTCGGTAAAACAAATCACCGCGTCTCACTCTTCATTTGCTTGTGATTTGTTTTCGCCCTCTCATTCGGACTCGATTATATTTCTAACGCTAACCCCGGGAGTAAGTTTATAATTTTCAGATTTCACCTATTCACCCCCTGTAACACCCCAGGTGTTTATCGTCTGCTCGACCATGAGTGCGGACCTTAACACGGGATAGCGATGAATAAAATAGACATTAAATTTTAATTATCTCGCAAAGGTTCGAGTTTGGTGCCATTTTCATTTCGATAATCTACACAATTAAATGGGGTTCGAGAAACTTCTGGATTATCGAATCTTTGTCGCTGGCGAATTTTGAACTGGTTCGGATCGCGCGCATAAGTGAATACGAAAATCAGAAAACTTCTGATTTTATGTAAAAATTTGGAGCCTCGCGCTGTCCGAAAAGAGTAATGCGCTAGCGCATTAATTAAATTGTTTCTCTTAGCATGTGATCCTTGACGTTAACGTGAATGATCGACAACTGGTGAGAATCGTAAAATTAGACGGAACTAAATAACAGTCTCTCTGTCTTAATCTGTTTCGTCTGTCGCGAGTTCGACATCATTTTAGCTATTTGGGCTCGTCCTAAATTTTCGTGATGTTCGGAACATCGTTGTTCCGAAAATCTGTGCGTCCGGTAATTATTTAAAACTCATCGCTCGTGCGAATACGAATTCGGAAGCCCG
The DNA here is from genome assembly GCA_029449295.1 of Zea luxurians. Taxonomy (NCBI): domain Eukaryota; kingdom Viridiplantae; phylum Streptophyta; class Magnoliopsida; order Poales; family Poaceae; genus Zea; species Zea luxurians. The sequence goes on from JAOPSE010000001.1 coordinate 123,022,344, forward strand.
CCCCACTTTGATGATTTTATCACGAACAAATTAATCTGAACTCGACGACTAAGCTTTCAGTGTAAAATAATTTAGTCCCCTTTTTGTTATCAGTGACATCGCATCTACGGGTTTTTAGTTGAATTGTTCTCTAGTCGAGTGTTCGAGTAGTGTCGGGTACCATAATTAGGGGTACGCCCAATGCTCCTAATCATGGCTGGTACACACCCTTAGACCAACTGACGGGTGCGGTTCAAGCCAAGACTTCGTCTACCCGAGGGACGCGATCTCACTCGAGCCCAGCCGCGGGTTGGAACAGTAGTCCCAGACGAGTTCACGCCTCGCCCGAGGGCCTCCTCAGGCAGTGGCACCCCCTCGGCTCTCCCGAAGCCCGGCTCGGGTAGGCTTCGTTGTGAAACAACCTTGGCTAGACCGCCTCACCAACCGACCGCTTCGCAGGCGCATTAAATGCAGGGGATGCCTGACGCCGTATCCTGACACACGCGCCTTAGTCGGCCAGGCCGAAGTGACCGCAGTCACTTCGCCCCTCTTCTTTACTGTCTGACATGATAGGAAAACAGCACCGCTCGCTCCGCTCCGACTGCCGTGTCAGCCACCCCGGCGACGACTGACAACAAGTCACGATCAACCACCGAGTTCAGCCTCGGGCGCAACAGGAAGCTCCGCCTCGCCCGACCTCATGCTCCGGCCTCGGGAGGAGGTCTCCGCCTCGCCCGACCTCAGGCTCCGGCCTCGGGAGGAGGTCTCCGCCTCGCCCGACCCCCGGACTCGGCCTCGACCCCGGTCTCGGGAGGAATCGCGTCCTCGCCCGACCCCGGACTCGGCCTCGACCTCGGCCTCAAGAGAAGTCTCTGCCTCGATCGACCCTGGGCTCGGACCGACCGCGCTAACAGGGGATACATCATTTCCCTATTCCTAGCCTGCTCAGGCTACAAGGAACAAGACCAGCGTCCCATCTGGCTTACCCCGGCGACGGGTAATGATGGTGCCCCGCGTGCGCCATGACGTCGGTGGCTCTCAGCCCCTTACGACAGCAAGGAGACGTCAGCAGGATCCTCACCGTGCTGCCAGCTGTGCTCCTACAGGACTCAGGCGCTCCTCCGACGGCCACGCCATCACATGTACAGGGCCCAAGCTCTCCCCCAACGGCCACGTTGGCATGTACGCGGGGCATAGGCACTCCACTGTCGGACACGTTAGCGCATTGCTATGCCCCCCGTTGTACGTCTGGATCCTCTCCTTGCCTCTATAAAAGGGAGGTCCAAGGCCACCCTGAGGGGGGTTCGCACGAGGGAAGCGGCGGATGAACTCTGTGTCTCTCTCTCTCATGCGACGCGCTTGTAACCCCTACTACGAGCGGCACCCCTGGTGCAGGATAATACAAGGCTTGTCCCACCTCTTGTGTTCCATCCCGCGCCAACCCATCTGGGCAGGGGCACGCAGCGATTTCACTGGTCGCTCCAAGGGACCCCCCCGGGTCTGAGACGTCGATAGTTGGCGCGCCAGGTAGGGGCCTGTTGCGTGTTAACGAACACCTTCCTGTTGAGTTCCAGATGGGGAGTCTTCAGCAACCTCTCCAGCCCGGGACGGTGCTCCGCTTCGGGAGTCTCGAGTTCATGTCCCTCGACGGCAGCTACGACATGGTACTCCTCCCCCCGCGGCGTGACGACACCACGGTCTCCGACTCGCCCGGCGGCGGCGAGCTCTACGACAGCATCTCCCCGCGGCAGAAGAGGAGCACTCCGGTCGTCCCCGCCACCCTCCTCGTCGGAGGAGGCGGAGACGAGGCAACCATGGCCATGCAGGAGGCGGCACCTTGTCGGCTGTCGAACCAGAGTGAGTCGACGACGCCGGCACTCCCCCGGGGGACATGTCGGACATTGTCCTCGCACCTGAGACGACGGCGGGTGTCACTTCCCCGCGACGTGTCAGCCCCAAGCGGACTGATGACGCCAGCACCCTCGCAAAGGACCTGCTGGGCGTTACCCTTGTACCTGAGAAGACGGTGAGCTCTGCCCCTGACGCGACTTCACCACCGTCCATCGACCAAAAGGTACCATCCGTTTTCCATCCCGTACCTTTTCGGTTCAGCTTCGATCCACCTAGCGACCCCGCTATGGTGAGTGCCTTCGTAAAGGCGTATCCAAACCTTCCGGGGTACCACGTGTGGTCGACCTGGGACCGTCTGACAGCCGTCTCAACCTTTGGACTGGCGGGCTCTGAGGAAGAGGACGAACCCGACTCCGGTTGGGATTTCTCTGTCCTTAATGATCCCGGTGCCATGCGGGGCTTCATGTCCGCATGTGACCACTGCCTCTCCGGTTGTTCTGACGATGGCCATGACCTTGACGACGAGGGTTACGGCCCAAGTCGCGAATGTTTCCACATCGATCAGGGAGATCACAACGAAGGCAACCACCTCGGTATGCCAGAGGTTGACGATCCCCATGGGCCCGCATCTCGCGTTGACATCCCACGGGAGCTAGCTGTGGTCCTAGTCCCTGCGGGGGGTCAGGACATACAGCTCGAGCAAATCTGTGAGATGCAGGCCCGGGTCGACGGAGAAGCAGGCCGGCTTGTACAGCTCCGACAGAACATCGAACAGGAGTAGGCAGGCTGAACGCTCGCCGGAGAAACCTGTCATCGGGCCCAAGACATCCGGTGCCGCATCATCGATAATGCCAGGGCAGCGCTGCCCCCGGCCGTCAGCGGGTCCGGCCAGGACCTAGCTGCAGCGGCGATGTTGCTTCGAGCCATGCTGGAGCCATCCACCACCGAGGGACGGCGTATCCAGGGCGAACTCAAGAATCTCCAAGAAGGCGCCGCGGATCGACGAGCCGAGAGCTCCGCCTCCCGTAGGCGAGCTGACCCCTCAGAGCATCATGCAGTGTCCTCCCGACGCATTCGGGAAGCCTCGGTCCATCCTGAGTGCATGAGGGACGAGGCGCCCGCCGCCCAGGAACGCCTCAGCAACGAGCACCACCATCTCGACCATTGAGCCCGCCTCGACGAGAAGGTGCGCCGAGGCTACCATCCCAGGCATGGGGGACGCTGCAACAGTGAGGAGGATCGTAGTCCTTCGCCCGAACCACCCGGTCCGCGAGTCTTCAGCCGGGCCATACGACGAGCGCCGTTCCCTACCCGTTTCCGAGCCCCGACTACTATCACCAAGTACTCAGGGGAGAGGAGGCCGGAGCTATGGCTCGTGGACTACCGACTGGCATGCCAGTTGGGAGGGGCGGATGATGACAACCTCATCATCCGTAATCTACCCCTTTTCCTCTCCGACGCCGCCCGAGCCTAGCTGGAGCATCTGCCTCCTACGCAGATCTCCGACTGGGACGATCTGGTTAAAGCTTTCGCGGGAAACTTCCAAGGCACGTACGTGCGCCCTGGGAACTCATGGGACCTCCAAAGCTGCCGCCAGCAGCCAGGGGAGTCCCTCCGAGAGTACATCCGGTGGTTTTCAAAGTAGCGCACCGAGCTGCCCAACGTTACCGACTCGGATGTCATCGGGGCTTTCCTTGCCGGCACCACTTGCCGAGACCTGGTGAGCAAACTGGGGCGCAAGACTCCCACCCGTGCGAGCGAACTGATGGACGTCGCCACCAAGTTCGCCTCAGGTCAAGAGGCGGTCGAAGCCATCTTCCGAAAGGACAAGCAGCCTCAGGGAGGGACAAAGACTGACGCCCCTGAGGCGTCCGCCCAGCGGGGCACGAAGAAGAAGGCTAAAAACAAGTCGCAAGCGAAGCGCGACGCCGCAGACGCGAATCTCGTCGCTGCAGCCGAGCACAGGAACCCTCGGAAACCTCCTGGAGGGGCCGGCGCGTTCGACAAGATGCTCAAAGAGCCGTGCCCCTATCACCAGGGGCCCGTCAAGCACACCCTCGAAGAATGTGTCATGCTCCGGCGCTACTTCCATGAGACCAGGCCCCCGGCGGAGGATGGCAAGGGCCATGACAACGACAAGAAGGAGGGCGGCAAGGAAGAGGGATTCCCGGAAGTCCATAACTGCTTCATGATCTATGGCGGGCAGGTAGCGAACGCCTCGGCTCGGCACCGCAAGCAGGAGCACCGGGAAGTCTGCTTGGTGAAGATGGCGGCGCCAGTCTACCTAGACTGGTCCGATAAGCCTATCACCTTCGACCAAGGCGACCACCCCGACTTCGTGCCAAGCCCAGGAAGGTACCCACACGTCGTCGATCTGATCATCGGCAACGTTAGGCTCTCCAAGGTCCTCATGGACGGAGGCAGCAGCCTTAACATCATCTATGCCGAGACCCTGGAACTCTTAGGGGTTGATCGGTCCGAAGTCCGGGCCGGTGCGGCACCCTTCCACGGGATCGCGCCCAGGAAGCAAATCCTACCCCTCGGACGGATCGACTTACCCGTCTGCTTCGGAACTCCCTCTAACTTCCGAAAGGAAGCTCTCAGCTTTGAGGTCGTCGGGTTCCGAGGAACCTACCATGCGGTGTTGGGAAGACCATGCTACGCCAAGTTCATGGCCGTCCCCAACTACACCTACCTCAAGCTCAAGATGTCGGGCCCGAATGGGATCATCACCGTCGGATCCACGTATCGCCACGCGTATGAATGCGACGTGGAGTGCGTGGAGTACGTCGAGGCTCTCGCCGAGTCCGAGGCCCTCATCGCCGACCTGGAACGCCTCTCCAAGGAGGCGCCCGACGCGAAGCGGCACGCCGGCAACTTCGAACCAGTTGAGGCGGTCAAGTCCATCTCTCTCGACCCCAGCAACAACGCCAGCAAGAAAGTTCGGATCGACTCTGAGCTCGACCCCAAATAGGAAGCAATGCTCGTCGACTTCCTCCGCGCAAACGCCGAAGTCTTCTCCAGAGACCTACATCAACCATCCGTCAAGATCAACAACATGCCCGAGCCTGAGGAAGCCTCGGCCCACCCCGAGGTACCCTCGGCCGAGCCGAGGTACCCTCAGCCGGACCTGAGGCACCCTCGGCCGAACCCGAGGCACCCTCGGCCATCGAGGAAGAGGCCTTGCCCGTCGAGGATGAACGGAATGGGGTCATGCCAGATCCGGACTGGCAGACCCCGTACCTGGAATATCTCCTCCGAGGAGAGCTTCCCATCGACAAGACCAAAGCTCGGCGGCTGGCTCGGCGTGCCAAGTCATTCGTCTTGCTGGGTGATGAAAAATATCTTGCTGGGTGATGAAAAAGAGTTCTATCACCGCTGCACCTCGGGCATCCTCCAACGATGCATATCTATCGCCCAAGGACAAGAGCTGTTGCAAGAAATACACTCGGGGGCTTGCGGCCACCATGCAGCACCTCGAGCCCTCGTGGGGAATGCCTTCCGACAAGGTTTCTACTGGCCAACCGCGGTGGCCGATGCCACTAGGATTGTGCGCTCCTGCCGGGGGTGTCAATTCTACGCAAAGCAGACGCATCTGCCCGCTCAGGCCTTGCAGACGATACCCATCACCTGGCCATTTGATGTGTGGGGTCTAGACCTCGTCGATCCCTTGCAGAAGGCACCCGAGGGCTTCTCGCACCTTCTGGTCGCCATCGACAAATTCTCCAAGTGGATCGAGGTCCAACCCTTGACCAGCATCAGGTCCGAGCAGGCGGTGGCGTTTTTTTACCAACATCATCCATCGATTCGGGGTCCCAAACTCAATCATCACCGACAATGGCACGCAGTTCACCAGAAAAAAGTTCCTGGACTTCTGCGACGACCACCACATCCATGTGGACTGGGTCGTTGTAGCTCATCCCATGACAAATGGGCAGGTGGAGCGTGCCAACGGTATGATTTTGCAGGGGCTCAAACCAAGGATCTACAACGACCTTAACAAGTTCGGCAAGCGGTGGATGAAAGAACTACCCTCGGTAGTCTGGAGTCTGAGGACGACGCCGAGCCGCGCCACGGGTTTTACGCCATTCTTTCTAGTCTATGGGGCCGAGGCCGTCCTCCCCACGGACTTAGAATACGAGTCCCCGAGGACCAAGGCGTACGACGACCAAAGCAACCAGACCAGCCGAGAAGACTCGCTGGACCAACTCGAGGAGGCTCGGGACGTTGCCTTACTACATCGGCACGGTACCAGCAGTCGCTGCGGCGCTACCACGCCCAAAGCGTTCGGTCCCGAGGCTTCCTAGTGGGAGACTTGGTGCTTCGCCTGCGACAGGACGCCCGAGGGCGCCACAAGCTCACTCCTCTCTGGGAAGGGTCCTTCATCATCGCCAAGATCTTGAAGCCCGGAACATACAAGCTAGCCAACGACCAAGGCGAGGTCTACAACAACGCTTGGAACATCCAACAGCTACGTCGCTTCTACCCTTAAGATGTTTTAAGTCGTTCATGTACCTCGTTTACATACACAAAGTCTAACCGTCAAGCAAGGGTCGGCCTTGCCTCAGCAAAGCCCGACCCTCCCTCGGGGGCTAGAAGGGGGGAACCCCCTCTGCGTCAAAATTTTCCTCGGAAAAATTTTCTACCAAAACAACCTTTGTGCTTTCGACTTCCGTATCGATAGCGGGATCCTGAGAACGACGAGAGTACACGTAAGCGGCAAGGCCGACCAAGCCGAGGAACTCCTACGCCTCCGGGATACGGATACCTCACTCATCACCTTCCGCGAGAAGTAACTCACGCTCGGATAAGCAATCCTGCTACCGAACAAGTCCTAACACTAGGGTAGAAAACGACTTTCGCACCTTCTCGACTGTACCAATAATGGAATCCTTCGACCAAATGAGAGTGCACGTAAGCGGCAAGGCCGACCGAGCCGAGGGACTCCTACGCCTCCGGGATACGGATACCTCACTCATCACCTTCCGCGAAAAGTAACTCTCGTTCGGATAAATGATTCTGCTATTGACAGACAAGTCGTGATGCTCGAAACAAGAGGAGAGAAGACGCAGCTTTTTAAACACGACGATAAAGTGTTTAGGCCTCGGCGGCCGCGAAAAAGCATGCGCATGCTACAGACAAACTGTTCCTACAGGTTCGGGCGTCGGCAGGGGGAGCAGCAGCACCCTCGGCGTTGTTTCCACCCTCGGCGGAACCAGGCCCAGCCTCGGACGGTGACCTGGGCAAAAGGACCTCCACCTAAGGGAGGACGCCAGCACCGCGCCAGTAGGTGTCTTGGCCAAGCTCCAGTGGCTGCTACCACATCTTCCTTGGCCTGGGAAGCCGCCATCTCCCGAGCCGATGGAGTCTCTTTCCGAGCCGACTCCGCGTTTGTCCGTGCTAACACCACTGCCTCCGGCTTCGGCTCATCGCAGAGCAGCCGAGGGTTCCAAAAACTGAGCAAGAGAAGCCTAGAGCGGCAAGGCCGACCGAGCCGAGGGACTCCTACGCCTCCGGGATACGGACACCTCACTCGTCACCTTCCGTGAAAGGCAACCGACGCTTGGTTAAGTGGTTTAGCTAGCCAACAGGCAAGTCCCAGCGCTCGGAATGAGGAAGACACACAGCTTCATTCTCGAATACCCAAATGTTCAGGCCTCGACAGCCACAAAGAACAAACACATATACTTGGGGGTAACTATGCTACACAGACTTAGACGTCGGCAGAACCCTCGGCGGTTCTCCCGACCTACGACAAATGTCTAAGCGCTTGAAGCGGATACATTTTGCTCAGGAAAAAACCTGGTATATCTCCTTACAAACGGGACTCCGGTTCCGCTCCCGCGGGTATGAACAACCTCCACATCGGGGGGCCAGCGGGATGACGAACTCCAAGCGGCTTGCCGGCGACCCATGACAGCAGCGACAACGACCTCCGCCTCGGGCGGCCACACAGCTGCAGCAACGGCTTCAGGGCGAACGCTGCTGTGAAGAGGCCCTCGCCCACATCCCCACACGAGGGGCGAGGACAAGCCATTAAGGCCGAAGAGTCGGAGGGCGCCGACCGTGGGTTTGAACCCACCGACACCGCACCGGCGAACAACGGCCGCCCCAAAGTGCACCGGCAGGCCCTCACTCCCGTCCTCGCCGAGGCCACCCCAGAACACGAGCACCGCCCTCGCGGCATACGACGTGCTGGGCAACCCTCCGGCGCGGCTGACGGTGCGAGGAAGACCTAGACGTGGCCGGCCCGTGCGCGGCACAACCGCCGCCTAGACGAAGGACGGAAAGCTGCACCCTGTCCAGGGAGCAACAGTTCGCCTTCCCCCGCATGGCTAGAGGACGCCTCCGCAGGGCTGGAGGATGCCTTTCTCCCCCAAACGCTGGGGGAAGAAAAGGGTTACCGGCCCACGCGGAGGCAACCCCCCACTCGGTGCGCTCCTCCGCCTCAGCCCAGATGACGAAGATCCTTGAAGCTGAGGGCGGGGCGGAGGCTGTAGCCCGGCTTGCTTCTCCCCACCAAACTGCCCATTGGTGAGGGAATGCAGCCAGGCTGCACGACGAAAATCCTTGAAGCCGAACGATGGCTGAAAGGTGCCGATCTCCATGAGGCCGCGCTCCTCCAATGACAGCAAGAGCAAGGCGACGCTGGAGCACCCCATCCGGGGGCTCAAAAGGCGGAAGGGCGCAATGCATGAGGGGAGGACGAAGGCATGGCCACTGCCCGGGGGATCGATCCCCCTTTTATAGGTAGACCTCCTCACTTGCACCCCTTAGCGTCACAGACGAAATCTCCACTGACATACTCCAGGGTTCTCCCGCCACGACACGGGGGCTGGGACCCACACATCATACGAGCTGATCCGAAGCATGAAGAAGGCGAACCGCCGCACGCAAGGCATGTAACCGTCCCGCGGTTACAAGCGCTCTCCCATCTTCGCAGAAACCGGTGGTCGAAAGGGTGGACTGCCACGCGACAGGCATCCAACTGCACCGCAACTGTGCGCCCCTTCGGCTTCGACCACATCCGGCGGACCAGCGCAAAGGAAGCGGGCCCGCATGCCATGCAACCGACGCGCCGGTTACGACGTGCGAGAAGTTACACCACCACTCGCGCCAATGCTGCGCCTCCTCGACTGCAGAACCAGTACCGCGACTCGAGGTAGCCCTGCACATGGCCCAACAGTGCCAGTTAAAGGTGACGGCCACGGGTCAGTCAGCCGCGGGGTAGGCACGACGGTTGGCATGGTCAAAAGCGGGCCGGCAGTAACTGCAGTGGCAGACGAGCGAAGGCAGCGGTAAGTCACCTGCAGGCTCGCGTCCCCTCCTGAAGCGACGGGAGAGCCCTCTCCCACGGCGTGAAGACGACACGCCCATGCCCCGTTCCTCGAACGGCTCGCGCGCGCAGCGGGCGCCACGCGAATCGCCCGTCCCGTTGCAATAACTCCCCAACGGAGCAGGCGACACCTCTGGCAGGCAAGGCGGGCGCCGCTTCGCCTTCGCCATAATGACCGCGTCAAAAAAGGTGCGCCACCTTATTTAAATTCATATCCTTCCCCTCCTCCTCTCTCTCTCTCTCTCTCTCTTGCTACAAGGACCGGGAAAGGGGATGTTGTGGAAAGGATCCTTCTCGGCGAAGGAAGCGGGCCCCGAGCCCTCCTACTGATCAGGGGTTCGAAGGCTAGCCCCTCGGAAGGGTTTCGACAGCCGCCCCAGAGCACTCGGACTTCAAGCCCATTACTGATCAAGGGTTCTAAGGCTGGCCCATCGGAAGGGTTCGACAGCCGCCCCAGAGCGCTCGGGCTCCGGGCCCACTACTGATCAGGGGTTCGTAGGCTGGCCCCTCGGAAGGGTTCGACAGTCGCCCCAGAGCACGCAGAGTGAGGGATGACTCTGGGTACGTTCGATACATAGCCGAGGCTCGGGCTACGCTCCCGAGGTAACCTAGGACATTTCCGAGACCGGCGGGAATGATTTGTAACGGAATCCCACCGGAGGGAGGCATCGAGCCCTCGGACCCTATCGAAGGGGTTTGGGTCCGGCAAATCACCCGCAGGTACTTTTGGAGCGCGCCTCTGGGCCACCAGCCGACCCCTAACGAACAGGGCACGAGCGTCCACTCGGATCACCCGTTAGCAGCTCACTGGAAACACCATGTTCGGCGCCCTCCGAGGGCAACATGGCGCTTTCCCCCCCTCCTCCTTGCGGAAAGGCGACGCAGGGGTGTATAATAAAAGTTGGGAAAGTCCTTGATCGTCCTCTCGCTCCGTGCAGAGGCTCGGGGGCTGCTCTCGCACCTGGCTACGGCCAAAACTGTTGACAGCGTCAACAAACCAGCTTGATAACTTGGAACCCGACCACGCACCCGGGCTACGGCCAGGCCGCATGAGGGAACGATCAGACCGGCCGAAGCACCACGAAAAGCATTCAGACCTCAGAGGAGTCAAACCACTCCTCCGAGGCCTCGGGGGCTACACCCGGCGGGTGCGCTCGCGCGCACCCACCAGAACAAGGCAAAAACCAAGAAAGGTCGGTCCCCTCACCGAAAACGCGGCAAAAGCCTCCAAGAGAGTACCATCACTCCCTTCGAGGCTCGGGGGCTACTGTCGGGTACCATAATTAGGGGTACCCCCAACGCTCCTAATCATGGCTGGTAAACACCCTCAGACCAACTGACGGGTGCGGTTCAAGCCAAGACTTCGTCTACCCGAGGGACGCGATCTCACCCGAGCCCAGCCTCGGGTTGGAACAGTAGTCCCAGACGAGTTCACGCCTCGCCTGAGGGCCTCCTCAGGCAGTGGGCACCCCCTCGGCTCTCCCGAAGCTCGGCTCGGGCAGGCTTCGTTGTGAAGCAACCTTGGCCAGACCGCCTCACCAACCGACCGCTTCGCAGGCGCATTAAATGCAGGGGATGCCTGACGCCGTATCCTGACACACGCGCCTCAGTCGGCCAGGCCGAAGTGACCGCAGTCACTTCGCCCCTCTTCTTTACTGTCTGACATGACAGGAAAACAGCGCCGCTCGCTCCGCTCCGACTGCCATGTCAGCCACCCCGACGACGACTGACAACAAGTCACGATCAACCACCGAGTTCAGCCTCGGGTGCAACAGGAAGCTCCGCCTCGCCTGACCTCATGCTCCGGCCTCGGGAGGAGGTCTCCGCCTCGCCCGACCTCAGGCTCCGGCCTCGGGAGGAGGTCTCCGCCTCGCCCGACCCCCAGACTCGGCCTCGACCCCGGTCTCGGGAGGAATCGCATCCTCGCCCGACCCCGGCCTCGGCCTCAAGAAAAGTCTCCGCCTCGACCGACCCTGGGCTCGGACCGACCGCGCTAACAGGGGATACATCATTTCCCTATTCCTAGCCTGCTTAGGCTACAAGGAACAAGACCGGCGTCCCATCTGGCTTACCCCGGCGACGGGTAATGATGGTGCCCCGCGTGCACCATGACGTTGGTGGCTCTCAGCCCCTTACGACAGCAAGGAGACGTCAGTAGGATCCTCACCGTGCTGTCAGCTGTGCTCCTACAGGACTCAGGCGCTTCTCCGACGGCCACGCCATCACATGTACAGGGCCCAAGCTCTCCCCCAACGGCCACGTTGGCATGTACGCAAGGCTTAGGCACTCCACTGCCGGACACGTTAGCGCATAGCTATGCCCCCCGTTGTACGTCTGGATCCTCTCCTTGCCTCTATAAAAGGGAGGTCCAGGGCCACCCTGAGGGGGGTTCGCGCGAGGGAAGCGGCGAACGAACTCTGTGTCTCTCTCTCTCTCTCACACGCGACGCGCTTGTAACCCCTACTACGAGCGGCACCCCTGGTGCAGGATAATACAAGGTTTGTCCCACCTCTTGTGTTCCATCCCGCGCCAACCTATCTGGGCAGGGGCACGCAGCGATTTCACTGGTCGGTCCAAGGGACCCCCCGGGTCCGAGACGCCGACAAGTAGCGAACGGAATTCGTTTGAAGTCAACTGAATCAAACACAGAGTAAATTTTCGAAGCCGAAATCCATTAAACTCGGACCGTTGCTTCTCGCCTCGATCTAAATCATAACCCTGTAACTCAGATTGGATTTTTGAGACTTATGTCGCAATAATTCAGACTGACGTGTGTTGGATTTAAAATTCGAGAGTAAAGCTGAGTCAAACACGAATTGTTTAAAATAATGCAGTATAAATTCTAATTAAGATGAATCATAGCCATGAGATTCAAACCGAGAAAATTATTGTGCTAAAAATACATCAAAGAAAAGATTATAGAATAATAAAAAAAGAAATATCTCTCATCTCACGCCACTCTCTCTCCCAGATTTTTTTTCCACACCGCACATGGCTTGAGTCCTTATCCCATCGACTTGCTGTTCGGCTGTCAAAGAATTTTTCACGTATGCAGATTTTTGACGCTTGCATGCGCTTGCCCAGGCACGCGTCGTACCTGCTCCCTGTCCCACGCGATATTTCTTATTTCCTGTGCGCTCACTCAACTGGACGAGTTTCCTGTGCGCTCACTCAACTGGATGAGTCTCCTGCGTACCAGTCCTTAGATTTTATTTCTCTGAAATGTGCTTGAGCTTGTACAGGTTGTGGCATTATCCATCGCTCAATTCATCTCCCTGTCTTTATCTTCTCCCAGCCGTGGAGCTTCTTCCCCAGCGCGCCCTTCTCCCTAGCTCTTCCCTGCGCGCCGCGGTGCTCCAGCCTGGCCCCTGCTCAGCTCGCCTCTACACAGCGTTCCTCTGCTCGGCCGCCTCCCTGGCCTTCAAGTCGGGACACCGCTCCAGTCTTCTCCAGAGCTCTGCTCTCCTCTCTCTGCTCGTCCTCCACTTGGCTCGAATGGCGCCCCACTCCCAGCTTCTCCTCTCTGCTTGCTCTTCCTAGCCGGAGTTCCGCCCGTCCGCGCGCTTCTCCCTGCCCCAGCGTCGGTCGCCCATCTCCCTGGAGCTCCTGCGCGTCCCTGCTTCCATGGATGTCGCGCCGCTGCTTGCTCTGCTCGGTTCTTTCCCATAGCCGCCGAGCTCGGCTCTGCCTGCTCCTATGGCGCTCGGCGCTCCTACTGCTCCTTGACGCGTGACCTCCCGGCCGTGCAGCTTGTCCGTGTCGTCGGTCGTGGTGCTCCAGCTCGCCGCGACCCTCGCCGTCCTAGTTCGGAGCTCCCTTACCGTGGCCATCGCGTCCCTGCGCCCAGCCTGCTCGTCATGAACGCGTCTCGCTGCCCATGCCGAGCTCCTTGGCCACCGTACCTGCTGTTTCTCAGCGCGCGCGAGCTCACCGGCATTGCTCGCTCTCCAACTCGGCCTCTGCTCTGTTGCTGCTGCTACGCTTGTGCTCGTCGGTTTTCCCAGCTCGCCCGACCGAAGTTTTCCTGCATGCGTCGTTTTTCTCAGCTCGGATTTCGCCAGCCGCTGTTCTCTAACCCGTGTCCCGCTCGGCGTCGTGGAGTTTTAGTTTGGTCAGCTCATCGTTGACCTCGCCGGTGTCGTCGAATCGTCGAACCCCTTCCTCAGTCGTGTCGGGTCTCCATGCTGGTTGTTGTCGTTTATCGTCGCATCGTGTGTGCAGCAACGTCGCTGATTCCTCCACGATGCTTGTCGACGAACTTCGCTTCATCGTTTCCTTGCCTTCGGTTCGACTCACGTATGCACGCCGAACACGTTCGTCGCTTGACCCTGTGTCGCTAGAGCTCATGACCTCGCTGTCACCGAAGTCCTCACTGAATTTATGTCCTCGCCAGAGCTCGCGCTAACCTGCTCGACCACACCTCGTGAGCTCGCTCCAAACTCGATGAAATCGTCGTTTTGTGCATCATCAAAAAAACTCAAGAGTCGGGTGAAGACGAAGTTAGCAGCGTGATATTCACCAAGTGCTCGACACAAGGGCTGACTCAGAATCCTTGCCGTGTTCGCGGATAGCGCGTAAGATTCAGTATGGTAAGCCGATTCATATTTCTGTTAGCTTAATTATTGGTTTGATGAATAGATTGTGTACATAAGTATGAAGTGGTCGTGTCACATGAAACTTAAGTTTAAAATAATTATTGTGTGAGTAATAAGTCTAGTGTCCCGCTCATATAGCTGATAAATGCGATCGTGGTTGATTATGTAAGTGTATTGTTTGAGAACGTCGATGCCCTGCTTAATTAGTTAGATTATTCTAGGTTTAGTTGGGGTAAGCTGGCGCAGAACCAAATTAGTGTAATATTTAACGTAAGCCCGAATTAGTATTTGTTAATCAATATAGTGGATTCGAGCTGAACTTAAAATTGGCGCGCATTTTTATTATTCCGTAAGCCAAATTGTTAGATAATGTGAAGGATAAGTTTAGCATTTATTTAATTAGTATGTAATTCAAATTAATCTAGAAACATGATTTAGAATATTAGTTAAATTGTTCCTACACATACTATAACTCTGAGTGTCCAATAATAGGAATCTGAATATTGTTAGACCCTCGATGTTATACTTTAGCTAAGGATAACATAGCGTGTATTTATATTCATTGCTACTTGATAGTTGAGTTAGATCGGGTTAAGCTAGAGGAACATGATTGCTATATCTAGTGGTATAGTAATATCTAGCGTTATTTGTGTATAGCAATAGTTAGTCTTGTGCTATTCTTGTTATATGCATTCATGTGTATTATGCAAATCATTTAGGTACGTTTATTAATCACGAGATGTGGAAGAAAAGAGCCAGGTCGACCCCAAGATGACGTAACGGGTGGACTACTCCGAACGGTGATGCTGATGAACGAACCTAAAGATGGACAGACGAAACAAGTATCAGAACAAAAGATTGTCGTCAAGAGAATGTTGTCTAACAAACACTAACATAGTATTTATTCCAGGCAAGCCCCGGTGCATGCAACCCCTTCCTTGTGTTTTTAAATTATTTTTACACACTTTAAGTCTATTGAATGTGCATTAGGTTTATAGGAGTTGCTTGGAAACCCTTTGATGCATTGGCTACCTTGAAATCCATTCCTTTTATAGATAATTCTGGTGAAGTATCAAAATGTTATTTCCAAAAAATGCTTAGCCCTGCTTATAAGCAGATAGAGTTTGTCCTTTGCACTTATGCCTAGCGCAGGTTTATCCTGAGGAAGGATGGCTTCTACCTGCAAGAATATTTTCCTTGGGAGCATGGTGGGATCTTACTGCAAAGTTTCCTATAATGCTCTTTTCATCCTTAGGAACACAAAACAATCCTAAGGGTGGAAGTACTTAAATCGGGACTTGGGCTAGGAACAGGTGATGTTCCGTCCGGGTCAATTAAGGATTGGATGCGTATGTAGGCCTATATGATCAGGGACTATCTTAACTGGCCACATGCCCTGGATATGGGACAGGGTAAGCTTGAACCCGGCTATTCCATACGTGAAAAGACAACCGCGCACTGGGCGTGGGAGATGGTGGGAGTAGCGTGTACCCTCCTGGCTAGAGGCTGGATGGAGGAGTACTGTGCTCCCGGGTAGCGCGGACCGGTTCACGTTGTGGAGGATCTGTGGGAATGGTTGACATATGCAAGGGTTAAGTGCTACATATGTCGTGTGGTTAGAGATCCTCAGCTGAGTAAATCGATTCGGATCGCCGTTATATCCCCGGAGAGTGGAGACTTGATCTCTGACCTACAACCTAAGTCAGGATGTAAACATATGAATAAAAATGATGTTGTATTGATGAGATGGTGAAATTAGACTAGATGCAACCATAGTCTATTAATATTTAATCTGGCGTTAAAATATTGAAAGTAAGGACTCACTTTAGTAAGCTATTTCTGCAAAAGTATCTAAGTTGATTCTTGCTAAAGCCTTTTCCTTGATGCCTATTCACCTAGCATACCCTTGAGAGTCTTTTCTTTAGTCGGGTAAGTCTTGCTGAGTAATTCCATACTCAGGGTTTTATTCTCTGTTGTTTTTTAGGTTGTAGTTTTGTGCCGCTGGTGATGGTTTTAAGTGCCGGTGGGCTCGGCCTTCTTATAAGTCTAAGTAACTCTTCTATACTTCTTATTGAGGATGGTCACTTGAGCTAGCATATATTTTAAACTTATAAATAATTTATAACAGTTTCAAGTTATTTCTTTGAATCACCTTTGTAATCACTCCGATCATGTACAAAGTAAAATTTTTGTAACTTGTAAAATTTGGTAATAAGATTTCCGCCGCAAAAATGTTGATGTGTGTGATTTGTGTTACTTAATCCTGCGGTTCTGGTTGTAAGTGGTTTATCCGATGTCCTTGGGGCAATCGGACAGATCCTATAAAGTTATCTGGTGCACATGCATGGCCGTCTGAGGTCTTTGGGACAAGGACAGGTGCATGTGGGCCCGATACCTTGGGAGGTTCTGCCACACCCCCCCTCTAGGCGACTTTCAATTAGTATCAGAACCCGGTACTTCATTAGAGCCTAACCGCTCGAAGTGATGTCGGAAGAACACGCCCAGAAGGAGATGGTGACCGGCGAGAAGCCCGCCTCAAGCCACGGGAAGGCTCCATCGGGAGAGTCCCACAACAAGAAGAAGGAGGAATCACCTCCTCACAAGTCGCATCGGAGTGGCGACAAGAAAAAGAAGATGAAGAAAGTGGTCTACTACGAGACCGATTCTTCGTCGCCATCCACCTCCGGCTCCGACGCGCCGTCCGTAACTTCTAAGCACCATGAGAGCAAGAAGTTTAGTAAGATCCCCCTATGCTACCCTCGCATTTCCAAATGTACTCCTTTACTTTCCGTCCCATTAGGCAAACCACCCGTTTTTTATGGTGAAGATTATAATATGTGGAGTGATAAAATGAGGCACCATCTAACCTCACTCCACACTAGCATTTGGGATGTTGTTGAGTTTGGAGTACAGGTACCATCCATAGGGGATGAAGACTATGATTCGGACGAAGTTGCTCAAATCCGGCACTTCAACTCCCAAGCTACCACTATACTCCTTGCCTCTCTAAGTCAAGAGGAGTATAACAAGGTGCAAGGGTTGAAGAGCGCCAAGGAAATTTGGGATGTGCTTAAGACCACGCATGAGGGAGATGAGGTGACCAAGATCACCAAGAGGGAGACGATCAAGTGGGAGCTTGGTCGTTTTATGCTCAACCAAGGAGAAGACCCGCAAGCCATGTACAATCGGCTAAAGACCTTGGTAAATCAAGTGCGCAACCTCGGGAGCACCAAGTGGGATGACCATGAAATGGTCAAGGTTATTCTTAGATCACTCGTATTTCTTAACCCCACTCAAGTTCAATTAATTCGTGGTGATCCTAGATACAAAATAATGTCTCCCGAGGAAGTGATAGGAAAATTTGTGAGCTTTGAATTGATGATCAAAGGATCCAAGAAAATCATCGAGCAAGGTGCCTCCTCCACACTCGATGTGCAACCCATTGCATTTAAGGCAGCGGAGAAGAAAGAAGACTCTACACCAAGTAGAGTCCCTATCGACGCCTCTAAGCTCGACAATGAGGAGATGGCGCTCATCATCAAGAGCTTCCGCCAAATCCTCAAGCAAAGGAGGGGGAAGGACTACAAGCCCCGCTCCAAGAAAGTATGCTACAAATGTGGTAAGCCCGGTTATTTTATCGCTAAATGCCCTTTGTCTAGTGATAGTGATAGGGATAACGACAAGGGGGGAAGAAGAAGGAGAAGAAGAGATATTACAAGAAGAAGGGCGGCGATGCCCATGTTTGCCGGGAGTTGGACTCCGACGAGAGCTCCACCGACTCCTCCGACGACGAGGATGCCGCCAACATCGCCATCAACAAAGGCCTCCTCTTCCCCAACGTCGGCCACAAGTGCCTCATGGCAAAGGATGGCAAGAAGAAGAAGGTAAAATCAAGATCCTCCACTAAGTATGCAACCTCTAGTGATGAGGATAATTCTAGTGATGATGAGGATAACTTGCTTACTCTTTTTGCCAATCTTAACATGCAACAAAAAGAGAAATTGAATGAATTGATTAGTGCTATTCATGAGAAGGATGAACTCCTGGATAGCCAAGAGGACTTCCTTATTAAGGAAAACAAAAAGCATGTTAAGACTAAAAATGCTTATGCTCAGGAGGTAGAGAAAAATGAAAAATTAACTAGTGTTCTTAGCACTTGCCATGACACTATTTCTAGCCTTAGAATTGAAAATGCCAAATTAATTGTTAAGGTTGAGAAGATAGATGTTTGTGATGATTCAATTGCCAATCTTAGAAATGATAATGCTAGTTTAATTGCTAAGATTAATAAATTGAATGCCTCTCTTGCTAGCCTTAAGAATGAGAATGATAAATTAATTGCTAAGGCTAAGGAATTAGATGTTTGCAATATTTCTATTTCCAATCTTAGAGATGAGAATGCTATTTTACATGCTAAGATTGTTGAATTAAATGATTGCAAACCCTCTACATCTACCGTTGAGCATGTTTCTATTTGTACTAGATGTAGAGATATTAATGTTGATGCTATTCATGATCACCTTGCTATGATTAAACAACAAAATGATCATATAGCTAAACTAGATGCTAAAATTGCCGAGCATGAACTAGAGAATGAGAAATTTAAATTTGCTTGTAGTATGCTTTATAATGAGAGACGCCCTGGCATTAAGGATGGCATTGGCTTCCAACAGGGAGACAATGTCAAGCTTAATGCCCCTCCTAAAAGATTGTCTAATTTTGTTAAGGGCAAGGCTCCCATGCCTCAGGATAACGAGGGCTATATTTTATATCCTGCTGGTTATCCTGAGGATAAGATTAGGAGAATTCATGCAAAGAAGACTCATTCTGTTTCTCACCATGCTTTTATTTATAAGAATGAGGCTTCTAGCTCTAGGCATTCTACCCATGTTAAAATGCCTAAGAAGAAATCTCCTATTGCATCAAATGATCATAACATTTCATTTAAGACTTTTGATGCTTCATATGTGCTTACTAACAAATCAGGCAAAGTAGTTGCCAAATATGTTGGGGACAAACACAAGGGGTCAAAGACTTGTGTTTGGGTACCCAAGGTGCTTGTTTCTAATGTAAAAGGACCCAAGACCGTTTGGGTACCTAAGAACAAGGGCTAAATTTGTTTTATAGGTTTATGCATCTAGGGGCTCAAGTTGGATCATCGATAGCGGGTGCACAAACCACATGACACGGGAGAAAAGGATGTTCTCCTCCTATGAGAAAAACCAAGATCCCCAAAGAGCTATCACATTCGGGGATGGAAATCAAGGTTTGGTCAAAGGATTGGGTAAAATTGCTATATCACCTGACCATTCTATTTCCAATGTTTTTCTTATAGATTCTTTAGATTATAACTTGCTTTCAGTTTCACAATTATGTAAAATGGGTTACAACTGTCTTTTTACGGATGTAGGTGTTACTGTATTTAGAAGAAGGGATGATTCAGTAGCATTTAAGGGAGTGTTAGAGGGTCAGCTATACTTAGTTGATTTCAATAGAGCTGAACTCGACACTTACTTAATTGCTAAGACTAACATGGGTTGGCTCTGGCATCGCCGACTAGCCCACGTTGGGATGAAGAATCTTCATAAGCTTCTAAAGGGAGAACACATTTTGGGACTAACAAATGCTCATTTTGAGAAAGACAGGATTTGTAGCGCATGCCAAGCAGGGAAGAAAGTTGGTGTTCATCATCCACACAAGAACATCATGACGATTGACAGGCCACTGGAACTACTCCACATGGACTTATTCGGCCCGATAGCTTACATAAGCATTGGCGAGAGTAAGTATTGTCTAGTTATTGTGGATGATTATTCTCGCTTCACTTGGGTATTCTTTTTGCAGGAAAAATCTCAAACCCAAGAGACTTTGAAAGGATTCTTGAGACGGGCTCAAAATGAGTTCGGCTTGAGGATCAAGAAAAAAGAAGCGACAACGGTACGGAGTTCGAGAATTCTCAAATTGAAGGCTTTCTTGAGGAGGAGGGCATCAAGCATGAGTTCTCTTCTCCCTACACGCCACAACAAAATGGTGTAGTAGAGAGGAAGAATAGAACTCTATTGGACATGGCGAGGACCATGCTTGATGAGTACAAGACTTCGGATCAGTTTTGGGCCGAGGCGGTCAACACCGCTTGCTATGCCATCAACCGGTTATATCTTCACCGAATCCTCAAGAAGACATCTTATGAACTCCTCACCGGTAAAAAGCCCAATGTTTCATATTTTAGAGTCTTTGGTAGCAAATGCTTTATTCTTGTTAAAAGAGGTAGAAAATCTAAATTTTCTCCTAAGGCTGTAGAAGGCTTTTTACTTGGTTATGACTCAAACACAAGCGCACATAGAGTCTTTAACAAGTCCACTGGACTACTTGAAGTCTCTTGTGACATTGATGAGACTAACGGCTCTCAAGTAGAGCAAGTTGATCTTGATGAGCTAGATGATGAAGAGGCTCTGTGCATCGCGCTAAGGAACATGTCCATTGGGGATGTGTGTCCTAAGGAATCCGAAGAGCCTCCACAAGCACAAGACCAACCATCTTCCTCCATGCAAGCATCTCCACCAACTCAAGATGAGGATGAGGCTCAAGATGACGAAGGAGAAGATCAAGAAGATGAGCCACCTCAAGAGGAGGGCAATGATCAAGGTGGAGATGCCCATAATCAAGACAAAGAAGATGAACTAGATGCAAGTCTGCCACACCCAAGAGTCCACTAAGCAATCCAACAAGATCACCCCGTGAACACCATCCCCGGCGATATTCATAAGGGGGTAACCACTCGATCTCGTGTTGCTCATTTCTGTGAACATTACTCCTTTGTTTCCTCTATTGAGCCAAACAGGGTAGAGGAAGCACTTCAAGATTTGGATTGGGTGCTGGCGATGCAAGAGAAGCTCAACAACTTCACGAGGAATGAGGTATGACATTTAGTTCCACGTCCTAACCAAAATGTTGTAGGAACCAAGTGGGTCTTCCGCAACAAGCAAGATGAGCATGGTGTGGTGACAAGGAACAAGGCAAGACTTGTGGCCAAGGGTTATTCACAAGTCGAAGGTTTGGATTTTGGAGAAACCTATGCACCCGTAGCTAGGCTTGAGTCAATTCGTATATTGCTTGCCTATGCTACTTACCATGGCTTTAAGCTCTATCAAATGGACGTGAAGAGTGCCTTCCTCAATGGACCTATCAAGGAAGAGGTCTATGTTGAGCAACCTCCCGGTTTTGAAGATAGTGAGTACCCTAACCATGTGTATAAACTCTCTAAGGCGCTTTATGGGCTCAAGCAAGCCCCAAGAGCATGGTATGAATGCCTAAGAGACTTTCTTATCACTAATGGCTTCAAAGTTGGAAAGGTCGATCCTACTCTCTTTACTAAAACAATTGAAAATGATTTGTTTGTATGCCAAATTTATGTTGATGATATCATATTTGGGTCTACTAACAAATCTATTTGTGAAGAGTTTAGTAGGATCATGATACAAAAATTCGAGATGTCTATGATGGGGGAGTTGAAGTACTTTCTAGGATTTCAAGTGAAGCAACTCCAAGAAGGCACCTTCATTAGCCAAACGAAGTACATTCAAGACACACTCACCAAGTTTGGAATGAAGGATGCCAAGCCCATCAAGACACCCATGGGAACCAATGGGCATCTCGACCTCGACACGGGAGGTAAATCCGTAGATCAAAAGGTATACCGGTCGATGATAGGATCTTTACTTTACTTATGTGCATCTCGACCGAATATTATGCTTTATGTATCCATGTGTGCAAGGTTCCAAGCCGATTCTAAGGAAGTTCACCTTAGGGCCGTGAAGAGAATCTTGAGATATTTAGTTCATACACCTAAGTTTGGTCTTTGGTACCCCAAGGGATCCTCTTTTGATTTATTAGGATATTCCGATGCTGATTGGGCAGGGTGTAAGATTGATAGAAAGAGCACATCAGGGACTTGTCAGTTTCTGGGGAGATCCCTGGTGTCTTGGGCTTCAAAGAAACAAAACTCAGTTGCTCTTTCTACCACCGAAGCCGAGTATATTGCCGCAGGCCATTGTTGTGCACAATTGCTTTGGATGAGGCAAACCCTTAGGGACTATGGCTACAAATTTAGCAAAGTCCCTCTCCTATGTGATAATGAGAGTGCAATCCGCATGGCGGATAATCCCATTGAGCACAGCCGCACTAAGCACATAGCCATTCGGTATCACTTTTTGAGAGATCACCAACAAAGGGGGATATCGAGATAGCCTATATTAACACCAAAGATCAATTGGCCGATTTCTTTACCAAGCCTTTAGATGAGAAAACCTTTACCAAACTTAGGAATGAGCTAAATATTCTCGATTCTCGGAATTTTGATTGATACTTTACACACATAGCTCATTTATATACCTTTGATCATATCTCTTTTATGTCTATGACTAATGTGTATTCAAGTGTATTATCATGCTTAGTCATAGAATTGAAAGGGAAATGGAGTATTCGGCAAAGAAGGCGCTTCCACTCAACTCCATTGATATTTGTCGATACTCCGCATCGCTCTCCACTTTGGTATAATCTTCACTCATATCTATTTGTCTGCCATTGGAGAGAAAGTAAAAGGGCTTATATTTCACTCACAAGTATCCGTTTTTGGCGATTCATGCCAAAGGGGGAGAAAGTATGAGCCCAAAGCAAAAGGACCGCACCACCACTAAATTTTAAAATAAAGTTTTTCAAATTGATAACTTATTGTGTTCAAAAGGGGGAGAAAGTTCTAGCATCTTCAAAAATTTGTAAAACCCTCTTGAACACTAAGAGGAGAATTTTATTCAGGGGGAGTTTTGTTTAAGTCAAAGGAAAAGCATTTGAAACAGGGGGACAAAATTTCAAAATCTTGAAAATGCTTCCTTCAATCTTATTCATATACCTTTGACCATTTGCAAAAGGTTTTTGAAAAGAATTTTACAAAGAACTTGCAAAAACAAAACTCGTGGTGCAAGCGTGGTCCAAAATTTTAAATAAGAAGAAAACCATCCATGCATATCTAGTAGAAATAATTATTGGTTTAATTCCAAGCAACCTTTGCACTTACCTTATGCAAACTAGTTCAATTCTGCACTTTTATATTTGCTTTGGTTTGTGTTGGCATCAATCACCAAAAAGGGGGAGATTGAAAGGGAAATAGGGTCAAACCTTTTCCTATATGAATTTTGGTGGTTGAATTGACCAACACAAACAATTGGACTAACTAGTTTGCTCTAGATTATGAGTTCTACAGGTGCCAAAGGTTCAACACAAACCAATACAAAGTCAAAAAAGGGTTCAAATAAAAAGAGCAAAAGACAACCGAAGGCTACCCTGGTCTAGCACACCGGACTGTCCGGTGTGCCACCAGACAGTGTCAGGTGCACCAGGGTGGATCAACTCAAACTTGCTAGCTTCGGAAATTTGGGGAGCCACTCCGCTATAATTCACTGGACAGTCCGGTGTAGCACCGGACTGTCCGGTGTGCCAGCGGAGCAACGGCTACTTTGCGCCAACGGTCGTCTGCAAAGGAACAGTGAAAGTGAACAGTGCGCGCCTGCGCGCGCAGAAGTCAGAGCAGGCGCCAGAAGCCGCATCGGACAGTGAACAGGACCTGTCCGGTGCACCACCGGACTGTCCGGTGGCCCCACTTGTCAGAGCTCCAATGGTCGAACCCTAACGGTTGGGTGATGTGGCTGGCACACCGGACTGTCCGGTGCGCCATACGACAGCAGCCCCTCCCAACGGCCACTTTGGTAGTTGGGGCTATAAATACCCCCATCCACCAACACTTCAAGGCATCCAAGTTTTCAGCCATTGAATTCAATACAAGAGCTCTAGACTTCACTCCAAGACACAAACAAAGAGATCAAATCCTCTCCCAAGTCCAAAGATCATTCCAATCAAATAGTGACTAGTGAGAGAGACAATTGTGTTCATTTTAGTTCTTGCACTTGGATCGCTTTTCTTCTTTCTTCTTTCTTGTTCCCAACTCAATTGTAATCAAGGCAAGAGACACCAATTGTGTGGTGGTCCTTGTGGGGACTTAGTGTCCCGATTGATTGAGAAGAGAAGCTCACTCGGTCTAGGTGACCATTTGAGAGAGGGAAAGGGTTGAAAGAGACCCGGTCTTTGTGACCACCTCAATGGGGAGTAGGTTTGCACAAACCTCGGTAAAACAAATCACCGCGTCTCACTCTTCATTTGCTTGTGATTTGTTTTTGCCCTCTCTTTCGGACTCGATTATATTTCTAACGCTAACCCCGGCTTGTAGTTGTGCTTAAGTTTATAATTTTCAGATTTCGCCTATTCACCCCCCCTCTAGGCGACTTTCACTTTCCCTAGAAACTGTAGCGGGTTTTCTGAAGCTAGTGGGACTTTGTAAAGGCCTCATAGTGTTACCCGGCCTCGCTTCCTTGGTAGAGGTGTATGGGATTCATGACCCCTTGGCAGATGGGTAACATGACTTGTGGGTTAAGATACGCAACCTCTGCAGAGTGTAAAACTGGTATATTAGCCGTGCTCGCGGTCATGAGCGGCTCGAACCCTCACATGAGTAACTTATGGAATTAAATTTAACTAGTCATTTGCATCGCATCGTGGTTTATTATTAATTTTGATCTATTATTACTCTAGTTTGGTATTTGCATCGCATTGTGGTTTATTATAAATTTAACTGGTCATTTGCATCGCATTTAGTAACTGCTAATAAAATTTGACCAACTTATTAAAAGCAATGCTCAGCTTTAACCCTTATTTGTTGATCAGCTTTACACTTCACATGAGCTCCCACCTTTGGTGAGTTTATGCACATTATTCCTCACAACTTGTTGAGCTATGATCTTTTGTGAGATCACTCTTGCGATATATAAACCCTCCACAGGAGAAGAATAGGTGATCCATGAGGAGGCTTACCACAAAGAGTACGAGCTTATCTAGGTGGCGTCTCCCAGCCAGCTTTATGGCGCTGAGGAATAATATTTTGTTCGTTTTATTGTTATCATTTATTTTTGTAAGACTTTCGCTATGTAATAATGATACTTGTGACATTTATCTTTATACACTTTGTCATTATATGTGATGTTCTTCTTTGGCGCACATATGAGACGCACCCGGCTTTTCCCTTAAATCCAGGTGTGACATCACCTACAAATCTGTCTTAACCACATGTTCTTAATTTGGATGACAACTCCAAGACTGAAAATGATCAACCTCGTCAAGTCAGGATTCACCATCCGGTATGAAAACTTTCCTGGCCTAACCTTCTCGAATCAAACTTATTAACCAAACATAATATACCCATATTTTCCTAATCATATACTAACTAGTATTAAATACTTGAAAACAAAGCTTTGGATTTCTAAACCAAATGGGAAACTAAATTTCAAACCAACTAGTCACATGTGTTTCCTTAGTAATCTCGGGGACGAGATTATTTTTAAGGGGTAGAATTTGTAAAAATTCTCAAAAAGTTTAAAATTTAAAATGTCCTTCTAATAAAGATATAAATTGGAGTTATTTTCTAAAGCTAAATAAAATGGGGAATATAAAATTTTAGCTGTTTTAACTATTTTCTCAAAGGAACAATATGGTAAAGTAGTTTACAATAATTATTCCTTTCATGAATTATAGTGGGGGTATATGTACTTTTAAGAGAGAAAGATTTAATTGAAATTTTAGTTTTCTTATGTGAATGATTCTTTGTTTTGGAGCATTTACTTAAAAGGACGTAATAATAAATAAATAAATAATCCAAAAAATTTGCATTTATGTTGGTTTTTGGTTGTGCATTGAGTTTGCATTTGAAGTTTAATTTGGATTTGAAACCTAGATTGGAAAACAAAACTGAAAATAGAAAAGAAAAAAAAGAAAAGGGAATCCTGCTCTTGGGCCACATCCGCGCTGGCCGGCCCATCTACTCCCCGGAAACCCTCATCGCGCGGCCCAGCTCCTCCTCCGGCGCATAGCCACTGCACCGCGGGGCCCACTTGGCCGCCTCACCTCACGCGCCAACACGTGCTCCACTAGCATGTGGGCCCGATACGTCAGCCGCCTCCTCCCCAATGTGCACCATCTCAGCTAGTCACTGCCAGGCGGGTCCTTGTGGTCAGCTACACACCGGTTCACATGTGCACGATCGAAGCTGCCGACTGATGGGACCCAGCACCCAAAACTCTCGTCCACTCGACTCCATACGAGAGTACGAGACGCGAAGAAATCGCAACAACCGGAGCCATCATCGAATCTCCGCCGGGTTGCAACGAACTCCCCGATTTTGCGTCTGCTACATGCTCATGTCCTCGTGGCTAAAAAGACCAAGTCCCCCTCCTTGATGCCCTCAGAAAATCATCGGAGCAACCATCTACTGGTGCCGCCATTGGTGACCGTGAGCTGAGAGGGAGAGGGAGAAAATCCGAGTGCCGCTACCTGCTTACGAAGCCGCGTGGCCTCAGTTTGTTGCTCGGGGGGACTCGTCGGGGAACGCTGGACATATGGGCATCGGTTCGGGAGCCAGGGGCGACCGGTGTCGCGGGTTATGGATCTCGTTGGGCTAGGAGTCGCTGGACGTTGGCGCCGAGAGGCATTGCAGCATGGATGAAGGTACGGAGGGTACCATTACATTCTCTTGGGAGTCCTCTGCGTGTAGCTCGTTTAGGATTCGAGTAATTTGCACGAGGTTCGAATTTGGGGGTGTCCGGCGATGCTCCACCGTGGTGGCCGGGCGGCGTCCGCGCAAGCGAGGAAGACGTGCGTGTGGCCATCGATCTCGGTTTGAACGCTCCAGATTAGACGGGAAGACACCTCTTTGGCGTTTAAAACCGTGACCGCATGATGGCAATCCAAGGGTTCCACCTAGATTATTGCATGGAGTATTGTGGACCGTTTATCTCGAATCGGACAGTTCCTGGTGCCTGTCGGTTCTAATATGAGAGATTTTAATCTGGGGCATCGGGTTTTGATCGTGCGGCTGAGAGGTATCCATACCGCTTCGACCATGAGTTTATGCAAAAGAGCCCCTCGGGTTCGGGATAACTAACTCGCCATCCAGGGACAGTTGTAAAGAATTAAATTTAAGTCCTGGTTTTTGTGAATTAAACCCTGTTCTTTTTAAAAATAGTAGTCGCAGTCCTGGGTGCTGTGATGTTCATAAAATCAGTTAAGGAAATTGATTTTTGGTTTACAAATAATTCTAGAAACCTTAGAGAATCTATATCTCCTTCTTTTAAACTCCGATTTGACCCGTTCAAGTGGCGTTAGCTTCATAAAAATATTTCATACTTGTTAACAACTTCATTTGTACCATAGCAAATGTATTCCTAATTAGGTAGTGCTCAATCTATATTTAGTTGAATAACTCTACTAATCTAGGCTAATCTATCTCTAGTTATAATCTGGTTAAGATGTACTCCCTAATCAAGTTATAATTTAGGTTAAAGTTGAATTAGTTATTTCATGAATATCTTTTCTCATATATTTTTCATTAATCAACATAGAATATAGTTTTTATCTAATCATGAAATTCTTTAGAAAATCATATCTTTATAACCATAACTCTGACTTTAGTCGTTCTCGAATCTACGCCCTCGTAGCATCGTGTAGAATATTTTTACGTTGTTTGTTCTCATGTTTGGTGTACTGTTATTTTTATGTGATCCGTGTCTATCTGTATGTATTGCTATGAATAGCGGTGAGGTCATGAGCATCTGAAGACCAATTTGGTACCTGGAATCGTGAGCCTAAGGCAAGTTGTGCCCTTGATCACTTTTATTTACCCAATAATGTTCCTATTAATCACTGTGACATGCTCAGGTTAATTTGATGGGACCTAATAGGTCTCCCTAGACTTGTTTATCCCACACCTTGTTTACCACTGAACTTTTGGGTAGTTTTGCTATTGCTCTACCTGGTTTTGGGATTAATATTACATTATGATCATGTTCCAGTTATACTGTTGTTTTAATTATTGTTCATGACAAGATCATTGTGTTAATTGGAACATGGAGCTTAACTTGAGATATCCGTGCTACCACAAGGGTGGAATGGGACACCCTTGGCTGACTAATTAGGAAAGCTAGTGGAGGACTAACTTACCCGAAAGGGCAAGGGCGATAGAGGAGCTATGTATAGGGAGGTTCACGGGTCGATCATGCTGCGATGGCTTTTCGGATGAGGAATTCCTATATTGCCCTTCTAAAAAACCATAGCGGGTATTCTGAAGCTAGTGGAACTTTGTAAAGGCCTCGTAGTGGATCCCTAGCCATTCACCTCGGAAGTGTCTAAGGGTCTATCTAACCCTGGCTAGATGGGATACACGACTTGTGGGTAAAGGACGCAACCTCTGCAGAGTGTAAAACTGGTATATCAGTCGTGCTCGCGGTCATGAGCAGCTTAGGACTCTCGCATGATTAACTTAAGGAACTAAACTTAATTTGTCATATGCATTGCATTGTGGGTGTTATTATCAATTGTGATCTCTTATTTAATTGGGTTGGTATCTACTTATACTTAGTAACTGTTGATAAAATTTTGACCAACTTTAAAAGCAATGCTCAGCTTTAACAATCTCCTTTGGTAAGCCTTATACTTCACATGAGCTCCCACCTTTGATGAGTTCATGCACATTATTCCTAACAACTTATTGAGCGGTGAACATATGTGAGCTCACCCTTGTTGTACTCACATCCCTCCAGGTTAAGAATAGGTACCACAGGAGAAGGCGCACGAAGGATGCTGTGATGAGTTCGTGAGTGGTCTAGGCCGTTGTCTCCCAGTCAACTATGGTTGCTGGGTCGTTGTCTGCATTCGTTTCTATACCATGAGTCATCATATGTGTGAGACTTGGTCCCAACACACTTGGTGATAATTTCACGCTCGAGTTTTGGACCCCTAAAACCCGGGTGTGACACGAACCACCCGCGCTCTCCGCCGTGGACGCGCCCACGATCGCGCATTTCCTGGCCATGCCCCCACGCGCCTGAGCCTTTTCTGGAGCCTACCCACCCTCACCCGCCCTCCCCCGCTCAGTTGCACCCCCAGCCGAGCACCCTTGCCCTCTCCCTCGCTCTGCGCGTGCACCCAGGAAGCTCCACCGCCATTCACCGTGGTCTCGTGCCCATTCTACGGTTGCCGTCGAGCCCTTGCTGTGTCTGTTGCCTCGGTGAGCTCTGCCTCGTCACCCGCGACCCGGGATACCCCTCGGTTCGCTCCGTCACCCCTCTGTTTCTCTCGGTCCATGCTCACCGATTCTCTCTCTGCCCTGCCGTAGCTCTGCCACCGTAGACGCGCAACCTCGTCGTGCCCCGGATGCCGTTCGTGAGTCCCTGAGCCTTTTCTCAAGGTAACTGATCTAACCCCGCCCCTAATATCCCATGGTATGCCCTTAGTTGCGCACGATTTCTCGCTGGAGTATTCCTCGGTCCGCCGAGGACTCCCCCTCTGCTGTCTACCCCCTCATCCCCGCTCATGCAACCCCGACCTCGCCATAATGCTTGTCGAGTCATCCCCATCCTCTCCGGTTACCAAGACCAACCCCTAGCGCCCTAGGAGCCCCAGTCAGCCTCGCCACCGGCGACTGCGCCACCGAGTCCGCGGAGTGCGCCGCCCCTTGCTGACCGGTGAAGGTGAAGCCCCTGGCGCCCATCCTAACCACCTAGTCCTAATCTAACGGCCCGGATTCGTGGATAACGGTTCGCGCGTTTCGTGGAACCAGAGCCGTCGATCTGCGATCCAGTGGCCAGCGCGCCCTCGGCATACCGCTGACCCGTGGGCCTCGCGTGTCAGCGCCTCATACCCCCCTCGAGCCCACCTGTCAGGCGCCCACGTCTTGTGCGCCCTCGCTCGCTGTTTCTAATCTCGGTCGTTGATCAGAGATCGGACGATCGGTACAGCCCCGTACCCCTTCGCATGGTAAATTTGTTAAAGAGCCCCCTGTTGGGGACTTGTTCTCAAATGCTATGAGTTAAGAACAAGGCAACACAAATGTTAATGGTTAAAGACCTTCGTCTTTTGAAGCATTATCTCCCTTGGGATATAATGATCTTCAGACAAAGGTTATGAAGGACATACCGTCATCATTTCAGTATGTAATAATAAAAGCAGAAACATATGAAATATAGAAAAGAACATGAATAATCACATTAAATCACCAGATTATTTGTGTTCTCATTATATAATCATGAACAAGTATTAATGGTATTAATTACATTTGTACCTTTGGCTTGGCAGAAGGTGAGGATCCAAGAGCGACGTGCAAGTGATTACAAGTTAGCGTGAACAGTACGGTGTTACTGTTCATCTATTTATAGGCACAGGACACAGCCTGGGTAAAATTACATCCATGTCCTTGACACTTACTACTAACTAAGGAGTAATCAGTCGAGGACTTGGCAGTATATTCCCCTTTAGGTCGGTTCCATTCTCCATCACCGTCCTTGCGCTAAGCCAAAGCTTCTTCATTCGTATCTTCGGAATTGATTCATCCTTCTCCCAGATCGCGCCTTTCATGTCGTGCACACCTTCATCTCAAAGCCGAAGGTTCCTATGACAGTATATTATACTTGGAAAGCATGTTAGTCATGTTTTTGAGGACCTTCGGAAGACGAAGGCCCCCAATAGTAGCCCCTCGCAGTATTAATTTGTTCTTGTAACAATGAATTTAGACTGCGACGTGAACGAAGGCCTTAAGCCGAAGGTCCAGAAAACACCTTCCCTTCGCTAGAATAGCGAAAGTCAATGACAAATGGGGCCTGCCAAGTTGCTATGCACTAGGCGTATAAATAGAAACCCATAGCAGCGGCATTTGCTACGCCATTTCTATTGCTTGCATTGTTTTCTCAAATTTTTAATTCTCTTGCCATCAGCTCTTGCTTGATTTTCAATCTTTGTGATATACTAGAGTTTTGAAGAAATGTCTGAGGAGAAGATGGTGTTTGAGGTGACGAAGGTGGCCGAGGAGAAGAAGGTTGTGGACCCTTATATTGCTGGGTTTTATGAATCTATGGCAAAAACAAATACAGAGAAGATTACCAAGGAGATAATGGTTGATTTATCTTAAGATTCTGATGACAGTGATGATTTTGATGTGGAAAGTGGAGATGAAGATTCCGAAGATCGACCCTGGCGGCCAAGCCATACTATCTTTGGAAAGTCGACCATTAAACAAAGTTAGGTTGACGCCATGAGGGGAAGGTACTTTCGTGACATGTCTATTGTGAGGGTTGGAGGAGACAGCACCGCCCCTACTCCTAAAAAAATGAAGTTGTTGTTTACCGAAGCTTTTTGAAGGTAGGCCTTTGGTTCCCATTGAGCAAGTTTGTGGTTGAAGTGTTGAAGATATTCCAGACCTTTCTTCATCAAATTACTCCCGAAGCTATAATTAGGATGGGATGTTTGTTTGGGCTGTAAGAAGCCAAGGGCTGGAACCGAGCACAAAGTGTTTCTACAATATGCACGAACTATTGTACGAGACGAAGGCTACTGGTAAAGAACAGTATCACAACAACTTCGGTTGCTATGGATTTATTGCTCGTCCCAATGCAAGCTACCTGTCGGCGTTTCGAGACCGGGGGGTCCCCGAGCCGACGAGTGAGTGTGCCGCGTGCCCCAGCCCAGATGGGTCGAGCGCGTGGGCGAGCGCGAAGGGGGGAAGAGCGAGGTGGCCGGAGCTGGGTCGTGAGGGAGGCGGAGATCCCGGGGCCTTCGTGTTCGTCCCGCGCCCAGGTCGGGTGCGCTTGCAGTAGGGGGTTACAAGCGTCCGCGCGGGTGAGGGGAGCGAGCGGCCCCAAGAGAGCGCCTGCCCCTGCCCTCGTTCCCGCGAGGCCAACCTTCTCTAAGAAGGCCCTAGTCCTTCCTTTTATAGGCGCAAGGAGAGGATCCAGGTGTACAATGGGGATGCGGCAGAGTGCTACGTGTCTAGCGGGGGAGAGCTAGCGCCCTGGGTACATGCCAATGTGGCAGCCGGAGAGAACTTGGCACCCAGCTGGTGTGGTGTCGTGGCTGTCGGAGGAGTAACGGAGCCTGGTGGAGGGACAGCTGTTGGAACAGTTGGGCTCTTGCTGACGTCCCCCTGCTTCCGTAAGGGAGCCGAGAGCCGCCGTCGTCATGGGTCTAGCGGGGCGCCATCATTGCCTATCTGGCGGAGCTAGCCAAATGGGACGTCGGTCTTGTTCTCTACGGCCCAAGTCGGCTCGGGGCAGGGTGATGATGGCGCTTCCTGTTGACGTGGCGGACTTGTGCCCTAGGTCGGGCGACGTGGAGGCTCCTCCGAGGCCGAGGTCGAGTCTGTCGTCCATGGCCGAGGCCGAGCCCGAGCTCCTAGGTCGGGCGAGGCGGAGGTCGTTCGGCAGAGGTCAGGGCGGAGTCCGAGCCCTGGGTCGGGCGAGGCGGAGTTCGTTGTCTTCCGGGGCCTTAGCCCGAGTCCGAGCCCTGGGTCGGGCGGAGCGGAGTTCGTCGTCTTCCGGGGCCTTAGCCCGAGTCCGAGCCCTGGGTCGGGCGGAGCGGAGTTCGCCGTCTTCCGGGGCCTTAGCCCGAGTCCGAGCCCTGGGTCGGGCGGAGCGGAGTTCGCCGTCTTCCGGGGCCTTAGCCCGAGTCCGAGCCCTGGGTCGGGCGGAGCGGAGTTCGCCGTCTTCCGGGGCCTTAGCCCGAGTCCGAGCCCTGGGTCGGGCAGAGCGGAGTTCGCCGTCTTCCGGGGCCTTAGCCCGAGTCCGAGCCCTGGGTCGGGCGGAGCTTCCTATGGCGCCTTTGGCAAGGCCTGGCTGCCCGTCAGTCTCACTCTTTGCGTTAAATGCCCCTGTGACTTGGTCGGTCGGCGCGGTGATTTAGTCAGGGTTGCTTCTTAACGAAGGCAAGGCCTCGGGCGAGCCGGAGATGCGTCTGCCGTAAAAAAGGGGGCCTCGGGCGAGACGGAAACACCTCGGGGTCGGCTGCCCTTGCCCGAGGCTAGGCTCGGGCGAGGCGTGATCGAGTCGCTCGTACGGACTGATCCCTGACTTAATCAAACCCATCAGGCCTCTGCAGCTTTATGCTGATGGGGGTTACCAGCTGAGAATTAGGCGTCTTGAGGGTACCCCTAATTATGGTCCCCGACAGTAGCCCCCGAGCCTCGAAGGGAGTGTTAGCACTCGCTTGGAGGCTTTCGTCGCACTTTTTTGCAAGGGGACCAGCCTTTCTCGGTTGCACTTTGTTCCGGTGGGTGCGCGCGAGCGCACCCGCCGGGTGTAGCCCCCGAGGCCTCGGAGGAGTGGTTTCACTCCTTCGAGGTCTTAATGCCTTGCGCAATGCTTCGGCTGGTCTGGCGGTTCCCTCATGCGAACAGGCCGTAGCCCGGGTGCACTGTCGGGGCCCAAGTTCTCGGGCTGGTATGTTGACGCTGTCAACGGTTTGGCCGGAGCCGGGTTTGCGAGAGCAGCCCCCGAGCCTCCGCACAGGGCGAGAGGGCGATCAGGGACAGACTCGGCTTTTTTACATACGCCCCTATGTCGCCTTTCCGCAAGGAGGAGGGGGGGAGAGCGCCATGTTACCCTCGATGGGCACCGAACATGGTGTCTCCGGTGAGCTGCAAGCGGGTAATCCGAGTGGACGTCCGTGCCCTGTTCGTTGGGGGTCGGCTAGGGGCCCGGAGGCACGCCCAAAAGTACCTGCGGGTGATCTGCCGGACCCGGTCCCCTGGCGACGGGGTCCGAGGGCTCGTTGCCTCCCTCCGATGGGATTCCGTTACAGGATCGTTCCCGCTGGTCTCGGAAATGTCCTAGGGTACCTCGGGAGCGTAGCCCGAGCCTTGGTTATGTATCGAACGTACCCCTGGTCATCCCTCGCTCGGTGTCTGAGGCGACTGTGAACCCTTAGGGGGGCCAGCCTTCGAACCCCTGATCAGTAATGGGCGCGGAGCCCGAGTAGCCTGAGGCGGTCGTGGAACCTTTCGGGAGGCTGACCTTCGAACCCCTGACCAGTAGTGGGTGTCGTGCCCACGCGATCTGAGGCGGCTGTTGAACCCTTCGGGGGGCCAGCCTTCGAACCCCTGATCAGTAAGGAGGCTCGGAGCCTAGTTCCTTCACGGGGAAGGATCCCTTTGGGGGTATCCCCTTTCCCGGTCCCTGTTGCAAGAGATAGAGAAAGAGGAAAAAGGGGAAAAAGGATACAAAATTGAACGACGTGGCGTACCTTTTTTGGTGTGGTCGTTTTGGCGAAGGCGAAGCGTCGCCAGCTGCTTCTGCCAGAAGCGCCGCCTGTCCAGCCGCGGAGTTAATACGCCGGGGCGAGTAGTTGGCGAGGCTGCCGTTGCGCGTGCGCGAGCCGTTCGAGGAACGGGTCACGGGCGCGTCGTCTTCACACCGTGAGAGGGGGTTCTCTCGCTGCCTCCGGATGGGACGTGAGCTTGGCTGACGGCGTAACCGCTGCTCCCGCGCGCCTGCCACCGTCATTACTGCCGGCCCGCTTTTGACCGTGTTTGACCTCTGCGTCAGGCTGGCGCTGCTGGGTCACGCGCTGGGTCGCCTCGGGTCGCGGTATCGGTTCCGCAATCGAGGAGGTGCGGCGGTGGCGCAAGTGGTACAGTGGCTTGCATGCAGCATCCGGCGCGCCGGTCGCGCGACGCGTGGGCTTGAGCCTCCGTGCTGGCATGTCAGGAGTCGGAGAGGCGCGTCCACTTGGCGCGGTTGCATGCCGCCTGCATGGCTGCCCGCCCCTTTCGCCCGTTGGTCTGGGCAAAAGTGGAGGGTCACTTGTAACCGCTGGGTGGTTGCGTGCGCCGTGCGCGGCGGTTTGGCTTCTTCTGCTCGGAGCCGGTCTGCATGACATGCGGGTCCCAGCCCCCGCGCCGCAGGGGAGGGCTTTGGAGGCGTGTTGGAGAAGATTCAGCCCGTGACGGTTGGGGGCGCAAGCAGGGAGAGTCGCCTTTAAAAGGAGGGCGACCCCTTTCGTAAGGCGACCATGTCTTCTTCCTCCCTTATGCGTCGTGTCTTTCCACCTTTCAAGCCCCCGGATGGGGGAAACCGCCGTCTTTTCGCTCCATCGTTGGAGGAACGCAACTCCGTGGGAGTTGGTACCTTTCAGCCATCGTTCGGGCCGGATCCCGGAGAAGTCCCTGACAGCGATTGCTCGGGCGTGGTGATGACGTCGTCCTTCGGAGCGGAGACCCTCGGACCGCGTCACCGTCCGAGGCTAGGTCGGGCCTCGCCGAAGGTGCCGTTGATGCCGAGGGTGTTGCTGCCCCCTTTCCGGTGTCAAGACCCGAGCCTGCAGGATCAGATTGTCTTGTAGCGTGTGCCTTGTGCGGCCGTCGAGGCCAGAACACACACCCTCGCTGCGTTGTAAAGCTGCGTCTCTTTTCCTCTTGTTTCGAGTATCTGGACTTTTTGTCGGTAACAGGGATGTTAGTGCGAGCGAGAGTTGCTTCTCGCGGAAGGTGATGAGTGAGGTATCCGTATCCCGGAGGCGTGGGAGTCCCTCGGCTCGGTCGGCCTTGCCGCTTACGCGTACTTTCACCCGTCTATGAGGCCCCATCACCGACTTGGTCGAGAAGGCTCGAAGGATCGCTTCGGCAGAAGGGCTTCCGAACGTAAAGACTTGTTCGATCCGTGGAGCCACTTTATCCGATCGCGAGTTACTTATCGCAGAAGGTGATGAGTGAGGTATCCGTATCCCGGAGGCGTAGGAGTCCCTCGGCTCGGTCAGCCTTGACTGCTTACGTGTACCCCGTCGTTTCCAGGACCCACTTTTCGAAGTAGTCAAAAAGCACGAAAGACATTCTGGTAAAAGAGATTTTTTTTTCGAGGAAAATTTTGACGCAGAGGGGGTTTCCCCCCTTTTAGCCCCCGAGGGAGGGTCGGGCTTTGCCGAGGCGAGGCCGACCCTCCCTTGTTGACTAAACTTTGCGTGGGTGCGAGGTATATGAACAACTTGGAAACATCTTAAGGGTAGAAGCGACGTAGCTGTTGGATGTTCCAAGCGTTGCCGTAGACCTCGCCTTGACTGTTGGCCAGCTTGTACGTTCCGGGCTTCAGAACTTTGGCGATGACGAATGGCCCCTCCCAGGGGGGCGTGAGCTTGTGCCTCCCTCGGGCGTCTTGCCGCAGCCGAAGCACCAGGTCGCCCACCTGGAGGTCTCGGGGTCGGACCCCTCGGGCGTGGTAGCGTCGCAGGGACTGCTGATACCGCGCCGAGTGTAGTAAGGCCTTGTCCCGAGCCTCTTCCAGCTGGTCCAGCGAGTCTTCTCGGCTAGCTTGGTTGCTTTGATCGTCGTAGGCTCTCGTCCTCGGGGAGCCGTATTCCAGGTCCGTGGGCAAGACGGCCTCGGCCCCGTAGACCAGGAAGAACGGCGTGAAACCCGTGGCTCGGCTTGGCGTCGTCCTCAGGCTCCAGACCATCGAGGGGAGTTCCTTCATCCATCGCTTGCCGAACTTGTTGAGGTCATTGTAAATCCGAGGCTTGAGCCCTTGTAGAATCATGCCATTGGCACGCTCTACTTGCCCATTCGACATGGGATGAGCTATGGCAGCCCAGTCCACCCGGATGTTGTGATCCTCGCAAAAATCCAAGAATTTTTTGCCGGTGAACTGGGTGCCGTTGTCGGTGATGATGGAGTTCGGGACCCCGAAGCGATGGATGATGTTGGTGAAGAACGCCACCGCCTGCTCGGACCTGATGCTATTCAGGGGTCGGACCTCGATCCACTTGGAGAATTTGTCGACGGCGACCAGCAGGTGCGTGTAGCCCCCGGGCGCCTTCTGCAGAGGGCCGACGAGGTCCAGACCCCACACAGCGAAGGGCCAGGTGATGGGTATCGTCTGCAGAGCCTGAGCGGGCAGGTGGGTCTGCTTCGCATAGAATTGGCACCCTTCGCAGGTGCGGACAATTCTAGTGGCGTCAGCCACCGCCGTCGGCCAGTAGAAGCCTTGCCGGAAAGCGTTCCCGACGAGGGCTCGAGGCGCTGCATGATGGCCACAAGCTCCCGAGTGTATCTCCTGCAGGAGTTCCTGACCTTCGGTGACGGAGATGCATCGCTGGAGGATGCCCGAGGGGCTGCGGTGGTAGAGCTCCTTCTCATCGCCCAGCAAGACGAACGACTTGGCGCGTCGCGCTACCCGCCGAGCCTCGGCTCGGTTGAGGGGCAGTTCTCCTTGGCGGAGATATTGCAGGTACGGGGTCTGCCGATCTTGATCAGGCGTGACCCCGCTCCGCTCCTCCTCGATGCGCAGTGCCTCGCCCTCGGGGGCCGAGGGTTCCTCGGGCTGAACCGAGGATGGCTCGGGCTGGGCCGAGGTCCCCACGGATGGCGCCCGATGAGGGCCTCGGACTCGGCGAGAGCCTCGGCGTACTCCACGCACTCCACATCGCATTCGAATGCGTGTTTGTACGTGGGGCCGACGGTGATGACCCCGTTGGGGCCCGGCATCTTGAGCTTCAGGTAGGTGTAGTTGGGGATGGCCATGAACTTCGCGTAGCATGGCCTTCCCAATACTGCGTGGTAGGTTCCTCGGAACCCGACCACCTCGAACGTCAAAGTCTCCCTTCGGAAGTTGGAGGGTGTTCCGAAGCAGACAGGAAGGTCGAGTCGTCCGAGGGGCTGGACGCGCTTCCCGGGACCTGCTCGGACGGAGGACAGATCGACGCGCAGGAGCCTGAGGGTCTCGGCGTAGATGATATTGAGGCAGCTGCCCCCATCCATCAGGACCTTGGTGAGCCTGACGTCGCCGATGATGGGATTGACGACGAGCGGGTACTTCCCCGGGCTTGGCACGTGGTCGGGATGGTCATCTTGGTCGAAGGTGATGGGCTTGTCGGACCAGTCTAGGTAGACTGGTGCCGCCACCTTCACCGAGCAGACCTCCCGACGCTCTCGCTTGCGATGCCGAGCCGAGGCATTCGCCGCATGCCCTCCGCAGATCATGAAGCAGTCGCGGACCTCGGGGAACTCTCCTGCTTGGTGATCTTCCTTTTTGTCGTCGTCGCGGGCCCTGCCACCCTCTGCGGGTGGCCCGGCCTTGTGGAAGTGGCGCCGAAGCATGACGCACTCCTCGAGAGTGTGCTTGACGGGCCCCTGATGGTAAGGGCACGTCTCCTTGAGCATCTTGTCGAAGAGGTTGGCACCTCCGGGGGGCTTCCGAGGGTTCTTGTACTCGGCGGCGGCGACAAGGTCCGTGCTGGCGGCGTCGCGTTTCGCTTGCGACTTCCTCCTGCCTTTCTTCTTGGCGCCGAGCGGAGTAGACGCCTCGGGTGCATCTTCCGACGGGCGGCCCTGGGGCTGCTTGTCCTTTCGGAAGATGGCCTCGACCGCCTCCTGGCCAGAGGCGAACTTGGTGGCGATGTCCATCAGCTCGCTCGCCCTGGTGGGGATCTTGCGACCCAACTTGCTCACCAGGTCACGGCAGGTGGTGCCGGCAAGGAACGCACCGATGACATCGGAGTCGGTGATGTTGGGCAGCTCGGTGCGCTGCTTCGAGAATCACCGGATGTAGTCCCGAAGAGACTCTCCCGGCTGTTGCCGGCAGCTTTGGAGGTCCCAGGAATTCCCGGGGCGCACGTACGTGCCCTGGAAGTTGCCGGCGAAAGCTTGGACCAGATCCTCCCAGTTGGAAATCTGCCCCGGAGGCAGGTGCTCCAACCAAGCGCGAGCAGTGTCGGAGAGGAACAGGGGGAGGTTGCGGATGATGAGGTTGTCATCGTCCGTTCCACCCAGTTGACAGGCCAGGCGGTAGTCCGCGAGCCACAATTCCGGTCTCGTTTCCCCCGAGTACTTTGTGATAGTAGTCGGGGGTCGGAATCGGGTCAGAAACGGCGCCCGCCGAATGGCCCGGCTGAAGACCTGCGGACCGGGTGGTTCGGGCGAGGGACTCCGATCCTCCCCGCTGTCGTAGCGTCCCCCACGCCTGGGGTGATAACCTCGGCGCACCCTTTCGTCGAGGCGGGCCCGACGGTCGCGATGAGGGTGCTCGTCGCCGAGGTGGCCCGGGGCCGCAGGCGCGGTGTTGCGCGTGCGCCCGGTGTAGACCGAGGCTTCCCGCATGAGTCGGGAAGTCGCGGCACGAGGTTCCGAGGGGTACCCCTGCCTTCGGGAGGCAGAGCTCTCGGCCCGCCGGGCCGCAGCGCCTTCCAGGAGATGCTTGAGCTCTCCCTGGATTCGCCGACCCTCGGTGGTTGATGACTCCGGCATCGCGCGGAGGAGCATCGCTGCGGCTGCCAGGTCCTGACCGGTTCCGCCGGATGCGGGTGGCGGCCTGTCCCTGGCATCGTTGGCGATGCGGTGCTGGAGACCCTGGGGCAGGTGACGTATTTCTCCGGCCGGGGGCTGGCCCGCCCATACCTGCCCGACGTCCCGGCGGATCGCCTCGAGCGCTCCTGCCCCCTCATCGAGCCCGGCTTGCGCCCCGCGGACTTGCTCGAGCTGTGGGTCGTGACCCCCCGCCGGAACGGGGACCACAGCTAGCTCCCGCGGGATGTCGGCGCGAGGCACTGGCCTAGGGAGATCACCATCCTCCGGCATGCCGAGACAGCTGCCTCCGGAGGGATCCCCTAGCTCGACGTGGAAACATTCGCGGCTCGGGCCGCAGTCCTTGTCGTCAAGGCTGCGGCTGCCGTCGGAACAGTCGGAGAGGCAGTAGTTGCATGCGGTCATGAAGTCCCGCATGGCACTGGGGTTGCCAGTTCCAGAGAAATCCCAGCAGATGCTGGGGTCGTCGTCTTCCTCGGACCCAGAGGGCCCGTAGGTCGAGACGCCCGTCAATCGGTCCCAAGGCGACCGCACACGAAACCCGAAAGGGGTTGCACTCGCCTCAACGTGAGCGCCCGCCAGAGCGAGGTCACTAGGCGGGTTGAGGTCGAGTCGAAATGACGAAAGATGGGAAGCAGCCGGTACCTTTTGGTCGACGAGGAGCGACGAAGTCACATCGGGGGCTGATCGCGCCGTCGTCCTGGGTACGAGGGCGACGTCCTGCAGGCCCTCCGTGAGCGCGCTGGCGTCGTCCACTTGCTCGGGGTTGGCGTGTTGCGGGGGGACGGCGCTCGCCTTCGCCTCAAACGCGAGGGTGACGCCCGACGCGTCCTCCGTTGGGGCGCTGGGGATGTCGATTTGCTCGACAGCCGACTGAGCGCAGCCTCCCGCTCGGCCCTAGTTGCCCCGCCTCCTCCTCCGATGGCGAGGGAGAGGATGGGGCAAGCTCGAATGTTGTTCTTCCCCCACGCGGGAAAGACGTCGTCGATTCCGCCGCCGGCGGGCGGGCTGTCGGCCACCATTGTCGCCGTCGCGCGGCGGTGGAAGGAGTATCATGTCGTAGCTGTCGTCGAAAGACATGAACTCGAGGCTCCCGAAACGGAGCACCGTCCCGGGTTGAAGAGGTCGTTGGAGACTGCCCATCTGGAGCTTGACGGGAAACTGCTCGTCAACACGCAGCAGGCCCCTACCTGGCGCGCCAACTGTCGGCGTTTCGAGACCGGGGGGTCCCCGAGCCGACGAGTGAGTGTGCCGCGTGCCCCAGCCCAGATGGGTCGAGCGCGTGGGCGAGCGCGAAGGGGGAAAGAGCGAGGTGGTCGGAGCCGAGTCGTGAGGGAGGCGGAGATCCCGCGGCCTTCGTGTTCGTCCCGCGCCCAGGTCGGGTGCGCTTGCAGTAGGGGGTTACAAGCGTCCGCGCGGGTGAGGGGAGCGAGCGGCCCCAAGAGAGCGCCTGCCCCTGCCCTCGTTCCCGCGAGGCCAACCTTCTCTAAGAAGGCCCTGGTCCTTCCTTTTATAAGCGCAAGGAGAGGATCCAGGTGTACAATGGGGATGCAGCAGAGTGCTACGTGTCTAGCGGGGGAGAGCTAGCGCCCTGGGTACATGCCAATGTGGCAGCCGGATAGAACTTGGCACCCAGCTGGTGTGGTGTCGTGGCTGTCGGAGGAGTAACGGAGCCTGGTGGAGGGACAGCTGTTGGAACAGTTGGGCTCTTGCTGACGTCCCCCTGCTTCCGTAAGGGAGCCGAGAGCCGCCGTCGTCATGGGTCTAGCGGGGCGCCATCATTGCCTATCTGGCGGAGCTAGCCAGATGGGACGTCGGTCTTGTTCTCTGCGGCCCAAGTCGGCTCGGGGCAGGGTGATGATGGCGCTTCCTGTTGACGTGGCGGACTTGTGCCCTAGGTCGGGCGACGTGGAGGCTCCTCCGAGGCCGAGGTCGAGTCTGTCGTCCATGGCCGAGGCCGAGCCCGAGCTCCTGGGTCGGGCGAGGCGGAGGTCGTTCGGCAGAGGTCAGGGCGGAGTCCGAGCCCTGGGTCGGGCGAGGCGGAGTTCGTCGTCTTCCGGGGCCTTAGCCCGAGTCCGAGCCCTGGGTCGGGCGGAGCGGAGTTCGTCGTCTTCCAGGGCCTTAGCCCGAGTCCGAGCCCTGGGTCGGGCGGAGCGGAGTTCGCCGTCTTCCGGGGCCTTAGCCCGAGTCCGAGCCCTGGGTCGGGCGGAGCGGAGTTCGCCGTCTTCCGGGGCCTTAGTCCGAGTTCGAGCCCTGGGTCGGGCGGAGCGGAGTTCGCCGTCTTCCGGGGCCTTAGCCCGAGTCCGAGCCCTGGGTCGGGCGGAGCGGAGTTCGCCGTCTTCTGGGGCCTTAGCCCGAGTCCGAGCCCTGGGTCGGGTGGAGCGGAGTTCGCCGTCTTCCGGGGCCTTAGCCCGAGTCCGAGCCCTGGGTCGGGCGGAGCTTCCTATGGCGCCTTTGGCAAGGCCTGGCTGCCCGTCAGTCTCACTCTTTGCGTTAAATGCCCCTGTGACTTGGTCGGTCGGCGCGGTGATTTAGTCAGGGTTGCTTCTTAACGAAGGCAAGGCCTCGGGCGAGCCGGAGATGCGTCTGCCGTAAAAAAGGGGGCCTCGGGCGAGACGGAAACACCTCGGCGTCGGCTGCCCTTGCCCGAGGCTAGGCTCGGGCGAGGCGTGATCGAGTCGCTCGTACGGACTGATCCCTGACTTAATCAAACCCATCAGGCCTCTGCAGCTTTATGCTGATGGGGGTTACCAGCTGAGAATTAGGCGTCTTGAGGGTACCCCTAATTATGGTCCCCGACACTACCCGGTACCAACATTTCGGAAGAGGTGGCCCAGGGCCTAGATGGAGGAATGGTTTTATGTTAAGAATAATCTGATTGAGAGGGAGGATATTAAGGAAATTATCCAGCGCCCCATCTGGTCTCGCTTCGGCCTTCGAAGGCCGAGGGTGGCGATTGAAAGTGATGCCGAAGCGTGTCAAAAGGCTTTCAGCAATGTCTTTGCTTTTATTGGCACAAGCGACATAATCCAAGAGCACATAGCCTACAGAGTGTGGCCACTTGTGGATAACTGGGAGATGCCGAAGGAGACCACTGCTGGATCCATCGAAGGTGGATTAGTTCGATTTAAATATACCTTCAGATTCAGGGAACGGTTTGACGAACCAAATGACGATTGGCTGAAAAGTATTGATGCTACTAGCGATGAGTTACTTGGGGCATATACCAAAGCCGAAGATGATGCTTTGTCCTCAGCCTTCAGGGGTCAGAGTAAGAAAAGATTAAACGGAGTTTTCGATGCGATTGGTTTTATATATCCTGATTATTGCTATCCCCTGCGAAAGCAGGGAAAAAAGAGGAAAGCTACCGCTTTGGCCATTTCTGTTGTGCCAAAGGGCAAGAAAATCAAAGTTTTGACCCATAGGTCCAGATATATTGAAATGGCCATAGTGCCGAAATTTAGTGAGGAGACATCCTCCGCTGCCAAGGCGGAACCGGCTGCTCCCGCCGCTCGGAGTGCTGAAGAATCGACTGTAGTGCCGAAGGTGCCTATAGTCGAGCCAGTCAAAGCCAAAGATGAGACAACCAAAAATCCAGAATTAGAAAAGGCAATAGATCTGCCAGAAATTCTGAGCCAACCAGTAGAAGCGGAGCTGCCGAAGGTTGCAAAAGCTCCCACCACCACTCCCAAGAGGAGAAGAATGGCTAGCGTGCTAGATGCCGTTGTGGAAACGACAAGAGCGCTGACTCCTGCTCCAGTGAAGAAGGTTGCCAAAGCTGCTACAGCACATACGGAAACCGAAGCTGGGCCCTTAGTGCCCGCTGAGACGAAGCTCGCCACAACCGAGTAGAGAGTCGAAGAAGAATCTCCAGATACTGGCGTAGCTCTAGAGAAAAGTGTGGCCAAAGAAGCCAATTCCCCTGCTCCCGAAGCAACGTCCGAAGGTCTTGATTATATCATTTGACATGCTTCGGGAAAAAGATTATCCAAAGAAGAAGTTTTTGAAACCAAACACTATGCCCGGGAATTGAAGTACCCGAAGGGGGCCTTAGTGTTTAACGGTACAGACGAAGATGATTTCCTGTACTGCCTCCCAGACAACAAAGAGTTATCCGTCTACCGGGAGATGGCCAAAAGTATGGGTTTT
This sequence comes from Zea luxurians, assembly GCA_029449295.1. NCBI lineage: Eukaryota > Viridiplantae > Streptophyta > Magnoliopsida > Poales > Poaceae > Zea > Zea luxurians. The sequence goes on from JAOPSE010000001.1 coordinate 123,065,464, forward strand.
CTGAAGCTCGAAGCTGGCCTCTGCGCCATGACGAAGGCTGACCTCGCGGACAACCTCGCATACAACAGTCTGAAGGTACAGAAGTGAATTTTGAGGCTTATGGATTTGGGAATGAAGTCTTTTATTCTCATACTAATCCTCTATTCTTTCTTGCAGGGCTTAATCCTTAGCAACGCCCTAAGGGCACAAAAGAATGCCGAAGATGAGAGCTACATTATAGCTCTCAACAACCTTCGATCAGAGGTCATCAGGCTAAGAAACGAGGCCATGGAGAAAGACAAAAATCTACTTTCATTGGTGGATAAAGCAAAAGAAGATGAAGCAAAATTTTATACTCAATCCGAAGCTTATAAAGCCGAAATTGAAGATCTTCGTAAAAAACTTGCCGAAGCCAATGAAAATTGTGCTCTCGCAAAAGCTAGCCAAGAAATTAGCGAATGGTAGAAGACCAAGCTAGAGAAAAATGTTGAGGAACTCCGCGAATCCAAGGAAAGATGTTTTGAAAAATCCTTGGATTGCGTGAAGAAATTGAAAACTAGCTTTTCCAAAGTGGGTGCTTATTCTTCTGAGGAGAACTTTTATCCGAGGTGACCCCGAGGGCGTTATTGAGTGGATAAGCGGGGAAGCCGAAGCTTTCGAAGAAATCCTGAGCGATCGTGGAGATATTTGTGCTTTCTCCAGCGCTCGGGGAATTGCGGTTATTTTGGAGAAGTCTGGATGCGATCATTTTAAAGCTACAGCCTAGGTCGAAGCCGCCTTCTCTATAGACGACACAAAAGACCCCTCAGCCGAAGCTACTTTGATGGGCGAAAAATTTTATTCTGATGTCTGGGTGAACGGTGGCCGAGAATTGGCCAATGAAATTATAAAGAAGAATGAAAAAGACACCCATGACGCCCGAGAAGAAGCTAGGCGAGCTGAAGAAGCTGTTGAACGCGAAAGGCGCATAGGTATTGTTTTTGAATTTTAGCTTTGGTACTTACTTTGTGGCTTCGAACTAATAGTTTACCTACTACAGCTGAACTGTCACCACTGCCGGAGCCATACAACCCCCTGGCTGATCCAGAGATGAAGGAAGCACTGAATGTAATAAGCATTGCTAACTCCATTATCGACGAAGTCGTCGATAAGCTATTGAATGAAGCCGCGAAAAAAATTCTTAGGGAAGATTAGACTTTATTGTAATAATACTTTGTAATATTTGATGTATGGAACAATTAATCAGACATGTAAATTATTGTAATATATTTCTTTACGATGCATGAAATTTACGCACGTACCATTTTTGAGCCTTCGGCGAAAAAACACCTTCCCTTCTTTTCATGCTTCGTAAAGAAAGAGACCCTTCCTTTGGTAAGTCTGATAAAAACGTATTCCCTGAAGTTCGCTTCATGCCTCAGCACATTTTCTTTTACCAAAGTATTGCCGTAGATTTGCTTCGAATTCAATCTTTTTTGCTGTTGATGCGATATGATGTATGATGTAATGTTATGCGGAATGATATGATGATATGATACAAAATGATGGTGATGCCGAAGACACACACACGCGCCCACACTAGAACACACAAGACTCTGCATCCCCTTAGGAACGTCTTTTGAGTCTTTTAAGCTCTGCATCCCCTTAGGAACGACTTTTGAGCTTCTTCACCTTCTATTTCGGTGGCATTTAAGCTCTGCATCCCCTTAGGAACGACTTTTGAGCTTCTTCACCTTATATTTCGGTGGTATTTGGCTCTGCATTCCCTTAGGAACGACTTTTGAGTAGAAAACTTACGCTGCGCTCCCTTAGGAATGACTTTTTGTAGCTTCGGAATTTACTCTGCGCTCCCTTAGGAACGATTTTCGAGCTTTAGAAAACTGTGAGGAAGCATATTTTACTCATTGATGCAAGCACAATTATTACAAGAAATCAAAATTTAGTCCTTCGTTACTTGTTTCTCATACAAAAAATAAAATGGCATAAAAGGTAAAGGTACATTAAGAGTAGAATATTCTTCAGTAGATATGCTTCGATTCTGGCACAGTACTATTGACTGTACGAGCTTCGGATTCCTCCCGAAAATCACGCTGCTGTTGTGTGCGTGTGTGCCCTTCTGGCTGCTGGCTTCGGGTGTGAGTAGGTGATAATGGTGGTGGTAATGGGAGCTGGGCCCAGGAAGCTTGAGATTGACTTGCCGAAGCATCTGAAGTCGCAGGTTGTTGATTACCTACGTATTCTGGTACATAGGGAGAATAGCATGAAGCAGTATGTAGAACCTGCTTCGGCAATCTCCTTTTGCTTCTGAATGGTGACCTGGCATGTTCTTGTAGTGTGGCCCTTGTCTTCACCATAGAATAAGCAATAAAGTTTTCTGGGCTGATCCCCGTACCTTCCTCCGAAGCCCCTGCCGCCTCTGCCCCTTGGGGTTGGTGGCCTAAAAGAACTTTGTTGTTGCCCTGAGGATTGAGAGCTGTGTTGTGGCCTTTGAAGCTGGCTTCCTCTATCATCACTTTGGCTAGAGTTATGGATTGATCTGACATGCCTAGGGTGGATTCTTCCTCTGAAGCCCCTAGTCATTTCAGAAAACCTGTAGGCTTCTTCTCTTCTCTGGCGGAAATCATTATCAGCCCGGATGTATTCATGCATCTTTTGAAGGAGCTTCTCCAGGGTCTGAGGGGGTTTCCTGGAAAAATATTGAGTCGTAGGTCCTAGCCGAAGCCCTTTGATCATGGCCTCAATGACAATTTCATTAGGCACTGTGGGCGCTTGTGCTCTCAGACGCAAGAACCTTCGGACATATGCCTGGAGGTATTCTTCGTGGTCTTGCATGCACTGGAACAAAGCCTGAGCAGTGACCGGCTTTATCTGAAACCCTTGGAAGCTGGTGATCAGCATGTCCTTCAACTTCTGCCATGATGTGATTGTTCCTGGCCGGAGAGAGAGTACCAAGTTTACGTGACATTTTTGACTGCCATGACGAAGGATTTTGCTATGACTGCTGTGTTGCCCCCATATGAAGATATGGTTGCTTTGTAGCTCATTAGAAACTGCTTCAGGTCTGAGTGCCCATCATACATAGGGAGCTGGGGTGGCTTGTATGATGGGGGCCACGGGGTAGCCTGCAGTTCTGCTGATAGAGGGGAAGCATCATCAAAAGCAAAATTTCCATGATCAAAATCATCATACCATTCGTCATCATCGTAGGAATTGTCTTGACGAAGCTCTCTGCGTTGAGGCCTTTGGTCCTGGTCATCTTGAGTGAGATGACGCATTTCCTCAGCTGCCTCATCGATCTTCTTCTGAAGATCGGCAAGACGAAGCATCTTCTCCTTCTTCCTCTGGACCTGTTGATGGATGGCTTCGAGGTCCCTGATTTCTTGGTCCAACTCCTCCTCCTGAGGCGTTGGACTTGTAGCCTTCCTTTTTTGGCTTCTAGCTTTGCATAGTGTTTCTTGGTTGACGTCCAGTGGCTGCAATGCAGCCCCCAGCGCTGAAGATTTGTTCGGTGGCATGACGAAGGTCACAACTTGCCAAAGGTGGTCGAACGAGTTCACCGGAGGTGGGCACCAATGTTGGGGACTTGTTCTCAAATGCTATGAGTTAAGAACAAGGCAACACAAATGTTAATGGTTAAGGACCTTCGTCTTTTGAAGCATTATCTCCCTTGGGATATAATGATCTTCAGACGAAGGTTATGAAGGACAAACCTTCATCATTTCAGTATGTAATAATGAAAGCAGAAACATATGAAATATAGAAAAGAACATGAATAATCACATTAAATCACCATATTATTTGTGTTCTCATTATATAATCATGAACAAGTATTAATGATATTAATTACATTTGTACCTTCGGCTTGGCAGAAGGTGAGGATCCAAGAGCGACGTGCAAGTGATTACAAGTCAGCGTGAACAGTATGGTGTTACTGTTCATCTATTTATAGCCACAGGACGATGCCTGGGTAAAATTACATCCGTGTCCTTGACACTTACTACTGACTAATGAGTAATCAGTCGAGGACTTGGTAGTATATTCCCCTTTAGGTTGGATCCATTCTCCATCACCGTCCTTGCACTAAGCCGAAGCTTCTTCATCTGTATCTTCGGAATTGATTCATCATTCTCCCAGATCACGCCTTTCATGACGTGCACACCTTCATCTCAAAGCCGAAGGTTCCTGTGGCAGTATATTATACTTGGAAAGCATGTTAGTCGTGTTTTTGAGGACCTTCAGAAGACGAAGGCCCCCAACACCCCTGGCTTTTTAGAAATCAACCCGTCGTCCCTCTGTTTCGCGTGCAGGCCCCTGTATTCTTGCTAACAGACCCCTGACCTTTTAATTAATCACAGATTTAGGCCTAATTTTGTATTTTAAACTTCAAAAGTTGTTTATTTCATATCTTTTGCATATGAACTCCAAATGATTATTCTCTGTCCAAATAAATTATGATCATTCATTGTCTACACATTTTAATTTTATGCCTAGACTATAGGTTAGTATATGTAATAGTTTGTTTATTAAATAATAAAAATAAAAATGAAAACCCTAATGGTAATTAGATGTTTAACCTTGTGAGATTAATAATATGTAATGTATGAATTTATCCCTGGTGTAATTAGGATAAAACCCTAGCACCTAAGTTGAGCTTTTGTGTTTATACTGCTCTATCAAACTTGTGTTCACTTTGTTGTATATGTTTGGTGTATTGTTCATTTGTCTTTATCCAAATGTATTGAATGCATGGTCGCTTTGTTTAGACAATGAGTAGCCTGTGGTTCCTGAGTGTGTTGTCGAAGATCTTCCTGAGCAACAACCTGGTGAAGTCAAGTGTCCTCTGACCCATTATGTCTTATTTACTTTATAATTCATTGTCCCGCATTACCTTATTGAAACCTAAGGATTGACTAGTCTGTATTTACCTTACCCTTGTTTACCTTCGGGTTATCATGGTAGCTTTATGCTATTGCTTTACCTTAATCAACGAACATGATGTGAATATTTATGATACGATGATGTTATTCCGATGATGATCTTATGATACTTTAGGTGACTTAGGCTGTTTTCTGAGTACCTCTCCGTAAGGACCTATTCATTGAGTGACCACCGGGGATAACAGTGCAACCATGAGGGTGGAATGGGACGCCTTTAGCTGATTAATTAGAGTAACTTGAGGTGTGGTTGGCTTCGCCGTAGGGCCGTCAATGGGGTCCGGGCACAGTACTTGCTCTGCCGAAGCTGGTTACCGAGGTTCTTTCGATTTGGTTTTGTTAGTCACCCTTCCTATGGGGAGAAGTACTGTGTTTATCAAACTGGAGAAACCTAACGGGCGGCTATGACCTCTGGGGAATCTTTGTAAAGGCTACGTAGTGTATCCCTAGCCATTCACCTCGGTAGTGAAGATCGAGTTTGTACAACCCAGGCTGGAAAGGGATCACGACTCGTGGGTAAATTGGGCAACCTCTGAAGAGTGTTAGAAACTAGTATATTAGTCGTGCTCATGGTTAAGAGCAGCCTTGGGATCCTCTTTGATTAGAAGAACTTTGGATACTTCTATGGTTATGGTTAATGATGATGGTTATAATTATGATCTCTGGTATTTCCTCTTGGAGGGAGTACATTTGGGTAATAACTGGGTTATTACTAAAATTTGGCTCTACTATTAGTAATAAATACTTGACCAACTAAAAGCAACTACTTAACCTTAACTCTACATACAACTAGTCCACTTTAGCCAAACGAGACATTTGCTGAGTATGTTGATGTGTACTCACCCTTGCTTTAAAAACCACCCCACCCCAGGTTGTCCCCACTGTATTCAGTGCTTAGGAGGAGATGCAGGAAACATGGAGGACTTTGAGGAGTTCTAGGACCACGATGAGTTCTAGTTATGTTAGTGACAAACCCCAGTCAGCTGCCTGTGAAGGCCTTATCTGCTACGTTCACTTTTTCGCACTTTGATAATGTTAATGACTATGTTAAGTAATGACTCTATGGATGTCTTGGACATTTTAATGTAATAAAGTACTTTTCCGCTATTTACTTTGAGCAATGTGTGATGATGTCCAATTATGTAATCGCTATGTACGTGAGTTTCTAATCCTGGCACGTACATGGTTCACATTCGGTTTGCCTTCTCAAAACTAGGTGTGACATAAGTGGTATCAGAGCCTTGTTGACTGTAGGACCGCAAACCTAAACTAGAATGGTCGTCCTAAGGACTATAGACCCTTACTCTTACCTTGACCTTTGGTGTCATTTCAAAAGTTGGTCACCTTGACCAATTCTATGTTATACTTTTATCTATATTCTCATCTTACAAAAAAATTTCTCACTTTGCTTTCTGTTTACTTGCTGGTCATATAGTTCTATTCTCACTCTTATGATTACAATGTCTTTTGTAGATGACCCATATTTGATGCACTGCACGTAAGTCAGTGATCCCCCTTTTTCCCTCTCGCCTTGCGGAGCGCCCACTGTGCCGCACGGTGACGGGTCAGTCTAGCCACCTGGAGAGACTGCATCATCGCCTGCACGAGGAGCAGGAGTGCCGATGTGAGGAGCAGGAGCAGCACGACTCTCCCCCTCGCCTCACCAGGAGGTGGAGTCTGAGAGGCAGCCCTCCCCTGCGCCTCAGCTAGATGTGCCCCCTACACCACCACAGGGCATCCCAGCTGCTAGAGGAGACCCTGACGGAGACAGAGATGACGACGTCGGTGGCAGTTTGAGCCGGAGCTCTCAGAGGAGGAGCCGGAGGGATGGATCGCTAGACCAATCACTCGTGACACCGCTCGCAGGTGTCACTTCCACGACGCTCTTGACACCTTGCCGCATCGGGCCTTTGACTGACACACTTGGTCCATTGAGTACCATTGTGTAGTCTACCATCATCATCGCAGGTTATACTCGGACCAGTGGGAGGCTACTTGTTTGGTGCGTCGTCCGGACGATGATAACTGGGGTGTAGAGGCCTTCTCAGAGCACTACTCTATCACTGAGAGGGACATTGCCGAGGTAGCCATGCAAGATGCTGCACGGCGTGCGCTTTCGCAGTACTGTTTGTTGTTCAGCGAGGTAGCTGACGGCCTAGTGATTGTCTCGACCGTTGGTGAGGGCAATCCTAGGCTGAACAGTATGGTCAACCTGGTCGTCGTGCTCAACACTGAGCTACACCATGCCCTTAACGAGTTAGGCAAAGTTCGGGTGGAGGTTGCAGAATTATGTGCTGAGCGAGCAATGCGACACTATCAATATGGTGGTTCCCCCGCTCCTATCGGGATTCAGCACCCTTACCGCTCGCCGCCCCATGGTCGCTTTGGTTATGGCACCCCTGACTGTAGGTGAGAGCACCTAGAGGGGGGTGAATAGGTGATCCTATAAAAATTAAACAACTAATAGCCACAAAACTTGGTTAAGTGTTAGTACGATAAAACCAAGTGGCTATAGAGCGAGCTCTTGCAAATCACAATAGTCACACAGAAAGACAACACAAGAGACACAGGGGTTTATCCCGTGGTTCAGCCAAGTATAACACTTGCCTACCTCCACGTTATGGCGTCCCAATGAACGAGGGTTGCACTCAACCCCTTTCAAGTGATCCAATGATTAACTTGAATACCACAACTTTTCTTTGCTTATCTCTTTTCCCCGTTTGCGAGGAATCTCCACAAGTTGGAGTCTCTCGTCCTTACAACAAAGATCACAGTGAAAGCACAAGAGTAAGGTAGGGAAGCAACACACACAAATCCACAACAACACGCACGCACACAAGCCACGACTTAAGCTAAAAATGAAGCACAACGAGTTCACAACTAGAACGGAGCTCAAATCACTAACACAGTCGATCAATTGTGCAGAGACGGAGTGTGGAAGACTTAGAATGCTTAGAGTATGCTTGGGTGACTCCTCTATGCGCCTAGGGGTCCCTTTTATAGCCCCAAGGCAGCTAGGAGCCGTTGGAGGCAATCTTGGAAGGCTAATCTTGCCTTCTGTCGGGTGGCACACCGGACAGTCCGATGCGCCACCGGACAGTCACTGTAGCTATCCGGTGCGCGATCTCCTTCCTTTTCGGGCGCATCCGACCATTGCAGATTCGTGGCAGTTGGCGCACCGTACACTGTACGGTGCACACCGGACAGTCCGGTGCCCCCTGCCGACCGTTGGTGCGCCCACGCGTCGCGCGAAGATTGCGCGGTCGACCATTGGCGCAGTCGACCGTTGGCTCACCGGACAGTCCGGTGCACCACCGGACAGTCCGGTGAATTTTATCCGTACTTCGTTGAACTTTTCCCGAGAGCGATGACTTCGCCGCGGATGACTCACCGGACAGTCTGGTGCACCACCGGGCAGTCCGTTGAATTATAGCCATACGTCGCCGTCGAGTCCTGAGAGCGGCCTGTTCACCGGAGACTAGCCTGGCGCACCAGACACTGTCCGGTGCACCACCGGACAGTCCGGTGCACCCAGACCGAGAAGGAGCAGCCAACTCTTTTCCAATTGCTTTTCTCCTGTTTCTAGCACTTAGACACAATACATTAGTACCCAAATCAATGTACTAAGTTTAGAAACGTACCTTGTTATATGATTTGCACTTCTTCAATCTTTGGCACTAATTAACACTTAGAGAATAGGTGTTGGGCACTTAATCACCAAAACACTTTAGAAATGGCCCAAGGGCACATTTCCCTTTCAATCTCCCCCTTTTTGGTGATTTATGCCAACACATCAAAAAGCAACCAAGAGAAGTGCAACATCAATGCAATTGAGAACAAGAATTGTTTTTGATTCAAATTTGGCATATTTGGATCATTCTTTGCCACCACTTGGTTTGTTTTTGCAAATCAAATTCATTTTCCTATCTCTAAGTCAAACACACTTGTTTAGGCATAAAGAGAGATATTCCAATGGAAAAATTGATCAAGAGCCAAAAACTCCCCCTTTTCCCATAATCATACATTCTCCCCATAAGAGACCAAATTTTGACAATAAGAGTATTTTGACAAATCAAAAGTTCTAACCCTACTCTTTTCGTTCGAAATTTCACGAGTGGTAGCTGATCCATTTGCTTTGGACTTAATTTCTCCCCCTTTGGCATTAAGCACCAAAATAGGAGCATTCTTGGCCCTTTAACCCCATTGCCTCACCAAAATTGTCAATTATGAGCAAAAAGGCAATAAGAGCATAGATATGAACTTGGAGTGAATACCGGAGTGCAGTGGAAGTCTTTGCATGGTCCAAGTTCACCTTTCCCTTTCAATTCACTTTTGAGACTAAAACAAGTAAACACAAACACAAGGTTAGTCTCAAAGGGTCAAGTTGTAGCATGCTTCCCCCTAAATAAGTGCATCATTTGCAAATGGACTTGTGAGGTCCGGGGATCATTTGTACAACTTGAGCACCACAAATGAACAAAATAGATTTAAATGCACAAATTAACATGATCAAAGGCATAAAACACATGTATGCTATAGATCAATCCAAGTTACGCGAATCTAAGACATTTAGCTCACTACGCAACCTGCAAAACCTTTTCTCATCTAAAGGCTTGGTGAAGATATCGGCTAGCTGGTTTTCGGTGTTAATATGGTACACCTCGATATCCCCCTTTTGCTGGTGGTCTCTCAGGAAGTGATGCCGGATGTCTATGTGCTTAGTGCGGCTGTGTTCAACAGGATTATCCGCCATGCGGATTGCACTCTCATTGTCACATAGGAGTGGGACTTTGCTCAGATTGTAGCCAAAGTCCTGGAGGGTTTGCCTCATCCAAAGTAGTTGCGCGCAACACTGTCCTGCGACAACATACTCAGCCTCAGCGGTGGGTAGGGCAACGAAAGTTTGTTTCTTTGAACTCCAAGACACCAGGGACCTTCCTAGGAATTGGCACGTCCCTGATGTACTCTTCCTATCAACCTTGCACCAGGAATAATCGGAGTCTGAATATCCAATCAAGTCAAAGGTAGACCCCTTTGGATACCAAATCCCGAAGCAAGGCGTAGCAACTAAATATCTAAGAATCCGCTTAACGGCCACAAGGTGACATTCCCTTGGGTCGGATTGATATCTAGCACACATGCATACGCTAAGCATAATATCCGGTCTACTAGCACATAAATAAAGCAAGGAACCTATCATAGACCGGTATGCCTTTTGATCAACGGACTTACCTCCTTTGTTGAGGTCAACATGTCCGTCAGTTCCCATTGGTGTCTTTGCGGGCTTGGCGTCCTACATCCCGAACCGCTTGAGCAAGTCTTGCGTGTACTTCGGTTGGGAGATGAAGGTGCCGTCTTTGAGTTGCTTCACTTGGAACCCAAGGAAGTAGTTCAACTCGCCCATCATCGACATCTCAAATTTCTGTGTCATCACCCTGCTAAACTCCTCACAAGACTTTTGGTTAGTAGAACCAAATATTATGTCATCGACATAAATTTGGCACACAAATAGGTCACCATCACAAGTCTTAGTGAAAAGAGTTGGATCGGCTTTCCCAACCTTGAAAGCATTAGCAATTAGGAAATCTCTAAGGCATTCATACCATGCTCTTGGGGCTTGTCCATAGAGCGCCTTAGAGAGCTTACACACATGGTCGGGGTACCGTTCATCCTCAAAGCCAGGGGTTGCTCCACGTACACCTCCTTGATTGGCCCGTTGAGGAAAGCGCTCTTCACATCCATTTGGAACAACCTGAAAGAGTGGTGAGTGGCATAGGCTAATAGAATGCGAATAGACTCTAGCCTAGCCACAGGAGCAAAAGTCTCCTCAAAATCCAAACCTGCGACTTGGGCATAACCTTTTGCCACAAGTCGAGCCTTGTTTCGTGTCACCACCCCATGCTCGTCTTGCTTGTTGCGGAACACCCACTTGGTTCCCACAACGTTTTGCTTGGGACGTGGCACCAGGCTCCAAACTTCATTCCTTTTGAAGTTGTTGAGCTCTTCCTGCATGGCCAACACCTAGTCCGGATCTTGCAAGGCCTCTTCTACCCTGAAAGGCTCAATAGAAGAGACAAACGAGTAATGCTCACAAAAGTTAGCTAGTCTTGAGCGAGTAGTTACTCCCTTGCTTATATCACCCAAAATCTGGTCGACGGGATGATTCCTTTGAATCGTCGCTCGGACTTGAGTTGGAGGGGCCCGTGGTGCTTCTTCCTCCATAACTTGGTCTTCTTGTGCTCCCCCTTGATCACACGCCTCCTCTTGAGGAACCTGTTCATCATCGTGAGTTGGGGGATGCACCATCGTTGAGGAAGAAGGTTGATCTTGCTCTTGTTGTTCCTATGGTCGCACATCTCCAATCGCCATGGTGCGTATTGCGGCCGTTGGAACATCATCCTCATATACATCATCAAGGTCAAATTGCTCTCTTGGAGAGCCATTAGTTTCATCAAATACAATGTCACTAGAGACTTCAACCAAACCCGATGATTTGTTGAAGACTCTATACGCCTTTGTATTTGAGTCATAACCTAGCAAAAACCCTTCTACAGCTTTGGGAGCAAATTTGGAATTTCTACCTTTCTTGACTAGAATATAACATTTACTCCTAAATACACGAAAGTATGTAACGTTGGGTTTGTTACCGGTTAGAAGTTCATACGAGGTCTTCTTGAGGAGGCGATGAAGGTAGACCCGGTTTATGGCGTGGCAAGCTATGTTCACAGCTTCCGACCAAAACTGCTCGGGCGTCTTGAATTCTCCAAGCATCATCCTCGCCATGTCGATAAGCGTCCTGTTCTTCCTCTCTACCACACCGTTTTGTTGTGGTGTGTAGGGAGCGGAGAACTCGTGCTTGATTCCTTCCGCCTCAAGGTACTCCTCCACTTGTAAGTTCTTGAACTCGGACCCGTTGTCGCTTCTTATCTTTTTCACCTTGAGCTCAAATTCGTTTTGAGCTCTCCTTAGAAAGCGCTTTAGGGTCCCTTGGGTTTCTGATTTATCCTGCAAAAAGAATACCCCAGTGAAGCGGGAAAATCATCAACAATAACAAGACCATACTTACTTCCCCCGATGCTGAGGTAGGCGACGGGTCCGAAGAGGTCCATATGAAGTAGCTCTAGAGGTCTTGATGTGGTCATCACATTCTTGCTGTGATGAGTGCTTCCCACCTGTTTATCTGCTTGACAAGCTGCACAAGGTCTATCTTTTTCGAAAAATACATTGGTTAGACCTAACACATGTTCTCCCTTTAGAAGTTTATGAAGGTTCTTCATCCCAACATTTGCTAGTCGACGATGCCACAGCCAGCCCATGCTAGTCTTAGCAATTAAGCATGCATCTAGATCGGCCTCCTCTTTCGAAAAATCAACTAAGTAGAGTTTGTCGTCTAGTACACCCTTAAAAGCTAATGAACCATCACTCCTTCTAAAGACAGACACATCTACATTGGTAAATAGACAATTATAACCCATATTACATAGTTGACTGGCAGATAATAAATTATATCCGAGCGATTCAACTAAGAACACATTAGATATGGAATGCTCGGATGAAATGGCTATCTTTCCTAGTCCTTTAACCTTGCCTTGGTTCCCATCTCCAAAGATGATCGAATCTTGGGAATCTTTGTTCTTGACGTAGGAAGTGAACATCTTTTTCTCCCCCGTCATGTGGTTTGTGCATCCGCTGTCGATAATCCAGCTTGAGCCCCCGGATGCATAAACCTGCAAGGCAAATTAGGCTTGGGGTGTTTTAGGTACCCAACTCTTGTTGGGTCCTACAAGGTTTAGTTACAATAGTCTTTGGGACCCAAATGCAAGTCTTGTCTCCCTTGCATTTGGACCCTATCTTTCTAGCAACCACTTTTTCATTTTTACATGAAAGTACAAACGTAGTGTTGCAAGCATGAAAGATAGTGATAGGTTTATTACACACTTTCCTAGGAGCATCAGACACAAAATTTCTCCTAGGCCTACCATTAAAATTAGAACTTGAAGCAATCATAGAATGTGAGTCAAAAGCATTATAACTCCTATTATAATGAGAATTTCTAGAAAATTTTCTATTATTATACATGAAAGCATGATTCTTTTGATTACTACTAGCCATAGGAGCCTTCCCTTTCTCCTTGTTGGGAATGGGAGTCCTTTGGCTTGTTAAGTTCTTGGCTTCCTTTCGAAAGCCAAGTGCATCCTTAATTGAGGGATGTCTACCAATGGTGTAGGCATCCCTAGCAAATTTTAACTTATCAAAATCTGTCTTGCAAGTCATAAGTTGAGCATTAAGACTTGTCACCTCATTATTTAATTTAGTAATTGATGTAAGGTGTTCAACACAAGCATCAACATCAAAATCCTTACATCTATTACAAATACTAACATGCTCTACATATGAACTAGACTTATTTTCTTCTTCTAACTTAGCATTTAAATCATCATTAACGCTCTTTAAATTAGACACAGTTTCATGACAAGCAGATAATTCAGAAGACAACATTTCATTCCTTTTAATCTCTAAAGCAAGAGACTTTTGCACACTTACAAATTTATCATGCTCTTCATATAAAATATCCTCTTGCTTTTCTAAAAGTCTATCCTTTTCATTTAAAGCATCTATTAATTCATTAATTTTATCTACTTTTGCTCTATCTAAACCCTTAAATAAATCGGTATAATCTACTTCATCATCACTAGAATCATCATCACTTGAAGTAGTATACTTAGGGGTTTCTCGAACGCTTACCTTTTTCTCCTTTGCCATGAGGCAAGTATGGCGTTCGTTGGGGAAGAGAGACGACTTGTTGAAGGCCGTGGCGGTGAGTCCTTCGTCATCGGAGTCGGACGAAGAGCAATCCGAATCCCATTCTTTGCTAAGGTGCGCCTCGCCCATTGCCTTCTTGTAGGCCTTCTTCTTCTCCCTCTTCCTGCTCTTTTCTTGTTCCTGGTCATTAGCGTTATCGGGACAATTTGCTATAAAATGACCAGTCTTACCGCATTTAAAATAGGAGCGCTTTCCCTTTGCTTTGCTCTTGTTGTGATGCTCCTTGCGTCCTTTTAGCGCGGTCTTGAAGCGCTTGATGATGAGGGTCATCTCATCTTCGTTTAGCCCGGCAGCCTCAACTTGTGCCACCTTGCTAGGTAGTGCCTCCCTGCTGCTGCTTGTTGCCTTGAGTGCAATGGGCTAGGGCTCATAGATGGGCATTGGACCGTTCAATGCATCATCAACATATCTTGCTTCCTTGACCATCATACGCCTGCTCACAAACTTTCCGAGTATCTCCTCGGGCGTCATCTTTGTGTACCTAGGATTCTCACGAATGAGGTTCACAAGATGAGGGTCAATAATAGTAAAAGACCTGAGCATAAGTCGGACGACGTCGTGGTCCGTCCATCTCGTGCTTCCATAGCTCCTGATCTTGTTGACCAGGGTTTTGAGCCTGTTGTATGTTTGAGTTGGCTCCTCTCCCTTGATCATGGCAAACCTTCCTAGCTCGCCTTCCACCAACTCCATTTTGGTGATCATGGTGGTGTCGTTCCCCTCATGCGATATCTTGAGGGTGTCCCATATTTGCTTGGCGTTGTCTAAGCCGCTCACCTTGTTGTATTCATCCCTGCACAATGATGCTAACAGAACAGTGGTAGCTTGTGCATTCTTATGAATTTGTTTGTTAATGAATACAGGGTTATCCGTACTATCAAATTGCATTCCATTTTCAACTATCTCCCATATACTAGGATGGAGAGAAAATAGGTGACTACGCATTTTGTGACTCCAAAAAGCGTAGTCCTCTCCATCAAAGTGTGGAGGTTTACCAAGAGGAATAGAAAGCAAATGAGCATTGGAATTATAAGGAATACGATAATAATCAAATGAAAAATTTGAATTAACCGATTTCTTTTTCTCGTCATCATTGTCTCTTGGGAAGAAGAAGACTCGTCGCTGTCATAGTAGACGATCTTCTTGATGCGCCTCTTCTTCTTCCCATCCTTCTTCTTACGACTCGAGCCAGAGTCAGTGGGCTTATCGTCCCTTGGCTCATTGAAGATGGACTCCTTATCCTTATCGTTGACCACCATCCCCTTTCCCTTAGGATCCATCTCTTCGGGCGATTAGTCCCTTTCGTGAAGAGAACGACTCCGATACCAATTGAGAGAACCTAGAGGGGGGTGAATAGGTGATCCTGTAAAAATTAAACAACTAATAGCCACAAAACTTGGTTAAGTGTTAGTACGATAAAACCAAGTGGCTATAGAGTGAGCTCTTGCAAATCACAATAGTCACACATAAAGACAACATAAGAGACATAGTGGTTTATCCCATGGTTCGGCCAAGTATAACACTTGCCTACCTCCACGTTGTGGCGTCCTAATGGACGAGGGTGCACCCAACCCCTTTCAAGTGATCCAATGATCAACTTGAATACCACGACTTTTCTTTGCTTATCTCTTTTTCCTGTTTGCGAGGAATCTCCACAAGTTGGAGTCTCTCGCCCTTACAACAAAGATCACAGTGAAAGCACAAGAGTAAGGTAGGGAAGCAACACACACAAATCCGCAGCAACACGCACGCACACAAGCCAAGACTTGAGCTCAAAATGAAGCACAACGAGTTCACAACTAGAACGGAGCTCAAATCACTAACACAGTCGATCAATTGCGCAGAGACGGAGTGTGGAAGACTTAGAATGCTTAGAGTATGCTTGGGTGACTCCTCTATGCGCCTAGGGGTCCCTTTTATAGCCCCAAGGCAGCTAGGAGCCGTTGGAGGCAATCTTGGAAGCCTAATCTTGCCTCCCTGTCGGGTGGCGCACCGGACAGTCTGGTGTGCCACCGGACAGTCACTGTAGCTGTCCGGTGCGCGATCTCCTTCCTTTTCTGGCGCATCCGACCGTTGCAGATTCGTGGCAGTTGGCGCACCGTACACTGTACGGTGCACACCGGACAGTCCGGTGCCCCCTGCCGACTGTTGGCGCGCCCACGCGTCGCGCGAAGATTGCGCGGCCGACCATTGGCGCAGTCAACCGTTGGCTCACCGGACAGTCCGGTGCACCACCGGACAGTCCGGTGAATTTTATCCGTACGTCGTTGAACTTTTCCCGAGAGCGACGACTTCACCGCGGACGACTCACCGGACAGTCTAGTGCACCACCAGGCAGACCGTTGAATTATAGCCGTACGTCGCCGTCGAGTCCTGAGAGCGGCCTGTTCACCGGAGACTGGCCTAGCGCACCGGACACTGTCCGCTGCACCACCGGACAGTCCGGTGCACCCAGACCGAGCAGGAGCAGCCAACTCTTTTCCAATTGCTTTTCTCCTGTTTCTAGCACTTAGACACAATACATTAGTACCCAAATCAATGTACTAAGTTTAGAAACGTACCTTGTTATATGATTTGCACTTCTTCAATCTTTGGCACTAATTAACACTTAGAGAATAGGTGTTGGACACTTAATCACCAAAACACTTTAGAAATGGCCCAAGGGCACATTTCCCTTTCAGTAGGACCCAGATAGATTTGGAGCATAGATCGATAGAGTGGGAGTTTGTAATAATGCTTAATTCAGTGTCTTAGTCTTGGTCAGTCTTAGATAGTCTTAGTTTGCTTATCAGATGTTTTGAGGCTTGTCGTGATGAACTCATAATGAAGTTGGATCTTTGTAATGATTGTCACCAAGGTGTGGGCATCCCCTGCAACTTGGTGTAGTTATTAATAAAGTCAGTTATTTAGTTGGGCAACCCATTTATTTCCACTTTCCTCTTTATCTGAGAAGTTGTGTTTGGCTGTTTTGGGAGTCAGTGAAGATGATCAATTGTTTAGTGTCATGGAGATTTCCATATATCTTTTCCTATGCTGAAAGACTGCAGAGTCAGATCTGATGTGTGTGTGCTTTCTACAGATGTCTAAAAACAGGCGCAGAGGTGGAAGACGTGCTCAGCAGGAGCAGCAGGCACCCCAGGAAGAGGCAGCTCAGCAGCAGTTGCCACCACCACCCCTGATGACCATTGAACAGAAGTTCTTGATGCAAACCTAAGCAGTCCAAGCAATTGGCTAGACTTTAGCAGCAATGCAGCAGGTGCAGCAGCAACAACCCCCACCTCAACCTCAAATGCAAGTTCAGATGCCACCGATGCCTAGAGACAAGCGTGTGGAGTTCATGAGGGGTCATCCCCTTGTCTTTGCCCATTCTGCTGACCCCATGGACGCCGAGGATTGGCTGCATACCGTGGAGCGTGAGTTACACACTGCTCAGTGCAACGATCGTGAGAAGGTTCTGTATGGTTCCCGCCTGCTAAGGGGAGCAGCACAGTCCTAGTGGGAGTCTTACCTCGCCACCCATGCAGACCCTGAAGCCATCACCTAGGAGGAGTTCAGGGACAACTTCCGTCATTACCATATGCTCGAAGGACTAATGATAGTAAGAAAGGAGGAATTTCTAGCGTTGAAGCAAGGCCCCTGTCTGTTAGTGAGTACAGGGACAAGTTTCTACAGTTGTCATGCTATGCACCTGAGGATGTTAATACAGATGCTAAGAGGAAGTACCGCTTTCTGAGAGGTTTGGTTGACCCCCTTCACTACTAGCTGATGAACCACACTTTCTCTACCTTCCAGCATTTGATCGACAGAGCCATAATTATCGAAAGGAAACGCAGGGAGATGGAGAACAGGAAACGCAAGATTGGTGGATCTCAGGCCGAGAGCAGTAGCTGTCCCCGCTACTCAGGCAACCCACCTCAGTAGTTCAAGCAAGGTCACCAGCACCAGAATCAACATCAGCGTCAGCACCGACAGCAGTATCAGAGGTAGTCCCCTCAGCAGCAGTAGTACCGTCAGAGCAACCAGCAAGGAGAAAATCAGTACCCGCGTCAGAACAACCAGGCACCTCGCCTTCCTGCCCCAGCAACCAACCAGAACAATCAGGTAGCGCTAGCAAGGAGGAGGCCATGGATGTTTCCGCTGTGGGGAACAAGGTCACTGGGAAGATCATTGCCCAAAGAAGGCAACTCAACAGTCGCCGGCTCTCAACACCTCAGCAAGACAAGGGGCACCACAGCAAGCACCAGGAGGCCGTGGCCAGGCTTACAACCGTGGAAAGGTGAACCACTTGGAGGCCGAGGCAATCTAGGATGCACTAGATGTGCAGTAGGTTTGTTTCCAGTCGAATCCTATCCAGCAAAAGTACTATTTGATACCGGTGCCACACATTCTTTTGTTTCTACATCATGGGTAGAAGCACATAACATCCCCATAGAACCAATGATTCCACCTTTAAGAGTCAATTTAGTTTGGGGGAAAGTTCAGCTCGATAAGATGTGTCCGAATCTAAGGATTGAAATAAAGGGAATAGATTTCCCCGCTAACTTAGTAGTAATGGGTACCCAAGGGTTAGGTGTCATCCAAGGGATGAATTGGCTACATAGAAACCAAGCCACTATTAGTTGTTACAAGAGGACAGTAAAGTTAGTATCCCCATCCGGGAAAGTAGTAACTAAACTGTTCATGCCTGAATTAGAAGAAGGAGTCTATCACCATTTGTCTATAGATGGCAAGGAGGCCAACCTAATTGAGGATATTAGAATTGTGTCAGAATTCCCCGACGTGTTCCCTTAGGAGTTATCAGGCATGCCACCCGAGCGTAAAGTTGAGTTTTCCATAGAGCTTATCCTTGGCACCACCCCTATTTCTAAGAGAGCCTATCGACTGTCCAGACCGGAATTGGTGGAACTCAAGAAGCAGATTGATGAGCTATTAGAGAAAGGCTACATCAAACCAAGTATCTCACCTTGGGCTGCCCTAGTGTTATTCATGGAGAAGAAAGATGGGACAAAGAGGATGTGCATTGATTACATATCTTGAATGAAGTCACTGTCAAGAATAAGTACCCTCTGTCCAGAATTGAAGATCTATTCGATCAGTTGAGGGGAGCCAGTGTGTTCTTGAAGATAGATCTGAGGTCAGGTTACCATCAGCTCAGAATCCGACCTTCAGATATACTGAAGACAACATTTGTCACCAAGTATGGACTATATGAGTTCACTGTCATGTCATTCGGTCTAACGAATGCGCCATCTTTATTCATGTACCTGATGAATAGTGTGTTCATGGACTACATTGACATGTTCGTAGTGGTGTTCATTGATGATATCCTCATATATTCCCAGAATGAGCAAGAGTATGAAGAGCACTTGAGGAAAGTACTGCAGAGGCTACGAGATTGTCAATTATATGCCAAGCTGAGCAAGTGTGAGTTCTGGATCAGCGAAATCCTGTTCTTGGGTCATATTATAAACCGAGAGGGATTAGCTATAGATCTGAAGAAGGTAGCAACTATTCTGGATTTGAGAGCAATAAAAGATGTTCGGGGAATCAAGAGTTTCATTGGAATGGACGGCTACTATCAGCGTTTCATTGAAGGTTTCTCCAAGATTGCCAGGCTAATGATAGCCTTGCTGGCAAAGAAAGTTGAGTTCAAGTGGACCCTAGCGTGCCAAGAGTCCTTTGAGACGTTGAAGAAGAAGTTGACAACAACACTGGTATTGATTCTGTTAGATGTTCACAAGCCATTCTCAGTATATTGTGATGCTTCATACACCAGTCTAGGATGTGTGTTAATGCAAGAGGGGTGAGTAGTGGCGTACTCGTCCTGATAGTTGAATATTCATGAGAAGAACTACCCCACACATGATCTGGAATTAGCAGCAGTGATTCATGCACTAAAACCTAGAGGCACTATTTGTATGGGTAGAAGTGTGATATCTACACAGATCACAAGAGTCTCAAGTACATATTCACCCAGTCAGAATTGAACATGAGGCAGCAAAGATGGCTGGAACTAATCAAGGACTATGAGCTGGAGATACATTACAACCCAGGCAAAGCAAATGTGGTTGCAGATGCTTTGAGCAGAAAGAGTCAAGTCAATATGTTGGCTGCTCACCCGATGCTGTGTGAGATAGCAAAGGAATTTGATAGGCTGAGTCTCGGATTTCTAAACAACACTCAAGGAGTGACGATTGAGCTGGAACCCACTCTAGAGCAAGATATCAGGAAGGGCCAGAAAGATGATGAGAAGATCAACGAGATTTGACAGCTTATCACAGATGGGAAAGGCCAAGATTTCCGTGAAGAAGCAGCAAGTGTGGTGTGGTTTAAGGATAGGCTATGTGTTCCCGACATCAAATCGATCCGGGAACTGATTCTCAAGGAAGCTCATGAGATAGCGTATTCCATACACCCTGGTAGCGAGAAGATGTACCAAGACCTGAAGAAAAGATTCTGGTGGTACAGTATGAAAAGGGAGATAGCAAAGTATGTTGACAGATGTGACAGTTGTTAGAGAATTAAGATAGAGCATCAGAGGCCCGCATGTTTGTTGCAGCCGTTGCAGATTCCTTAGTGGAAATAGGATGAGATTGGGATGGACTTTATAGTCAGTCTGCCTCGCACTCGAGCTAGTTATGACTCCATCTGGGTAGTAGTGGACGTTTAACAAAGGCGGTCCATTTCATACCGGTCAAGACCACCTATAACAGTGCAGTGTTGGCAGAATTATATATGTCTCAGATTGTGTGTCTGCATGGTGTTCCAAAGAAGATAGTATCTGACAGAGGTACCCAATTCACTTCTCATTTTTGGTAGTAGTTACATGAAGCTCTGGGCACACATTTGAAGTTCAGTTAAGCTTATCACCCGCAGACAGATGGTCAGACTAAGAGAACCAACCAGATTCTTGAAGATATGTTGAGAGCTTATGTGTTGCAAGACAAGTTAGGTTGGGACAAAAGGCTATCATATGTAGAATTCTCATACAACAACAGCTACTAGGCTAGTCTGAAGATGTCACCATTCCAAGCACTCTATGTGAGGAACTGTAGAACTTCGTTGCATTGGGACCAACCTGGCGAAAGGTAGGTGTTTGGTCCAGATATTTTTCTTGAAGCCGAAGAGAACATCAGGATGCTTTGAGAGAATCTGAAGACAACACAGTCCAGGCTGTGAAGCTATGCTGACACCCGAAGAAGATAATTGAGTTTCAAGGTAGGAGATTATGTCTACTTGAAAGTGTCACCCATCAAAGGAATCAAAAGATTCGGAGTCAAGGCAAGCTAGCACCTTGATATATTGGACTGTACTAGATCCAGGCAAGACGAGGAGAAGTGGCATATCAACTCAGCCTACCAGAAAGCCTGTCAGCCGTGCATGATGTGTTCCATGTGTCTCAGCCGAAGAAATGCTTGCGAGTACCGGAAGAGCAGTTGCCAACAGAGGACCTTGAGGTTCAAGAAGATCTGACATATATTGAGAAGGCCACTCAGATTCTGGAGGCAACACATAGAGTCACACGAAGAAGCACCATCAGGATGTGCAAAGTCAAATGGGGCCCTCACTCAGAGGAAGATGCAACCTAAGAAAGAGAATATGATTTGAAAGCCAAGTACCTTGAACTCTTTGGTAGCCAACCCTGAATCTCGAGGGTGAGATTCTTTTTTAGGGGGATAGGTTTGTAACACCCTGAATTTGGGGGTATAAAATTTCTTCTCTAAATGCCTACCAAATTCAGGTGTTACCCCTTCTCTCTCTCTCTCTCTCTCTTCCTTTTGAGTAGGATTAGGTTAAGTAAGTGAGGGATTAATTATTTACTTTTTCAAAACTATGTGGGTCATGAATTGTTGCATCATGTTGAGCCTAAATTATTCTTTTGTTTGATGCACATGTTTGAAATTATTTGAATTTGGTTTGGGGTTTGAATTTGATTTGAAATCCATAGAGAAAATAAAAAGAAAAGCAATTAGAAATTCCTGGAAAAAGGAAAAGCCAATTCAGCCCAGCAGGCCCACCTCGGCCCAATCTCGCGTGCCCGCGCCCGTGTGTCCGCCCCTACCTAACAGGCGGTCCCCGCCTGTCAGCGCCACGCCCACGCGCGCTCTCTCCCCCCTCTCCCTCTCAGTGTCCGGTGGGGTCGACTTGTCGGTTCCAGTTCTCTCTGCGCACGCGAGCTTGCTCTTTCTATCCCATGGGCCCCGCTCATTAGCACTGAAGCTCGTTCGCTCGCCCGCTCTCTCTCTCTGTTCCATGGGCCCACCTCTCGGAACCGTCCCCTCGAACCGCCCGCGCTCTCTGTCGTGGACGCGCCCACGACCGTGCGTTTCCCGGCCACGCCAGCACACGCCCGAGCCTTTTCTAGAGCCCGTTCACACTCACTCGCCCTCCCCCGCATAGTTGCGCCCCAGCCGAGCACCTTTGCCCTCTCTCTCGCTCTGCACACGCACCTAGGAAGTTCCACCATTGTTCGTCGTGGTCTCGTGCCCGTTCTGCGGTCGCCATCGAGCCCTCGCCGTGTCTGTTGCCTTCGTGAGCTTTGCCTCGTCAACCACGACCCGGGACACCCCTCGGTTCGCTCCCTCCCCCTCTGTTTCTCTCTGTCCACGCTCACCGGTTCTCTCTTTGCCCCACTGCAGCTCTGCCACCATCGACCCGCAACCTCGCTGTGCCCCGCACGCCGTTCGTGAGTCCCTAAGCCTTTTCTCAAGGTAACTAATCTAACCCCGCCCCTACTTTCGCCTGATATGCCCTTAGTTGCGCGCGATTGCTCGCTGGAGCATTCCCCGGTCCACCGAGGACTCCCCCTCTAGCGTCTACCCGCCTCAGCCCCGCTCATGCAACCCTGACCTCGCTTGTCGAGTCATCCCCAACCTCTCTGGCTACCTAGACCAACCCCTAGCGCCCTAGGAGCCTAGTCTGCCTCGCCGCCGAGTCCGTGGAGTGCGCCGCCCCTAGCTAACGGTGAAGGTGAAGCCCCTGGCGCCCATCCTAACCACCTAGTCCTGATCTGACGGCCCGGATTCGTGAATAACGGTTCACACGGTTCGTGGAACCAGAGCCATCAATCTGCGATCCAGTGGCCAGCACGCCCCGTGCCCTCGGCATATCGCTGGCCCGTGGGCCCCATGTGTTAGCGCCTCAAACCCCCTGATCCCACCTGTCAGGCGCCCGCGCCCTTGCTCGTTGTTTCTAATCTGGGCCATTGATCAGAGATCGGACAGTCGGTACAACCACGTACCCCTTTGCATGGTAAAATTGTTAAAGAGCCCCCCACTTTTTAGAAATCAACCCGCCGTACCTCTGTTTTGCGTGCAGGACCCTATATTCTTGCAAACAAACCCCTAACCTTTTAATTAATCACAGATTTAGGCCTAATTTTGTATTTTAAACTTCAAAACTTGTTTATTTCATATCTTTTGCATATGAACTCCAAATTGAGTGATTCAAATTGCAAAATGTTCATAGGATTATTCTCTGTCCAAATAAATTATGATCATTCACTGTCTGCACATGTTAATTTTATGCCTAGACTATAGGTTAGTATATGTAATAGTTTGTTTATTAAATAAGAAAAATAAAAAGGAAAACCCTAAGGCCCCGTTTGTTTCGTTGGAATTGAATTCCATTTTAATAATTATAATTTAGACAAAACTAATTAAGTTCATATATTTATATATGTAATATATTTGTATATTATCCTAAATCATATGAGAGAGATAGTTATATTATAGCGAAGTAAGTAGAAGAGTGTGCTATAAGTTGTACATCGGAAAAATAGCATGTAAATCTATAGAATCAATTTCCATCTCTCACCCCATGAATTTGAGATAGGCTTATATGATAACTTTGGAAAGTGGGGGAATGTCACATTCTAAAAAAATGGCCTATTCCATTAGTAAGATTCCAATTCCTCAAAATAAAAGCAAACAAACGGGGCCTAATGGTAATTAGATGTTTAACCTTGTGAGATTAATAATATGTAATGTATGAATTCATCCCTGGTATAATTTGTTATCTCACTAAAATTAGTGGAATTAAATTATGTAATCCATGGAGATAGATAATATTTAGGGAATCACAAACCTCTAAGTGTGCCAATTCACCCTAGCACCTAAGTTGACCTTTTGTGTTTACATTGCTCTGTGAAACTTGTGTTCACTTGGTTGTATATGTTTGGTGTATTTTTCATTTGTCTTTATCCAAATGTATTGAATGCATGGTCGCTTTGTTTAGACAACGAGCAGCTCGTGGTTCTTGAGTGTGTTGCCGAAGATCTTCCCGAGCAACAACTGGTGAAGGCAAGTGTCCTCTGACCCATTATGTCCTATTTACTTTACAATTCACAGTCCCACATTATTTTATTGAAACCTAAGGATTGACTAGTCTGTATTTACCTTACCCTTGTTTACCTTCGGGTTGTCATGGTTAGCTTTATGCTATTGCTTTACCTTAATCAACGAACATGATGTGAATATTTATGATACGATGATGTTATCCCGATGATGATCTTGTGATACTTTAGAGGACTCAGGTTGTTTCCTGATTACCTCTCCGTAAGAACCTGTTCATTGAGTGACCACCCGGGATAACAGTGCAACCATGAGGGTGGAATGGGACGCCCTTAGCTGATTAATTAGAGGAACTTGAGGTGTAGTTGGCTTCGTCGTAGGGCTGTCAATGGGGTCCGGGCATAGAACTTGCTCTGCCGAGGTTGGTTGTCGAGGTTCTTTCGATTTGGTTTTGTTAGTCACCCTTCCTATGGGGAGAAGTACTGTGTTTATCAAACTGGAGAAACCTAACGGGCGGCTATGACCTCTAGGGAATCTTTGTAAAGGCTACGTAGTGTATCCCTGGCCATTCACCTCGGCAGTGAAGATCAGGTCTGTACAAACCAGGCTGGAAAAGGATCACGACTCGTGGGTACAGTGTACAACCTCTGCAGAGTGTTAGAAACTGGTATATCAGCCGTTCTCACGGTTAAGAGCATCCTTGGGATCCTCTTTGATTAGAATAACTTTAGATACTTCTATGATTATGGTTAATGATGATGGTTATAATTATGATCTCTGATATTTCCTCTTGGAGGGAGTACATTTGGGTAATAATTGGGTTATTACTAAAATTTGGCTCATCTACTATTAGTAATAAATACATGACCAACTAAAATCAACTACTTAACCTTAACTCCACATACAACTAGTCCACTTTAGCCAAATGGGACATTTGCTGAGTACGTTGATGTGTACTCACCCTTGCTTTAAAAACCACCCCCACCCCAGGTTGTCCCCACTGTATTTAGTGCTCAGGAGGAGATGCAGGCAACATGGAGGACTTTGAGGAGTTCCAGGACTATGATGAGTTCTGGTTATGTTAGTGGCAAACCCCAGTCAACTGCCTGTGAAGGCCTTATCTGCTACGTTCATTTTTCGCACTTTGATAATGTTAATGACTATGTTAAGTAATGACTCTGTGGACGTCTTGGACATCTTGATGTAATAAAGTACTTTTCCGCTATTTACTTTGAGCAATGTGTGATGATGTCCAATTATGTTATCGCTATGTACATGAGTTTCTGATCCTGGCACATACATGGTTCACATTCGGTTTGCCTTCTCAAAACCGGGTGTGACAGGTCTTGCAAACCCAGGCTGGGAAGGGATCACGACTCGTGGGTAAAGTGTGCAACCTCTGCAAAGTGTTAGAAACTGGTATATCAGCCATGCTCACGGTTATGAGCAGCCTTGGGGCTCCTTTGAGTTACTCTAGATACTTTTATGATGATGATTATCTTTATGGTTTCTGGTACTTCCTCTTGGAGGGAGTACTATTTAGGTTAATAACTTGGGATTATTGTTAAAACTTAGCTTTCTACTAGTAATAAATACCCAACCAACTAAAAGAAACCACTTTAAGCTTAACCCCACATACAACTAGTCCACTTTAGCCAAACGAGACATTTGCTGAGTACGTTGATGTGTACTCACCCTTGCTTAAAACACTAAACCCCAGGTTGTCCCTCGTTGCAACCAGTGCTCAGGAGAAGATGAAGGAAACATGGAGGACTTTTATGAGTTTTAGGACTTCGACGAGTTCTAGAATAGATTAGTGGAAAAACCCCAGTTAGCTGCTTGTGAAGGCCTTATCGTACTGTGTTTCGTTCAACACTTTGATTATGACTTAAGTTAATGACTTTGTGGATGTTTTGGACATCATGATGTAATAAAGTACTTATTTCCGCTATTATTTGAGCATTGTGTGATGATGTTCAATTATGTAATCGTTGTGTACGTGAATTCCTGATCCTGGCACATACATGATTCACATTCGGTTTATCCTCTAAAACCGAGTGTGACACCCTACATTAACTTACTTCAAAAAAGCAGTACTGACACCATCGAACATTGAGGCTAGCTTCACCTATGCTAAGCCTTGAAGTCCATAAAGCAGGTTGGCCTCTTAAGCCTAAAGGCAGGCACTATTGGTCTCTGAATTAGACTATTCATATCCTCCTCTCCTTCCAAGTTCACCTTCACATAGAACCATTCCCTCATCCACTGTTTTGGCCATTTGCTACAATACGCAAGAACTGGAAATTGAGCTTCTTTCCGATAGGCAAAGTAATAACAATGAAAGTTATTGTAAAGATGTTCCCTACCAACTGCCTTCGTCTGGTAGTGCAATTCATAAATCTGGCAAAAGAATTCTGCGCTAGGCTCCATGCCTTGACTTCGTACAACCCAAATAAAAATCCCCATTCTCATAATTGCATTAGGAGTGAGCTTGTGCAAGAAAATATAAAATCTCTTCAGCACCCCGACCACCACCTTATGCAGTGGAAACTGAAGCCCGCATTCAAAAAGCTTAAGAACATCACCATTTCATCTTTCCTCGGCTCTAATATGGTGTCCTCGCCTCCAAGATGAACTAAGTTAATGTCATTTATGTAATGCATGCTCTTCAACACTTCAATATGACCTGCTCCAATTGTCGATTTACCGAAGATAACATGACTTGGTTTCGTCGGCCTAATGTCTTCACTATCTCCTTCAATGTCCAAGTCTTCGCTATCATCATCGGACCCATCTGTTGCACTAGCCAGACTTCCCCAACAACTTTAGCCAAGAGGGCGCTCTCACCTGGCACCATCTCAGCAGCACTTAAAGCTTTCACTACGACAAGTTCTGAAGCCACTTTCTCTCTTGGCATCTCTACCAAGCTAGAACCTCACTCACAAGGTTCGAAGCATGGTTCAAAGCAAGCATCGAATGTGAAGGAAATTTAACAGCAAAGCACAAAATGAGGTGAATGACGTGCTCAACACGCGTGTCTCACTTCCTTTTATATAAAAAGGTTTCCAAATCCAACAACTCACTCACTATGCAGTCGACCCCACCAACCAAAACTCCATGGAGTGCGTCGCATGACGAGCTTCGAGAAGGTGTTTTTTGAATCTTCGGCACAAGGCCTTCCAATTACATTTTTGCGGCCTAAGCTCGTTATGAAGAAATAAACTAATTCCGCAAGGGGCTACTGTTGGGGACCTCTATTACCGAAGATCCTCAATTATCAAACTAAAAGATGTTTTCATGTACTCTATAAAGGAGTAGTGAAGCTATTCTTCGTCAAAAGTAGCATATGGATAAGGGATGAAGCTGTGGAGCCTCACCTACGTATGACTGCCGCAGAAACAAAAGCCGAAGGAGACAACTTCGGCTCCATGAGCATCGACAAACGAAGCAAGAGAGGAGAATACGAAGAATCAGGAATAGATATGGCAATGGGTAAATACCCACTGGATATTACTATCCCATACCAATACTCACGACAAAAATAATCCCATCAGCTCACCATATCCGCTAGTTGGTATGGATTTACCCCCATACCCATACTCATGTGGGTATGGTCACCATTGGGTCACCCGTACCCACAAAGATTAAACATCTACCAAATAATACATTATACAAATGTCAAGTATATCAATCTAAATATCATTACAAAATTTCGAGCATCATTCAATCATTCATTCAATAACACCATGGACAATTGGATAAAGTAGCAACACTAGGATAGTACCACATAACACATTACATGTTCCACTACAATACATGGTCATCAAATGGTTGTTAAGCCTTCTATGACATTATCACCCAAAAAGTTTGTTAAATAGTCAAAATAGATGGATGATCGAAGCCCAAGTTCACGCTTTTATACTGGGTATTTTATACCCATGGTTTAATGGGTATGGGTGAGGGCGGAACATTCTAATACCCGTTTACCCATTGGGTGAAGGTTTTTTTCCCAAAGAGACCCATGAGTAGAATATTTAGCTTGTATACATACCCTAATAGAGTAAACTAGTAGCTAGCGCGCGCCCTGCGCGCGTGGTGACGTGGTGCAAGTTTTATAATTTAAGCAACACTAGGTTTTATAATTTAAGCAACAATAGGATTTGGAAAGTGACAACGCTAGAATGAATTAAAAAATATGCTGATAAAAAAGAAGATACAGTCCTATCAAGTGTGTATGATATATTCCTTTTGTCAATTTTAGACATAACTTCACTAAAAACAATTAAAAAGCGAGAAAGAAAGAAGAAGACTTAAGAAAACATGAAACTCAGATGCAATGTAAGAATAAGACATGAAACATCTTTTTAATAACATTAGCTTTATTTGTGTTCTCATTAATTTGATTTTTTAAGTTCACGCTGACTTTTCATGTGAAGGTAAGCTCATATGGGATAGAGCCGGTCATACACACAAATAATAAGCGCCAAAAGACATTTGACATACCCCTAAGTCACGAAGTGCTACAGCCACAAAAAGGAAATCAGAATATCACTTCATATAACATGAATGGCAGCGACGAAAGTAAGTATGCCTTATGGACGATAATTGTTATAGAGCATGAAATATATACATGAATGAGCTAGAAACTGACTATGTCTTCTAAATAAATGTCAGGTGATGATAATAGTGAAAACACATTCTGTTTAGGTTTTATGCAATCACCGAGCAGGCCAAAATATTCATGCATGTATATGTGTTTGTCGGTATCATACTTTTCTAGGCTGGTAGTATCATGTTTGTTTGATCTACGAACATAGAACCGATATGATAAATGGTTGTTATTGTATTTGTTAGTACTGACTTTTGTGTAAGTGGTGGATACATAAACTTTATTGAGACCTGCAAAAAATAACATACATATTATATCAGCTCCATTTAGTAACGTGGTGTACATGTAATAGATCATGGTATTGTTTTTGAATGAGAGTTATTATAAAAAAGGTAGGAGTTTTAGCGAATAATTTTTCTATAGCTGTGGATGGAGAGTCTTGAGGCGACAATAGTTTTGCTAAATCCTAAACCCTAACAAAGTACTTAAGAAAAGTAACCATGAAAAATCTTGCATATCGCCATCCTAAATTAAATCAAAATGAATAGTGTTTGTTGTTAACTACGCGATTTTCCAAAACATTGAAGCTCAAAAGAACAGATTTGGGGTCCTGATGGGAAGTAGGTTTATGAACATAATATGTGATTATTATAAATCAGTCTTTGATTGGTTCCGTTGGTCTGGTCCACACAATTCATGTAATCTTAAATTATTGATGAGTAACATTAACAATCAGCTCAAATCCCATCAGTCTGTTTGAGTACTTCGTCACAAAATAATAGAAGCCAACTGAATTAATCACCTCATATAACCAAAGTTCCAAAATGACACCCTGAATATAATGCATCTAAAGTGGTCACCATAACAAGAATTCTAGAAATAGAACAACGTAAGTCGGAGGCACAGACCAATGATTTTGGCCATACATACTGCAGTGCTGCACAGTTGGAGTGAAGGTTATCCTGTAATAAATTGCAACATTTAAGGAACTACAGAAAATCGAAGCAAGATGTCTAGAAATGGTTCTCCGTGTTTCTACAGTCAAAGTCAGTTCATGATTTTTGTTGTCCTTTTGGGGGTTTAACACAACCACTCTCTAGTCAAGAAGCAATTCCAGTTACAGCAAGCTAAGATTGTGCACGTTTTCCACAGTCCAACCAGAGCCCAGAAGGATTCTAAAAATTCATAGTAATCTAAAGTATATCATGAATATATGACATAACCTCATTGTGCTCGACCCCCGATCAGCACACAAGATATAACCCCCTAAAGACTAATGTGATTCCATACCCTAGTCACACCAGTGCTCATTACCTAGCAAGTATAAAAGAAATAATGAAGTGGAGAATTTGAAGATAGTATCCAGCATACACACCGGATGCGTTCGAGCTGAGCGTCTCGTCAACGGAGATGGACTCCTCGGACAGCACACTGAGCTGCTCTAGGGAGTATGGGTGCTCTGGGTCGTTGATGTCTTACACCGTATATGACGCACCGCACCACGAAAGTGCATCCATCCACCAGCTAATTAAGAAAAAGCAGAAGAGAAAGAACCGAGCAAGATGGGCTCGCAAGGAGAGATCTGAAGTACTCTACCGAAGACAGCGAGCTGGTCGGCGGCATGGGGACGCGTGGCAAACTCCGGCCGCTCGTGCACCACCGGGTTTGTGTTGATACTGCCCACAGCCATCTTCGTACTCTTCTTGAACCCGATGGCGGTGTGCAGGGACGCCGCGATGACCCGGCCCATTAGCACCGCAGCCGCGTCTGAGACTCTGAGGAGGGTGGGAGAGGAGGAGAAGGAAGCTCCTCCAGGCCGCCGTGCATCGTAGCGAACCTAGGGAGCACCCGACCCAAAGAGCCAATGTTTGAGGCGGCGGCGGCACGCGGTTTGTCGAGCGGAATCTCGAAGCTACCGGAGGCACGGGAACAGTCGCTTGGTTGGGAGAGAGAACAACGTAAGTCGGAGGCACAGACCAATGATTTTGGCCATACATACTGCAGTGCTGCACAGTTGGAGTGAAGGTTATCCTGTAATAAATTGCAACATTTAAGGAACTACAGAAAATCGAAGCAAGATGTCTAGAAATGGTTCTCCGTGTTTCTACAGTCAAAGTCAGTTCATGATTTTTGTTGTCCTTTTGGGGGTTTAACACAACCACTCTCTAGTCAAGAAGCAATTCCAGTTACAGCAAGCTAAGATTGTGCACGTTTTCCACAGTCCAACCAGAGCCCAGAAGGATTCTAAAAATTCATAGTAATCTAAAGTATATCATGAATATATGACATAACCTCATTGTGCTCGACCCCCGATCAGCACACAAGATATAACCCCCTAAAGACTAATGTGATTCCATACCCTAGTCACACCAGTGCTCATTACCTAGCAAGTATAAAAGAAATAATGAAGTGGAGAATTTGAAGATAGTATCCAGCATACACACCGGATGCGTTCGAGCTGAGCGTCTCGTCAACGGAGATGGACTCCTCGGACAACACACTGAGCTGCTCTAGGGAGTATGGGTGCTCTGGGTCGTTGATGTCTTACACCGTATATGACGCACCGCACCACGAAAGTGCATCCATCCACCAGCTAATTAAGAAAAAGCAGAAGAGAAAGAACCGAGCAAGATGGGCTCGCAAGGAGAGATCTGAAGTACTCTACCGAAGACAGCGAGCTGGTCGGCGGCATGGGGACGCGTGGCAAACTCCGGCCGCTCGTGCACCACCGGGTTTGTGTTGATACTGCCCACAGCCATCTTCGTACTCTTCTTGAACCCGATGGCGGTGTGCAGGGACGCCGCGATGACCCGGCCCATTAGCACCGCAGCCGCGTCTGAGACTCTGAGGAGGGTGGGAGAGGAGGAGAAGGAAGCTCCTCCAGGCCGCCGTGCATCGTAGCGAACCTAGGGAGCACCCGACCCAAAGAGCCAATGTTTGAGGCGGCGGCGGCACGCGGTTTGTCGAGCGGAATCTCGAAGCTACCGGAGGCACGGGAACAGTCGCTTGGTTGGGAGAGAGAACAACGTAAGTCGGAGGCACAGACCAATGATTTTGGCCATACATACTGCAGTGCTGCACAGTTGGAGTGAAGGTTATCCTGTAATAAATTGCAACATTTAAGGAACTACAGAAAATCGAAGCAAGATGTCTAGAAATGGTTCTCCGTGTTTCTACAGTCAAAGTCAGTTCATGATTTTTGTTGTCCTTTTGGGGGTTTAACACAACCACTCTCTAGTCAAGAAGCAATTCCAGTTACAGCAAGCTAAGATTGTGCACGTTTTCCACAGTCCAACCAGAGCCCAGAAGGATTCTAAAAATTCATAGTAATCTAAAGTATATCATGAATATATGACATAACCTCATTGTGCTCGACCCCCGATCAGCACACAAGATATAACCCCCTAAAGACTAATGTGATTCCATACCCTAGTCACACCAGTGCTCATTACCTAGCAAGTATAAAAGAAATAATGAAGTGGAGAATTTGAAGATAGTATCCAGCATACACACCGGATGCGTTCGAGCTGAGCGTCTCGTCAACGGAGATGGACTCCTCGGACAGCACACTGAGCTGCTCTAGGGAGTATGGGTGCTCTGGGTCGTTGATGTCTTACACCGTATATGACGCACCGCACCACGAAAGTGCATCCATCCACCAGCTAATTAAGAAAAAGCAGAAGAGAAAGAACCGAGCAAGATGGGCTCGCAAGGAGAGATCTGAAGTACTCTACCGAAGACAGCGAGCTGGTCGGCGGCATGGGGACGCGTGGCAAACTCCGGCCGCTCGTGCACCACCGGGTTTGTGTTGATACTGCCCACAGCCATCTTCGTACTCTTCTTGAACCCGATGGCGGTGTGCAGGGACGCCGCGATGACCCGGCCCATTAGCACCGCAGCCGCGTCTGAGACTCTGAGGAGGGTGGGAGAGGAGGAGAAGGAAGCTCCTCCAGGCCGCCGTGCATCGTAGCGAACCTAGGGAGCACCCGACCCAAAGAGCCAATGTTTGAGGCGGCGGCGGCACGCGGTTTGTCGAGCGGAATCTCGAAGCTACCGGAGGCACGGGAACAGTCGCTTGGTTGGGAGAGAGAACAACGTAAGTCGGAGGCACAGACCAATGATTTTGGCCATACATACTGCAGTGCTGCACAGTTGGAGTGAAGGTTATCCTGTAATAAATTGCAACATTTAAGGAACTACAGAAAATCGAAGCAAGATGTCTAGAAATGGTTCTCCGTGTTTCTACAGTCAAAGTCAGTTCATGATTTTTGTTGTCCTTTTGGGGGTTTAACACAACCACTCTCTAGTCAAGAAGCAATTCCAGTTACAGCAAGCTAAGATTGTGCACGTTTTCCACAGTCCAACCAGAGCCCAGAAGGATTCTAAAAATTCATAGTAATCTAAAGTATATCATGAATATATGACATAACCTCATTGTGCTCAACCCCCGATCAGCACACAAGATATAACCCCCTAAAGACTAATGTGATTCCATACCCTAGTCACACCAGTGCTCATTACCTAGCAAGTATAAAAGAAATAATGAAGTGGAGAATTTGAAGATAGTATCCAGCATACACACCGGATGCGTTCGAGCTGAGCGTCTCGTCAACGGAGATGGACTCCTCGGACAGCACACTGAGCTGCTCTAGGGAGTATGGGTGCTCTGGGTCGTTGATGTCTTACACCGTATATGACGCACCGCACCACGAAAGTGCATCCATCCACCAGCTAATTAAGAAAAAGCAGAAGAGAAAGAACCGAGCAAGATGGGCTCGCAAGGAGAGATCTGAAGTACTCTACCGAAGACAGCGAGCTGGTCGGCGGCATGGGGACGCGTGGCAAACTCCGGCCGCTCGTGCACCACCGGGTTTGTGTTGATACTGCCCACAGCCATCTTCGTACTCTTCTTGAACCCGATGGCGGTGTGCAGGGACGCCGCGATGACCCGGCCCATTAGCACCGCAGCCGCGTCTGAGACTCTGAGGAGGGTGGGAGAGGAGGAGAAGGAAGCTCCTCCAGGCCGCCGTGCATCGTAGCGAACCTAGGGAGCACCCGACCCAAAGAGCCAATGTTTGAGGCGGCGGCGGCACGCGGTTTGTCGAGCGGAATCTCGAAGCTACCGGAGGCACGGGAACAGTCGCTTGGTTGGGAGATGACGATGGCCGTTGAAGCAAGATCTTACGACTCAGCTTATTGTTCCTGACGTGGCTGCACGTGGAGCTGCCTTTACGCCCGCGCTTAATATATAGAAATACCCATCAGGTATCGGGTCGCAGGTACCCATTGCTATATCTAATCAGGAAGCTTGTTCGGCGTAGAAGGAATGGGAAAAAGACGACGTTACCCTACAAGACTTGTAAATCATGTGTATAATATTTATAGGCATGTTTGCAATTTCATATGAAGTTGTAACTTAGGACTCTAAATAGAGGAACACTGCCATGGATTGAGGATACATTTTGGAGTTTGGTAGTGCTGATTCGCTCCGCCTCCGAAGATACCTTCCGATACCTTCGAGTTCTCATTTGCGAAGCCGAAGGTATATTTATAATTGTTTGTTGTGTTGTGAAAATGGAGCAAACCTCATGAAGTAATGAAATAAGTAAATAATTTCGTCATTTATACTTTGTGGCTAATTGGTATCGTAAAAGCTTGCGTGTCCATCTGCTCCCTTTCATTGACTCTCGAAGGGAAGTCAAATAAAAGGAAAAGCTTAAGATCTACTTATTTGTGTTGCCTTATTTTTGGTACCTGTCAAGAACCGAAAACTAGTAACCAACAATCACAATTTTTTATAAAACGTTCAATTTGAATCTTCCGCCAATTTTAGGTTGTCAATTAATTCCTAAAAATGAGCAAAAACACTGCAACTTTATGTTTTTTATACATAGCATTTTAATATAACAAAACATACCATAGTCACGTTACATTTTTTTCGGGTTGCTTCATAAAACACCATTTTGACATAATTCAAAATATGAATGCTCATTCAAATGTAA
This sequence comes from Zea luxurians, assembly GCA_029449295.1. NCBI lineage: Eukaryota > Viridiplantae > Streptophyta > Magnoliopsida > Poales > Poaceae > Zea > Zea luxurians. Next base: position 123,100,100 of record JAOPSE010000001.1, read on the forward strand.
TGTAATGATCATTTTATGTACTAATGATGCTTATAATGATATTAGGCACATGTTAAAAATGTTTAGCGACCAGGTTCCTTACACGAGTTCGGTCCGCCGAGCAGCCAGGAAGGTCTGACCAAAGCGCCTCCGTGTTTTTACTAACGTGATTGACATCATAAACATAAATAAACACCACCACCAGTAACATATCTGCACACATTATTCCGAGTACGGGATACCAGTACTAGCAATTGTAGAATTAATTCTATAATAATATAACAGATTAAACGAAGTTTCCCCTGACGAACACGTACACATACTTGACCAGACCAGGCACATCCGAGTAGGGGTGAAACGAACCGAGTCGGCTTGGTCAAATAACAAGCCTAGCTCGGATTGACTCGCTTCTCTAGCGAGTCTGAAATTTAATGTAAAATTGCTCTCCAAATAATAATGTAAAATTTTAAAAAATAATATGTAAAATATTTGAAATTAGTAAGATAAATAGATTACTAATATATTATAAAAATAGATTAATTTTGTACTATAATTTTAAATAATATAACTCAATTATCTATTGGATATTAATACTATATATTAATTAGAATCTTAAGTAACAAATTGTGTAAGATCAGGCCACAAGCTAGCTCGTGAGTAACAACCAATCTAGCTAAGCTGAGCTAGCTTGCTCTTTTCACACGCTACAAAATAGACTTATCTAACCGAGCCGCTGAGCCGACTCTCAAACTCAAGCTTTTTTAACCTACGTCTGAGCAAGGAAGCCTAGGATTGAAACGGAATGGGCAAGCGCCGCAAGCCTAGTGACAAGTGTGAAGTGCCCCGGCACTGCACGAAAGCGAGGGCTTGCCCCGCACGCTGGCCACCCCGGGGCGCGACACGTCAGCACGCTCGCGGCAGGATGATTGGCCTCTGTGGACCCGCGCCCCCCTTGGACGGCTGGGATCTCGTCCAGCCCAGGCCCCAGGGTTATAAAACTTTATCCGTCCCGGCCGCGAGGCTCGCTCCAATCCTTAACCCAATCGGTTGGTGGTTGCGTCGCGTTGTGTTGCGTTGTGTCGGAGGTTGGAGCTGGAGCGGCTCGCGTGCGAGAGGATCTGAGCGGAGAAGGCCATGGAGGAGAGTAATTAGCGGTTGCTGGGTCGGGAGGAGGTGGTGTGGTTTTGATCGTAGTCGCGTTTGCCGGGGCTCGATTTCGATCAGAAAACTTTTTTTACCGGATATTCTTGGGTGGGTGTGTTTTTGGGCCGCAAATTGTTATCACCGGTGTTCGGGGCTCGATTTTTAAGAACCCAATTTATTAGGGGGGTAATTTTCTGCTTTTGTTTTCGGGGCAATGGTTTTGGACTCCCAGACGCTTCGGATTAGAGAATTTTTGCCCCAATAACGAGCCATTTTTTCAGTTGTGCTACTCATCAATCAATCCAGTGATTCTGAACTCTGAAAGAAGGAAGAAGCTTTCCTAATTTTCCTGCTCACTCTGCCCAAAAGCTTTCCGTTGGATCTACTTGTGAATCGGTTCCTTTTTTTAATCTGAGATATCCTTGTCGCTTTAGGTTTTCGACTCGGCAGATCCAAGGGAACGCCGAATTTGCCTGATTTCTCCGCGATTTTTGGTCCGATCGAGCGGCTCCAAGCCTCTTTTTTTTTCTCGCGAGGAGAAGCAAGGGTTTTCCTTTTTTTACGCCATATCCATGGCGCTGAGCCGCTTCACGCAATGGCTGTGGCCGGGGAGCGCCGCGGCGCCGGTGGCCGCCCACGAGCACCCCAACGAGGGGCTGACGAGCTCCTCCTTCCCGGACTTCCCCTCCGGCTTCCGGGAGCCCGACAGCGTCACGTTCTACACCGGCAGGGGCGCCGGCGGCCGCCGCGCGCGCCCGAGGAGGGTCAGGAACCGGCGCCGCAGCCGCGGTGAGCCCCGTGTCGACCGGGAGTACGACATGGTCATCGTCCCGTCCGACGGCGGTGGGTGCCTGTCCGGCTCTGACTCCGACGACTCCGACTGGTCCATCGGCTGGCTCGAGCCACAGGCACCGGAGCTTCAGACGGATGGCGACCCCGAGAACTGCTTCGCCGTCCTCGTGCCCTGCTACCGCCACGGCCGCCAAGAGCAGCAGCCCGGGAGGCACGAGGGCAGGTTTCTTGGCGCCGGCACCCTCACTAATGGTGGATTCTCTGGTGAGCATGCCGACCTCGTATGTGAATTCAATGTGCTTTCATTTAATTTTTTAATTAAAACCAAGAAGCGATCATGCTATATATCACTTCGTATTTATACTTATGGAAAGATTCAGATCTATACATGTTCAGTATTGGAAGGAAATCACGTACGGTACTAGCAATACACGGATCTGTCTGAAGTAGAATTAGGAAGGAGTCATGTGAGCTGGTTGTTTCTTGTGTACTGTGACTAGTTCAGTTTTCTGTTTGGCAAGCTGACATAAACTCCTAAATTCGGCACTTTTCTGTTACAAAATTCTTGTTTTGGCAATAATTTCAATTTGTTAAGGTGACATAACACAGAGTATAATATAGGATAAGGATCTATAGTCTTTATCAGGCAGACTTGCTTTTCTTTCCCCTTTTTTCTGATAGAAACTGGTGGTCATATGCAAGTAGGCATCTGGAGTTATTCCCCAATGATTGCTTGGTATATGCCGTTATTTGTTCAACACTGAGTTGATTGGAGTAGTTCTATCGAATTTATGGGTGGATTGGCTTAATAGTCATATGTGATTGGTGCTGTTGACTCATGGATTTGGTGGCTTACTTTGTGGTACTATGGAAGATTTGAAATCCTATAATTTTGTTAGTTTGTAAAGTTTGTTGTAAAGCCAATTGGTGGATACACTAAGACTTAGTGGTCTACTTTTGGTGTTTCAGTGAACAAAAAGATAACTCAATCATCAGTGAACAAAAAGATAACTAATAACATTCAGTTGCCTTCTTTAGCCTTTCAATCTTTTAAAACGTTTCATTTTTTTTGGTAATCTTGTTCGGTATATTGATCATACAGCATCAAGTCCATCTACATGTAACACGAGTGCAGTTTATGTTCTCTAATATTCTTCTTTCTTTTGATTTGCAGATGGAAAGAATTTTGTAGAGCAGTGGCTTTCTTCTCTCCAGAACTAATACCGTCCGACCTGTCCTAGCTACCCTGTAAATAGTATCACTCTGTTTTGTTCTACTACGTTTGTCCTAGTCGCAGAATGTATCGATGAAGGAAGACATGGAAAAGCCCTAAAAAAAGAAGGAAATCTAAAAAGAAAGATAAGGAGCAGTGGGAATGTGGGATTCTGAAGCGGCACCAAATGGGTATGTCCTTCCTGAGGTGTTCCCAGGCTATTCTACTCTTGCAAAGCAATGCGAAAGCTGAACTACACAAACTGCACGCCATCAAAAATGATTTTGCCGTCCTGATATGTGCGGAGTGCTAACCTGATGATTGATAACACGTAGAGATGAACTGCTATTCCATTGTTAATTTGTCCCACTTGCTCGTGGACCTCGAATTCTACTGCATGTACATTGTGTTCTTGCAGTGTGTATATATATAGTCTTGCCCAGAGCTGCAGTGGCGTGATTGTTCAGTCTGCCTGTATATAGTGTTCTTGCAGTGTATATAGCCTTGCTCAGAGCTGCAGCTGCGTGATTTAGTGTGTGGTGCGTGTGTCCTATTCTTGTACATGGGAATTGGATTCTGATGAATGAATCTATCTATCTGCTGTATACAAATTTTGTGACAATGTGAGCTCAATTCTGCTGAGTCTTCCTGACCTGTTGTATGGTTTATGATGTGCGTGATTGAATTACTGTATTTGATTCTTCAGAGTGTCTCTGTGTGATACGTTGAGTGATTGAATTTGCCAAAGGGGCACAAATCTGGGTAATGAGTTCAAACAGAAACAAGTAGCTTCATTTCTACCATTTTGTTTCCTTTCGATAATGTTGCTGTTTTTCCATGGGTTGTGCGATTGTGTCAAGCTTGGGTCATAGAGCATCTTCAAGAGACTCTTCATTTTTTGCTCTCTATTTGACTATCTATTTACGTTTTTTATAAAGATTACACTCTATATCTGCATCTCAGTCTAACAAATTATCTATCTAGTTGGCTAGTCAGGTGGCTAGCCAAATTTAGCTAGTGAGAGTCAATTTAGAGAGTCAGATAGCTTGTGAGTCAGATAGCTAGTCTGTTGGAGATTTATTTTGCTATTGAGTAGCCAAAATTTAGCTTGACGAGTTATTTAGCTAGTCTTTTGGAGATGCTCTTAGAGCAACTCCAATAGTTCTCTAAAAAATAGCTTGCTAAAATCATGTTTAGCAAGTTGCTAAATAGCTATTGGAAGTAAAAAAATAACTTAATCTCCAATAGTTGCTTATATTTAGGAAGTAGTTCGATTTTGAATCTAGCTTTAGCGGCCCCGCCCCTATGAGATCTGCCTGACAATAAGGTTGAGACCAGAGGATGTGATGGCAGAAGAGAAAAGGCCGGTCGATATGAACTATGGAGGAGTGGTGGTCCGGTGGCGCAACCTATGAGGAAGTTGAGTTCGACGGTGAAGGAGAAACTTGTGTGCACACATGTTTGACCTAGCTACCTCATTATGCTAGAAAGTGAAAAAAGAGCGTGATATACCTGGCTACCTCACTGTGTGGGAAATAGAAAAATAATCACGCTAGTGTGAAGAAATTGATGTCAACTGCATTTAGCGAGTTTGTACCGAGTTGCTAAATGTGGAGAGTAAATAGAGTTGAATAGCAACTAAGTAAATTTAGCAAGTCTATTTAGAGAACCATTGGAGAAACATTTTTCTGTTCACTTCTTAGATTTAAGATTTAGAGAGTTGTTTAGAGAACTATTAGAGTTGCTCTTAGGCTTTCTGCAGCAGTTTACCTATTCCTATATTCAAAATTCACTCTACAAACAGTATAGTCTACCGTACAAAATAATGCTTTGGTTGGTCATATGAGCGAACGGTTGGAAATGGTCTTATAAAGCTATTTGGATGCACCTAAAATTATTCCTAAAAGATAGTAATCCATTGTATCATAGTAAATGTTCAGTAAATGTTTGAATGCACTAGAACTAATATTTGTTGGCTAAAAAATTAATAGTGGAATTAACTAGCTAACAAATAGTTAGATAACTAATAACTAATTTACTAAAAATGGCTAATAACTGAAATATTAGTTAGGATGTTTAAATGTTTTCAACTAATTTTAGCCACTATCTATTAGCTATATTGCATTTAAACACCTCTTATCCGTGGACTATTGCCGAAACATGCTGAGCCAGTGTACCTTGAATTGTATTTTCTGCGATATATTAAATTATGTCTGTATGATCGAAATTAATAGTTTTTTGAGCAAAATCCAAATTACTAATATTTAGGGGAGAGTTAATGGAAATTGGTTCCACAAGAGCGGAGCAAATGAAAATTAGATGGACTGACATTGTCAGTGGGCTTTTAATGGGCCACAAGTTATACGTTGGCCTTTTATCATTTTCTAACAGTGGATTTCTGTTTCGGATATGAGCTCAATCTGCTGTGTACTCCTTTTTTTAACACAAAGCAGCGGTCGCACCCACTCACTTGTATAAACTCGAACAGGTATATCCTACCCATATCTATCTGGCAAAATATTTAGTGCGAGCCTTTTACTTGGTAGAATCATGAAAGCCCTTTAGAAAAATATATTTAGGAGTTTATTTTTCTTAAAAAAATGAAACTATAGATATGCATAATGCATCTATAGATATAAAAATAATTTAAGATCCAAACCCCTTTATAAAAAACCATATCAAAATAGCAAATTTTAGATGCATATGCGAGGACAAAATTTATGGGGATTTCCCTTCTAGTACATATACACCTGAAATATGTTATTTTCATAGATATTTTTAGATTGATTTTGTATCTTGAATTTTCATATAAAGTACATCTACATATGCATAGATGCATATGTAGTTTTAGGATTTGTTTGGGAGCAAGGGAAGTAGGGGGATTGAGGTTGGTTTGATGACTAGAGATAACGAGGGGATCCATGGGGGAGAAATCAGGATTTTCCTATTCACCAAATCAGCCCTGAGAGAGTTAAAAATCCCTTACTATTCAACAAGAGGATTGAGGGGATTGAGAGGGCTAAAATCTCTTACTATTCATAGTAAGGGCTAGTTTGAAAACTCAAATCCCCTATGAGATTGGAGGAGATTGAGAGGAAAATTAGTTCATTTGCCTCTCAATCGCCTCTAATCCCGAAGGTGACTTGGGTTATAAACAACCCTAAGAGATTTTAAGCCCCCTCAATACTCTTACTCTCAAACAAGCCTTAAGTTTTTAAAACTCTTTAAATAGCAAGGTTATTTTATCCCCTTCAATCCCCTCGGATCCCCTTCTCCCAAACAAGCCAAAGTACGTTTCTTTAAGGATTTTTACGATCCCGCCGGTTGGAGTTTATGTTTTCTTATTATGGTGATGATTTACCATCGTGCAAATTTGAAATTCCAGAACTGCAGCATAAAGTGAGAAAAAGCCAACTAATTAAATATCAAACACTTCATGAAAACATTTAAAGAACGTCGACTAGGAGCCAACTATAAGGAAATGGTCCCAGGCCATTTGGCTCAATAGGTTTTGGTGTTTGATGATCAACACAACCTGTGGACTAATGCGTGTGCTAGTGTTTATGTTGTAGTTCACAGGATGCGAAGAGGATTGGACTAAGCCAATGAGGATACAACACCTCAAAGGAAGACATAAAAAGAAGCATAGAAGTCCAAGACTCAAGAACAAAAGAAGCCCAAAAGAATCAACGAAGAAATCCAAGAAAAAGGCAGTCAGCCAGCACCTGGTGGCGCACCGAACAATGCACAGTACCTGTCCAGTGTGCACCGAACTGTCTGGTGGGACAACTAGACAGTCTACGTAGAGGGGCCCGCAGATAGGCGCCCTCGGGCTGCAGCACCGGACTGTCCGCCGGACAGTCAGGCAACGGTCGACTGCTGCAGACCCCAACGGTCAGCTGACATACACTACCGGAATCGGGCTCTTTGCCAAGTGTCTGAAGCACTCGGTAAACCCTGACAAACACTCGGCAAAGGCTTTGTCGAGTGTGACACTCGGTAAAGAGAGCTCGGTGAACTGTACATCGGCGACGGCTTCTTTGCCAAGTACTTTTTATCGGGCACTCGACAAAGAAAAATCGCCATCACAACGGCTGGTAACGGAGACGGAACCTTTGCCGAGTGTACTAGGTGACACTCGGCAAAGAGTATCCGTTTTCCGAGTGTATTAGGTCACACTCGGTAAAGAGTTTCCTCTTTGCCGAGTGCCTGACGGACTAGCACTCGGCAACGAGGGCGCCAGTGGGCCCACCTATCAGTACCTTTGCCGAGCGCAATAGGAGGCCCTCGGCAAAGAAGCTTTACCGATGCCCAGGTGTGCCTTCTTTGCCGAGTGTTATGGCCCAGGCACTCGGCAAAGCACCTCTTTGCCGAGTGTAACACTCGGCAAAGTGACCAGTATACCCCTTTTTAATTTAAAACCCAGATTCCCTCCAAACAAACAAAAGATATCACATAATCATCACAGAGATCACATAATCATCACAGATATCACATATACATCACATATCTCACAAATACCATAAATCAAACAAGTTCTCACAAAGCATTACCAACATGTTCAAACACAAACATAAGTATCCAACACTTAAGAACATAAGTCTCAAGTATCTCACAAAGCATTACCAACATCAAACAAGTTTAGATCGGGCTCACAAATTATTAACAACACTAACAAAGATAATATCTCATCGAGGTGGGTGGCTGGACTGGTGCGACGATAGGCTGGGCGATCCATGAGGGTTGTTGGATACTGCCCCAGATTGTCCCTGCACAAAGAAGAGATGGCATGTGTTATACCAGATGAATATATATCATGAAGAACTAGAATTTTGATAGTCACCAGAGTATGGAACTGAGCAAGGTCAACTGGAGGGAACAACGGACGTGGTGGAACGAAACCATGTGCGGTGCCAAGGCTCCGCATGTAGTGGAACATATCCGCCATCCTCTGCTGATCTGCCAAGCGGGCCTCCCGCTCCGCTACCATCCTCGCCTCCATCTCCTAACATTCCCTCCTCTCTTCTTCTAGATGGGTCTGTAATATTCCAAGCCAATGTTATAATAACTCAAAGAGAAGGCATACAACTCAAGGAATGACGAGTTACAGAAGCACTAACCTCGAGTTGTTGTATGCGATGACATGAGTTGTCCTGCCGAGGCCGTATGGTTGGGCTCGAGCTCGTGCTCCTTGCTTGCACCTAAGACAGAGTGGGAGTGGACAATGAGTCGATTGCCTTGTCGGCAATCCAGTCCGCCTATGTCTCTTTCCTCCTCCAACCCTCATGAGGACATCTTCGTCGATGTCCTCGGTCCTCGGATCGTAATCTGGCCCATGGACATCCTGTGCCATGGTGGTGTACTCATTAAGGCAACTGTAGACGGTGGGGTTGCTATACACCTCGGGCCCATCATCCGGATTGTAGGTGACGTTAGATGTCGCCTTGCCCTTGTGGGCCATAACATAGGCCGAGAAGATGGAGCAAGGCTGACCACCATGTGACGCCGACTGCAAGAAAACCAATGAGATAGTTAGAAATAATATCTAATCCAGTGTTATATACCTAAATAAAAAAGAGGGTGTACCCATGCTTCTGCATATTTGCCTAGGCTGCGGCTGCCTTGGTGGTGGGAGGGACCTTGCATCATCATACGCCATTCTCGGCTAGCGTTGTGCACCTCGTCCCACTCAGGCAAGCACCACCTATCCACCATTTGCTCCCAGCACTGAGGATGTGCGACGCACCAATAAGGAATCATCTACAAAGTAAACACGTACTCTGCATATCAGAAGATGAAATTAAGGAAAAATTTTGTCACAGATATTAAAGTATTGTATTTACCTGCAAGTACTAGTCCCTGGTCAACGACATGGTTTGGGCTTGCTGCTTGGTCACCTTCTCCCCAAGGACGGAGCTGTGGTAGCTGACAATGGCATAGATTCGTGCCTCGTAGTGCATGTCCATGACGAGCTTCTTACACCTCGTGGTGGCCACCACATCCGCCCTAGCCTCGTATCCAGCCTCACATCTGAAGAAATCTTGCATACAAAGACGATGTATCCATACATTATTTCAAGAATGTGCAATGAATACGACATATTTTACATTATAGTAATACTTATCCATAGTTCTTGCTTCACCCGCTCCGCCTTGTTGTTGAATTACCTGTCGTCCCGGTCTACTGCATCGGGGGTGACAGCGTAGTGGTCGAAAGTGTAGGCTGGGCCCATCACTCCAGCTTACTCAACCAGTCCTGGGAAGTGTTCCCTGCACAACAGGTCGAGAATGCCATTAGGGTTGCGGCTGTGACCCCAACATTCTCCACAACCATCCAAGACATGTCCAAGTGATAAATAAAAAGTATTAGTTTATATTATAAATTTGAAGACATAATATGAACAAGCATGGAAAACATAAAGTTACATGCCTCTCCCCATCCGGCCGAATTAGCGGTCACCTATCTCGAAGTATGGGACACTGAGGGAGACTCGCGAGACCTCGCAAGTAGACGTTCCTCAAACCTGAGGCATCCTGCTGAGTGTCGACGTCGTCCTACTGCGCCGCATCATTAGCGGACTGCTGCTCCGCCTACTGCTGGATGTCGTCGTCCTACTGTGTCTCCTCCGCCGTCCTGCAGATGCTCCTCCTCTCCCTCCTAGTCCTCAGCCAACCGCCCACCATCTTTGTCCAACAACTTGCAATTAAGAGTAAATAAATAAGCACATATAAAAATGTATTTAGAAACAGGTGCGAAATAAAAATAGCATTACATCGATTTAAAATAATCTTCATATGTGTCGGGGTTAGCTAGATCATAATTCTCATCATCACTATCAACCATTTCATAGTCAACACCATCTAAAGGCGCAAGTTCATCATTAATGTCATTGCGTTCAGCTATTACTGAGTCATTCTCATTTTTCACCTCATCATCCTCCTCATTAACAACTATTTCAATATTTACTTCCATTCCGATAGCTTCGGTTAAGTCTATCTCAAATCGCCCTTCTAGCCCATCTGCTTGGAAGAACTCTCCATCATATGTGTTCGGGTCTAAGTTATAATCTTCATCATTAGGAACAGGTAATTTACCATACAACGATACCTTATACACAACATCCCAACCCTTAAGATGTTCTTTCGTTTGGCACGCATATGGGATATAATACACTTATGTGGCCTGTTGGGCCATGATATAGACATCGTCTCCTGGTAAGGTGTAATCTTGTCAAATTTCGACTATCCCAAGATTAGAATGTGTCTGTATCATCACTTGAGGGTCAAACCAATGACATTTGAATATCACTGGAGTAAGAAGTTTGAAACCATGAAAATTGAGTTCATATATTTCTTTAATTCGTCCAAAATAATCGACCTCGTCAAGGCCGGGTGTAAAGACTCCAGAACACATTGTTTTTCGATTGGACTGACTTTGGTCGTAGCTTGTTGTGCAAAAACGGTATCCATTGATGTCATACCTAGAATATTTCTTAACCCTATAAGCAAAGTTGTTGGCTACTTGTCTCAACTTTGCACTCATAGACGGATCTCTTTGGCCTTGCAAGTATTCGCAAGTTAAAAACACTAAATTGAGTTCATAGATAGATCTCTTTGACAAACTAAGCACGTACCTTATGTTTGAACCAGGAAATGAAATTGGGCAATCCATTTCTTGCACCCTTTCTAAGAAGGGTATCATATTCCTATGGAGTTGGGTCCCTTGATCGAGGCCAGAATTCTTGAAGAAATTGTTCCATGTATGGCGTCACCTCTTCAAGGTTGGTCAATACATATAGCATGATATGACACCACTCTTCATGTGTTAGGGTCTTGGTGGTCGAACCGCTTGCACTTTCGAGTTGGCCTCGAAATATGCTGAGGTTCGATTCATTGCCACCATCATTGTAACGAGGGGGTGGATTAAGCACGCTTGGCAGTATGTCACCATAGTAAGTTGTTGTGAAGTTTGACACCTCCTCTAGAATGTATGCCTCTGTAATGGAAGCCTCGATTTTGCATTTATTTCTATATTTCTTTCAAATAGTATTTAGACATCTCTCGATTGGATAGCACCAACGTCCCTGCACGGACCCCCATTCGTGCCTCATAGGGGAGATGAAGAATCAAATGTTGCATTGGATTGAAGAAGACGAATGGAAATACCTTCTCAAGCTTACACAATAACACGTGTGTGAATCTTTCCAAGTCTGCAAGCACGGTCCGAGATAACTCTTTTGCACAAAGCCAGGGGAAGAAATAGCTCAACTCTGAAAGTGCTAGCCAGACATGCTCAGGGACATAGCCTCGAACCATCGCAGGAAGAATCCATTCAATCCATATGTGGAAGTCATGAATCTTCATCCCTAAGACTCGCAGAGTAGATAAGTTCACCCTCTACTCAGGTTAGCTGCATACCCATCAGGGAACATCAACATCTTGATCCACTGAAGTACTTCCTTCCTCTGGGCCCTGCTTAGGACGAAATCTACCTTTGGCCTTCTCCATGTGTTTTCACCACTAGGCGGCTTCATCTCTTGGTTTGGTCTATCACATAACGCTACCAGATCCACTCTTGGCTTTACATTATCCTTTGACTTATCAAGAATGTCCATAATTGTTGCCCAAAGTGCCTCGTCAACATTCTTTTCAGTGTGCATCACGTCAATGTTGTGTGGAAGGAGCATGTCGTCATAATAGGGGAGCTGAGGTAAGCCCAACTTATGTGTCGACATATGTTGCTCACCATATCCCACAAAATCACCTTTTGGATTAGCCACGAGCCCATCTATCTGTTGACGAATTTCAGCACCAGTCATCGTTGTAGGTGGGCGGTCTGTCACTATGACACCTTTCGTGAAGTTCTTAATGTCTAGGCGGAATGGATGGTCAGGAGGGAGAAATTGTCAATGTTTATCGAATGACGAATATTTGTCACCCTTTTTCAACCAAATGAACCTAAGAGCTTCCTTGCAAACTAGTATGGGAACTTACCGTGAACACACCAGACGCAGAATAGCCCATACGCCGGTAAGTCATGCATGGAGTACTGGTACCAAACATGCATCTTGAAGTTTGTCTTCATAGCTTGGTCATACGTCCATACCCCTTCCTCCCAAGCATGTACCAATTCATCAATCAAAGGATCCATGTACACACCCATTTTATTCCCTGGGTGTCTAGGAATTATCAAACGACACAAATATGTTCTGCCTTTGAAAGCACACACCGGGGGGGGGGGGGAGATTGATTGGGATAACAAACATGGACCAACATGTGTACGGGGCAGCGCTCATTCCATAGGGATTGAACCCATTTGTAGCCAGTGCAACACGTACATTATGAGCCTCTTCGACTTTCTCACGGTGAATGGCATCAAAGTGTTTCCATTCTTCACCATCGGATGCGTGCACCATCTTGTCAGGACTGTATCATTTTCCATTTTTGTGCCATGTCATCTATTTCACGGATTCCTCGGTCATGTATAGACGCTGGATCCTCGGTATGAACGAAAGGTGGCGTAGGATTTTCACGGGGATGTCGAGCTACCTCTTTTGTCCATTACCAAAGTCTACCTCCATGAACTTAGATGATTTACACTTCGAATAGTACTTTGCCTCCGCGTATTCTTTCCTAAATAGCATGCAGCCCTTTGGACAAACATGTATCTGCTCATACGTTATCTTGAGTGCACGAAGGAGTTTCTGTACCTCGTACATGCTCTTTGACAGAACGTGATGGAAGCAGGCTACCAATAACCATCAACAAGCCATCAAATGCATCTTGACTCATGCTATACTGTGACTTGAACGCCATTACACGCCCAATGGCATCTAGTTGAGAAACCTTTGTCTGGCCGTGAAGGGACTTCTGTGCCGCTTCAAACATGTCGTAGAACGCCCTTGCGGTCGGCTCTAGCCCGTCCTCCGTACATCCTCCAGCAAACTATGCCTCATGATAGTCGTTCGATATATCCGCTACCCGGCATCAGCATCATAATCCTCGACGCATTGTGTCACCACCTCCTCTCTCGTACGATGTGCTTCACCATGGAAGATCCACTGAGTATAGTCCAACGTAAATCCATTCTTCCAAATATGTTCCACCATGGACTTCTTTGATTTTCTTTTCTGGTTGGCACATTTGCTGCACGGGCATGGGACTAGACTCACTCCTTTAGCAGCTTCGCCATATGCCCGTTCCACGAAAGCATCGGTCTTTCTAATCCATTCGGGAGTGATATCATTCCTTCCTACACGGCCCGTGTACATCCACTCATGGTCCTCCATACTCTAACATATATAACCGAGTATATTTTAATATAAACATGTAATGCATGTATACTACGTTCCTACCTTCTACGACCATGATGCGAAAATAGAGGTTATACCTAGGGTGGTGGTGAAGTCAAGCTAGCGGGGATATGGCGGGTCGGTGTAGTAGCCTAGGAAGACAAGTACCTTCCCTACATAAAAAGAAGACAAGTCTGTCAACACAAAATTTTGACAGCACCTCTCCTGCACGGTGATATTTCTAAAACCTGCAAGAAAATTAACAGCATGATGGCTGACATGCACATATATACATCAATGCCACGATAGTTGATAACCACATATACATCAATCTAAAGACAATATAATCACTAACCGAATATTACTTGAATTGATTGCAAATCTAGAGCTCTAAAATGACATCTAACTTTGGATTATGAACTGCAGTAATACAAAAATGAAGCTCCTCACCTTGCCTGCAGTAGGGAATGATAGTGTCATGGCCGGAGGTGGCGGGTAGAAACCTATGTGGCCTACACATGAAATCATAGAGTTTCAACTTTCAATGTAGACTGGTTAGGTTTCTACACATACTGCGTCACAACTTTCTCGAAACATTCTCAAATTTTTATCACATCCTCTACATATGATATCATGACATATGGACAAGTTTCATGATTTTTTTGACTTTGTTTGTGTTTTATACAATTTTTAAACACCTTGATGGCAAGTTCAGAGTCATGTTTAGTGAGCATGGTGCTCGAAAATTCCAGTCTGCTCCTGAAATCGGTCGTAATTTGTGTTACCTAACATGGATATCATTTTTGCATTCATGGTTTTTTATTTTTTGAGTCACTTGCAGTTCAAATCTGAATTATCCGAAGAAAATCAATTAAACAGACTAAATCTAATAGTTATAGCAAACACTTTTATAATTGTGCCAAAATAGAACATTTAAGTCTACATAGTGTAGGAACATCCCACAAAAAGTTTGGTTGGGAAAAGAAAAAATAAAAATATACTTTGTAAAGAACACGGTTTGCCAAGTGTCGGTCTTGCGACACTCGACAAAGAAGCTACTTTGACGAGTGCTAAGGCCTGGCGCTCGGCAAAGTTAACGACCATCAGCTATAGACGGCTACTGACGGACCTTTACCGAGCATCTAGGTTCGTCGAGAGTTTGGCACTCAGCAAACTGTTCTTTACTGAGTGTTTCCCTGTGCTGAGTGTCCTACTCTCTGTAAACTTGGTCGTTACTGAGAGTAGGACTTCGCTGAGTGCGATACTCGGCAAAGACTGCTTTGCCGAGTGCCCGATAAAAAAGCACCCGACAAAGCGCCTAGCACTCCACAAATAGCTGGATTCCGGTAGTGATGGCAGGTACCGGACAGTGAACAGTGCCCTGTCCGGTGTGCCCGTCGACAGAAAGCTGCTGCTTTCTGTACAATGGCTAGAAATGGGGATGGGGCCTATAAATACCACCACAACCGGCCATTTCAAGGTGTGGGAGCCCAAGCAACATACCAAGGCATATATTAGACATTTCCAAGTGCTCATACACCCAAGTGCTTAATAGAATCACTCGATGATTAGCGTAGGTGCTTTATAAAGTGCTTAAGTTAGTTAGACCGCTTTAGCGCTTGCTCTAGGTAAATCCTAGTTAGTTGAGTGAGTTTAGAAAAACCACACAACCCCTCGGCTCTTGCGTGAGCTGTTGTAATTGTACCGAGTGGGCTAAGAGTCTTGCGAGACCGTGACAACTGCGTTTGTGTCACGACCGCCATAGTGTACCAGAAGGAACGAGCCCTGCGGCGTTTTCAGCCGGAAGCTCGATAGTGGAGACGACGGGGAACGTCCGAGAGGAGCCGGAAGCGGAGCACCACTTGCACGTGGAGAAGGCCCGCGGCTCTCTACGGAGTTACTCAACCATGGTGCTTGGCCCTCACGTGGGCTTCCCTTTGCGTAGGGGCACCGACGAGGATTAATCGAGACCTTGCGTGGTTCCGGATACCTCGGTAAAAATACCGGCGTCATCCACGAGAGTTTGCATCTCTATCTTGCTCTTTAGCTTCTGCATTTACATTAATCATTTAAGTTTCAATCTTGTCTTTATACTTAGATTGTTTAGGATTGAAACTTAGACATTACGGTAGAGATAGCAACACTTAGACAAAACCTAGTTTGCACATTCTAGTTTGATTATTTGCATAGTGAAAGTCTCCTAGAGAGGGGTGAATAGGCGAAACCTGAGATTTACAAACTTTAAACACACACTATGCTCAGGGTTAGCGTTATAATTAATTCGGAGTTCGGAAGATAGTTCTCCTTGCTTAGAGTTGCTCAATCAATGCGAATAACTTTGGAAGCAAACTCAAATCAATATGAGCAAGGGAACTTTTAGAGCGAGGAAAGAGGGGAAACAAATCAAGTGAAGATCAATAAATGAACACGGTGATTTGTTTACCGAGGTTCGGTTCCAAAGAATCTAGTCCCCGTTGAGGAGGGCACAAAAGCCGGGTCAATTCCAACCCTTTCCCTCTCTCAATCGGTCACACAGATCGGTCGAGGCTTCTCCTTAATCCACTACAGGAAACGCATAAAATTTCGTGGGCCCAGATATTTTCGTCGGCCGACCCACGAAAATAAGGAAGGTATTTTCGTCGGCCTCGTTACCGACGAAAATACAGAGTATTTTTGTGGGCCAGGGGCTATGTTCGTCGGCAGGCCGACGAAAATACTGAATATATGTTCGTCGGCCTCGTAACTGACGAAAATAGGTGTTATTTACGTGGGCCGAAGCCGTGTCGACGAAAATACGTCAACTATTTTCATCGGCCCCACGAGGCCGACGAAAATACGACCACTATTTTCGTCAGCCCCAATACGGCCGACGAAAATAAAAGACCTAAATCTCCCCCGCGCCCGCACCTTCTCTCTCGCTCTCGCTCGTTTCTCTCGCTCGCTCGTTTTTCTGTTCGCCGCGCCGCCGCACGCCTCGCCGCCACCGCACGCCGCGCCGCCACCGCACGCCGCGCCGCCGCACGCCGCGCGCACGGACGCCGCACGCCGCGCCGTGCCCCGTCCCCGCGCCGCCACCGCACGCTCGCACGCACGGACGCCGCGCCGTGCCCCTTCCCCGCGCCGCTCGTTCGCCGTGGCTTGTCCCCGCGCCACCCCTTCGCTGTGCCCCGTCCCCGCACTCCCCTCGCCGTGGCCGCCTCGTCGCCGTGCCTCGTCCCCGCGCCGCCCCTCGCCTCGCCCGGCCCTCTCCGTGCCCGCGTCCTCGCCGTGCCCCATCGCCGTGCCCACCTCCTCGCCGTGCCCCATCAGCGTGCCCGGCCCTCGCCGTGCCCGCCTACTCGTCGTGCCCCATCGCCGTGACCCATCGCCATCGCCGCCTCCTCGCCGTGCCTCCTCGCCGTGACCCATCGTCGTGCCGCCCCTCGCCGCGCCGCCCATCGCCGAGTAACAAGGTACTTACTTAGTCGTTTTTTATTTTCATTAATTGTTATCTTGTTATCTTGTCATCTTGTGATTATGATTTGAGTTAAATTGTCGAGTTTAACTGTTGATTGCTTTAATTCAAATTCATATTTGTCTCCGAGATATTTTTTTAATGTTTAGAGTTTAGTTTTAATCGTTAACGATAGCGAACCGTATGCGTCACCCGTTCGGGAACGACGAACGTCACATTGGCTTGTGAGGTTCGTCGTTCCGGAATTGTCCACGTATTTTGGACAGCCTGAGAGTGTAAGTTGATGCTTGTGATTTGTGACATGTGCCTTATGATTGACGCGGAATTTCGGTTGTGTAACCCAGTTGTTCTCCAACACACCATGTTCAAGCGTGTGCTTGGAGAGCAGCGAGGTTATGCTGCCGAAATTTCGCGGCAATCGTAGGATACATGTCACAAATCACAAGCATCGGCCTACACTCTTGGGTGGGTTTAGGGCCTTTACCTAATAGGGAGTTCACCTAAGCCACGGACGATCGTTGATGTTCTTTGTGTTTTGTTTAGCCTTTGAAATGGACGGTGATCGGAGGGTGATGTATGACGGGTGGAGAAAGGATGGGGCACATTCGAATGAATGGATGGGTGTAACAAAGGCTTTTCTTGAGCACGCTTTCAAAGATGCAACTGGTCGTCTAGTGAAGTGTCCTTGCAATCGCTGCGAGAACAAGTGGCCTCAGAAGAAGGAAGAAATGGAGAAACACCTTTGCAAAAGTGGGTTTATGCCGAACTACCTTGTATGGTACCGGCATGGAGAGTCTATTAAACACGTTGACGCGGAGGTGGAACTTGATGACGATCAAGATAGGATGGACGACATGTTGCATGATCTTGGTAGGGATGTTGAAATGAACGCTGAGGAGCCGGGGCAGCTTCCACGCGATGCTCAGGAATTCTTCAGGCTACTCGCCGCGGGGGAAGAGAGACTGCACGAGCACACTCAGATGTCAGTTCTTGGGACTCTCACAAGACTAATGGCGATAAAGTCGAAGCACAACATTTCAAACAGTGCTTACAACGACATCGTCCAACTGATGGGCGAGGTTCTCCCGGAGAATCATAAGTTGCCAAAGAATATGTACTTCGCAAAGAAGATGTTGGCTGGTCTTGGGATGACATATGAGAAGATCGACATGTGTCCCAACAGTTGCATGCTATTCTTTGAGTAGGATGACAAGCTGGACCGTTGTAAGCATTGTGAAGCTTCTAGATATGTCGAGGTGACAAATGATGAGGGTGAATTGGTAGTTACGAAGGTCGCAGCTAAGCAACTTCGTCGGTTGCCCATCATTCCTCGGCTTTCAAGGTTGTTCCTCAACAAGGAAATAGCTCTGCATATGACATGGCCAAAGAATGGTGTACGTCTCGTCACTGATCCAGACATAATGGTCCATCCGTCGGACGGTGATGCGTGGAAGGCAATTGACGAGTTTGATCCCGAATTTGCAAACGACCCTAGGAGTGTACGGCTTGGTCTATCGACGGACGGATTCACACCTTTCAATACCAGTGCAAGCCCTTACTCGTGTTGGCCTATCTTCATTGTGCCATATAATCTTCCTCCTGAGTTGGTCAATAAAGAAGAGTTCATGTTCCTTGCACTAGTCATCCCAGGCCCCGAGCATCCAGGGCTAAAGCTGAATATGTTTGTTCGCCCTTTAATTGAAGAGCTGAAACAATTGTGGAGAGGTGTGAAGGCTTATGACAGCCATACTGAAAAGGAGTTTACCATGCGCGCTGCTTATTTGTGGTCAGTGCATGATCTGCTGGCGTATGGAGATTGGTCTGGATGGTGTGTTCATGGTCGGTTGTGCTGTCCCATATGTATGAATGATACGGATGCATTCAGATTGAAGCATGGTGGGAAAGTGTCATTCTTTGATGCTCATCGACGTTGGACTCCATTCAAGCATGATTTCAGGAATTCGCTTACTGCATTCAGAAGTGGAGCCAAAATCAGAAATGGGCCACCAAAGAGGCAAACTGCACCGCAGATAATGGCATGGCATGCTTGTCTGAAGCAAGGAGAAAATGATAGGTTTCAAGGCTACGGGGAGGACCACAACTGGACCCATATTTCATCAATATGGGAGCTTCCGTATGCAAAAGCCTTGATCATGCCGCACAACATAGACTTGATGCACCAAGAGCGTAATGTTGCTGAAAGCATCATAAGCACATGTTTCGATGTGACTGATAAAACGAAAGATAATATGAAGGCAAGAAAAGACATGGCTGAAATTTGTAAGAGACCGATGCTCGAGTTGAAAGTAAGCGATAAAGGGCATGAGAGTAGGCCGCGAGCTGATTACTGCCTCAAGCCAGATGAAAGGAAAGAAATATTTAAGTGGTTGAAGAATCTGAAATTTCCAGATCGATATGCGGCAAATCTGAAACGGGCAGTCAATCTGAAGACCGGTAAATTGATCGGTTTGAAAAGCCATGACTACCATATTATTATGGAGAGGCTGATGCCCGTGATGTTTCGAGGCTATTTTAAGGATGAGCTTTGGAGCATATTTGCAGAGCTGAGTTACTTCTATAGGGAAGTATGCGCAAAGACGGTATCGAAGAGGTTGATGCAGAAATTTGAGAAAGAAATTCCAATTCTTATTTGTAAATTTGAAAAGGTTTTCCCGCCAGGATTCTTCAATGTGATGCAACATCTAATTGTGCATTTGCCTTGGGAAGCTTTGGTAGGCGGACCAGTGCAATTCAGGTGGATGTATCCTATAGAAAGGGCGTTGAAAAAGCTCAGGGCGTCTGTTCGCAACAAGGCTAGAGTCGAAGGGTGTATTGCGGAGGCTTTTGCCCTTAAGGAGATATCTCAATTCTCAACCAGGTATTTCGCTCGAGCCAACAATGTGTTTGCTCCTTCAGTGCGACTTCATGTCGAAAATGAATCGCCCCAAAGCACCCTTCAAATTTTTGCGAATCCGGGTAAAGCAGTTGGAAAAGGGAGTGTACGTCACATTGAAGGATCAGATTTGAACACGCTAATGCTATATATGTATAGCAATATTGACAGCACACAGGAGGCGTTCGAGTAAGTTTTCCTCATAGTTACTTCCATTTTCTCATCTCATAATTTCTATAGTGTGTAATCTCCATGTTTCTAATATGTCCAGCATGTTTGATGAAGAATGTTGGAAATCTACTAGTAAACCTACGGCCATCCAATTAGAAAATCTTCGACGTGATGGGTTGAAAGGTGGACCAAACTTCGTGCAGTGGTTTCGTAATTATGTTAGTAATTATCGTTCTCTCATTGTCCATACTTAATCTTTGAATTTTGGACTTCGAAGATATAATGCATATACTAATTCCTTGTATAGGTTTCCAAAAAATCTGTGCACCCGGACTTGCAGCAAATGGCACATACCTCTGTGTCCGTCTGGAACTATACTCGCTATGATGTAAATGGATATCGCTTCCGAACCGCGAAATTGGAGAAGAGTCGAGCATTGGCAGCCACCACCAATAGTGGTGTGTTGGCAAGTTCATATGTTGACGATGACAAAGTAGTGGACTATTACGATGTTCTTCAAAACATTGTAGAGTTGATTTTCGATGGCCCCAAGGAACTTAAAGTCGTGTTTTTCGAGTGCGACTGGTTTGATGCTCATAGTGGGACTCGTGTCGACAAGTATGGTAATGTCGAGGTGAAGCATAGCTCTAGGATTCCGAGCAGTATGAGCGATGTTGTTCTTGCAAATCAGGCAAAACAAGTGTACTACCTGCCATATCCTCACCCAAGCCTTAGGGCTTGGTGGGTTGCAATCAAAGTCAACCCACAAGTCGTCGCTCCAGAGAGTGCTGACTACGTGAATACGAGCAGGGACAACGATGACGCTGTTTTTCAACCAGAAGCGGTGTCGAATCAAGACATAGCTCACCAATTCCATGTGACCAATGGAGAAGGCCTTGAAAATCTCTGTTACAATTCAAGCGACTTAATTGAAGAACCTAGGTCAAAGCGCAAACGACCTGTCGTCGTTAGAAGATCAGTAAGGATCCAACGAAATCAAGAGCGTATGAATAAACAACGAGCCGAAGAAGCATCATCGGATGCGGATGACTTTTGATTAGTATGTTTCTTTTATTTAATCAATTAAGCTATGTATTCCAATTTTCACATTATTAATTTTCATATTATTTGTTTCATATACTGTGGTTTGACATTAATTTATCTACAGTTGAACATGTTCAAGCATAGGAGATCGAGGAGGAGTGGGGGCAGCGCGGCCAGCGAGGACAGCTCGGGCAGTGGGCTTTTTCAGGGCACCTCACAGAGCCGACAGAGGCAGCAGCAACTTCTCGACTGTCTAGATGAAGTGCATGGTGAGGAGGGTGAGCAGGAGGCTCCTCAGCAGGATGCTCATGTGCAGGGTGAGGAGGGTGAGCAAGATGAGGAGGGTGAGCAGGATGAGGAGGTTGACCCTATGGGGGCAGGCAGCGCGGGCGACGCGTCAGATGGTTCTACATCCTTCAGGTATTATTATGCATATTAGTTTAATTGATATTAGTTTTAAATCATTTCATCATATTTAATTTACTTGTATACTTAGGTATAAGAAGAGCAATGCGCTTGGTCCGAGGCCTGCTGAGAGGAGGCTCATCCGGCCGCATGGAGAATGGTGGGGCTTATTTCTGTTGTGTTAATTTTTTAATATGAACGTGATTGCACTGGTTTACTTGTTTTATTAATGTTTGTAGGTCATGGGAAGACTTGACTTGGGACGGTACAGGCAGACGTCCCAAGGTGAACGCGGTGTTGGGTAGCCTCTGTCGCTTCTACTACCCTGGCATGGTGGAGCTCAATGGCGAGAGGTTCGCGGCTATGCAGTGGGCCGACTGGGGTCTGAAGGACTATGTCCAACCAGGGGAAAGCAGTAGCGGAGGGGGAAGTTCAGAACAAAAACCAAGGACTTGTCAGGTGGCTGTGTGGGACGAGTTCTGGGTGAGTTTACTTTCGTATATAAGCAATTCACTGCATTATTGCTTCTCCTAATCTTACTTTAACTTAACTTCTCCATTGATATGTAGGGGAGGTTCCAATTGCCGGATGACATCGAGGCGGATCAGGCTCAGTGGGCACGTGTGAAGAGACACTTTCGGAAGTGCGCTGATAAGGTCATCAAGGATGCCATGTACAATGCTCGCATCGCGGCCGTCAACTACTACTACAAGAAGATAAAGGGGCAGAAAATGAGCAAAGCATTAGGGGCCAATGAGATCTACCTCACAGAGGAGCAGTACTTGGAGAGCGTTGTGGATTGGCTGGCGAAGGACATGGAAGCCTGGAGGTGGTTGGCTAAGAGATGGGCGTCGCCTGAGTGGATTGCAGAGTCCAACAAGCACCGTGCCAACCGTGGCACTGAAGGACCGGGGCATAGGTACGGCGCCGATGGACACCTTGGTACCGCACGCCGCATGGTAAGTGTATAAATCAAACTTGTATGTTACATCTATTACAATTCTATGGTTTAACTCTTCTTTTTCATGCAGGAAGCTGAAAGTGGAGTTGCTCCAAGTTTTATGGAGGTTTACGTCCGTGGTCACCGTGGGCCTGATCCAGCGAACCCTGATGAGCTATGCAGCGAGGCGGCAAGGGAGAAAATGGTAAACAAGTTTGTATTTACGAATTAAATTGCATGATTTGTGTCTAACTCCAACTCTAACTTTCTTTGCAGAATGCATATGGGGAGGAAATGACTCAACGCCATGGGCCTGATTTCGACTGGATGCATTCAGACTTAGATGCCTCGGCGTTGTACCACAGTGGTGGGGGTAGAAAGCATGGCAGGTGAGGTGGTTGTCTTTGATTCGACAATTTCATTAACAAGAATGTGTCCACTTAATGGCTCAACTATGTGTATCATGCAGGTTTGCCTTTGGCACCGGCGTTGTGGAGTACAACAGGACCATAGGTCAAGGGAAGACATCGTCTTCGGCAGGGAGTTCTCGCTCCAAGTCTGCTCGAGAGGCTCAGCTGGAGGAGGAGACTCGGGCAGCACAGGAGCAGGCTCGACTCGCACAGGAGCAGGCTCGAGCAGCGCAGGAGCAGGTCGGACAGCTGACGCAGTATATGACTTCTTATTTTCAGGTAATTCGTCTGTCTCATCACGTGTCATTGAATTCAAAGTATAGTGTTGCGATTCTAACGTTTCATCCATTTGCAGGAAATGACTACTCGACTCGGCCCTGATATGAACTTGCCCGCTTTTCGCCCTCCCCAGGTAACACTATCTGAACACTTCAATTCCATAGCAACTCTTTTTTTATTATCAAAAATGGATCGCAGGCACAAGGATGGGGACAATGGCCAGGACAAGCTCCAGCGTCGCAGCCACAGTGGACCGGTGTTGGGTGGACGCAGGCACCTCCAGGCACTTGGACGCCTCCACCACCCCAAGGATCGCAGCCATTTCAAGCGTGGATGGCACCGCCACCGACGGGGTGGGTGCCACCACCTCAGGGGTGGGCAGCACAACAGTACCCGTGGATGCATGCACAGCCTCCTTATCACCATGGATCACAGGTGACGTTCCATGTTTAGTTTTATGCAAATAGTGACCAAACATAGCCAGTATAGGTATAGGGATAGCAAAACACAACCTTATTTGAATGATTGATGAATTGCAGGGTTCAGCGTCACATGCTCAGGAGGGTGCTGTCAACGTCCACGACTTCCTCGTCCATGGTTCTGGAGGGAGTGGCCACCTTCCTGGTGGTGGAGGAGGGAGTGGCCAAAACTCCCACAGCCCGCAGGAGTGATTAGTGAGTAGTGAGTTTGTTTGAAACTATGAACTTATGGTATTGAAACTATGTATGGACTATGGACTTATGGACTATGAACTTATGGACTATGGACTATGGACTATTTATGTATATGTGAATGTGTTTTGTGATATGTATATGTCAATGTGTTTTGTGATATGTATATGTGAATGTGTTTTGTGAATTATGTATTTTGATTGTGAATCTGTATATATGTGAATTGTGATATTGTGTATTTTGCTGTGAATTATTAATAGGTGCAGAAAAATCTGTTTTGGGGGGGGGGAACCATCAATTTTCGTCGGCCTCGGTGGTGGCCGACGAAAATATCCTGGGAACATATTTTCGTCGGCCATCAGCGGGCCGATGAAAATACCGGGCATGTATTTTCGTCGGCCCCACCTGGCCGACGAAAATAGCCTGGGCGTATTTTCGTCGGCTTTCCCAAGGCCGACGAAAATAGTCAGTCGACCAATTATTTTCGTCGGCCTTGGGAAAGCCGACGAAAATAGGTATTTTTCGTCGGTACCGACGGAAATAGGTGCCTATTTTCGTCGAACTTATTTTCGGCGGCTATTTTCGTCGGTCTGCCGACGAAAATAGTCTATTTTCGTCGGTTTAGGCTTATTTTCGTGGGCTTTTGGCCCACGAAAATTTAGGTGTTTCCTGTAGTGATCACTTGGGTCACTAAGACCCCGCAAGAATCACCACACACTTAGGTGTCTCTTGCTAGCTTTACCAAGCACTTATAAGAATAAGAATGGGAAGGAGAAAGCAATCAAAGCAACAAGAGCAACAAAAGAACACAAAACACTCTCTCTCTCAAGTCTCTAAGCAATTGAGTTGACTTGGAGGCTTGGAGAGGATTTGATCTATTGATTGTGTCTTAGAGTGTAGTCTTTTGCTCTTGTATTGAATGTTGAGTTCAGAAAACTTGGATGACTTGAATGGAGGTGGTTGGGGGTATTTATAGCCCTAACCACTATTCTAGCCGTTGTTGTCGCTGGCGCACCGGACAGTCCGGTGGTGCACTGGACAGGGCACTGTTCACTGTCCGGTGCCTACCACGTCAGCAGACCGCTGGGTTTTGGAGCGGTTGACCGTTGAAGTTCTTTGTCCTCTTGCGTCACCGGACAGTCCGGTAGCACACCGGACATGTCCGGTGTGTTCTGACTTCGCTGCTCTAACTTCTGACTTCTGCACTGTGCGCTTTCACTGTTCACGCAGTCGACCATTGAGCGCAGGTGACCGTTGCTCTGTTGGCTCACCGGACAGTCCAGAGAATTATAGCGGAGCGACTCCAGGAAAAACCCGAGAGCGGCTAGTTGATGAGGTGCTCGCCCTGGGCGCCGGACAGTGTCCGATGCACCACTGGCAGCACCATTTCTAGTCTTTGCTCCAAACTTGATTGATTCTGTAACTTAACTTCTTTCTTGGTTTATGTTGAACTTTATGCACCTAAGATAAATGATGACTACGCAAACTAGTTAGTCCATGTGGTTTGTGATGGACGTCAAACACCAAAATCATTTATAGGAAATGTTGTAAGCACAATTCCTTTTCACATAGGTTTTGCTCTAGGGATTTATTTGTGGTCTAGCTTGGAGAAAGTTTTAGAAGTACTAATTCAACCCCTCTTAGGCATCACCTGTTTCCTTCACCAACATACTTAATCTAATAGGCTGATGTTATGTCGGTTAACCAACGTACTAGTTTTAACGTACTTAAAAAAGTAAGTACGTCTGAGCGAAACATGGTCGCTCGGCGTTACGGCGATAGTTCTTAACGATGGGGAAAATGATAAACACGCGAGAGAGAAGAAGAGACGAACGCACATCCTAGTGAAAAAATTAAGAACGTCGGCCAGTATAATTGACGTGCTTAAAGCTTAAGTACGTCGGTGGCTCTACAACTGATGTACTTAGGGCGTGTTTGGTGTGGCGCCTAAGCCGCCACACCGCGCCACACTTTTCAGCCACAAGTGTGGCGGCCAAATTGGGTGCCACACTTGTGGCTGAAAAGTGTGGCGCGGTGTGGCGGCTTAACACGCCCTTAAACTTATGTACATTGGTACTGCACTCAGCCAATGAACTTAAAGGTAAGTATATTGGTTGGATTAAACGGACGTACTTAATGTCTATAAAAATGTTGGCCCCAACGTTCTTAATAAAACCAACATTAATTTTCCCCGGTTTCATGTAGTGAAAGAACATAGTATCTTGATTGTTATTTTTAAAAATTTGAGATCTGACTTTGATATAGAGTTTTGATATGCCAATTTTAAACTAAATTTAAACTAAATGTGAGAATGTGATAGCCTATTTGGTATTGTATTTAACAAAATTTCTTTGGAATTTTGAAGTATTTTGTGAGATATGCTCTACACACCAAGGAAAACTAGAAATGATATACTCCCTCCGTTCATAAATATATGACACCGTTGACTTTTAAAAAAAAACTTTGACCACTCGTATTATTAAAAAATAATAATAAGTTATTATTTAATTTTTTTGTGATTTGTTTTATCACTTAAGATAGTTTGTGCTTGACTTAAAATTTTATATTTTTGAATAAATATTTTAAATAAGACGGTGGTCAAAGTTTCCAAAAAAAGTCAACGTTGTCGTATATATTTGTGAACGGAGATAGTAGAATCAAGCAACTCTATAGGAGACCGTTTTAATGCAATTGGAAAAATCAAGCATACTTTATGTTCAACCGTGTGGCACATTCCTAGCTTTCAAAACGTAAGAGTTTATCCTAAATCAAATTTCTCTAAAATTGACCAAGTTTATCCTAAATCAAATTTCACTAAAAATTGACCAAGCTTATGTATATATATTTTGGCGAGGATATATGACTGATTGCTTGAGCTATTTTGGACAGCAGCAGCTACTATTCACCAGCTTAAATATCGCAACTCAAGTAGCACGGCGGCCGATCAGGTTATCTCTCATGCAACTGTAAAAGTGCATGCATGATGGTCTTCTTTAGTTCTGTACAAATCATTACAAATAAGGTACATCCTTATGAGATAATAGACTACATTGCTGGAGGCAAGGAAATTTCACAAGAATATTGTGGAAACTCAATACATTGATTGTATAATTAGTTTTTTTTCCCTTCGAGCACTAGTAGAAAAGAGCTTATAGCCTGCGGCACCCATAAATTATCACTGGCGGTTTCAGTTATCGCGCGCCAGTAAAAAAACGAGGTGGGCCCGGCTTGGGAACCGCCAGTGGAAACCTATTTCCACTGGCGGTTATCTTAACACAACCGCCAGTGGAAACAGGATATTTCCACTGGCGGTTGGTGTAACAGAACCGCTAGTGGAAACCTATTTCCACTGGCGGTTGGTGTAACAGAACCGCCAGTGGAAATATCCTATTTCCACTGGCGGTTGTGTTAAGATAACCGCCAGTGGAAATAGGTTTTCACTGGCGGTTTTTCAAGCCAACCGCCAGTGAACTGTCTGTTATAAATACCCCTCTTCTTCCCCCCTGACAGTGAACTGTATGCTCGCAGCCAACTTCCATTGGAGGCGATTTCGGAGGTCCAGATTTCACAAAAATATAAGGGGGGGAGGTTTTGGTCTTCATTTCTTGGAAGAAGGTGGATAAGAAAGGTTGGTTTATGTTTCTTTGTCAATTTTTGTTCATTCTTGCTCAATTTTAGCCACATTTTGGATCTAGGGTTTACATGTGAGAGAGAAGAGTATAGCTAGGTTATTTTCTCTATTTTCTCAAATGAGGTTGCTTAAGATGGTTAGTTTTTGTCTATTCCCTCTCCTTTTTCATGTTTAGTTCTCAAATAAGTTTATCCATAACACATATTTAGTTGCTTAATGAATGGTGAATGTGTTGTATGGAAGGTTGGTTTAATTATGTTTCAATTGTCAGTTATTGTTCATTTTTGCTCAATTTTAACTACATTTTGAAACTAGGCTTTCACCATGTGTTAGAGATAGGTTTGGGTATTATAATTTTTTATTGGAAGAGATAAAGTAGTCTAACTACTTTTATTGGAAGAGATAAAGTAGTCTAACTACATTTTTGGATATAGGGTTTCACATTTTAGCCACATTTTAGCCACATTTTATTGTTAGAGATAAAGTAGTCTAACTACATTTTTGGAAGAAGGTCGCTAAGAAAGGTTGTTCATGTTTCTTTTGCCAATTTTCTTTATCCATGATATATTTAGTTGTTACGAAATATTGGTATCATGTTACTTTTTTTACAGGTGATGATGGAGAGGATATCCTGGATGTATAACTTATCAAGGCTAGATCCATCATACATATCTGAGGTCCATAAGTTTATTGTTGTCGCTAAGAACCATGCTTGGAGAACAAAGACAAAGCACATATATTGTCCATGCATGGACTGCAAAAATGCTGTTGTATTTGATGACACAGAACAAATCATATCTCATCTGGTATGCCGAGGATTTGTGAAGGATTACATAATTTGGACAAAGCATGGAGAGGGTAGCTCTTCGCCTTATACAGCTGGAAACCCTGCGAACATCGACGACAGCTTTCAGTTCGTTCACGAGACACAACAACCTCTTCCACAGAGCGAACATGTAGTGCCAAATGTTACTGATCATGGTTACGCCGGAGGAAATGAACGTGAAAGAACCCATGTTCTGCCAAATGTTATGGACGAGGAAGATGCAGAGTTGTTAGAGGCAATGTTGCGTCGTTATACAGATCCATCGATGTTCTTCATGAAAGGTATGGAGTCCCTGAAGAAGGCAGCAGAAGAGCCTTTGTACGACGAGTCTAAGGGCTGTACCAAAGAGTTCACGACGCTCCGGTCTGTGTTAAAGTTGTTGATGTTAAAAGCTAGATATGGTCTGTCTGATGCTGGCTTCGATGCGTTCTTGAGTATTGTCGCAGACATGCTTCCAAAGGAGAACAAAGTGCCTGCTAACACGTACTATGCAAAGAAACTAATCAGTCCACTCACTATGGGCGTGGAGAAGATCCATGCGTGTAGAAATCACTGTATCCTTTATAGAGGTGATGATTATAAAGACTTAGAGAGCTGCCCAAAGTGTGGTGCAAGTAGGTACAGGACGAATAAAGACTATCGAGAGGAAGAGTGTGTTGCATCTGTGTCTAAAGGGAAGAAGCGCAAGAAAGCCAAAAAGAAGACTTCAAAATCCACGAGCAAAGAAAAAGAAGTAGACTATTATGCGCTCAAAAAGATTCCTGCTTTGGTGATGTGGTACCTCCCCGTCGTCGATCGATTGAGGTGTTTGTTCGCTAACCCTGAGGATGCCAAACTTATGAGCTGGCATGCTTCTGATGAGCACAAAAACGATGGGAAGCTTCGACATCCAGCCGATGGGAAGCAGTGGCAAGATTTCAATGAGAACCACCGAGACTTTGCCGATGAACCAAGAAATGTTAGGTTCGCACTAAGTACTGATGGAATGAATCCATTTGCTGAAAGGAGCAGCAAGCATAGCACATGGCCAGTGATCCTCACCATATACAACCTTCCTTCATGGTTGATGCAGAAACAGAAGTACATTTTGCTAACCATGCTTATTTCTGGACCTACACAACCTGGAGTTGATATGGATGTATTTTTAGAGCCCTTAATGGAGGATATGAAAATATTGTGGGTAACGGGTGTTCAAATGTTGGATGAGTATCGTAAAGATTCATTCAGTTGGCATCGACACCATCAGTGTTAATATACCAGCCTATGCTTTTATTGGTTCAAATCAAAAAGCCGTTGTTGCATTCGAGGACATGTGGTTAATGATGAACCTTCAGAGACTCGACGTGCAACTTGTAACCATATTTGCATTGTAAGTGTCACTCATACTCCACATATATGTGTTATTATTAGCTAGTGAGTTGTATAAATTTTCAATATCTGACATGCACGTGTGCGTTGCAGAATGCAACATGATCAGCAGGAGATCCTTTATGGTACCAATCCCAATGCTAGTGCCAGTAAAAGGGTTGGGTATCTCAACCCAATAAAGATATGCGAGGATAACCACACTTTTAGAATCGAAAAAGGCAACGAAGCATTACAGGGACTAACGGACGAAGAAATTGAAGTGCGTATCCAGGATCTGAAGAAGGATTTTGAAGCAAGATACGCCACCTACATAGGACACGCAATGCTTCAATTTCAAGACAGGGAATCTATAGTGGCCCCGTACAACTTTAAGTAAGTATGATTTTGCATAAATAAAATCAATAATTTCAATACACATGTATCACAAGTTTGATTCGTACAGGGACCACTGGATATGCTTCTTCATTTATCCTAAGGTTGGAAAGGTGCTGGTGCTCGACTCCTTGCACACCGAGCCTTCGGCCTATTCAAAATTTCTCGGCATCTTAGAGCTGTAAGCCTTTTCTATGCATGCATACTTATATCGATGAGAATTGTAGAATAACATGGTGATTCTATTTGAGATCACAGGGCATTTAGGTTTTATAAGCTACAAGGTGGAAAGTACGACACGTCCAAAAAAGGCGTGCCACTAGACATCCATTATAACTGGCCGGTAAGTATGTGAATTTATGAATACATATCATACATGTACGTACATAGGACAATGTTGCAACTAAATAACCAATCTCCCGTTATGTAGTGCCACAAGCAACCACCCGGATCGGTGCTATGTGGGTTCTACGTGTGCGAGTTCATGAGAATGAACGGATGATACATCACGAACCCTGGCAAGGTATTATTAGTAATAGTCACGTATGTATTTATGTCATTAAAGATGCAAATGTGTTATTATTGAGTATAAATAGTTGATGTTTATAAACTTCCTTTACAGCAATTTCAACAAGGAAGTCCGGAGAACTTGACTAAAGGTGCATTGTATGGCATAGTTGAGGACCTGTGCACATTCATATTGAAAGAGGTCATTCCCGCAGAAGGGAAATATCACGATGCTTCCGGAACATTAGCTTTGCCAGAGTTTAGAATACTAACAGAAATTAGTAGACTATCTCTTAGCCGAGATAATTATTAGAGCTTAAGTGAAAACTTTGATGTATATAATGTGTGATGCATACATGGTTGTAAACAAGACTTTGATGTATATAAATGTATGATAGAATTTAATTCCATGTTGCTTTTAATATCAATACTACATATTTATCAATATCAATATATATATATATATGTTTGTGTGTGTAAATATATATAAATTTCAGTACTGATTGAAAATTTAAAAAAAGGCGGGAAAACTTTCCACTGGCGGCTAAATAAAACAAACCGCCAGTGGAAATAGCATTTCCACTGGCGGTTTTCTTAATAAAACCGCCAGTGAAAATGCTATTTTCACTGGCGGTTCTTGAATAACCGCCAGTGGAAATGAAGCACTGGCGGCACTGAAAAGCGCCAGTAAAAACGTCTCTAAAACCGCCACTATAGAGGCCGTGTGTACTAGTGGAGAGCAAATGAAAATAAAAAACAACTTTCTTTTACCTTCATGCGTACGTGGTTTACGTTTTTAGACAATATATATATACGATAATACAAACATTTATATTAAGGTAATGAAAATTTTAAATGCAACAAACAATAGTCGTGGTCCACTAACCAGAGCCAGGGCATGTAGCTCCTTCTCGATTTTCCAAGTAGAAGAAATGGCTAAGAAACTGCATCATACAACGTGAGCCTCTAGAATATTAATGCAGTTAAAAGACAATATATATATAGAAAGTCGTAAAGGGACGGACTCTTCGCGAAGAGCTCGTTTCTTGATTTTTATACTTAACCCCTAAAGACTTTTCAAGAGATCGCTCAATTAATGTGGTTGTATATATCTAGGTCCTAAGACTATGGTTCGGTTTTTTAAGTATAAGAGACGGCTAAAAGACTTTATTATATAACTCAGAGACACTGGATCATCAATGCAATTAAGAAACAACATGCATAGAAAAGTCCTGAGAACATCTCTTATATTTTTTTACTTAGCCTCTTAAAGACATCTCAAGAGAAAGAGACTATGAGATTGTACATGTCCCTAGTGTGCATCCAAAAGAGACCGCTAACATGCAGCCATTGTTGAGAGCAACATTATAACCATAAAATGGGCTAGCGTCTTTTTAATTAAGACCAGCTAAGCAAATGGTTGCATGTTGGATACAGCCAACTTCCAGCTCACATATCTCATCATGCGAATATACTACTGTGCGTGCCAATTTAATTTATTAATTATATTACCACTCACGCATGCTCTTTGGAAGTACACCAAGAGAGGAAAGATTGCCTAAATTAAGAGAGAGAGAGAGAGAGAGAGAGAGAGAGAGAGAGAGAGAGAGAGAGAGATTGTAGGGTGTAGTGCGTGGTCGACGAAAGCTAAGAGAAATTGAAACAGCTTTGTCAGTGGCACATGAACGGACGAATGCAAGATTTAGAGTACATACGATCATACTATTCCTGTAGAAGTACCCCTTCTATCTTAAAATAAACCAACTTCTAAAGTTTTCTTAAGTCAAATATTTTGAATTTGGTTAAATTTTAAAATTTATTGAAAGGAACATCAATATTTACAATATCGTCAAGCTAGCATCAGATATATCATAATTTTTTTTCATAATAATCTATTTATTTGGTGACATAACTATATATCTATAAAGTTGATCAAATACAATATAGTTTTTGGTTTTTGGGTAATTTTAGTAGTTGATTTATCTTGTGATGAGGTAGTAAGTATTCGAAATATACCATAATTTTCTAAACGCTTTAGCTTGTCTAAGAGTATATCAAGAGAAAATTAAACCATAGATTAAACATCTCGTCTACTTCAATTCTTCAGCTAACTATTCTATCATCTTTGCTTGCTAAGTTGCCAATAAGCTACGTGCGCGAAGATAATTTATTGATAAAGCAAAACAGAATTTCAAAACCAGGCGTGCATCAGAATAAAATAAATAAATAAGCATATTCAAACAAAATTAAGAAGTGTGTATATATATGTATATATGGGGCAAATCAAATTAACACGGACATTGGTAAAAAAATTAAATGATATAGAGAAAATACATTTTCATTTTTGGTGTAACTAAAAACATGGTCGTCTCTATTGCATGGGGAAATCTCAAGCACTATCACTTTTTAACATAAGATATTTTATTTATTTATCACCATGCAAAACCAACACACAATCTATATACACTAACATATATATATATAGTAAAAACGTCTACTATGTACTTGCATAATAATGACTTCAATAATAGAACTTCTATGCAAGAAAACAATCAAAACATCTCATAAAAGCCATTCTAAAGAAAAACAAATGACACATAAACATATACAATGTGACATAAAGTATCAATTAAATTGGTAAAAAAATTTGTAGAGAACATGAAAGGAAACAAAACTGCTGGGAGCGCAAAGAATGATACACATATGACGTGACTAACGGACGACTCGCTATACATATAAACAGAGGTCGATCGATCTATACATGACATGCATGCTTATATACTCAGCAAATACCACGTATCATCGGCTGTAGACTCGTACGGCCACACAAATCACATAGCTGGAGCTGAGGCCCAGCACTAGCTAGGGATGGCTAGTGGTGTCACCGTCGTGATGGCCGTCGCCGCCACAAATCCCGCCATGGTTAGTCACGGCGATGAGCTCCGACAGCGCCCTGAGCAGCTCGACCCTCGCCCGGAGACGCACGATGTAGTCGGCGGTACGGAGGAGCAGGCGCTCGGCAGGCATCGCCGCGGCGCCGGGCACCAGCCGCCGGAGCTCGCGAACTTTCCGCCCCAAAGCCATCTCCCCAAGCCGCCGGCGGCGGCTTCCGTGGCACGGCGACCGACGCCTCCTTCCCTCCATGTATCTGGCAACGGCGAGTGCGAGAAGAAGATCGATCGTGCGTACGCGACGACGTGTGTGGTGTACGTCGGTGAGTGAGCTGGTCGAATAAATAGAGGCGGGAGGGCCCTCTCGGGGACTCAAATATTTTAGTAGGGGGCTGGACGCAAACGGCGGGGTGAGCTGTGGGTTGTCGCGTAGTGTGGGGCCCGCGCGTGGATGCTACCGGCTTTTGTCCTGCACACGTGTCTGACAGCTCCCTGATCACCCAGGACCGGGGAATTTAGTGTCCGATCTTTCTAATTCCCGTCTTGCCCCTCCCTCGCCTCTGCGATCTTTTGTGGGTTGGATATGTGCTCGCCTGATTCCAAGGTGAATTATGAATCCCTAAGCTTAGTTTGAGTACTCTACTATTGACCACAATCACATGTATTGAGGTGGATTGGAGTGTAAATTAAACTAATTTACGTCCCAATCCATTTCAACACATACATATTATGGTCAATACTATTAGGGGTGGAAATTTGGCTCGGGCTCGACGAGCCGGCTCGGGCTCGGTGAGGCTCGGCTCGGCTCGAGCCGGCTCGCGAGCCAAAACGAGCCCGAGCCGAGCCTGATTTTGTAGCTCGCCAGAACTGCGAGCCGAGCCGAGCCGGCTCGGTCCAGCTCGCGAGCCGGCTCGCGAGCCGAGCTAACAACGTCAAGTATACTATTATACCATATTATTGTTATGTTTTGAACTATTTTATTGAATTTCTTGAACTTGATATGTGATACACTTATATTGTAGTCTAAAAATATATTATACATAATTTTTTTATCTTATATATAATAAAAAATATATAATTTATACTCTAAACGTGATTTAGTGTGAGGCTCGCGAGCTGGCTCGAGCCGGCTCGCGAGCCGTTACCGAGCCGAGCCGAGCCTCTAGGTCGGGCTCGCAAAATGACCGAGCCGAGCCTGGCTCGACTCGCAACTGCACCGAGCCACGTCGAGCCGAGCCGAGCCGAGCTCGGCTCGGCTCGTTTCCAGCCCTAAATACTATAGTACTCAAACAAAGCCTAAATGTTGTTTGGGAGCAACTATATCACAGTAGATTGGAGGGAATAAAATCCTCTTGCTATTCAATTTTGAATACCAAAGAGATTTTAGCCCCTCCAATCCGCTCTAGTATTCGTGCTCCCAAACAAGCCATAAACGTTGGTTATAGACCTATCTAATACAACTTCACGAGCTTAAGATTTACTTAAAAATAGTTTCATTTTATAAAAATTACTTACACATTTTAGCTTCACCAATTCGGATTCGTCAAGATGGTGAAGCTCATCAAATAAATGCTTCATAAAAACATATTCCATACCTCCTAGTGAATTTAAGTGAAAATTACCCACCAATGTTACGATTACTGAAAGTCCCCTAGAGGGGGTGAATAGACGAAACCTAAAAATTACAAACTTTAAACATAAACTTCACCTCGGATTAGCATTAGAACAAGTATAAAGAAAATCGGAGTGCAAGAGAGGAGTTCTTCTTGCTTAGAGTTGCTCGCTGATTACTTTTGGAGCTATCTCAAAACGATCACAAGTAAGAGAACATGAGAGAGGGGAGAGGAAGAACTAAATTGCAAAGTAATGATTTACACAAGGAACACGACGATTTGTTTCCCGAGGTTCCGCTTCTAAGAACGTATGTCCCCATTGTGGAGTTCAATAAGGATGAGTCTCTTTCAACCCTTTAGCTCTCTCAAGCGGTCATGGAGACCGATTGAGTTTTTCCTTCACTTCACTAGGACATCAAGTCCCGCAAGGACCTCCACACAAATAGGGAGTCTCTTACTTTGCTTTACAACAATGAGAATGGGGGAGAAAGTGAGAATGGAACTCAAATAAAGATCACAAGAACTTGCAACACTCGAATGTAGTAGCTGCTAAGTCTCTCAAACTTAAATCAGTCGAATGCGACGCGCAAATGACTTTGAATGCGTGGGAGAGGTTGCACTTGATGCATAGTAGGTTGGAGTAGTTCTTATGTCTTTAATGTGCTGCTTGGAGGGTATTTATAGCCCCCAACAACCAAAAGATCCATTGGATGAAAGCAGTAAATTATGCATAGTCGGGTGGTGCACCAGACCACCTATAGTGCCGATCCAATACACTACTAGACCTTATCAAGACTATCATTGCAGGTAGTCATTCTGTCTGGCAGAGCTGATCGTTGGCGATGTCAGACAGTTCGGTGTTCCAGTGGTGCGCCAGCCTCCGAAATGCATTTTTACATGCTCCCTTTATACGGTCCAGATAGGCATCAGACCGGACCGGTGCCCCAACTCCAAAATGTCTAGAAAGCACCCTCTCTTCATAGACGGTTCGGTGCACCAGCCTGAGAAAGGCCGAGGCTTGGCCTCCCTGCGGATATGGTCTGGTGGTGCGCCAGACTCTAGACCATTTTCTTCTTTCATGACAAAATCTTCTTCAAATGATTTTGACTGGTCTTGAGGATGTTCCTATGACTTACAAAAATATACGTAGTGACCTTCCAACTAGTCCAAGTCATGGAATTTGATTGTTTTTGTGTCACTAACTCATATTCCTGTTATTGCTCAAACTAGATCCAAAAGTGGGAATTATTGAATCTTGTGATATCCTGGCCCCTAGGATGGGATATCCTGGCCCAAGGCTTAATAGAATTAATAGTGTGCTTGGCTTGAAGCAATTTGGGATGGGTGACCGACTGGAAAGTTTTCTTGGGTGCGCATGAGTGAGGACAAAGTGTGCACAAAAGACCCGTGTTGGCCTGTGGGGACAATATATGATCCTAGAGAGCTGCTAGGAGTAAGTACCGCTGGTCTAGGGATTGGACGGGGTGTTACAAGTGGTATTAGAGCCGACCCTCGCGGTTTCACGGGCGTGTGTGGGTTAGGGGTTTGGATATATGGCGTAAGGCGCATGAGGGCCCGGAGTGGTCACAAGGCATGGCATATGACGACACTAGACACACAGACGTGGCTAAGAGGAGAGGTTCCTAGATTGGGGTTGACCGACGAGGACGTCAGTCTTCTAGGGGGGGGGGGTGGATTGTGATATCTTGGCCCCTGGGATGGGATATCCTGGCCCAAGGCTTAATAGAATTAATAGTGTACTGATACCAACAAGGTGCATCTTCTTTTTCGGAAGCCTATCTCGAAAGAACCTCCAAGTTAAGCGTGTTTGGCTTGGAGCAATTTGGGATGGGTGACCGACTGGGAAGTTTTCTCGGGAGCGCATGAGTGAGGACAAAGTGTGCACAAAAGACCCATGTTGGTCTGTGGGGACAATATATGGTCCTTGAGAGCTGCTAGGAGTAAGTACCGCCGGTCTAGGGATTGGACGGGGTGTTACAAATCTGAGCTATCCAACCTTTTTAGTTGAATCAAATAAGTTCCTAGGGGTGTATACAACTTATCTAAAGTATAGAACTAGGCAAGGTTCCTCTATTCCATGTTTTACCCCTTTTTGGTTGGTTTTGAGCTGTTTCTGACTTAGAATATGAATTTATGGACTTATGAACTTATGGATAAAAGACTAAGTATACTAGGTAGTCCTTAAGATTGTGATGGTCATCGAGCACCAAAATCAATTAGAGAAAATGGTTAAGGTCATTTCCTTTCAATCTCCACCTTTTTGGTGATTGATGCAAATATAAACCGAAGCAAATATGAAGTATAGAATTGTAACTAGTTTGCAATTCAAACAAGTGTTCATAAGCTAGTAGAATGAAGACAGTTCTAAGTGAATATGAGTGTTTTTGACATAGTTAACATTTTGGACCACATTTACACCACTTGGCTTGATTTTGCAAATCTTTTGGTAAAATCTTTTCAATTTCGTTTGCATTTGGCCAAAGGTATAAGGATAATATTTTCAAAAGCATTTCTAAGTTTGAAAGATTCTCCCCCTTATCAAATGCTTTTCCTTTGGCCAAATAAAAGCTCCTTTGAATAAATACTCCATTTTGGCATAAATAGGTTTTCTCCTCTTAGCTGTCAAGAAGGCTTTCATAAATGTAATAATACCAATTTGGAAAATTAATAGTTTTGAAAACAGGGTGGTGCTGTGGTCCTTTTGGTTTGGCCTAGTAATTTCTCCCCCTTTGGCATTAAGCTCCAAGAAACGAAGAAATCTAGAGGCCTCGAAAAACAAAGATATGAAATTAAGTATAAGAGTTGGGCAAAGAGTGTTTGATACCGAACGGATTTGTAGTGGAAGAGTTCACTTTGGCTGCAACTCCATTTCCCTTTCAATCTAAGACTAAGTATAGAGATACACTTGGAAGCACATTAGTCTTAGCCTTGGCACAAGAAGAATAAGAAATATGCATTCATACCAAGTGAAAGAGATAATGATGATCAAAGGTATGATAATTGAGCAATGTGTGCAATATTTTAATCAAGGTTTAAAGAATCTAAGACATTTAGTTCACTCCTAAGCTCACAAAATCTTTTCTCATCTAGGGGCTTGGTGAAGATATCGACTAGCAGTTTATGGGTGCTAACATGGCCAATTACGATATCTCCCATTTGTGAGTGGTCTCTCAGGAAGTGATACCAGATGTCTATGTGATTAGCGCGACTATGTTCAACAGGATTCTCTGCCATATGGATAACACTCTCACTATCACATAGGAGAGGGACTTTGCTCAATTGGTAGCCATAGTCCCTAAAGGTTTGCCTCATCATGAGTAATTGTGCACAACAATGCCCTGCAGCAATGTACTCGGACTCGATGGTGGATAGAGCAACCGAGTTTTATTTCTTTGGAGCCCAAGACACCAGAGATCTCCCGAAAAATTAACAAGTCCCTGATGTACTCTTTTTATCTACCTTATATCTGACATAATCAACATCTGAATACCTGATGAGATCAAAGTGTGAACCCTTGGGGTACCAAATCCCAAAGTTAGGAGTATGAACTAAATATCTCAAGATTCTTTTCATGGCCCTTAGGTTTCATTTCATAGGGTCGACTTGGAATCTTGCACACATGTATACTGAAAGCATAATATTTGGTCTAGAAGCACATAAGTAGTGATCCTATCATAGACCAGTATTCCTTTTGATCTACCGAGTTACCTCCTGTGTTGAGGTTGAGATGCCCATTTATCCCCATAGGAGCCTTGATGGATTTGGCGTCCTTCATCCCAAACTTCTTGAGTATGTCTTGAGTGTACTTTGTTTGGCTGATGAAGGTTCCCTCCTGGAGTTGCTTGATTTGGAATTCGAGGAAATACTTTAACTCCCCCATCATGGACATATCCAATTATGTATCATAATCCTACTAAACTCTTCACAAGATGACTTGTTAGTAGAACCAAATATATTATCATCAACATAAATTTCACATATAAACAAGTGTTTGTCAAATGTTTTAGTGAAGAGAGTAGGATGTACTTTACCGACTTTGAAACCA
The DNA here is from genome assembly GCA_029449295.1 of Zea luxurians. Classification (NCBI taxonomy): domain Eukaryota; kingdom Viridiplantae; phylum Streptophyta; class Magnoliopsida; order Poales; family Poaceae; genus Zea; species Zea luxurians. Next base: position 123,139,059 of record JAOPSE010000001.1, read on the forward strand.
TCTGCAATAAAAAAGTCTCTCAGCATTCATACCAGCTTGATTCAAATGCCTCCTCTGCTTTCAAACTAGACTTAGACAGTTGCAAAGCACACACTCTTTCGTTAGAGATGGTCGAAGAACAATCTGTCCTAGGGTGCTCTTAGCACCTTCGTTGGATGCGCTAGAGACAAGACTTGATGCTCCGACTGAGACAGTAGAGGGCACCACCTGCCAGACCGAAGCTGGTGCTGTGGATCTTTTTGAGGATAGCGAGGATATTGATATTGAGGAAGACATCACCATCATTCGTCCAACAAAACTGAGTCATGTGGACTTCGGCAAATTGAAGACCAAAGAGGGGCACATTGAGGTACTTAATCGATTTGGTTATATTGACTAGGTCCGACTAGGAGGGGATGATTTAGTGCCAAAGCCGAAGGAAGACGAAGTTGTTGTCTTCCGAAGCTTCCTAAGAGCTAAGCTTAGATTTCCATTACATAAGGCAGTAGTTGCTATTCTGAAGAGATTTAACATATACCTTCATCAACTTACACCAAACACCATAGTGCGCTTAGGAATTTTCATCTAGGTTGTGCGAAGCCAAGGCGTTGAGCTCGATGTTGAATCTCTTTGCGAGGCATTTTGTCAGATACATGAATTACTCTTTCAGACGAAGGCAACTAGAGGCCTTCACAATAACTTCGGTTGTTATAATTTTGCCTACAGGATAGGTGCCATGTTTTTGAATGAGTAGACAAAGGAGTGGTTTTACATGAAGAATGACTCAAAGGAGCAATTTGATATAAAGGGAATCATTCAAATCCCTATTCACACATGCTTTGGCTATAAAAAAACCAACTTGTTATATCAACTCCGAAGCTCAAGCTACTATGGTTGCCTTCAATGTCGTTTACACATATATTGGGACAAGTGATCTTGTTCTTGAATTTTTAGCATTTAAAATATGACCATTAAGGGTAGGGTGGGAGATGTCGAAGATGTCTGAAAAGGATATTGTCGGAGAGGAAATCTCCGGCCGGGTGGCGGAGTGCACCCGCCCTAAATCCTAAGATGAGGAGGGGCCTAGGCGTTTAGCTTGTTAGAGATTGGGGGGATGAGCACACAAGAACATGCAAGGGTTTAGAGTGGTTCAGGCCACCGGAGCGTAATACTCTACTCCACTGTGTATTGTATTGCTCGTGAGCTTGAGTGCTGGATGATTCCCCCTTTTTCCTCTTTCTCTTTTCTCCCTCCTCAAAACGTTGCATGCCTCCCCTTTTTATAGCTCAAAGGGGGGGCACGTACAAGGGTGCTGAGCCCCGACATGTGGGCCCAGGGACATAACAGATGTAATACTTGGAGCGACTAATGTTCGTCCCTCGTGCAATCTCCCTTGCGCCCTGATATCCGTGATCTACGTAGCATTGGCGTGTAGGGGAAGCTTCCCTGGTAACGCATGTGTGATGATGGATGAGCACAGTGCACCACGCAGCACGGGTGTACTGTTTGGCAATGGACAGGCCCACTGCCTGTAGGATGGCCTGGACGCCGCCTGCCAGCTGAGTGGACAGGACACATTAAATGCTAAAAAGGCACATCACCCGTCAGCGAGATAGTTAGGTGGCGTGTCTTCTCTGTAATAAATGCAGAGACAGCGCGACCCAGAGGTCTTACGTCAGGCTCCGCCCGCTGGCTTACGTCACGCGTGGTAGGCCACGTGGCAGCATCGGGTCTTCGCCTAGGCGGGGAGCAGTAGCGCCATGCGGACAGGTCCACGCCAGGCTAGGCCTGGACACATGTCGGCACCAGACCCTAGCCTGAGCAAGGCCTGGGTATTCCCTGCCCCTGAGTCCCGGGGCCCGGCTGAGGGTAGTCCGAATCCCATGCAGAGGGGTCCGGGACCCGACCCAGAGGTCTAGGCTGCACTCGCGGGGTTGCTGGGTCTTGCTCCGGGGGTCTGGCCCACATGTACAGGGGTCCGACACTTTCCCATGGGGGTCTAGACCCACTGTTGGCACCTTGGAGTGTATCGCTTTTTCTGGCCACATGGTGACCCTGGAGCCATCCATGTGGTGGAGTCGGGTGTTGTTCCCTACTCAACTAGAGATAGTCGCGTGGGCACCGCGCCCTCATGCTGTAGCAAGGGGTACCCCTGATCCAGGGTACCGACAGTGGCCCCCGGGCCCACCTTAGGGGAGGATACGAGCCTGCAGGTGGGGCCAAAGCTTGTACCTTGCGTCAACTTGGCATGACCAGAGACTGAGGCGCCTCCTCTACGCGCGCTGCATTAACTCGGCGAGCCCACGCTATTAGCCTACCATCGGTCATATCAACTGTCGCGCCTGTTCCCGCGGCTGACTGACCTGTGGTCTTTGCACTCGATGGCTTTACTGGGCCATGCGTGGGGTGCCTTGGTACCACTGCATTTGGTTTCGAAAATTTCACCTTCTCTGTCTTCTGTGGCAGTCCCGAGGAGGCATGGCATTGGCGCGAGCAGCGGTTTGACTTTTCTGCACCGAGGAACCGGCGCCCAAAGAGTATGACCCGTGGGCCTGGGCCCCCGTGCCAGAGGCTAGGCTGCTGCTTTCGGCGGAGGCGAAGAGGCGCAACGATTTGCTCCTTGTGTGGTGGCTCACCTTCTCCGCACTCGGAGACCAGCGCACCAGCTGTATGACTTGTGGGGCTGGGGCCCCGCGTCTTTGGTTGGGTACGCCGGTGTGCCTTGGGGGAGACTTCCTGTAACACCACTGGTGTTACTGCAACTAAAACTTGAGCATGGCATCATAAACATTGGCATTGCATATGTTTGACACACCTAGAGTGCATTCACTAGGTAAAAATTTCAAACAAGTTGTATTATTATAAAATTTTGCAAATAGAACCCTGGATAGGGAACTTAACTCTAAAAAGGGATTATAGGGGGTAAAACCTAACCAAATTGAGAAAACCTAAAAGCTTTAGGGGAATAGTCATAAAATGTTACCAAAAATGAACTTGAATCACATTTATACCCCTGAGATACCAAAAACCCCATTTGAACCCTGGAAAACCCTAAGTCCAAACCCTAGGGGCCTATGTGCAAAAATTGTGCACATTTGGACTAAAGTGTAAAAACTACTATATTAAGGCATATAAGGTCACATGGTTCACATTTGGGAAGATTTGCAAGCCAAACCCTAAGTTTTGGATTCATTTGCAAAAAGGACCCAAATTGAGATTTCACTCTAAGTCTGAATTTCAGATTTGTGGGCTCAACTTTGGAGCCTTGTAACTTTCAAATTATAGGGTTTTTGCCCTATGTCACCACATCAAAGTTATAGACCAATCAGAGGAGAACAACTTTGCTTAAGAATGTGAGCTCAGTTGTTGAGAAAAATCTAGAGTTAATTAAGCCCAAAGTTGGACTGTCAGGTTACTAAGGTCTAAATTTTCAGACAGACAGTGCAACCATTGAGACTTTGAGCATGAATTCAACTAGGATCAAGCAAGAATCTGCCCATGACAGCTATGACAAATTTGTAGCTGGTTTGTAGCTCTACAATATTGCTGCAGATCACTGGTTGTGTTGCCATACGAATCTGAGAGTAAATCATGCTCCAAGTCGCTCTGTCAGTTCATCTGATGAGAGATCGCCATGGTACAGTGTACTCTGCAGATCAGAACGCCAGCACAGCAAATCTCACCGCCGACGACTCCCTCCGCCGTGATTCATGTCATCGGCGTCGGGATTCGTGTCTGAGCGGATGAATAGCATCGCGGGGTAAGGGGATCTTCGCCGCCGGTGACCTGGAAGCCACTCCGGCTAGCCGCGGTTCCTCTCCCCTTTCTCACCGTCCCTCGGATTAGAATCTCACCGCCGTTGTGCCGTCGCCGTTGTCCGCCGCGTGTCTGCCCCTTTCCACCGCATCGCCGCGACTTACTCTCGCCCTCCGTTGATCGCCGGAGCAGTTGCCACGACACTGGACACCCAGCCGCTGCACCAGTGAACTCTTTCTTTCTCTGGCCGCCGCGCGTCTCGCTCAATTCACCGGCCACCACTTGCGAGTCCTATAAATTGAGCCCCCCGCTAGCCTCGCAAGGTCATCCCCCACCCAGCCACCGTGAATCGCTAGCAATCTACCGCAGAGAGCTTGAATTTTGAATTTGCCCCAAATCAGTCTCCGCCGCCGTGAAGAACAGCTCGCCGCGGCCAGCTCGATTCAGGTTAGCTCGCGTCCCTCTGTTGCTTGTTCTTGCTGAGAGCACCTAGAGGGGGGGGTGAATAGGTGATCCTGTAACACTTCAAAAACTTAAGCCACAAAACTTGGTTACTTGTTAGCACAGTAATATGCCAAGTGGCTAGAGAAGGATCGTCGCTGTCGTAGTAGACAATTTCCTTGATGCGCCTTGTCTTCTTCTTCCTCCCGTCTTTTCTTTTGTGGCCCGAGCCTGAGTCGGTGGGCCTGTCATCATTGGGCTCGTTGACGAAGGACTCCTTCTCCTTGTCGTTGATCACCATCCCCTTGCCTTTAGGATCCATCTCTTCAGGCGGTTAGTCCCTTTCTTGAAGAGAACGACTCTGATACCAATTGAGAGCACCTAGAGGGGGGGGGGGTGAATAGGTGATCCTGTAACACTTCAAAAACTTAAGCCACAAAACTTGGTTACTTGTTAGCACAGTAATATGCCAAGTGGCTAGAGAAGGATCTCAACACAACACAATAACCAAAAGATATCAATCACAGAGATGGCACAGTGGTTATCCCGTGGTTCGGCCAAGACCAACGCTTGCCTACTCCACGTTGTGGCGTCCCAACGGACGAGGGTTGCAATAAACCCCTCTCAAGCGGTCCAAAGACCAACTTGAATACCACGGTGTTGCTTTGCTTCTCTTAATCCCGTTTGCGAGGAATCTCCACAGCTTGGAGCCTCTCGCCCTTACACAAGATGTTCACGAAGAATCACAGAGCAAGGGAGGGATTAGCAACTCACACACGACACAAAGATCACAGCGAATACGCACACGCAAAACTCAGACTTGAGCTCAAGAGACTAGCACACTAGAACGGAGCTCAAATCACTAAAATGTCGAACAAGTGCGCAAGAATGAAGTATGAGTGATCAATGATGCTCAAAGGATGCTTGGTATACTCCTTCATGCGCCTAGGGGTCCTTTTTATAGCCCCAAGGCAGCTAGGAGCCGTTGAGCACAAGTTTGGAAAGCCATTCTTGCCTTCTGTCATCGGGGGCACCGGACAGTCCGGTGCACACCGGACACTGTCCGGTGCCCGATTTCCTTCCTTAAATAGCGAAGCCGACCGTTGGCAGCCTGAGAGCCGTTGGCGCACCGGACATGTCCGGTGCCGTCTTCTAGCCGTTGGCTCGGCCACGTGTCCCGCGCAGATTGCGCGGCCGACCGTTGGCTCACCGGACAGTCCGGTGCACACCGGACAGTCCGGTGAATTATAGCCGTACGTCGCCGGTGAATTCCCGAGAGCAGCCACTTCGCTCGAGCCAGCCTGACGCACCGGACACTGTCCAGTGCACCACTGGACAGTCCGGTGCTTGCAGACTCAGCAGATTCTTGGCTGCTCGAGCCAAGATATTTCCAATTGGATTTTTCCTATTTCCAGCACTTAGACACAATACATTAGTCCAAAAAACAATGTACTAAGTCTGAGAAACATACCTTAATTCTTGATTTGTACCTTGTCCACCTTTTTACACTTAGGCACTTGTGTTGGACACTAAATCACCAAAATACTTAGAAATGGCCCAAGGGCACATTTCCCTTTCAATCTCCCCCTTTTTGGTGATTTATGCCAACACAACATAAAGCAAGTAGAACAAGTACAAAATCAAATCAAATAAGAACTCAAAATTGTTTTGATTCAATTTTGACATATATGGATCACTCTATGCCACCACTTGGTTTGTTTTTGCAAATCAAACTCAAATTTCTATCTCTAAGTCAAACACACATGTTAAGACATACAGAGAGTCATTCTAAGAGAAATTGACTTAAGATTTCAAAAACTCCCCCTTGTTCCCATAATCAATACTTCTCCCCACAAGAAGCCAACTTTTGACAAGAGAGACAACAAAAGAGTTTTGACAAACCAAAAGCTCTATTCTACTATTTTCAAAATCTCTCAAGTGGTAGCTGATCCATTTATCGCTTTGGCCTTTATTTTCTCCCCCTTTGGCATCAAGCACCAAAACGGGATCAATCTTGGCCCTTTAACCCCATTGCCTCACCAAAATCTTCAAATAAGAACACAAAGGCAATAAGAGTATGAAGATGAACTTGGAAAAGTTACTCTTTTCATCGGAGTGCAGTGGAAGTCTTGCATGGTCCAAGTCCACCTTTTCCCTTTCAATTTTCCTTGGAGACTAAAACAACGAAACTCAAGTACATGGTTAGTCTCAAAGGGTCAAGTTGTAGCACAGCTCCCCCTAAATATGTGCATTACTTGCAAACAGGACTTGTGAGGTCCAGGGAGTGTTTGTACAACTTGAGCACCACAATAAGCAACAAAATGCAGAATGAACATGATCAAAGGCATAAACACATGTATGCTACATTTCAATCCAAGTTCCGCGAATCTAAGATATTGAGCTCACTACGCAGCCTGCAAAAGGTCTTCTCATCTAGAGGCTTGGTAAAGATATCGGCTAGCTGGTTCTCGGTGCTAACATGAAACACTTCGATATCTCCCTTTTGCTGGTGGTCTCTCAAAAAGTGATGCCGGATGTCAATGTGCTTTGTGCGGCTGTGCTCAACAGGATTTTCCGCTATTCGGATAGCACTCTCATTGTCACATAGGAGTGGGACTTTGCTCAGATTGTAGCCAAAGTCCCTGAGGGTTTGCCTCATCCAAAGTAGTTGCGCACAACACTGTCCTGCGGCAACGTACTCGGCCTCAGCGGTGGATAGGGCAACAGAGGTTTGTTTCTTAGAGTTCCATGACACCAGGGACCTTCCTAAGAATTGGCACGTCCCCGATGTACTCTTCCTATCGACCTTACATCCAGCATAGTCGGAATCTGAGTACCCAATCAAGTCAAAGTTAGACCCCTTTGGATACCAGATCCCGAAGCAAGGCGTAGCGACTAAATATCGAAGAATTCGCTTCACAGCCACTAAGTGACACTCCTTCGGATCGGATTGAAATCTAGCACACATGCATACGCTAAGCATAATATCCGGTCTACTAGCACATAAATAAAGCAAAGAACCTATCCTGGACCGGTATGCTTTTTGATCAACGGACTTACCTCCTTTGTTGAGGTCGGTGTGTCCGTCGGTTCCCATCGGCGTCTTTGCGGGCTTGGCGTCCTTCATCCCAAACCTCTTTAGCAAATCTTGTGTGTACTTTGTTTGGGAGATGAAGGTGCCGTCCTTGAGTTGCTTCACTTGGAACCCAAGGAAGTAGGTCAACTCGCCCATCATGGACATCTCGAATTTCTGCGTCATCACCCTGCTAAACTCTTCACAGGACTTTTGGTTAGTAGAACCAAATATTATGTCGTCGACATAAATTTGGCACACAAAAAGATCACCATCGCAAGTCTTAGTAAAAAGAGTTGGATCGGCTTTCCCAACCTTGAAAGCATTAGCAATTAAAAAGTCTCTAAGGCATTCATACCATGCTCTTGGGGCTTGCTTAAGTCCATAGAGCGCCTTAGAGAGCTTACACACGTGGTCGGGGTACCGTTCATCCTCGAAGCCGGGGGGCTGCTCCACGTACACCTCCTCCTTGATCGGCCCGTTGAGGAAAGCGCTCTTCACATCCATTTGGTACAACCTGAAAGAATGGTGAGCGGCATATGCTAGCAAGATACGAATTGATTCTAGCCTAGCCACAGGAGCAAAAGTCTCCTCAAAGTCCAAACCTGCGACTTGGGCATAACCTTTTGCCACAAGTCGAGCCTTGTTCCTCGTCACCACCCCATGCTCGTCCTATTTGTTGCGGAACACCCACTTGGTTCCCACAACATTTTGCTTGGGACGAGGCACCAGTGTCCAAACTTCGTTGCGCTTGAAGTTGTTGAGTTCCTCCTGCATGGCCAAAACCCAGTCCGGATCTAGCAAGGCCTCTTCTACCCTGAAAGGCTCAATAGAAGAGACAAAAGAGTAATGCTCACAAAAATTAACTAATCTTGAGCAAGTAGTTACTCCCTTGCTAATATCACCCAATATCTGGTCGACGGGATGATCCCTTTGAATTGTTGCTCGAACTTGGGTTGGAGGTGCCTGAGGTGCTTCTTCCTCTTGAACATCCTGTGCTCCCCCTTGATCATGTGCCTCCACTTGAGGTACCTGTTCGTCATCTTGGGTTGGGGGATGCACTAAAGTTGAGGAAGACGGTTGATCTTGCTCCAATTGTTCCTGAGGCCGTACATCTTCAATCACCATGGTGCGTATCGCGGCTGTTGGAACGTCTTCTTCATCTACATCATCAAGATCAACAACTTGCTCTCTTGGAGAGCCATTAGTCTCATCAAATACAACGTCGCTAGAGACTTCAACCAAACCCGATGATTTGTTGAAGACCCTATACGCCTTTGTATTTGAATCATAACCTAATAAAAATCCTTCTACGGCTTTGGGAGCAAATTTGGAATTCCTACCCTTCTTCACTAGAATGTAGCATTTACTCCCAAAAACACGAAAATACGATACATTAGGTTTGTTACCGGTTAGCAGCTCATACGACGTCTTCTTGAGGAGGCGGTGAAGGTAGACCCTGTTGATGGCGTGGCAAGCCGTGTTCACGGCTTCCGACCAAAAGCACTCGGGGGTCTTGAATTCTCCAAGCATAGTCCTCGCCATATCTATGAGCGTCCTGTTCTTCCTCTCTACCACACCATTTTGCTGAGGTGTGTAGGGAGCGGAGAACTCGTGCTTGATCCCCTCCTCCTCAAGGAACTCCTCCACTTGAAGATTCTTGAATTCGGTCCCGTTGTCACTCCTTATCTTCTTCACCTTGAGCTCAAACTCATTTTGAGCTCTCCTTAGGAAGCGCTTGAGGGTCCCTTGGGTTTCAGACTTATCCTGCAAAAAGAACACCCAAGTGAAGCGGGAAAAGTCATCAACGATAACTAGACCATACTTACTTCCTCCTATGCTCAGATAGGCGACGGGTCCGAAGAGGTCCATATGCAGCAGCTCCAGATGTCTTGACGTGGTCATCACATTCTTGCTGTGATGCGCTCCTCCTACTTGTTTTCCTGCTTGACAAGCTGCACAAGGTCTATCTTTTTCGAAATGAACATTGGTTAGACCTATCACGTGTTCTCCCTTTAGAAGCTTGTGAAGGTTCTTCATCCCCACATGTGCTAAGCGGCGATGCCACAACCAGCCCATGCAAGTCTTAGCCATTAAGCATGCATCTAGACCGGCCTCTTCTTTTGCAAAATCGACTAAGTAAAGTTTGCCGTCTAGTACACCCTTAAAAGCTAGTGAACCATCACATCTTCTAAAGACAGACACATCTACATTTGTAAATAGACAGTTATATCCCATATTGCATAGTTGACTAACAGATAGCAAATTATATCCAAGAGACTCTACTAAAAACACATTAGAGATAGAGTGCTCATTTGAGATTGCAATTTTACCTAACCCTTTTACCTTGCCTTGATTCCCATCACCGAATATTATTGAATCTTGGGAATCCTTATTCTTGACGTAGGAGTTGAACATCTTCTTCTCCCCCGTCATATGGTTTGTGCATCCGCTGTCGATAATCCAGCTTGAACCCCCGGATGCATAAACCTGCAAGGCAAATTTAGGCTTGGGTCTTAGGTACCCAACTCATGTTGGGTCCTACAAGGTTAGCACAAATATCCTTAGGGACCCAAATGCAAGTTTTGTCTCCCTTGCATTTTGCCCCTAATTTTCTAGCAACTATCTTCCTATCCTTTCTACAAATAGCAAAAGAAGCATTTAAAGCATGATATATTGTAGAAGGTTCATTTACTTTCCTAGGAACATTAACAACATTTCTCCTAGGCATATTATGAACAACACTTCTCCTACCAACATTTCTATCATGCATATAAGAAGAACTAGAAGCAAACATGGTATGAGAATCAAAGGCATTATATGCATTACAACTCCTATAAGCATTTCTAGATTGTCTCCTATCATGGTACATAAAGGCATGGTTCTTTTGCACACTACTAGCCATAGGGGCCTTCCCTTTCTCCTTGGCGGAGATGGGAGCCTTATGGCTTGTCAAGTTCTTGGCTTCCCTCTTGTAGCCAAGTCCATCCTTAATTGAGGGGTGTCTACCAATCGTGTAGGCATCCCTTGCAAATTTTAGCTTGTCAAATTCATTCTTGCTAGTCTTAAGTTGGGCATTAAGACTAGCTAATTCCTCATTTAATTTGGAAATTGAAACTAAATGATCACTACAAGCATCAATGTCAAAATCTTTACACCTATTACAAGTTTTAACAATTTCTACACAAGAATTAGATTTGCTAGCTACTTCTAGTTTAGCATTTAAATCATCATTAACACTGTTTAAAGTAGCAATGGTTTCATGACAAGAAGATAATTCACTAGAGAGCATTTCATTCCTTTTGATTTCAAGAGCAAGAGATTTTTGTGCACTAACAAATTTATCATGCTCCTCATATAAAAGATCCTCTTGTTTTTCTAGTAACCTATTCTTGTCATTCAAAGCATCAATCAACTCATTAATCTTATCAATTTTAGATCTATCTAATCCCTTGAATAAGCATGAGTAATCTATCTCATCATCATCACTAGACTCATCCTCACTTGAAGAAGCATAAGTACTAGTATCATGAGTGCTTACTTTCTTCTCTCTTGCCATGAGGCAAGTGTGACGCTCGTTAGGGAAGAGGGTCGATTTGTTGAAGGCGGTGGCGGCGAGTCCCTCATTGTCAGAGTCGGAGGAGGAGCAATCTGAATCCCACTCCTTGCCTAGATGTGCCTCGCCCTTTGCCTTCTTGTATGCCTTCTTCTTCTCCCTCTTGCTTCCTTGGTCCTGTTCACTATCATTGTCGGGACAGTTAGCAATAAAATGACCAAGCTTACCGCATTTGAAGCATGAGCGCTTCCCCTTGGCTTTGGTCTTGCTTGGCTGCCCCTTGCGACCTTTAAGCGCCGTCTTGAAGCGCTTAATGATGAGGGCCATCTCCTCATCATTGAGTCCGGCCGCCTCAACTTGTGCCACCTTGCTTGGTAGCGCCTCCTTGCTCCTTGTTGCCTTGAGAGCAATGGGTTGAGGCTCATGACTAGGACCGTTCAACGCGTCGTCCACGTATCTTGCCTCCTTGATCATCATTCGCCCGCTTACGAACTTCCCAAGAACTTCTTCGAGCGACATCTTGGTGTACCTGGGATTTTCACGTATATTGTTCACCAAATGAGGATCAAGAACGGTAAATGACCTTAGCATTAGGCGGACGACGTCGTGGTCCGTCCATCGCGTGCTCCCGTAGCTCCTTATTTTGTTGATAAGGGTCTTGAGCCGGTTGTATGTTTGTGTCGGCTCCTCGCCCCTTATCATCGCGAACCGTCCAAGCTCGCCCTCTACCAACTCCATTTTGGTGAGCAAGGTGACGTCGTTTCCCTCATGAGAGATCTTGAGGGTGTCCCAGATCTGCTTGGCATTGTCCAAGCCGCTCACCTTGTGATACTCGTCCTTGCACAAAGAGGCTAGCAACACAGTAGTAGCTTGTGCATTTTTGTGAATCTGTTCATTAATAAACACAGGGCTATCCGAGCTATCAAATTTCATTCCACTTTCCACAATCTCCCAAATGCTTGGATGGAGAGAAAACAGGTGAGTACGCATTTTGTGGCTCCAAAATCTGTAATCCTCTCCATCAAAGTGAGGGGGCTTGCCAAGTGGAATAGGGAGCAATTGAGTATTTGAACTATGCGGGATGCGCGAATAATCGAAAGAAAAGTTTGAGTTAACCGTCTTTCGTCTATCGTAGTCGTCGTCGTCCTTTTGGGAGGAGGAAGATTCGTCGCTGTCGTAGTAGACAATTTCCTTGATGCGCCTTGTCTTCTTCTTCCTCCCGTCTTTTCTTTTGTGGCCCGAGCCTGAGTCGGTGGGCCTGTCATCATTGGGCTCGTTGACGAAGGACTCCTTCTCCTTGTCGTTGATCACCATCCCCTTGCCTTTAGGATCCATCTCTTCAGGCGGTTAGTCCCTTTCTTGAAGAGAACGGCTCTGATACCAATTGAGAGCACCTAGAGGGGGGGGGGGTGAATAGGTGATCCTGTAACACTTCAAAAACTTAAGCCACAAAACTTGGTTACTTGTTAGCACAGTAATATGCCAAGTGGCTAGAGAAGGATCTCAACACAACACAATAACCAAAAGATATCAATCACAGAGATGGCACAGTGGTTATCCCGTGGTTCGGCCAAGACCAACGCTTGCCTACTCCACGTTGTGGCGTCCCAACGGACGAGGGTTGCAATCAACCCCTCTCAAGCGGTCCAAAGACCAACTTGAATACCACGGTGTTGCTTTGCTTCTCTTAATCCCGTTTGCGAGGAATCTCCACAGCTTGGAGCCTCTCGCCCTTACACAAGATGTTCACGAAGAATCACAGAGCAAGGGAGGGATTAGCAACTCACACACGACACAAAGATCACAGCGAATACGCACACGCAAAACCCAGACTTGAGCTCAAGAGACTAGCACACTAGAACGGAGCTCAAATCACTAAAATGTCGAACAAGTGCGCAAGAATGAAGTATGAGTGATCAATGATGCTCAAAGGATGCTTGGTATACTCCTTCATGCGCCTAGGGGTCCCTTTTATAGCCCCAAGGCAGCTAGGAGCCGTTGAGCACAAGTTTGGAAAGCCATTCTTGCCTTCTGTCATCGGGGGCACCGGACAGTCCGGTGCACACCGGACACTGTCCGGTGCCCGATTTCCTTCCTTAAATAGCGAAGCCGACCGTTGGCAGCCTGAGAGCCGTTGGCGCACCGGACATGTCCGGTGCACACCGGACAGTCCGGTGCCGTCTTCTAGCCGTTGGCTCGGCCACGTGTCCCGCGCAGATTGCGCGGCCGACCGTTGGCCCGGCCGACCGTTGGCTCACCGGACAGTCCGGTGCACACCGGACAGTTCGGTGAATTATAGCCGTACGTCGCCGGTGAATTCCCGAGAGCAGCCACTTCGCTCGAGCCAGCCTGACGCACCGGACACTGTCCGGTGCACCACCGGACAGTCCGGTGCTTGCAGACTCAGCAGATTCTTGGCTGCTCGAGCCAAGATATTTCCAATTGGATTTTTCCTGTTTCCAGCACTTAGACACAATACATTAGTCCAAAAAACAATGTACTAAGTCTGAGAAACATACCTTAATTCTTGATTTGTACCTTGTCCACCTTTTTACACTTAGGCACTTGTGTTGGACACTAAATCACCAAAATACTTAGAAATGGCCCAAGGGCACATTTCCCTTTCACTTGCACCCTTAGGTACTCTGCAAACCCCTCGACCTCTTTAATTGAACCGTATCGCCCTGGATCACCGGTAACGCACTTATCTGTCCGCGATACCCTCGGTTCACGTGGACAGAGCTTGATAGCTCACCAACCGTGCAATTAGCCTAGGTAAAATGCTCGGAGTAGGTCGGATTTGGTGTCTGCCGCTCGGAGACCCCAGTCATTGCCCCATTCGGCCGGTACAGGTGCTCGCTAGAGCTTCCCCGCGCTCGACGCCATCGCGGACTCAGCGCGGTAAAGAATTAGAAACCGGAGGGTTTATATGCAAACCGTCAGCGACACAGAGAAATAGTAAAAGAACCCGTTTCCAGTTAGCCAAAACCCCGAGGGCGTTTCTGCAAAGCCGCCAGCGCTGCCGCGGACGCGCGCACGCACTTTCCCTCTGGTGTTGGGCTGACTGGGCTGAAACCGGCCCAGTACTGTTTTATCTTTTCCTTTTTCTTTTTCAGTGAAGCTTTAGGAAATTGTAGAAAAATATAGAAAAATAATAAAAATTCCAAACTATTTTTCCTAGACTTCTTATTTTCCATAGAATTTAATAAAAATAGTTTATGATTTTTAGGATAAATAGGGAATTTTAGGGTATTTAAAATAGATTAAAATAGTGGTTCTGGATTTTTAGAAAACAAATGATAATTCCAAAAATGTCCAAACTTTTTATATGAGCTCTACACATTATTTAGAAGCCTTGGGTAGAGTTTGGGTTGATTTGGACCTTGTTTGATACTTAGAACCCAAACTCCCCTGCCCTGTGAACTCCTTTACTAACTCCGGAAACCCTAAGTTCTCGGAGTTCCGTGAAGGAAAATTGTATTCAAGACCTAGATAATAAATTCTTATTATCTTTGCACTCTCATGAGCATTACATGGCATTCATTCTTATATATACATATATATGATTATGTTTAGAAAACGAAGAAGAGATCGAAGTGACCGAAGAGAAGACACCACCACCTTTGGAATCTCAGGCAGGGACTTGTCTCTACTTTGACATCTGCGGGCCTGAGCCTGACTCACCTACTAACGAAGGCAAGCCCCGGTGCATTTGCCACCTTCCTTGATGTTTTTAAAATCTTTCTCACTTGATTGATGCATTAAGTGATAGGAGTTGAATGCTTAAACAATTCCTGCATTACCTTCCTTGATCTTTGATTACTTTCCTTGATACCCTATTTTACAAAAGGTTTCATTATGCTTAGTATTGCTCTAGCCAAACAAAAGGTTTTGTTTTACAAAAGAATGATTGGTAAAGTGGGTGGTATGTTTTTGAAATTAAGACTTGATGGTGAGTCCATCATGGCCGTGATGGATTCAACATTGAAAAAGATGTACCTCTGCCAGGTACCAAGTTTTTGGGTAAATGATTAAGCTGAGACCAAGCGGGTGACTTGCACGAGAAGAGAGTCTCAGTGTAGTGTCTCCGTCTGAGTTGATTAAGGACCGTCTTGATGTAGGCCTGATGACCGAGGACCCTTTAACTGGTCACATGCCTCGTCATGGGTAAGCCTTGCCTCGGGCAAACTAAGGCTAGAATAAGATAACACGAAATGGGCGTGGAGCGGTGGTGAGAGTAGCATGTACCCTCCGTAGCAAGAGGCTGGATGGTGGTGTATCTATGCTCTCGGTTTGCGTGAACCTGATCTGGTCTTAAGAACCCCGTTGGCGGGTTGACATATGCAAGGGTTAAGTGCTACATATGTCGTGTGATTGGAGATCCTCAGCTGAGTATAATCAATTCGGATCGCCGTACCTTTGCCGTTATGAAGACTTGGTCACTGACCTATACGTAGAATTCCACTAAAGATGAAGGGATTAGTGAGAAACTGGCTAGTGTAGGACAAGTGATTGAACTAGGTTAGTAAGAACTCTAGATATAGGTAAGTTTACCTAACTTAAAAACTGGATTTTTAAGGATCCACTTTTAGTAAGCATTTATGCAAAACAGAGTCTTTGATCTTGAGATACCTTACCTTGACTCCCTTATAACCAGCATACCCTTGAGAGTATTTTCTTTAGTCGGGTAAGACTTGCTGAGTAATTCCATACTCAGGGTTTATTCCCCCGTTGTTTTTAGGTGAGGAAGCAGCAAATTTTTGTTGCTTTTGTACCAAGGTGGTTCCAAATGAGGAAAAGCAAGAGTGAAGCTGTGGGAGGACATGGTCCTCCATAAAACCTTTTATGTAAAAACTATCGGGAGGAGTTTTTGCCTCCCTTGGTGTTGTAATAATACTACTCAGCACTTGTTTTATAACTCTGATCTGTAATAAGCCACTTGATCTTAGTTTCTAAATAAATGTAAGTTTATGTAATCGCTTCCGCATTTCTATATCTCCGATGTTCTGTAATGTCTGCAAGACGGGTGAAACGTTCCTGGAAAGGTAAGAAAGAAGATACCGAACTTGTCAAGTGATTCAGGAACATCTATATGGTTGTCTGATGTCTGTTGGACAAGGACAACTGTAGGTGGGCCTAATGACTTGGGAGGTTCCGTCACAGCTGGTATCGGAGCGAAGCCCTTCTCTGCAGATATTATGAGGCATCTTCAAAAGGATTTTCTAAAAACTTACCTAGAAAGATTTCTTCCCTTCTTGTCCCTTATATCTGAAGAATCTATATGAAAGACCAGATAGGAGGAGTGCAATGTATAGAAGGTATGAATCAACTAAGGTTGGCTCTGTAGTTATACATGCATCATGCTAATAACCATACTAATAAAATTTTCCCCTTAGAGAAATGCCGTCGCGCACGAGGAAAATCGCGCGCAAGTCAACTGGCCCAATTGGAGTACCTCGTCATCAACTTGCCCCACGGGATGAAGATAGCAGTAGCGAGAGCAATGATCCGATTGGGGATCTTGAAGCCCGAGTAAATCAGCTTCAAACGGAACTGCAACGCAGGACCAGCATATGGGTCACAGATGGCGACAGAATAAACGAATTAAGGAGTTACATCCGCCGCCTGCAAGATCAGCTTGCTGATCGGGATTTAGCGCTCGATTGGGCAGTTTAGTCTCGTTCAGTGGCTTGGGCTAAGGAAGCAAATGCTCGAGCCCGAGTCGAAGAACTTAGCTCTGCTATTGACAATCTGCAGGCGTATTGCAATACCCTACATGAGGAAGTCCATGTACTGTATTCGCAATTACACCCCAGTGCACCTACGAATCCTGTCGGGTCGGAAGCAGGACCCTCACACGTTGCGGGAGAAGCGCATGGTGGTGAGTTAGACCTTTTTAGGCCCCCTCCTTCTATGAGGTTGGTCGATGAATAGTCTCCCACACCCGACGACAAGGCTGCCAGGAGCAACCAAAAGCAGGAATAGTGGTGTAGTAGTAGAGATAGAAGTAGTGTATTGTATAATAGGTTGTACTATTGTATAATGGGTACTGTACTCCTGTTGTATAAAATCGAGTCTATAACATTACTCTTTTTGGTAATGTAAATTGGATGGTTTCGTCTTTGGCATATTATATTTTTTTCCAAATGTTTGTTGCCACAGATGCCGTCCAAGACCCGATCACAGGATGCAGCTGGAACCTCCAGTGGAAGGGAGTCTACCCCAAATCCACCTCCTGTCCCTCCCACACTAGCCGAGGCGATTGCCGCCTTAGTGAATGCGACCGCAGATAATACCCGTTTTCTGAGAGAGATGGCGGGTCAACAGTTTCAGCCACAAGGCGGGCGGGGTTATCAACAGGGCCCCCGTGAAACTTCTTACTTGGACTTTTCAGAGACACGTCCACCGCTATTTGTTAAAGCCGAAGACCCGTTAGAAGCAGACGAATGGATTCGTGTTATCGAGCAAAAATTTGGACTTCTGTGCTGTTCTGAAACCTAGAAGCCTTTATTCGTAGCCCAGCAACTGCGCGGCCCTGCCAGCACCTGGTGGGGAAATTTCGTGGCCGTTCAACCGGCCAATCATCAGATAACATGGGAAGAATTCAAGGTGGCCTTCCGTGAACATTATATACCAGAAGGTGTTCTTCACATGAAGCAAGAAGAATTTATGAAGCTGAAGCAAGGAGGGGATACTGTTAATCAGTATCTCAATAAGTTCAATCATTTATCGCAATATGCAATCGATCAAGTGAACACCGATCTGAAGAAGAAGAATTGTTTTATGAGAGGTTTAAATGATCGACTGCAAATAAAGATGGCAACCTGCATAGATCTTACTTATGGAAGAGCTGTCAGTACAACATTGGCAGTGGAAGCGAAGTATGTAGGCGTCAGAAAATCTAAGGGATTTGGAGGTGACAGGCCTAGTCAGGGCCCGGTGAAAAGGCAACGGTTTATTATCCGGCCTTCCAACCAGAATCGCTCTTTCTCTCGTCCACCCTCCTTCCCTTTT
Organism: Zea luxurians; assembly: GCA_029449295.1. Classification (NCBI taxonomy): domain Eukaryota; kingdom Viridiplantae; phylum Streptophyta; class Magnoliopsida; order Poales; family Poaceae; genus Zea; species Zea luxurians. Next base: position 123,156,878 of record JAOPSE010000001.1, read on the forward strand.
AAGCAGCCAATAATTATTCGTACCAATAATGCCCCCACTGCATCAAGTCAGCCGGGTGCCCCAGGCACTCGATTCCCTGCTCTACCCAGCTCGTCGACTGGATGTTTCAACTGTGGAAAATCTGGGCATTTCATCAAGGATTGCCCTTATCCAAAGCAAAACCAGTCAAATAATCAGCAAGGATCTGGGAATTCATCTCAAGTCAAGGGAAATACTATGGGCAAAAATACCAAGAAGACGAGACGCATATATTATACGCAAGTGGCCACTACACCGGACGGGGAGTCGGTAATGATGGGTACGTTCCTTGTGGCCAATCATCCCGCAGTTATTCTCTTTGATTCTGGTGCTTCGCATACATTCATCAGCAAGAAATTTGTGGAGCAACATTGCATCTCATGCCATGAATCAAAAGAAGGGTTTAAAATTCACTCACCTGGGGGACAAATCTTTACTAGAGAAGTGGCCTATCAAGTGCCCGTAACATTGGCCGGACGGGACTTTCCTACTAATATGATCGTTCTGAAAGGCCAGGACATAGATGTCATTTTGGGCATGAATTGGTTAGCCAAACATAAAGCAACCCTCAACACTGATCAGAGAACTATCAGGTTGAGTCATAATCAAGAGGAAATTCTTTTGCCTATCCCCATTCCAATCAAAGCTACTGGCAGAGTTTATGAAGCCACTATACCGGAAATCAAGGATATTCCGGTAGTATGCGAGTTTCCCGATGTCTTTCCAGAGGATTTGCCTGGATTGCCACCTGAAAGGGATGTAGAGTTTGTAATTGAGTTGAAGCCCGGTACGGCTCCCATTTCTCGAAGATCGTACCGTATGCCTCCAAACGAGTTGGCAGAATTGAAGATTCAATTACAAGATCTACTTGAGAAAGGATTCATCCGGCCAAGCTCGTCACCATGGGGTTGTCCAGCCATATTCGTCAAGAAGAAGGATCAAACTTTACGGATGTGTGTGGATTATCGACCCCTGAATGAGGTCACTATCAAGAACAAGTACCCTCTTCCGAGGATTGACATTTTATTTGATCAACTGACCGGGGCAAGGGTATTCTCCAAGATTGATCTCAGATCGGGCTATCATCAGATCCGTATTCGGCCCGAGGATATACCAAAGACCGCATTCACTACGTGGTATGGGTTATTTGAATACCTGGTAATGTCTTTCAGATTGACAAATGCTCCTGCCCACTTCACGTATTTGATGAACTCGGTATTCATGCTTGAGTTGGACAAGTTTGTGGTGGTCTTCATTGACGATATTCTAATATATTCCAAAAATGAAGAGGAGCATGCTCAACATTTACGGATCGTGTTAACGCGCCTGAGAGAACATCAGTTGTATGCCAAGTTCAGCAAATGCACGTTTTGGCTGGAGGAAATTCAGTTTCTAGGACATGTTCTATCTGCTAGGGGGATTGCGGTAGATCCCAGCAAAGTCAAGGACATTTTGGAGTGGAAACCCCCAACCACTGTTCACCAAGTCCGAAGTTTCCTTAGACTGGCTGGATATTACCGCCGATTTATACCAGATTTTTCTAAGCTTGTGAAGCCAATCACAAGTTTATTGAAGAATGATATTAAATTCAATTGGTCTTCCCAGTGTAATGAAGCTTTTGAACAATTGAAGACATTATTAACCACTGCTCCGGTATTGGCTCAACCGGATATCACTAAGCCCTTTGATGTGTATTGTGATGCATCAGGCAGTGGTCTCGGCTGTGTGTTAATGCAAGAAGGCCGAGTAATTGCGTATGCTTCAAGGCAGTTGCGCCGACATGAGGAGCATTATCCAACTCATGATCTGGAGCTAGCTGCTGTGGTTCATGCCCTAAAGATTTGGCGTCATTATCAGCTGGGTAATATCTGTCACATTTATACAGATCATAAAAGCTTGAAGTATATCTTTACCCAGTCAGAATTGAATATGAGACAAAGGCGATGGCTTGAGCTTATTAAGGATTATGAACTGAAAATTCATTATCACCCAGGCAAGGCCAATGTAGTGGCAGATGCACTGAGCCGTAAGGTTTCCTGTCACTGTCTTACGATGAAGACCTCTGACAATACCTTATGTCAGGAGATGGAGAAGCTAAACCTGGGAATGGTCCAACAAGGAACCCTATGTCAGCTAAAGCTTGAGTCAGTCCTCTTGCAAAGGATAATTGATGCTCAAAGGGATAATGAGGGTATGAAACACATTCGTGAGAAGATGAGGGCTGGGAAAGCCAAATGTTTCAAAGAAGATGATCAAGGCATTGTATGGTTTAATAATCGCATAGTGGTGCCGAAGAATGAAGAGGTCCGCCAGCAAATTCTTGATGAAGCACATCTTAGTCGCTATTCTATTCATCCCGGAAGCACTAAGATGTACCAAGACTTGAAGCAACATTATTGGTGGACAAAAATGAAGATCGAGATTGCACGCTATGTGGCTAGATGTGACACCTGCAGACGTGTCAAGGCCATACACTTGAAAGTTGCCGGTCCATTACAATCTCTACCAATACCCACATGGAAATGGGAAGACATAAGTATGGACTTTATTGTGGCATTGCCCAGAACCGCAAAGGGGTATGACTCTATCTGGGTTATTGTTGATCGGCTCACAAAAGTTGCTCACTTTCTGCTAGTCAAGACATCTTACCCGGTTCATACCTATGCGGAATTATACATTGCTCGCATTCTTAGTTTGCATGGGGTTCCAAAGACTATAGTGTCGGATCGTGTACCTCAATTCGTATCCAAATTCTAGGAAGAACTTCATAAATCCCTGGGTACTAAATTGCTCCACAGTTCGGCCTATCATCCTCAAACCAGTGGGCAGACTGAGAGGGTCAATCAAATACTTGAAGATATGCTGCGGGCATGTGTTCTGGACTTCTCACAAAAATGGGATGAATGTTTGCCTTTAGCGGAGTTTTCATATAATAATAGCTATCAAGAAAGTATCAAGATGGCACCCTTCGAAGCTTTATATGGGCGACGATGTCGCACTCCGCTAAATTGGTCTGAACCTGGTGAAAGGTACTTCTTCAGGCCTGATATGGTGAAAGAGACCAAAGAAAAGGTTCAGAAAATAATTCATAATATGAAGAAAGCCCAAGCTCGTCAAAAGAGTTATGCAGACAAACGGCGAATGCCCTTGTATTTTCTTGAAGGGGACTATGTCCACCTGAAGGTTTCACCAATGAAGGGTGTATCGCGTTTCGGGATAAAAGGGAAACTTGCACCCAGGTACATTGGTCCATTCCCTATACTTGAAAGATATGGGCAGTGGCGTATCGACTTCAACTACCCGAAACCTTGTCTGCTGTACATAATGTGTTCCATGTGTCACAATTGAAGAAATGTCTTCGGGTACCAGATCAAACCGTTGAGGTGACAGATGTTGTCCTTGAACAAGACTTGACATATTCCGAACATCCCATTCGAGTTTTGGATCAAAAGGACAGGGTTACCCGAAGAAAAACTCTCAAGTTCTATAAGATACAGTGGAACCAGCATTCTGAAGATGAGGCTACATGGGAAACTCAAGACTTTTTAGATAAGAATTTCCCGGGCTTTTTAGCCTCATGCAATTTGTAAAATGTCTTTAGTTGTTGTAATAAAGAGTGAACCCCACACCACCCCTGCCTTGTACCAGAAATAAGGAAATAAGAATGTGACACATTTCCTTTTCCATTACTTACCCTAGAACTTTTAATCTCGGGATGAGATTCTTTTATGGGGGGAAGGATGTAACACCACTGGTGTTACTGCAACTAAAACTTGAGCATGGCATCATAAACATTGGCATTGCATATGTTTGACACACCTAGAGTGCATTCACTAGGTAAAAATTTCAAACAAGTTGTATTGTTATAGCATTTTGCAAATAGAACCCTGGATAGGGAACTTAACTCTAAAAAGGGATTATAGGGGGTAAAACCTAACCAAATTGAGAAAACCTAAAAGATTTAGGGGAATAGTCATAAAATGTTCCCAAAAATGAACTTGAATCACATTTATACCCCTGAGATACCAAAAACCCCATTTGAACCCTGGAAAACCCTAAGTCCAAACCCTAGGGGCCTATGTGCAAAAATTGTGCACATTTGGACTAAAGTGTAAAAACTACTATATTAAGGCATATAAGGTCACATGGTTCACATTTGGGAAGATTTGCAAGCCAAACCCTAAGTTTTGGATTCATTTGCAAAAAGGACCCCAATTGAGATTTCACTCTAAGTTTGAATTTCAGATTTGTGGGCTCAACTTTGGAGCCTTGTAACTTTCAAATTATAGGGTTTTTGCCCTATGTCACCACATCAAAGTTATAGACCAATCATAGGAGAACAACTTTGCTTAAGAATGTGAGCTCAGTTGTTGAGAAAAATCTAGAGTTAATTAAGCCCAAAGTTGGACTGTCAGGTTACTAAGGTCTGAATTTTCAGACAGACAGTGCAACCATTGAGACTTTGAGCATGAATTCAACTATGATCAAGCAAGAATCTGCCCATGACAGCTATGACAACTTTCTAGCTGGTTTGTAGCTCTACAATATTGCTGCAGATCACTGGTTGTGTTGCCATACGAATCTGAGAGTAAATCATGCTCCAAGTCGCTCTGTCAGTTCATCTGATGAGAGATCGCCATGGTACAGTGTACTCTGCAGATCAGAACGCCAGCATAGCAAATCTCACCGCCGACGACTCCCTCCACCGTGATTCGTGTCACTGGCGTTGGGATTCATGTCTAAGCGGATGGATAGCATCGCGGGGTAAGGGGAACTTCTCCGCCGGTGACCTGGAAGCCACTCCGGCTAGCCGCGGTACCTCTCCCCTTTCTCACCGTCCCTCGGATTAGAATCTCACCACCGTTGTGCCGTCGCTGTTGTCCGCCGCGTGTCTGCCCCTTTCCACCGCATCGCCACGACTTACCCTCGCCCTCCGTTGATCGCCGGAGCAGTTGCCACGGCACTGGACACCCAGCCACTGCACTAGTGAACTCTTTCTTTCTCTGGCCGCCGCGCGTCTCACTCAATTCACCGGCCACCGCTTGCGTGTCCTATAAATTGAGCCCCCCGCCAGCCCTGCAAGGTCATCCCCCACCCAGCCACCGTGAATCGCTAGCAATCTACCGCAGAGAGCTTGAATTTTGAATTTGCCCCAAATCAGTCTCCGCCGCCGTGAAGAACAGCTCGCCGCGGCCAGCTCGATTCAGGTTAGCTCGCGTCCCTCTGTTGCTTGTTCTCGCACCCTTAGGTACTCCGCAAACCCCTCGACCTCTTTAATTGAACCGGACCGCTTGGGATCACCGGGAACGCACTTATCTGTCCGCGATACCCTCGGTTCATGTGGACAGAGCTTAATAGCTCACCAACCATGCAATTAGCCTAGGTAAAATGCTCGGAGTAGGTCAGATTTGGTGTCCGCCGCTCGGAGACCCCAGTCATTGCCCCATTCAGCCGGTTCAGGTGCTCACCGGAGCTTCCCCACGCTCGACACCGTCACGGACTCAGCGCGGTAAAGAATTAGAAACCAGAGGGTTTATATGCAAACCGTCACCAACACAGAGAAATAGTAAAAGAACCCATTTCCAGTTAGCCAAAACCCCGAGGGCGTTTCTGCAAAGCCGCCAGCGCTGCCGCGGACGCGCGCACACGCTTTTCCTCTGGTGTTGGGCTGACTAGGCTGAAACCGGCCTAGTACTATTTTATCTTTACCTTTTTCTTTTTGAAGCTTTAGGAAATTGTAGAAAATTATAGAAAAATAATAACAATTCCAAACTAATTTTCCTAGACTTCTTATTTTCCATAGAATTTAATAAAAATAGTTTTATGATTTTTAGGATAAATAGGGAATTTTAGGGTATTTAAAATAGATTAAAATAGTGGTTCTGGATTTTTAGAAAACAAATGATAATTCCAAAAATGTCCAAACTTTTTATATGAGCTCTACACATTATTTAGAAGCCTTAGGTAGAGTTTGGGTTGATTTGGACCTTGTTTGATACTTAGAACCCAAACCCCCTGCCCTGTGAACTCCTTTATTGACTCCGGAAACCCTAAGTTCTCGGAGTTCCGTGAAGGAAAATTGTATTCAAGACCTAGATAATAAATTATTAATATCTTTGCACTCTCATGAGCATTACATGGCATTCATTCTTATATATACATATATATGATTATGTTTAGAAAACGAAGAAGAGATCGAAGTGACCGAAGAGAAGACACCACCACCTTTGGAATCTCAGGCAGGGACTTGTCTCTACTTTGACATCTGCGGGCCTGAGCCTGACTCACCTACTAACGAAGGCAAGCCCCGGTGCATTTGCCACATTCCTTGATGTTTTTAAAATCTTTCTCACTTGATTGATGCATTAAGTGATAGGAGTTGAATGCTTAAACAATTCCTGCATTACCTTCCTTGATCTTTGATTACTTTCCTTGATACCCTATTTTACAAAAGGTTTCATTATGCTATTGCTCTAGCCAAACAAAAGGTTTTGTTTTACAAAAGAATGATTGGCAAAGTGGGTGGTATGTTTTTGAAATTAAGACTTGATGGTGAGTCCATCATGGCCGTGATGGATTCAACATCGAAAAAGATGTACCAAGTTTTTGGGTAAATGATTAAGCTGAGATCGGGCGGGTGACTTGCACGAGAAGAGAGTCTCAGTGTAGTGTCTCCATCTGAGTCGATTAAGGACCGTCTCGATGTAGGCCTGATGACCGAGGACCCTTTAACTAGTCACATGCCTCATCATGGGTAAGCCTTGCCTCGGGCAGACTAAGGCCAAAATAAGATAACACGAAATGGGCGTGGAGCGGTGGCGAGAGTAGCGTGTACCCTCCGTAGCAAGAGGCTAGACGGTGGTGTATCTATGCTCTCGGTTTGCGTGAACCTGATCTGGTCTTAAGAACACCGGTGGCGGGTTGACATATGCAAGGGTTAAGTGCTACATATGTCGTGTGATTGGAGATCCTCAGCTGAGTATAATCGATTCGGATCGCCGTACCTTCGCGGTTATGAAGACTTGCTCACTGACCTATACGTAGAATTCCACTAAAGATGAAGGGATTAGTGAGAAACTAGCTAGTGTAGGACAAGTGATTGAACTAGGTTAGCAAGAACTCTAGATATAGGTAAGTTTACCTAACTTAAAAATTGGATTTTTAAGGATCCACTTTTAGTAAGCATTTATGCAAAACAGAGTCTTTGATCTTGAGATACCTTACCTTGACTCCCTTATAACTAGCATACCCTTGAGAGTCTTTTCTTTAGTCGGGTAAGACTTGCTGAGTAATTCCATACTCAGGGTTTATTCCCCCGTTATTTTTAGGTGAGGAAGCAGCAAATTTTTGTTGCTTTTGTACCAAGGTGGTTCCAAATGAGGAAAAGCAAGAGTGAAGCTGCGGGAGGACATGGTCCTCCATAAAACCTTTTATGTAAAAACTATCGGGAGGAGTTTTTGTCTCCCTTGGTGTTGTAATAATACTACTCAGCACTCGTTTTATAACTCTGGTCTGTAATAAGCCACTTGATCTTACTTTCTAAATAAATGTAAGTTTATGTAATCGCTTCCGCATTTCTATATCTCCGATGTTCTGTAATGTCTGTAAGACGGGTGAAACGTTCCTGGAAAGGTAAGAAAGAAGATACCGAACTTGTCAAGTGATTCAGGAACATCTACAGGGTTGTCTGATGTCTGTTGGACAAGGACAACTGTAGGTGGGCCTAATGACTTGGGAGGTTCCGTCACACTTCCCGTGGTGTTTTGAGGCACGAGCGGGGGAGTCTGCCTTTGCTTCTCTCCCACTTGCCATGCCTTTTCGCCTCCGAGCTCTCTGCGCCCCTTTGCCTTCAAGGTCTCTGCTTTGCTCCGCTGGATGGAGCGCGCTGACGTTAGATGGAAGGGTTCGTGCCAGCGCCTTCTTCCTCGACGATGTCGCCGTCGAGGAGCTCGCGCTCTTCTCTTCTTGTGCGATGGCGCTGCCGATCTCGCCTTCTTCTTGCTGTTGCTAGAGGAGCACGACCTCGTGGGGGTTGGCGCCCTTCCGCCATCGCTCAGCTTCAAGGATTTTCATCACGCAGCCGGGCTACGGTCTCCCACTAGTGGTCATCTACAAGGATGACCACTAGCCTTGTGGTGGAGAGAAGTGAGCCGGGCTGCGGCCTCCCCCCTACCCTCAGCTTCAAGGATGTTCATCAGCCTTGCAGGGGTGGAGAGCAAGCCGAGTTGGGGTTCTGCCTTCCGCATGAGCTGGTGGCCCGCTTCTTCCTCTAGCATTTGGAGGAAGAGGATGTGCACCAGCCTTGCGAGGGAGGTTTGCCTCGGCTACGCGATGCTGGCCGAACCGCAAGCGCCGTCAGCCGCCGAGCTTCCAGCTCCTTGGCTTGGATGGTCTTGTCCTCACCCCCGTAGGAGGGTGGGGGCGAGGGCCTCATTGCCATGGCGCTCGTGTTGAGGTGGTCGCTGCCGCTGGTGTAGAGGTGGTCGCCGCTGCTGGCCAGACCACCAGCGCCGCCTGCCGCCGTGCACCCAACTCTTTAGCTTTAATGGCCTCGTCATCACCCCCCGTAGGAAGACGAGGGCGAGGGCCTCTCCACTATGGCGCACACGTTGAGGTGGCCACCGTCGCTGGCAAGTTGCTCGAGAGAATATCGTGAGGATAGCGCCCGCGAGCTTCCAGCATGACCCTGCTGGCGTCGAGTAGTTTTACACCTATAGAGATGGAGCTAGGACTCCGCTTGAAGGCAAATGTAATAACTTTTGCTTTTGTAAGGTACTTTTTGAGTACTATTTATCAAGCAGTATTAGCACTTATCTGTGTACCACCTATCCCTGTTGTGTGTGATGTTGTCGACTCCTCCCTGGTACTTGGCCCCCCTGGGATGCAGGCTCGATGTGTCGAGATTGGATACCAGCGTACCTGAAAGAGTTAGCAACAACTCATAGGAGGCAGCCTCGACCGAGACCTGGGCCTGTACACAGCTTCGGCTAGGGAGCGTTAGTAGCACACCCATAGGATCCCCCGTCTGACATTAGCCATCCTTTGATACATGCTCGGTACTTGCAGTATTTAGTCCGGGAGGCCAAGTTGTGTGTCCGGACCCCCTGGACCGTGGCTCTAGATACTAGGACACCTGTCGCAGAGTGGTGGAGCGTGCAGGCTTACAGTACGGGACTAGGCTAAGCGGCTACATGGCTCTGGACCTCCCCAGGAGACAAGTGCCCATTCTCTGGGGTCAGACCCCAGGTTGTCGGACCCACATGACTATAGTTCCAAATACTAAGGTACTCGTCACAGAGTGGTGGACTATACAGGCTTACGGTACAGGACCAGGCTAAGCGGCTACACTGACCCAGACCACCCCATGGAACGAGCTCCCGTTCTTTAGAACCGGCCCCCGGGCCGCCGAACCTCCTTGCTTTCACAGAGGGGTCCTAAACTGCAGGCCTAGCTTATTCAATTCAGATGTCATCGTGTCCGATAGTCTGGACCATACAGGTGGGTTAGATAAATAGTATTATCTGGAAACTACATGATAAATCCATGCAGTAGGAGGACAAAGTTATCATAGAAGCAGATTGGAGGGGGTAAATCTCCTTTTTATAACTTGACATGCATGCGTGTAAACCAACAGGGCGGGTTTATGAGGGCGGACCTCACCGGGCTGGTGTACACATATGCGAAACCTAATTACAAAAGAAGAAAAACTTAACCCCTCAGACTTGCTCATATGGATTGAACTTACAGAGATGCTCCAGAGGTTATGAAGAGAAACTCCTTTAGTTGTAGCAAGGTGGGCACCCCCCGGGCTGGCATATTTCCATCGCCTTGAAGGGTTCCTCCCAGCTAGGGGAGAGATTGCGGACCCCTTCTTGGTTTGGTACTTGCCATAGGACTAGGTCCTGACCCTGGGCTCCCTACTATGCACGAACTGTTGGCTGCAGTGCATGGGCACCTGGTTACAAAGTGCATTTTAGGTTGCCGCTTGACATCTAAATTCCCTGATGGAGTCCTTGTCCTTGTGCTGTAATCGCCATTGCATAGGCTCATCAAAAGACTGGACCCGTGGGGAGTCCACATGGGTTTTCGCAGGGGAGGCAGGCTTTGGCCCCGTGGACCAGGGAATACAGGGTCCCCTGGTGGCCCGTCTAGTTGTTGTCACCAGAGTTGGAGTCTCTAGTGAAAACATCCTTTAGGGTTCCTTCGGGTGACTGATACTCGAGGTCCGGTTCAGCCGCGGCCACCTCATCGTCGTGGACCTTTTCCTTGCCAGGCCGACGACGAGGTGGGGAGCCGTCACCGGAAGACTGCTCGCGTTGCGCACTAACGCGCTTCGCGAGGTCAATGATCTCGCGACACTCGGTGGCACTGTGGCGACCATTGGGGTGCACAGGGCATGAGCCGCGGTTACCCCTCTGCGGCCGTGGGCGTTTATTGTGGTTGCCCTGGCCCTTAGTCGTAGCTGCTACGACCAGAGCGGTAGAATGCAGTTTTTCGTGACCGCGGTTCTTCTTTTTCTTCTTCTTCCTATCCTGGGCGATGGTCCCGGAGCCACCCGTCTGGGTTTCCCCGGTCTGTGGCTGTAATACTAAAAAAAACAATAATGAGAATTGAGATAATCCCAATAATTTGTGACCTCTACTTATCATTACATGTGATCAACTCTGATTCAAAAATGGATAATTAAAACAAAAAAAACACATAAATAACTTGTGCATCATGCTGGATTTTATTTGATTGTGCATTTGTGGATAATAAAAATAAAAGTATCAATAGCAATGTATTAAGGTGCCCACAACATCCAAACCCTAATTTGAAAACAAAACCATGAAAATAGAGAAGAAGAGAAATATTATGTGAGTGAAAAGGAGTATAAAAATATATATATATATAATAAAATATGTTAATTCTATAAATGGATTGGAATGTGTACATCTAGCTCAAAGGTGAAACTCATAAAAGGTTTCAAATTCAAATTGGAATTCAAAATAAAAAGAAGATAAAATAGGAAAGATGAAAATATAAAAGAAAAATCGAACTATGCGCGGTTTGGGCCTAAACTGGCCACTCGGCCCAATTCCTGTGTCCTCAGCCACGCGCTCGTCCACCTAGTTCCTCTGGCGCGTGGGCCCTCGGCTCCTTCGGCCTCCTCGCTCGCGGTGTCACTGCATCGTGGGACCAACCTGTCGGGTCAGTCTTCTTCACTTCGCGCGGACCGCTCGGGGCATGCGGGTGGACTGAGTCGTGGCTGAACTCCAATCTCACGCACCCGAAATTGATTGCTCCGGGGGAAATCACCTCCAGGTGGGGCCCAGTGACCTGATCCAACTGCTAGCTCCGCCCGTTGCAGGATTGTTGGCGAATCTCACGCATGCGCGCGAATATGGTGGCGCTGGGGAGGGGATTCCCTGCCTGCTGGCCACGCGATAGTCCTCTTGTGGCAGTCGTGCACCCTAGTTCGAGGCACGGGGCTATAAGATTGGGCGCCTGGGCTGTCGTCTCTTCCTCCTATCAACGCGTGCTACCCGCGACCGAGCATGAGAGAGAACCAGAGACTGGATGTGGGATTGCTGCCGCCGCCATTAGTCGACCCGTGTGCTCATCGCCACCGCGTCCTCGGTGTCGTGCCTGGGGGCTTCACTGGACCACGAGGATGGTGTTCGCGGCTTCATCAGGCGGGATTAGCAATCGGCGACCTCGGGATTGCTCATCGGAGTCGCTTTTCCCGCCAAGCTTGCGTCGCGCCGTGGTCCGCCCGCCTGAGCGCATAATCCTCGGTATGGTTCCCTCAATCATGTTCGCTTTCGTTCCCGCATCATGTAAAGCCATTTGGATTAGAGGTTGGGGCGCTAGGACCAAAGGCTCGCCTCGCCGGTGAGGTTCTCCGCCATGGTAGTCGTAGGACGCCGCCGCCGTAGGTGTGTGGTTGGGGACGATGTCCCCTGGTCACCGGATCTCTAGCAAATGGCCTAGATTAGAGCACTTGCGTACCGGTTCGGTCAGGGCAGACCTGGCCGTTGATCGAACAGTGGACGGCTGGGATCGCGACATGCATACCATATCGATCGGTGGCCTCACAACCGTAGATCCAGAATCCAGGGGTCTAGATTGAATAACGGTTCGGTTAAGGGTTGTTCTAATCTGAGCCACTCAGTTATGATCTGACGGTTGATACTTATCCATACCCCTTCGGCCAACATATTTGTTAAAGAGCCCCTGCTCTATATGGTAATCGACCTGCGGTCCAGTCTTGAGTCTTGGATCTATTTGCGTAGTAGACCCTGTGCTCTCTGGAATTCACAGCCACAGTCCAGTCAGTTATTAAATAAGAGAAAACATAATCAAAATAGATTTCTTATATAAAAACAATTCCAGAATCTTGTTAAATCCATAGAAAATTCATGTGAAGTCCGAATTAATCCATTCCAGTTCCTATAATTTGGTAATTTTATTGTTCATCATCTAGTATCTCTGTATTGACATGAAAACCATATTAAAATGTATCTCTTAATTAATCTTTTATCGAATACATAAAACCTTCATAAAATCATAACTCCTCCGTTTTAACTCCGATTTGATTCGTTCAAGTTGCGATAGTCTCGTAGCAACGCGTAGATTATTATTATTTAGTTTGTTCTTATGTTTGGTGTGATGTTAATTTTATTTATACCATGTTTGTTTGTATTTCTACGACTAGCGCGCGGACACGTGTCATCTGAAAAGCAAGTGGGTACCTGGAACTCAAGTGCCAGGCAAGTTGTGCCCTTGATCACTTACTTTTCCCAGCCATGTTCTTATTAATTTTAATGATCTGCATAGGTTAATTTTGATGGGATCCTTTAGGTTACCCCAGTTTTGGTTATCTTTATACCTTGTTCACCCCTGAAATATTTTTGGGTAGTACCTGCTATTGCTTTATGTGGATTGGGTATGAAGATACAACATTCATGATTACTCTTATTATCTTGTTATTATTACTGTTCATGTTAAGATCATTAAATTAATGGGAACATGGAGCGACCACCCGGGAAAACAGTGCTACCACAAGGGTTTAATGGGACGCCCTTGGCTGATTAACTAGGAAAGCTAGTGGAGGTCTTCCTTACCCGAAAGGGGCAAGGGCAGTAGGGGAGTGGTCAGTGTAGGGAGGTCCTTGGTTGATTTTGCTGCGATGGCGGTCAGGCAAGAACCCTGCACTGGAGCTTCCTATAAACTGTAGCGGGATTTCTGAAGCTAGTGGAACTTTGTAAAGGCCTCGTAGTGTTACCCTGCCTCGCCTCCTCGGTAGAGGTGTATGGGATTGGCCGTCTCTTGGCAGATGGGTAACATGACTTGTGGGTAAAGATGCGCAACCTCTGCAGAGTGTAAAACTAGTATACTAGCCGTGCTCACGGTCATGAGCGGCTCAGACCCTCACATGATGAATTATGGAACTTAAATTTAATTGGACATTTGCATCGCATTTAGGATTATTTTACTATTACTGTTCTTTATTATTATTAAGGTTTGGTATTTACTTACACTTAGTAATTGCTAATAAAATTTTGACCAACTTATAAAAGCAATGCTCAGCCTCAGCCTTTATTTCATTGATCAGCCTTACACTACATGAACTCCCACCTTTGGTGAGTTCATGCCACATTATTCCCCACAACTTGTTGAGCTATGATCATGTGTGAGCTCACCCTTGCTGTCTCACACCCCCACAGGAGAAGAGCAGGTGGTTCAAGAGGAGCCACAAGGTGAGGAGTATGATCTGATCTAGGTGGCGTTTCTCAGTTGACATTGGCGCCAACGATCCTTAGTTCGTTTTATCTTTATTATTTTATTTTGTAATAAGTCTTCCGCTATGTAATAAATACTCTGATGTTTTATGATATTTATCTCTATACACTCTGTTATTATATATGTTGTCTTCTTGGCGCATGTATGAGATGCACCTGGCTTTGTTCCTTAAAGCCGGGTGTGACAGAAGTGGTATCAGAGCAATGTTGACTGTAGGACGAAACCTAGATAGAAATGGACAAAACCCTTACCTACTTATCTTATTCTGATTCATTCTACACTTACCTCACTCTGATTCTTTCTACACTTATCTTGATCCTGTCTCACCTTCTACTGTTCTACTCTGATCATTCTTACCTTTTCTACTCTTAGACAAGATGTATTTCACACCTTGGAATTCCTACCCCTATGACATTTTTAAGAGATAGGGAGCCTAAGACAAAATTAAAATTATTTTCTCTATCAAAAATATTGGTTGATTGTTCTGATGATCAATGCCTGATTTGCTTCTTTGATTGATTGAGATATTATATATGGACATCTTAGCATGTGCCAGCGTAAGGTAATAAATTAGCTATGGTAGGTAAAACATTAAACTGCTTAGCTAATAAATCCCCCAAAGTAACATGATTGTAATTACTGCCTTGTCTACTGCTCTTTCTTACCATATGTATCTAACTCAGATGGTCAATACCAGGAGGGGTGGTGGAATTGATTTGCCTCCTAACCGACACAATCGAAGGATATATAGACAACCTCAGCCACAGCCTGCAGAGATGAATCCTCCTAATCCTCCACCAGGCGGAGTTGACCCACTGGTTGCTGCTCAGATGGCGGTGATGTAGCAAATGGCGGACACTATGGCCGATATGTGTGCCCAGATGCAGCAAGAACGCCAGGAGATGCGTCAGGAAAGAGAAGATATACGATAGGAGTTGCGCCAAGAGCGAGAGGAGATACGCCAGGAAAGGAGGGTGCAACAACAGCAGCTGCAACAACAAATGCAACAGCAACAACAGCAGCAACAGCAGCAACAAGTACCACTGCCTCCACCACCACCACCAGTTCCACCCCGAGACAAGCATAGAGAGTTCATGAGTCATAAGCCACCTACATCGCTAACTCACTTGATCCACTGGACACGGATGATTGGCTGAAGTCTGTTGAGAAGATGTTGAATATTGCACAGTGCACAGACCGGGAGAAAGTTCTTTATGCCTCAGGTCGTCTGACAGGTCCTGCTGCTGACTGGTGGGATTCTTATACTGCTGCCCACGATGCTGCTGATACTATTACTTGAGCAGAGTTCAGTACACAGTTTAGAAACTACCATATTCCAGCTGGTATGATAAAGATCAAGAAGAAGGAGTTTCTGTCATTGAAGCAAGGCAACATGTCAGTCAGCGAGTATAGAGACAAATTTATTCAGCTGTCGAGATATGCTCCAGAGGAAGTTGCTGAGGATGAGAGGAAGCAGGAGCACTTCATTGAAGGACTTAATGGACCCTTGCAGTATGCACTGGTTGCACACACCTTTCCATCCTTTCAGAGGCTACTGGATAAGGCTCTTGCTATTGAACACAAGCGTGTTCAACTGGGTTATTTGAAGAGGAAGGCTATCTCACAAGGATAGGGTAGCAGCAGTGTTCGTCCTCGCTACATTTCACCACAAGGTACACCGACTCGACCAGGAGGACCACGCCCAGTTCAGCAATCACCACTGAGGACTCCACCTCCTCGACAGGCTACCCCCACTGGCACCCCGACGAAGTTTGCAGGACAGAGTCCAGGCACTACGTGTTTCAAGTGTGGGAAGACTGGTCATTATGCAAATGTCTGCCCACAGAGGATTGCTACTACTCCAGTTCAGAACAAGCAACAGACCCCTGGCGAGGGATATTCTATAGCCAGGGTGAATCAAGTCAGCGTTGATGATACTCCTGATGGTGGTGACATCGTACTTGGTATGTTTTATGTTAATGCAATTCCTGCAACCATATTATTTGATTCTGGTGCTACACATTCATTCATGTCTGCTAGATATGCCAACACAAATGAAATACCACTACTAAATATGAGAAAACCCATGATAGTAATTACACCTAAAGGGCCTGTTGAGGCGAATCAAATGACACGTAGATTGACATTGACCATTATGGGTAGAGAATTTGGAGCCACTGCTATAATATTAGAGTCAAGCAGTATAGATCTGATCCTTGGTATGTCATGGTTAAGAAAGGCAAAGGCCGTTATAGCATGTGGTAGAGGTACCGTAGAGCTCACTACCACTAAAGGAGAAAAATTTCAAGTTAATATTGCAGTAACCTCCTCATCCATGCGTGCAATGTTCTTTATACCTGAGGAGTTTGTTGGTGACAACATCCGGGTGGTTAGAGATTTTCCGGATGTCTTTCCAGAGGAGTTACCAGGGATGCCACTTGATAGAGAAGTTGAGTTTGTTATTGATCTCTTACCTGGAACCGCCCCTATTTCTAAACGGCCATATAGGATGTCCATAGAGGAGTTGAAGGAACTTAAGAAGCAGTTAACTGAGTTACAAGAAGCGGGGTATATTCGTCCGAGTTCCTCACCTTGGGGAGCACCGGTGTTATTCGTACAGAAGAAGGATGGATCACAACGAATGTGCGTGGACTATAGATCACTTAATGATGTCACGGTGAAGAACAAGTATCCATTACCCCGTATTGAGGATTTATTTGATCAGATGAGAGGTGCTAGAGTATTCTCAAAGATTGATCTTCGATCCGGTTACCATCAGATGAAGATTAGACCCTCGGATATTCCTAAGACGGCTTTCTCAATCCGATATGGATTGTATGAGTTTATTGTTATGTCATTTGGATTAACCAATGCACCGGCTTATTTCATGAATTTGATGAACAAAGTGTTTATGGAGTATTTGGACAGATTCGTCGTGGTGTTTATCGACGATATTCTGATCTATTCTAGGAATGAAAGTGATCATGAACAACATCTAAGGTTGGTGCTACAGAAGTTACGAGATAATCAACTCTACGCTAAGTTCAGCAAGTGCGAGTTTTGGATTGACAAGGTACCATTCCTTGGTCACATTATTTCTAATGGAGGAATAGCAGTGGATCCTGCTAAAGTGAAGGAGATAATGGAGTGGAGAGTGCCCACTACAGTTACTGAGATTCGGAGTTTCTTGGGACTCGCAGGATATTACCGGAGATTTATTGAAGGGTTCTCTAAAATTGCTAAGCCTATGACATCGCTTCTGGAGAAAGGAAGAGAATTCAAGTGGGATGAGAAATGCCAAGAGAGCTTTGATCAATTGAAGGAGAGGTTGATGACGCCACCAGTATTGATTATGCCAGATCTGCAGAAGGGATTTGACATTTATTGTGATGCATGTGGCCAAGGATTGGGATGCGTGCTTATGCAAGAAGGTCATGTGATCGCCTATGCATCTCGTTAGATGCGGAAGCATGAACTGAACTACCCCACTCATGACTTGGAACTGGCTGCCGTTGTGCATGTACTTAAGATTTGGAGACACTACATTATGGGAACTAAGTGCCAAGTATACACGGATCATAAGAGTTTGAAGTATTTATTCACTCAGAAGGATCTCAACCTTAGGCAACGCCGTTGGTTGGAGCTCATTAAAGATTACGATTTGGAGATTCACTATCACCCAGGCAAGGCGAATTTAGTTGCAGATGCCTTGAGTTGGAAGGAACATGTTCACTCCGCTTTCGTTGTCCAGCTACCTGATGAATTGGCAAAAGATTTTGAGATACTCAACCTGGGAATTGTTACACATATGGAAGGAATCACCATCGAATTGGAACCTACCTTGGAGCAAGAAATTCGTAAAGGTCAGATTGGTGATGCCAAAATCCAAGAGATCAAAGATTTGATAACAGAGGGTAGAGGCCCAGAGTTCACGGAGGATGAGCAAGGCACGATATGGTTCAAGAATCGGATCTGTGTTCCCGATATTGATAGTCTTCGGGAAACCATATTGAAGGAGGCACATGATTCAGTTTATTCTATCCATCCTGGGAGTACTAAGATGTATCAGGATTTGAAGCAAAAATATTGGTGGTATGGATTGAAGAGAGATGTGGCTGCACATGTGGCTATGTGCGATGTGTGCCAAAGAGTTAAGGCTGAACACTAGAGGCCAGCCGAACTAATGCATCCACTGAAGATACCTGAGTGGAAATGGGAAGAGATTGGCATGGACTTCATTGTTGGATTACCTCGCACGTCTGCTGGATATGATTCTATATGGGTGATTGGGGACAGGCTAACTAAGGTAGCCCACTTTATTCCAGTGAAGACCACGTATTCGGGAGCTAAGTTGGCAGAGTTGTACATGACACAGATTGTCTGCCTGCATGGTGTACCGAAGAGGATCATTTTGGATAGAAGATCACAGTTTACCCCCAGATTTTGGAAAAGTTTACATGAGAAAATGGATACGAAATTGAGTTTTAGTTCGGCCTACCTCATACTGATGGACAGACTGAAAGGACTAATCAAGTATTGGAAGACATGTTGAGAACTTGTGCCCTTCAGCATGGTAGTAGTTGGGACAAGAGTCTACCTTATGCTGAGTTCTCATATAATAATAGTTACCCGGCCAGTCCGAAGAAGTCATTGTTCGAGACTCTACATGGCAGGAAGTGCAGGACTCCTCTATATTGGATCAGACTAGGGGAAGACAATTCTTTGGACCCGAACTCATTCAAGAGGTAGAAGAACAAGTCTGTATAATCAGGGAGAACTTGAGGATAGCTCAAACCAGGCAAAAGAGCTACACTGATAATAGAAGAAGACCACTGGAATTTGAGGAAGGTGATCATGTGTACCTCAAGGTTTCACCACTTCGTGGAATGAAGAGATTCAAAGTCAAGAACAAATTGTTCCCTCACTATATTAGACCATTCTGAGTTTTTAGGCAAGTTGGAGAGATGGCCTATCAACTCGAGCTACCTAATAATCTATCTGATGTGCATAATGTATTTCATGTGTTTCAACTTAAGAAGTGTCTCCGTGTCCCTGAGGAACAGTTACCAACGGAAGAGCTCAGTGTTCAGGGTGATTTGACTTACACGGAGTATCCTACCAAGATTCTGGACACTTTGACTCGAGTTACAAGAAATAAAGTTATTAAGATGTGCAAAGTGCAATGGAGCCACCATGGAGAAGATGAAGCAACATGGGAAAGGGAAGAAGAGTTTCACATAGATTTTCCCCATCTTTTTCCTAGTTCTTCCTAAATCTCGAGGACGAGATTTTTGTTAAGGGGGGTAGGATTTGTAATACTAAAAAAAACAATAATGAGAATTGAGATAATCCCAATAATTTGTGACCTCTACTTATCATTACATGTGATCAACTCCGATTCAAAAATGGATAATTAAAACAAAAAAAACACATAAATAACTTGTGCATCATGCTGGATTTTATTTGATTGTCCATTTGTGGATAATAAAAATAAAAGTATCAATAGCAATGTATTAAGGTGCCCACAACATCCAAACCCTAATTTGAAAACAAAACCATGAAAATAGAGAAGAAGAGAAATATTATGTGAGTGAAAAGGAGTATAAAAAATATATATAATAAAATATGTTAATTCTATAAATGGATTGGAATGTGTACATCTAGCTCAAAGGTGAAACTCATAAAAGGTTTCAAATTCAAATTGGAATTCAAAATAAAAAGAAGATAAAATAGGAAAGGTGAAAATATAAAAGAAAAATGGAACTATGCGCGGTTTGGGCCTAAACTGGCCACTTGGCCCAATTCCTGTGTCCTTAGCCGCGCGCTCGTCCACCTAGTTCCTCTGGCGCGTGGGCCCTCGGCTCCTTCGGCCTCCTCGCTCGCGGTGTCACTGCATCGTGGGACCAACCTGTCGGGTCAGTCTTCTTCACTCCGCGCGGACCGCTCGGGGCATGCGGGTGGACTGAGTCATGGCTGAACTCCAATCCCGCGCACCCGAAATCGATTGCTCCGAGGGAAATCACCTCCAGGTGGGGCCCAGTGACCTGATCCAACTGCTAGCTCCGCCCGTTGCAGGATTGTTGGCGAATCTCACGCATGCGCGCGAATATGGCGGCGCTGGGGAGGGGATTCCCTGCCTGCTGGCCACGCGATAGTCCTCTTGTGGCAGTCGTGCACCCTAGTTCGAGGCTCGGGGCTATAAGATTGGGCGCCTGGGCTATCGTCTCTTCCTCCTATCAACGCGTGCTACCCGCGACCGAGCATGAGAGAGAACCAGAGACTGGATGTGGGATTGCTGCCGCCGCCATAAGTCGACCCGTGCGCTCATCGCCACCGTGTCCTCGGTGTCGTGCCTGGGGGCTTCACTGGACCACGAGGATGGTGTTCGCGGCTTCATCAGGCGGGATTAGCAATCGGCGACCTCGGGATTGCTCATCGGAGTCGCTTTTCCCGCTAAGCTTGCGTCGCGCCGTGGTCCGCCCGCCTGAGCGCATAATCCTCGGTATGGTTCCCTCAATCATGTTCGCTTTCGTTCCCGCATCGTGTAAAGCCATTTGGATTAGAGGTTGGGGCGCTAGGACCAAAGGCTTGCCTCGCCGGTGAGGTTCTCCGCCACGGTAGTCGTAGGACGCCGCCGCCGTAGGTGTGTGGTTGGGGACGATGTCCCCTGGTCGCCGGATCTCTAGCAAATGGCCTAGATTAGAGCACTTGCGTACCGGTTCGGTCAGGGTAGACCTGGCCGTTGATCGAATAGTGGACGGCTGGGATTGCGACATGCATACCGTATCGATCGGTGGCCTCACAACCGTAGATCCAGAATCCAGGGGTCTAGATTGAATAACGGTTCGGTTAAGGGTTGTTCTAATCTGAGCCACTCAGTTATGATCTGACGGTTGATACTTATCCATACCCCTTCGGCCAACATATTTGTTAAAGAGCCCCTGCTCTATATGGTAATCGACCGCGGTCCAGTCTTGAGTCTTGGATCTATTTGCGTAGTAGACCCTGTGCTCTCTAGAATTCACAGCCACAGTCCAGTCAGTTATTAAATAAGAGAAAACATAATCAAAATAGATTTCTTATATAAAAACAATTCCAGAATCTTGTTAAATCCATAGAAAATTCATGTGAAGTCCGAATTAATCCATTCCAGTTCCTATAATTTGGTAATTTTATTGTTCATCATCTAGTACCTCTGTATTGACATGAAAACCATATTAAAATGTATCTCTTAATTAATCTTTTATCGAATACATAAAACCTTCATAAAATCATAACTCCTCCGTTTTAACTCCGATTTGATTCGTTCAAGTTGCGTTAGTCTCGTAGCAACGCGTAGATTATTATTATTCAGTTTGTTCTTATGTTTGGTGTGATGTTAATTTTATTTATACCATGTTTGTTTGTATTTCTACGACTAGCGCGAGGACACGTGTCATCTGAAAAGCAAGTGGGTACCTGGAACTCAAGTGCCAGGCAAGTTGTGCCCTTGATCACTTACTTTTCCCAGCCATGTTCTTATTAATTTTAATGATCTGCATAGGTTAATTTTGATGGGATCCTTTAGGTTACCCCAGTTTTGGTTATCTTTATACCTTGTTCACCCCTAAAATATTTTTGGGTAGTACCTGCTATTGCTTTATGTGGAATGGGTATGAAGATACAACATTCATGATTACTCTTTTATTATCTTGTTATTATTACTATTCATGTTAAGATCATTAAATTAATGGGAACATGGAGCGACCACCCGGGAAAACAGTGCTACCACAAGGGTTTAATGGGACGCCCTTGGCTGATTAACTAGGAAAGCTAGTGGTGGTCTTCGTTACCCGAAAGGGGCAAGGGCAGTAGGGGAGTGGTCAGTGTAGGGAGGTCCTTGGTTGATTTTGCTGCGATGGCGGTCAGGCAAGAACCCTGCACTGGAGCTTCCTATAAACTGTAGCGGGATTTCTGAAGCTAGTGGAACTTTGTAAAGGCCTCGTAGTGTTACCCTGCCTCGCCTCCTCGGTAGAGGTGTATGGGATTGGCCGTCTCTTGGCAGATGGGTAACATGACTTGTGGGTAAAGATGCGCAACCTCTGCAGAGTGTAAAACTAGTATACTAGCCGTGCTCACGGTCATGAGCGGCTCGGACCCTCACATGATTAATTATGGAACTTAAATTTAATTGGACATTTGCATCACATTTGGGATTATTTTACTATTACTGTTCTTTATTATTATTAAGGTTTGGTATTTACTTACACTTAGCAATTGCTAATAAAATTTTGACCAACTTATAAAAGCAATGCTCAGCCTCAGCCTTTATTTCATTGATCAGCCTTACACTACATGAACTCCCACCTTTGGTGAGTTCATGCCACATTATTCCCCACAACTTGTTGAGCTATGATCATGTGTGAGCTCACCCTTGCTGTCTCACACCCCCACAAGAGAAGAGCAGGTGGTTCAGGAGGAGCCATAAGGCGAGGAGTATGATCTGATCTAGGTGGCGTTTCTCAGTTGACATTGGCGCCGACGATCCTTAGTTCGTTTTATCTTTATTATTTTATTTTGTAATAAGTCTTCCGCTATGTAATAAATACTCTGATGTTTTATGACATTTATCTCTATACACTCTGTTATTATATATGTTGTCTTCTTGGCGCATGTATGAGATGCACCTGGCTTTGTTCCTTAAAGCCGGGTGTGACAGTGGTGCCGAGTGCTATGCATGGCCCTCGGCAGCTCTGGCGCACTAGTCGGCCAGAGCGAAGAGAGTGGAGACAGTTTCCACGTCATGCGTGGCCAACTTCTCCAACATCTTTTCGTCACGTACCCCCTGGCGGAAGGCCGTGATGATAGAAGCATCGGAGATGTGAGGTATAGTACCTCGCACCTTGGTGAAGCGGGAGATAAACGTCCGGAGAGTTTCCCCGGGCTCTTGCCTCACTACGTGGAGGTGGGCATCCATGCCGTGTTGTTGGTAAGCACTGGCGAAGTTCGCTGTGAACCGCGCACAGAGCTCTACCCAGGAGTAGACTGATCTTGGGGCCAGGTTCATGAGCCAAGTTCGGGCGGGCCCAGACAAGGCGACATGAAAATATGTCACCATCACAGCAGTGTTTCCACCTGCTGCTGTGATAGCGGTGATGTAAACCTGCAGAAATTCCGACGGGTTTGATGTATCGTCGTACTTCTCCGGCAGGTGTGGCCGAAACTTGGATGGCCAGGACGCCGCGCGGAGATGATCCGCGAGCGCGGCGTAGCCCACGCCGGCCAACAGGATGCCCGTCAGGATCCGGGAACCCGTTGGGGTCTGTGGTGCTACCGCAGCGAAGTCATAATCAAGGTTGCAACCCCCAATGTTTTGCCGGCACTCGCGCACCCTCTCCAGCGAGATACGGGCATCCTCGCCCACACACCTGCGGTTGAGTTCTGTCCGTAGATCGTCTGGCACCTCTAGAGAGGTTGTGGCATCTTCTCCTGCCCGCCGGCGGTTGAGCTCCACCTACAAGTCCTCGGTAGGCGCAGCCCTTACAGAGGGCGAGCGCACCGACACGGACGCCTCATGCTGACGCCGGGATGAATGGGGCCTGGGCCTGGCTGAGCCAGAGTGCGCCATGCCGAGTAGCCGGTCGACGTCGTCACACCACTGTTTCATGGCCCCTGGTGAGGCCGTGGAGCTAGGAGGGTGGCGCAACCACTCCCTGGCTGCGGACAGTGCACCAGGGGCGGCTCTTGATGCCCTAGTCGATTGCGCGGGAGTATGCTGCCGTGCAGAGCGCTCAGCAGCAGCTGCACCGGGCACAGGTCGGCTAGAGGCCCGTGGTATGGAAGAGGCAGCCTCCTCCATGGGGAAATCCTCGGGGATGAAGTCATGGTGCTCGATGATGTGAACCATGGCGCCGAACAGGAAAACAAGCAAAAACCTAATGCCAGACCCCCTACCTGGCGCGCCAAATGTCGGAGAGGAAATCTCCGGCCGGGTGGCGGAGTGCACCCGCCCTATATCCTAAGATGAGGGGCCTAGGTGTTTAGCTTGTTAGAGATTGGGAGGATGAACACACAAGAACATGTAAGGGTTTAGAGTGGTTCAGGCCGCCGGAGCGTAATACCCTACTCCACTGTGTATTGTATTGCTTGTGAGCTTGAGTCCTGGATGATTCCCCCTTTTTCCTCTTTCTCTTTTCTCCCTCCTTGAAATGTTGCATGCCTCCCCTTTTTATAGCTCAAAGGGGGGGCACATACAAGGGTGCTGAGCCCCGACATGTGGGCCTAGGGATATAATGGATGTAATACTTGGAGCGACTAATGTTCGTCCCCCGTGCAATCTCCCTTGCGCCCCGATATCCGTGATCTGCGTATTAGCATTGGCGTGCAGGGGAAGCTTCCCTGGTAATGTACGTGTGATGATGGATGAGCACAGTGCACCATGTAGCACGGGTGTACTATTTGGCAATGGACAGGCCCGCCGCCTGCAGGATGGCCTGGACGCCGCCTACTAGCTGAGTGGATAGGACACATTAAATGCTGAAGGGGCACATCACCCGTCAGCGGGATAGTCAGGTGGCGTGTCTTCTCTGCAATAAATGCAGAGATAGCGCGGCCAAGAGGTCTTACGCCAGGTTCCGCCCGCTGGCTTACGTCACGCGTGGTAGGCCACGCGGCAGCATCGGGTCTTCGCCTAGGCGGGGAGCAGTAGCACCATGCGGACAGGTCCACACCAGGCTGCCTGGACACATGTCAGCACCGTACCCTAGCCTGAGCAAGGCCTGGGTATTCCTTGCCCCTGAGTCCCGGGGCCTGGTTGTGGGTAGTCCGGATCCCACGTAGAGGGGTCCGGGACCCGACCCGAAGGTCTGGGCTGCACTCGCGGGGTTGCTGGGTCTTGCTCCGGAGGTCTGGCCCACATGTACAGGGGTCCGGCACTTTCCCATGGGGGTCCAGACCCATTGTTGGCACCTTGGAGTGTATGGCTTTTTCTGGCCACATGGTGACCCTGGAGCCATCCATGTGGTGGAGTCGGGTGTTGTTCCCTACACGACTAGAGATAGTCACATGGGCACCGCGCCCTCATGTTGTAGCAAGGGGTACCCCTGATCCAGGGTACCGACAAATACTTTGGGTGCGGAGCCTAGTTTAGTTAGACTCCGCTACAAGTATAAGTTCGAAGAGGAGTTTGGGGAACCTTGTGGTGAATGGTTAGATTCTATTGAAGGAAAACACAATGAAATTCTTGGAAATTTTAGCAAGCCAGAGATCGAAGCTCTGCATTAGGCTTTTGCAGCCGAAAGAGACACCGTCTAAACCGTGTTTTTGATGCTATTGGTTTTTTCTACCCTGATTACCCTAACATGGTTTAGGATTCGAAGAAGAGATAGAAGAGAAAGGTGAAAACAAAGCAGAGCAAAGTCCTGAAGATACGATCTAGGACCACACCTTCTTAGGCTTTTCAAGAAGTTCTACTAGTGAGTTAGTCTTTTTGAAGTCTTGTTTTGCTTAGGTTATTCATTGCTTGACTTAATTGTCTTTGGATTTCCACAGGTTGTGCCTGAGACTGCGATGCTGCCCACCACGGGGGAGACTTCTTTGATCCTTACAACTTTAGAGACTCAAGAAGTAAGGTTTGAAGAAGTCATTATTTCGAAGGTTCAAGGGGTTGCCGCTCTGGCCTCTCTTTCAGAGAGCAACGAAGAAAAGGACGAGGAGCGCATAGCTCCGGTAACGAGCTCATTTTTTATTTTGATGAATATGAGGATGACAAGGAAAAATACACTGCTACAACTGCTCTAGCAGTGAAGGATATTACATTGCCTGCAGCAGCTGAGAGGAGGCCAATGAGCCCGAAGGTTGAACTTATGCTCTCAGTGACAACTCCTTCAGCGATGATAGTGGCCAAAGAGAAAAGTTGGTTCCATGAAGCTTGTTATGGCGGAAGACAAAGACAAGGGGCCCACAAAATTAAAGAGGGTAACAAGATCATTGAGGATGACACACCACTCGGCGAAAGGCCCTTTAACCAAGAGTTTGGGGCCCAAAAATATAGATTTTATCATGCAGCTGGGAAGATTATGGGTGCGAAGCAGCTAGCCGAAGCCATTGGCTATGCTAAACAACTTGGATGCCCTTCAGGATCCACCATCTTCGGGGGAGGGCTGGACGATTATCTATATTGTTTCCCAGATAATCTAGAGACGGAAGTGTGCTGCCACATGGCAGACAATATTGGTTTTTCGAAGCTAGAGGCCATGCTTTCAACCATGTCCTCCGAAGATTAGATTTTTTGGACTGCCTGGCTTACATGTATCTAAAGGTAATTTCTATTGGTTTTTCTTCTAAGGTTCAAGTTGGGTTCTTACAATACTTAGTTATCTTTTTGATTTCTCTTAGTTTTTGTTTTTTTAGCAAAGCTCTGAGGAACAAGAGAAATGTTGAGGGTGAAGCTGCCCAAAAGGAGAGTTAAACTAAGGTCTAAAGTGTCCGGGCTTTGGTTCAACTGTGAAAAGGAGAAATCCTTTAAGATTCTAGAGAAAGATTTTATTGAAAGCCAAACCAAAGTTTAGGCTATATCCAAGGAGAAAATCAGACTCAAGGGAATAATGGGGAAGAAAGTGTTGGAGCTCGAAGCTTCAAATATTGAAAAAATAAACGTATTGCGTCGCTTGAAGCAGAATTGAAGCGAGCCAATGAGGAATTCGAGGCTAAAACTTTCAAGATAAGGCAAGCATCTGTCAAATCAGCTATTGACCTTAGCACTGCCCAAGTGAAGATAGGGGACCTCAATGATGAAGTAAACCACAAAACGCAACATAATGAGAATTATTGGATTTTGGTGGCTAACTGCTACACCCTCGACAATAGGTGCTATAATGAATTGACGAAGTACTTTTCTTCTGTCGGAGCTAAATCTTGGGAGAAATTCTTTGCGTATGGTGACTTGGAGGGTATGATGTGGTGGATACTTAGTGAAACTCGTGCCCAAAAAGTGTTCCTAGTGCGATTGGACTAATGCGCGTGGATAGGCGCTCGAAGCACTGCTTCAGTTCTACTAAAAGTTCGAGTTTGTTTACCTTTGTCATTCTTGCGCAAGATATGCTTGTGTTCTAACGTCAACTTTTTTGCTGGCTCGAAAGGCGACAAATAAAGTTGCAAACATCAGAAAAAATTTGCAAACCAAGTAGACCGAAGGTACTTTCCTTTTTACCTCTATTGAATTTCTTTGTGCTCCTTTTGACTATTTGTCCTCTAACTTTTGTTGGAAAGTTTCCACATCGCAGGTGATAATTGAAGTAAAGCATATTGAGGCCGAAGCTGAGGATGCTGCTATAGATGCCGAAGCAATAGCTGCCAGGGTCATAAAGAAAGCTGCAGATGACGTTAGCTTCAGAATTTGTGAACAAATTTACGACGAAATTATGCAGGGATAAGGAACAATTATTTTTATTGCAATATTTGTGTTGCAGAGCAATTTGAACATTCAAAGCTTTCTAGCAGCTTCATTGTAATATAACTGTACTTTGTTGATTCACTTTTATTAATTTGCTCTCTTTCCTTTGTGATGTGTGAAAGTTATCCATCATGCGTTTTTGAGCTGCAGGCGAAAAACACCTTCCCTTCCTTTCACACGTTATAAAGGAATGTTCTTTCATAGAGATAGCTTCAGAATCGACTAAATTTATGCTTCCATTTTCTCATGAATGGCCTTGAAGTAATATTACTTAGGTGATCGAATCAAAACTTTGCATTCCCTTAGGAACGACTTAAGATCTTTTTGTCACACCCGTTTCTGAGGGGGCAGAGCCGGGTGCATAGCATATATGTGCCAGGATCTATTTCCACACATATGTTGACGTCACAAGTGTAATATATCAAAATAACAATGCATAAAAGCGTAAATAACGATTATATTAACATATTACACTACGAACAGACATAATGTCTTAACCTTTATTCATCAAAGTACAGCGAAACATGGACATCCATCCACAGGAAGATGACCGGGGGTATCACTAGACTAGCATCCATGGAGTTTAGCATCATATCTTTATCTGCAAGCTTCTGATCAAAAATTTAAGCAAGGGTGAGCTCACTTATGATCGGGGCTCAGCAAGTAGGGGAAAATTAATGCAAGTTTAACAAGGTGAGGCTAAGGTTGAGCGGTAAGCATTTTAGTTGGTCAACATTTTATTAACAACACCTGTCTTACTAATAAGTGTAAATCCCAAGTATTCCCATTAAACAAAGGTATAAGAGTATATCAAAAACACTTAAGTGAAACCACTTAAGCAAACCATTGGTAGATCATCAGATCTCGATTTATTTCCATTTTCAAGTTCAATTATCATGTGAGGAGTCCAGGCTGCTCATAACCGTGAGCACGGCTGATATATCAATTTTACACTCTGCAGAGGTGGCGCATCTTTACCCATGAGTCGCGGTTCCCTTCTAGCCTGGGTTAGCTAGACCCGTATTTACTTCCGAGGTGAATGGCCAGGGTCTCACTACGAGGCTTCTCCCTAGAGTCCTCGTTACGCAAATGCTAGAAATGGTCAACTACATAAGGTACACCTACCGTAACCAACTTATAGTCCAGACTAAGGGTAAAGCTTTGGGAACTATGCCCGTATCCAATCTGTATGAGCCAGAACTATAAGCGCTTGCCAGATGCCCCTGTTCCAGTCGACCACGACCAACACCCAACATAAGACTTCCCTAGTTATTTAGCCAAGACCAGAGCCATGATAGTTCTCATGGTAGCACTGTTTTCCTGGGTGGTCACTCCATGTTCCAATTAATATGCAATAATCTTGTTTAACCATCGGGTTAACAACAATAAAGTAAACTTACCGTTTGGAACATTAATATCATAAACAGGATTGACCGTATAAAGTTAAGTTGTAGCAATAGCATAACTACTTGATTAGATCTCCTAGGTTAAACAAGGGTAAGGCTGGAAAGGTTAGGGGTATCTAAATAGGTAACCCATCAAATTATGCATATATATATATCCAAGAATAAACTTTATTAAATCTATTGTTTGGGATCAAAAAGAGTATGCAGAGGAAGAAGTCCACTTGCCTTGCTTATTGAAAACTTGAGGTTCTTCCACGGATAGGAATAGATCTTGATTCTTAACTACTAGATCAACCACTGAATATCACACAAACAAAGAAGAAGAACAAACACCACTTAATAATATACCACATTTACCGTACGTTAAGCTAAAAGAAAGCCTAACGAAAGGAGCGTTTGTTTTTCAAAAACGTCGCAAGTAATGGTTATAATAAGAGGGTATTCTTTTCAAAAATGTGTGATCTATACTTTATAAAACATGGCATGAGCTTAACAATATCTTAATTAAAATATACAAATATTAGGTTCACCAATTTTATCTTTTATAAAACATCATATGTGATATGTCTAAGATTAAGGGTTTATAAGATGATAAAACACGTTATAACGATATTAAACATTTTTAACCTTTTAGAAAAGATATAGGTTATATATCTAAGGTTAATGAGTTATTAAACACATTATTAGACATTACTTTTATAAAAAGCTCATAAATAGATTAAACAACTTTTTATGTGAAAAGATAATAATCTCTACTAGTTATTAAGGCTGCAGTAGTAGTCTGCCATTCCGTGTTCTGCCACCATTCCCTGTTCTGCCTTTCCGATTCCCTCCTCCTCGCGCACAGTCCATTCCCATGTTCTGTCACCATTCTATATCTATCATTCTCATCTCCTCTCCCTGCAAAGCCCATTTCCATTCCCATTCCCTCGTACAGCCGACGTCTAAATAAAATTAAAAAATATACATGACCCCAAGGGGATTCGAACCCACGACCTCTTAAGCAAATGCCAGCAATAGCTATCACTATAACACATGCGTGTTTATGTCTATATCTGTCGGGGTTTCGGTCCCGGGGGGGGGTCCCTGGACCGACGAGTAAATTTGTCGCTGCGTGCCCCTGCCCAGATGGGTTGGTGCGAGATGGAACACAAGTGGGGGAATGAGCCTTGTATTATCCTGTACCAGGGTGCTCGTAGTAGGGGTTACAAGCATTGAGAGAGGGCGAGGGCGAGAGAGAGAGAGTGAGTAGGAGAAAGCGAGAGAGAGAGAGGGAGGGTCTGGCCCCTGCCCCTCTTCTCCCGTCCCTTTGTCATCGTCTACTCGTCCCTCCTGCCATGTGTTCGTATGCTCGTATGTTGTTCGTTTTTCCTCCTCTTTTTTCTCTTTTCTCCTCCTTTTTTCTCCTCGTGGGGCCTTGGACACCCCCTTTTATAGACATAAGGAGATGCCCAGCTGTACAATGGGGTGTAGCTGGGAGCTAACGTGGCTGGCAGGGAAGTGCCCTGAGCCCTGTACAGACAATAACGTGGCTATCAGGGGGGGCGTCTTGAGCCCTGTACAGGTAGTATCGTTGTTGTCGGAGAAGTGCCTTGAGCCCTGTAGAAGTATAGCTGTTGGCGCTGCATGGATCCTGCTGACGTCTCCTTGCTTCTGTAGGGGGCTTGAGAACTACCGACGTCATGGTTGCATGCGGGAAACCACCATCGCCTGTTACTAGGGTAAGCTGGATGGGACGCTGGTCTTGTTCCTTTGTAGCCTGAGCTAGCTAGGAGTAGGGTAATGATGCATCCCTCGTGGCGCGGTTGATCCGAGCCTGAGGTCGGGCGAGGCGGTAGCTCCTCCGAGGCTGGTTCCGAGGCCTAGGGTCGGGCGAAGATGTGACTCTTCCTGAGGCTGAGGCCGAGGCCGAGCCCTAGGGTCAGGCGAGGCGGAGATTTCCTCCCGAGGCGGAGGCCAAGCCCTGGGGTCGGGTGAGGCGGAGCTTCCTGTCTCGCCCGAGGCTGAACTTGACCGTTGTCGGTTTCGCCTAGGTGGTTGGCACAGCAGCCGGAGCGGGGCGGTCGGCGCTGTTTTCCTGTCAGATCGATCCGTGAAAGGGCGAAGTGACTGCGGTCACTTCGACCTTGCCGATTGAGGCGCGCGTGTTAGGATAAGGTGTCAGGCGATCCCAGCATTAAATGCGCATGCAATACTGTCGGATGGTAAGGCGTTTTGGCCAAGGTCGATTGCACGACAAGGCTTGCCTTCAGCTGACCCGAGGGTGCGCTCACTGCCTGAGGAGACCCTCGGGCGAGACGTGAATTCGTCCGGGACCACTGTTCTGCCCGAGGCTGGGCTCAAGCGAGGCGAGACCGCGTCCCTTGGTAGACGAAGCTTTGATTTTGACCCGAACTGTTAGTCTTCACGGTTTTGCTATGAAGGTGTTTACCAGCCGTGATTTGGAGTGTTGGGGGTACCCCTAATTACAGTACCCGACAGTAGCCCCCGAGCCTCGAAGGGAGTGCAGGCACTCGCTTCGAGGCTCTGCCGCATTTTTGGTGAGGGGACCGGCCTTTCTCGGTTATACTTTGTTTCGACGGGTGCGCGCAAGCGCACCCGCCGGGTGTAGCCCCCGAGGCCTCGGAGGAGTGGTTTGACTCCTCTGAGGTCTTAATGCTTTTCGTGACGCCTCGGCCGGTCCTGTTGTTCCCTCATGCGGCCTGGCCGTAGCCCGGGTGCACGATCAGGTTCCGAGTTTTGAAGCTGGTTTGTTGACGCTGTCAACAGTTTGGCCATAGCCGGGTGCGAGAGCAGCTCCCGAGCCTCTGCATGGAGCAAGAGGATGATCAAGGACTGTCTTGACTTTTATTATACGCAACTTCGTCGCCTTTTTGCAAGGAGGAAGGGGGGGGGGAAGCGCCACGTTACCCTCAGAGGGCACCGATCATGGTGTTTCCAGTGAGTTGCTAACGGGTGATCCGAGTGGACGCCCGTGTCCTATTCGTTAGGTGTCGGCTAGTGGCCCAGAGGCGCGCTCCAAAAGTACTTGCAGGTGATTTGCTGGACCCGGACCCTTTTCGATAGGGTCCAAGGGCTCGATGCCTCCCTCCGGTGGGATTCCATTACGAGTCGTTCCCGCTGGTCTCGGAAATGTCCTAGGGTACCTCGGGAGCATAGCCCGAGCCTCGGCCATGTATCAGACGTACCCAGGGTCATCCCTCACTCTGCGTGTTCTGAGGCGGCTGTTGAACCCTTTCGAGGGACCAGCCTTCGAACCCCTGATCAGTAATGGGCGCGAAGCCCGGGTGCTCTGGAGTGGCCGTCGAACCCTTTCGAGGGGCCAGCCTTCGAACCCCTGATCAATATTGGGCGTGGAGCCCGGGTGCTCTAGGGCGGCCGTCGAACCCTTCCGAGGGGCCAGCCTTCGAACCCCTGATCAGTAGGAGGGCTCTGGGGCCCGTTTCCTTCGCGGGGAAGGATCCCTTTCAAAATATCCCCTTTCTCGGTCCCTGTGGCAAGAGAGAGGAAACGGAAAAAGGATATGAATTTAAATAGCGTGGCACACCTTTTTTGATGCGGTCATTATGACAAAGGTGTAACGTCGCCTGCTTCGCCTACCAACGGTGTCGCTTGCTCTGCCAAGGAGTTAATGCGACGAGACGGGCGATTCGCGGGGCATCTGATGCGCATGCGCGGGCCGTTCGAGGAATGGGTGTTTCACCTTCGAGTTTGAATTTCGCGGTGGGTTCGGGCGAAGTCTTGAACGGCTCTCGCCCGGGTCTTTATATACCCGGGAGAGGGGCCGACGGTGGTTCTTTACCCTGCCATCTGCGCCTGCCTTCAGCTTTGGTTTTCGCAACTTAAGAGAATAGCCAGGAAAAGAAAACCGCACGCCTTATCCCCTCCGCCTCCACCACCTTTGTTCGGTGATGGCCGACAAGGTGACCATCGTCCCGCCGCGCGACCCGTGGCCTTCCTCCACTGTCGTTGTGGGGGATCTAGAGGCCCTTGTTGCCGATGGTTTGCTCCGTCCCCTCTCCGATGGGCCGCAGTTGGAGTGGATGGCCCCGAGCGAGGCCGTCCTGACTCCACCGCTGGGGTATGTGGTCAGCTTTATTCCCTTCCATGAGCAGGGGTTTGGAGTACCAGCGAACCACTTCATGCGGGTGCTCCTGCACTATTATGGGGTGGAGCTGCACAACTTCAACCCTAACTCCATTGCGCAAGCGGCGATCTTCGCGGCGGTTTGCGAGGGTTATTTGGGGATTGATGTTCATTGGGACCTGTGGACCCATCTCTTCTCCGCGGAGCTCTTTGCCTCAATGATGGAGGCGAAGAAGGTCCGTATGGCAGTGCGGGCCGGAGGCTACACCCTCCAGTTGAGGCTGGGGCGCGCGCAGCTATACATCCCCGCCACCCTTGTGTCTTCGAACAAGGGGTGGTAGCGCCGGTGGTTTTATCTCTGGAACGATCACAGGAGGCTTCCATCGTTTTCTCAACGAGTGGTGACCGCCCCTGGCGCTAACTGGCGCTGGGGGGCTACGCTCGAGAAACAGGAGAAGCTCCAGCCCCTTCTGCATGCCTTGCAGAAGTTAAGAGATGAGGGGCTTACCGCTGCGGGGGTTGTTGCCGCCATCCATCGCTGGAGGGTGCTTCCCTTGGCAGAGCGGCGGTTGCAGCTCTCGGAGATGAAGCCGGGGGTTAATTTGGAGGGCTCGCAGATGTCCTTGGCCTCCCTCACCGACGACGACCTCCGCAAGCGGGTAGCGGGTACGGTAGGGAGGCTGGATGCCGGCGCCCTTACCCAGCCCGCGATGCGTCCCGACCATGGGTACGTGTCCCTGGTGAGTGTCCGATCCTTCTCCTGTTTTGCGCTGAGTTGCCTTTAATTTTCACTGTTGAGATTTTCGTCCATCCCTAGGGGTTGAGGTTTTATAAACCCACCCTGCCACCGGTCCCGGAGGACGTAGTGGACCGAGCCGCGTGGAGGGTCACCGCGGAGAAGAAGAAGGAGAAAAAGGACGCAGAGAAGGCCCGGGCTCGCAAGCGGATGCGAGCTCGGGATGCCTTGGAGAAGCGTCACCGGAGGCAGGAGAGGGACGGGCTCCCGAGGGAGCCGTCGCCGGAGACGCCCGACGACGATGACGATGATGATGATGACGACGAGAGTGACGACATGGCGACCCGTCTCGGCCTTAGCCCAGACCCGAGGCCGGGCCAGGGGTCGCCGAGCCAGCCTCCAAGTGGGCTGGTACCATCAGTGCCCGGAGGCGGAACATCGTGGCCCAAGCCCGAGGAGCGGAGACGGACCTAGGGGGTACTTGACCCCTTGGCCGAGGTAACTGGGGCGACGCCGGGGGGTCGGGCCGATCTGCCTGTCCTTCACGAGCAAGTGCCCATGTAGGCTGTATAGGAGGTCAGCCCCTTGGCCGTGGCGATGCCCGGGCAGGCCGCCCCTTCGGCGCCTCGGGCGTCCGAGGCGGTAGCGGCGCCGAAGCTGGCGTCGGGGCAACTTTCGGCAGCGCCTGTGGGGACTGGGGCCAGAGGGGCCTCCCCGTAGGCACGACTGGCCATGGTTCGGAGTGGGTGGGTATCTGAGAATACCTCTGTTTTGGTCTTTTCCCTGCGTGTCTTGATCTTGCTCTCTCCCTCTTTCTTTTCAGCAAGTGGAGACAGGGCTCGGCTGGTCTGGCCCCCTGGAAGGCCCTTAAGACGGGGTTGGCCTCCGCAGCTGGTGCCGCGGCGCGCCATGCCGGTTGGCTGGCTTCCGCACAAGACGCCCTCGAGCGGGGGGCCCAGGCAGCACGAGCTGCCATGGGGCAAGCCTCCTAGGCTGACCCTTCTACAGGGATGGCCATCGTGCCAGGGGAGGCCGTTGACGCGGTCGCGGCCACAAGCCCACCTGACTTGTTACTGGCGCCGGCATCGACTCCCGCCGGGGCCATTGCTAATTCGCCCGTGGAACCGCCTATCGCTTCTGACGTCGGGATGGTTGTGGCACCACCGCTCGTGGTCGTCCCAGACCTCCCCATTCTTGGTCATGAGGAGGGGGCTGCCGCCGTCACCGAGGTCAGTGATCGGGGGCCCACCACCTCAGCCGAGGGGAGGCCCAGTACGTCGACGACGATGGTGCCCGACGCATCGACTGTAGGGGGACCCGACGCCCTGGTGGAGGGGCGCAGAGCCGTGGCCTGTTTCAGGGAGCAGCGGCCATATCCCTGCGCGACGCAATCCTAATGAATGGTGCGGGCAGGCGCTCCGATTCTGGAGCCGCGGCGCCTCGGAACCCCTCCTCCTTAATGACGAGCGGGAGGAGCAGTCTCGGGATGAGCTTCGTGAGTATGCCGAGGCGGCGATGGGGTCGCTTCTGTCGACCATGGAGATCCTTTCCAGGGACGTCGTCCCTAGGGTCCTCCAAGTAAGGATGTTAGGCGCATACCCTACGCGACCGGGGCATTCTTTGTAATACCATATTTTCCTTCCTTAGGAACTCGCAGATGTAAGCACCACCAAGTCGCTGTTCATTCGCCGTGAGAGCGGCGTCTGGGCTTTGCTGCGGTCCCAGAGGGCCGCGCTTGTCGAGGCTAATGCACGTCTCGCCCAATGGAGCGCCAAGGTGGCGGACCTTCGGCTGTTCTGTGATGAGCTGAGGTTGGAGGCGGCGGCGGCGTGGGCAGAGGCGGCGTTGGCACAGACAGAAGCACAGCAGTGGCAGCTGGAGCTCAGCCAGGTCGCCGGCCAGCGGGACCAATTTCGGAGCCAAGCTGCCGAAGCTGTGGGCCGAGCTGAGGCCCTTAGGGGTCAGCTGGCTGAGGCTACGGAGCGGCTAGCCAAGGCGTCCGCTCGGGCCGGGACCCTTGCGGAGGGCCTGGCCATGGCTGTCAGGTCTACCAAATCCGCCCAAGCCGTGGCCTTGGAGCAGCATGCTCGGGCTGAAGGTACGTTTCGCCTGCTTTGTGACTTCGATTCAGCTTCATTCTTCAACTTGTGTCTGAAGAATTTTGTTCGGATGTCTGCACAGTTCGAGACGGCTCTCAACGAGTCCGTCAAGGCGCTTGCCCAGGCGTCTGAGCAGAAGGAAGCCAACTGCGTGGCAATGTCCGAGGCTATCTCGGGCTGCCGAGCCTTTAACCTCAATGACATCCCCTCGGGTAGCTCCCCCCAATGTCACCTGCGGGCCTTGGGCGGCCATGTGCGCAGCAGACTCCGCGGGGCACTGCATCACGGCGTTAGGTCGGCCTTCGCCGTGCTCGCTTCCCACTATGACGTGGATCTGGAGCGGGTCAGCGAGGGGTACTGCCTACCCGACAAAGATGAGGCTGCCCTAGCCGAGGTCCATAGGCTTAACGCGGCCGCCGAGGGCCCAAGCGCGGTGCTGGCGTCCTCCTTCGAGGTGGAGATCCTTCCGCCCGTGTCGCCGTCTAAGGCCGGGCCAGATCCTGCCGAGGGTGGAGACGATGTCGAGGGTGTCGCTCCTCCCCCTGCCAATGTCTGATCCAGCAGGAACTGTTTGCCCAAAGTATATGTGTGTTTTTCGCGACCGCCGAGGCCTAAACATTTTATCGTCGTGTTATAAAGCTGCGTTTTCTTTCCTCTCATTTCGAGTACCAGGACTTGTTCGTCGGTAGCAGACTCGCTTATCCGAGCGAGAGTTACTTCTCGCGGAAGGTGATGAGTGAGGTATTCGTATCCCGGAGGCGTAGGAGTCCCTCGGCTTGGTCGGTCTTGCAGCTTACATGTACTCTCGTCGTTTTTAGGGCCCTGCTATCGACATAGTCAGAAAGTACGGGAGTTGTTTCGGTAGAAAACGTTTCTCGGTAGAAAAGCTTTTCTCGGTAGAAAACTTTTCCGAAGAAAATTTTGACGCAGAGGGGTTTCCCCCTTCTAGCCCCCGAGGGAGGGTCGGGCTTGGCCGAGGCAAGGCTAACCCTTCCTTGAAGGTTAGACTTTATTTAGGCGTGTAAAAATGAGGAACATGAACAACTTGAAACATTTTAAGGGAAGAAGCGACGTAGTTGTTCGATGTTCCAAGCGTTGCTGTAGACCTTGCCTTGATCGTTGGCAAGCTTGTATGTCCCGGGCTTCAGAACTTTGGCGATGATGAACGGCCCCTCCCAGGGAGGAGCAAGCTTGTGGCACCCTCGAGCGTCTTGTCGCAGCCAAAGCACCAAGTCTCCCACTTGGAGGCCTCGGGGCCAAACCCTTCGGGCGTGGTAGCGTCGTAGAGACTGCTGATACCGCGCCGAGTGTAGTAAGGCCACGTCTCGAGCCTCTTCGAGCTGGTCCAGCGAGTCCTCTCAGCTGATCTGGTTGCTTCGGTCATCGTACGCCTTCATCCTCGGGGAACCGTATTCTAAGTCCATGGGGAGGACGGCCTCGGCCCCATAGACTAGAAAGAACGACGAGAAACCCATGGCTCGGCTCGGCGTCGTCCTCAGACTCCAGACCACCGAGGGTAGCTCCTTCATCCATCGCTTGACAAACTTGTTGAGGTCGTTGTAGATCCTCAGTTTTAGTCCCTGCAAAATCATACCGTTGGCGCGCTCCACCTGCCCATTCGTCATGGGGTGAGCTATGGCGGCCCAGTCCACACAGATGTGGTGGTCCTCGCAGAAGTCTAGGAACTTTTTTCGGTGAACTTCATGCCATTGTCGGTGATGATGGAATTCGGGACTCCAAAGCGATGGATGATGTTGGTGAAGAACGCCACCGCCTGCTCGGACCTGATACTAGTCAAGGGTCAGACCTCAATCCACTTGGAGAATTTGTCGATGGCAACCAGCAGGTGCGAGAAGCCCCCGGGTGCCTTCTGCAAGGGACCGACGAGGTCCAGACCCCATACGGCAAACGGCCAGGTGATGGGTATCGTCTGCAGGGCCTGAGCGGGCAGGTGTGTCTGCTTTGCGTATAATTGACACCCTCGGCAGAAGCTTACAATCCTAGTGGCGTCGGCCACCGCGGTTGGCCAGTAGAAACCTTGTCGAAAGGCATTTCCCACGAGGGCTCGAGGTGCTGCATGGTGGCCATAAGCCCCCGAGTGTATTTCTTGTAATAGCCCTTGTCCTCGGGCAATGGATATGCATCGCTGGAGAATGCCCGAGGGGCTGCGGTGATACAGCTCCTTTTCATCACCCAGCAAAACGAACGACTTGGCGCGCCGAGCCAGTCGCCGAGCTTCGGCCTTGTCGAGGGGCAGCTCTCCTTGGAGGAGATATTCCAGGTACGGGGTCTGCCAGTTCGGGACCGGTGTGACCCCATTCCGCTCCTCCTCGACACGCAGGGCCTCGCCCTCGGCGTCCGAGGGTACCTCGGGCTGGGCCGAGGCCTCCTCGGGCTCGGGCGCGTCATCGACCTTGACGAAGGGTTGATGTATATCCCTGGAGAAGACGTCCGGGGGAACCGTTGTACGCCCCGAGGCTATTTTAGCTAGCTCATCCGCAGTCTCGTTGTATCGTCGGGCGACGTGGTTGAGTTCCAGCCCATAGAACTTGTCCTCCAGGCGCCGAACTTCGTCGCAATAGGCCTCCATCTTCCGATCATAGCAGTGGGAGTTCTTCATGACTTGGTTAATGACAAGTTGCGAGTCGCCACGACCGTCGAGGCGCCGAACCCCTAGCTCGACGGTGATGCGCAGCCCGTTAACCAATGCTTCATACTCGGCCACGTTGTTTGACGTCGGAAAATGAAGGCGGATCACGTAGCGAAGATGTTTTCCGAGGGGTGAGATGAAGAGCAAGCCCGCGCCTGCTCTGGTTTTCATCAGCGACCCGTCGAAGTACATGGTCCAAAGCTCGGGCTGTATTGGAGTCGTCGGTAATTGGGTGTCAGTCCACTCAGCCAGGAAGTCGGCCAAGACTTGGGATTTTATGGCCTTCCGAGGGGCGAATGAAAGTGTTTTGCCCATGAGTTCCACTGCCCATTTCGCTATCCTACCCGAGGCCTCTCGGGACTGGATGATCTCTCCCAGGGGAAAGGATGACACCACAGTCACTGGGTGAGACTCGAAGTAGTGTCGCAGCTTCCGCCGTGTCAGAATCACTGCGTAGAGCAGCTTCTGGATCTATGGGTAGCAGACTTTGGTCTCGGATAGCACTTCGCTGATGAAGTAGATTGGCCTCTGGACGAGCAGCACATGCCCTTCTTCTCGTCTCTCGACTACGACCGCGACGCTGACCACCTGAGTGGTTGCGGCTACGTAGATCAAGAGGGCTTCTCCCGCAGCGGGGGGCACCAAGATGGGCGCATTGGTGAGGAGCGCCTTAAGGTTTCTGAGGGCTTCTTCGGCCTCGGGGGTCCAAGTGAAGCGCTCGGCCTTCCTTAAGAGGTGGTACAGGGGCAATCCTTTTTTGCCAAGGCGTGAGATGAAACGGCTCAGAGCCGCAAGGCATCCCATGACCCTCTGTACTCCTTTCAAATCCTTGATCGGTCCCATGTAGGTGATGGCCGCGATTTTTTCCGGGTTAGCCTCTATGCCCTGCTCGGAGACGATGAACCCTAGGAGCATGGCTCGGGGGACTCTGAAGACACACTTCTCGGGGTTGAGTTTCACGCCTTTTGCTCTCAGACACTTGAATGTTGTTTCAAGGTCAGAGAGGAGGTCAGAGGCTTTCTTTGTCTTGACAACGATGTCATCGACGTAAGCCTCGACCGTTCTGCCGATGTGTTCTCTGAACACATGGTTCATGCACCTCTGGTATGTGGCGCCTACATTCCTCAATCCAAATGGCATTGTAGTGTAACAATATATGCCAAAAGGTGTGATAAAAGAAGTCACGAGCTGGTCGGACTCTTTCATCTTGATTTGGTGATAGCCTGAGTAGGCATCGAGGAATGACAGGGTTTCACACCTAGCAGTGGAGTCCACAATTTGATCGATGCGAGGCAGAGGGTAGGGAACCTTCGGACATGCTTTGTTTAGACTAGTGTAGTCTACGCACATCCTCCATTTCCCATCCTTTTTCCTTACAAGAACAGGGTTAGCTAACCATTCGGGATGGAATACCTCTTTGATGAACCCTGCCGCGAGTAGCTTGTGGATCTCCTCGCCTATGGCCCTGTGCTTTTCTTCGTCAAAACGGTGCAGGGTCTGCTTCATAGGTCGGGCTCCAGCTCTGATGTCCCAGTGAGTGCTCGGTGACATCCCTCGGTATGTCGGGCATGTCCGAGGGATTCCACGCAAAAACTTTGGCGTTCACGCGGAGAAAGTCGACGAGCACTGCTTCCTATATGGGGTCGAGCTCGGAGCCGATTCGGACTTTCTTGCTGGCATCGTTGCTGGGGTCTAGAGAGACAGACTTGACCGCCTTGACTGGTTCGAAGTTGCCGGCGTGCCGCTTCGCGTCGGGCGCCTCCTTGGAGAGGCGTTCCAGGTCGACGATGAGGGCCTCGGACTCGGCGAGGGCCTTAGCGTACTCCACGCATTCCACGTCGCATTTGTACGCGTGGCGGTACGTGGATCCGATGGTGATGATCCCGTTGGGGCCTGGCATCTTGAGCTTGAGGTAGGTGTAGTTGGGGACGGCCATGAACTTGGCATAGCACGGCCTTCCCAGCACCGCGTGTTAGGTTGCTCGGAACCCGACTACCTCAAAGGTGAGGGTTTCCTTTCGGAAGTTGGAGGGAGTTCCAAAGCAGACGGGCAAGTCAATCCGCCCGAGGGGCAGGATACGCTTTCCGGGTGCGATCCCTTGGAAGGGTGTCGCACCGGCCCAGACCTTGGACCAATCAACCCCAAGAGTTCCAGGGTCTCGGCGTAGATGATGTTGAGGCTGCTGCCTCCGTCCATGAGGACCTTGGAGAGCCTAACGTTGCCGATGATCGGATCGACGACGAACGGGTACCTTCCTAGGCTTGGCACGAAGTCAGGGTGGTCGCCTCAGTCGAAGGTGATAGGCTTGTCGGACCAGTCTAGGTAGGCTGGCGCTACCACCTTTACCGAGTAGACCACCCGGCGCTCCTTCTTGCAGTGCCGAGCCGAGGGGTTCGCCACCTGCCCGCCGTAAATCATGAAGCAGTTGTGGATCTCCGGGAACTCCTCTTCCATGTCGCCCTCCTTCTTGTTGTTGCCTTGGCCATTGCCATCTTCCACCGGGGACCCGGCCTTGTGGAAGTAGCGCCGGAGCATGACACATTCTTCAAGGGTGTGCTTGACGGGACCCTGGTGATAGGGGCACGACTCTTTGAGCATCTTGTCGAACATGCCGGCCCCTCCAGGAGGCTTCCGAGGGTTCCTATGCTCGGCAGCAGCGACGAGATTCGCGTTAGCGGCGTTGCGCTTCGCTTGTGCCTTCTTCTTGACCTTCTTCCTCGTGCCACACTGGGTGGACGCCTCAGGGGCGTCTTCCTTCGGTTCCCCCTGAGGCTGCTTGTCTTTCCGGAAGATGGCCTCGACCGCCTCTTGACCCGAGGCGAACTTGGTGGCGACATCCATCAATTCGCTCGCCTTGGTGGGAGTCTTGCGCCCAGTTTGCTCACTAGGTCTTGGCAAGTGGTGCCGGCGAGGAAAGCTCCAATGACGTCCGAGTCGGTGATGTTAGGCAGCTCGGTGCGCTGCATCGAAAACCGCCGGATGTACTCTCGGAGGGATTATCCAGGCTGCTGGCGGCAGCTACGGAGATCCCATGAGTTACCAGGGCACACGTATGTGCCTTGGAAATTTCCCATGAAAGCCTTGACTAGGTCATCCCAGTCGGAGATCTGTGCAGGAGGCAGATGCTCCAGCCAGGCCCGGGCGGCGTTAGAGAGGAAAAGGGGTAGATTACGGATGATGAGGTTGTCATCGTCCGCCCCTCCCAACTAGCATGCCAGTCGGTAGTCCACGAGCCACAGCTCCGGCCTTGTCTCCACTGAGTACTTGGTGATGGTAGTTGGGGCTCGGAAACGGACGGGGAACGGCGCTCGTCGTATGGCACGGCTAAAGACTCGCGGACCGGGTGGCTCGGGTGAGGGACTCCGATCCTCCTCGCTATCGCAGCATCCCCCACGCCTAGGATGGTAGCCTCGGCGCACCTTCTCCTCGAGGTAGGCTCGATGATCGTGATGGTGACGCTCGTTGCCGAGGCGATCCCGGGCGGCAGGCGCCTTGTCCCGTGTGCGCTCGAGATGGACCGAGGCCTCCTGCATGCGTTAGGAGGACGCCGCGTGATGCTCCGAGGGGTTAGCTCGCCTTCGGGAGGCAGAGCTCTCGGCTCGTCGCACTGCGGAACCTTCCAGGAGATCCTTGAGTTCGCCCTGGATACGCCGTCCCTCGGTGGTGGATGGCTCCGGCATGGTTCGAAGTAGCATTGCTGCTGCAGCTAGGTCCTAGCCGGACCCGCTGATGGCCGAGGGCAGCGCTGCCTTGGCATTATCGACGATGAGGCACTGGACGTCCCGGGCCCGATGACGGGCTCCTCCGGCGAGTGTTCGGCCTGCCCACTCCTGCTCGATGTTCTGCTGGAGCTGCACAAGCCGGCCTGCTTCCTCGTCGACCTTGGCCTGCATCTCACGGATTTGCTCGAGCTGTGTGTCCCAACCCCCCGCAGGGACTGGGACCACAGCTAGCTCCCACGGGATGTCAACGCGAGATGCGGGCCCAGGGGGATCGTCAACCTCTGGCATACCGAGGTGGTTGCCTTCGTCCTGATCCCCCTGGTCGACGTGGAAACATTCACGACTTGGGCCATAACCCTCGTCGTCAAGGCCGTGGCCATCGTCAGAGCAACCGGAGAGGTAGTGGTCACATGCGAACATGAAGTCCCGCATGGCACCGGGATCACCGAGGCCAGATAAATCCCAACTGAAGTCGGGGTCGTCCTCTTCCTCGGGACCTGCCGGTCCGGAGGTTGAGACGGCTCTTGGTCGATGGACGGTGGTGAAGTCACATCGGAGCGCACCATCATCTCAGGTACGAGGGTGACACCCAGCAGGTCCTTTGCGAGGGCGCTGGCATCGTCAGTCCACTTGGGGCTAGCACGTTGCGGGGAAGCAGCGCTCGTCGTTGTCTCAGGCGCGAGGACAACACCTGACATGTCCCCCGGAGGAGTGCCAGCGTCGTCGACTCGATCCAGCTTGACAGCCGATAAGGTGCCGCCTCCTGCGTGGATGGTTGCCCCGTCTCCATCTCCTCCGGCGAGGAGGGTGGCGGGGACGACCGGAGTGTCTCTCTTCCGCCACGGGGAGATGCCATCGTGGAGGTCGCCTCCGCCGGGCGAGCCGTTGACTGTCATTGTCGTCGTGCCGTGGAGGGAGGAGTACCATATCGTAGCTACCGTCGAGGGACATGAACTCGAGACTCCCGAAGTGGAGCATCGTCCCAGGCTGAAGAGGTTGCTGAAGACTCCTCATCCGGAACTCAATGGGGAAGTGTTCGTTAACACGCATCAGGCCCCTACCTGGCGCGCCAACTGTCGAGGTTTTGGACCCGCGGGTCCCCGGACCGACGAGTAAATTTGTCGCTACGTGCCCCTGCCCAGATGGGTTGGTGCGAGATGGAACACAAGTGGGGGAATGAGCCTTGTATTATCCTGCACCAGGGTGCTCGTAGTAGGGGTTACAAGCATTGCGAGAGGACGAGGGCGAGAGAGAGAGAGCGAGTAGGAGAAAGCGAGAGAGAGAGAGAGAGAGAGAGAGAGAGAGAGAGGGAGGGTTTGGCCCCTGCCCGTCTTCTCCCGTCCCTTTGTCGTGCGTCTACTCGTCCCTCCTGCCGTGTGTTCGTAGGCTCGTATGTTGTTCGTTTTTCCTCCTCTTTTTTCTCTTTTCTCCTCCTTTTTCTCCTCGCGGGGCCCTGGACACCACCTTTTATAAACATAAGGAGATGCCCAGCTGTACAATGGGGTGTAGCTGGGAGCTAACATGGCTGGCAGGGAAGTGCCCTGAGCCCTGTACAGACAATAACGTGGCCGTCGGGGGGGGGGGGGGCGTCTCGAGCCCTGTAGAGGTAGTATCGTGGCCATCGGAGAAGTGCCTTGAGCCCTGTAGCAGTACAGCTGTTGGCGCTGCATGGATCCTGTTGACGTCTCCTTGCTTCCGTAGGGGGC
Source organism: Zea luxurians (assembly GCA_029449295.1). Classification (NCBI taxonomy): domain Eukaryota; kingdom Viridiplantae; phylum Streptophyta; class Magnoliopsida; order Poales; family Poaceae; genus Zea; species Zea luxurians. Next base: position 123,200,518 of record JAOPSE010000001.1, read on the forward strand.
TTGAGAACTACCGACGTCATGGTTGCATGCGGGAAACCACCATCGCCTGTTACCGGGGTAAGCTGGATGGGACGCCGGTCTTGTTCCTTTGTAGCCTGAGCTAGCTAGGAGTAGGGTAATGATGCATCCCTCGTGGCGCGGTTGATCCGAGCCTGAGGTCAGGCGAGGCGGCGGCTCCTCCGAGGCCGAGGCTGGTTTTGAGGCCTAGGGTCAGGCGAGGATGTGACTCTTCCCGAGGCCGAGGCCGAGGCTGAGCCCTGGGGTCGGGCGAGGCGAAGATTTCCTCCCGAGACCGAGGCCGAGCCCTGGGGTCGGGCGAGGCAGAGCTTCCTGTCTCGCCCGAGGCTGAACTTGACTGTTGTTGGTTTCGCCCGGGTGGTTGGCACAGCAGCCGGAGCGGGGCGGTCGGCGCTGTTTTCCTGTCAGATCGGTCAGTGAAAGGGCGAAGTGACTGTGGTCACTTCGACCTTGCCGACTGAGGCGCGCATGTCAGGATAAGGTCTCAGGCGATCCCAGCATTAAATGCACATGCAATACGGTCGGCTGGTAAGGCGTTTTGGCCAAGGTCGCTTGCACGACAAGGCTTGCCTTCGGCTGACCCGAGGGTGCGCTCACTGCCTGAGGAGACCCTCGGGCGAGACGTGAATTCGTCCGGGACCACTATTCCGCCCGAGGCCGGACTCGAGCGAGGCGAGACCGCGTCCCTTGGTGGACGAAGCTTTGACTTTGACCCAAACTGTCAGTCTTCACGGTTTTGCTCTGAAGGTGTTTACCAGCCGTGATTAGGAGTGTTGGGGGTACCCCTAATTACGGTACCCGACAATATCTATAACAGGAAACACATCTACTACATCTCTCCCCAAGCCTATCTGCTACCCTTGCACAATGCGTAGTAGTAGATAAGTATCACCGAAATTCTTGAATTATATTTTTAGATGGAGGGAGTAGTATTTAAAGAAGAGCCTTGCATGCAATTTCTTTTGTTTGGATAATGTTTTCAACTTAAATTCCTTTTTTTGCATGCGTGACATTATTGTTCGTAATATTTTTCCATGGATCTGACTTGTGAGTCATTTTTATAAACCAACGCCAAACCTGAATCCATGTTTCTTACTTAAAAACCTCGAACAAACACCATTAGCAGGATACACTCGCGTTGGGGTCGCTCATCGACGATGAGAAGAAACTTGGTGACTGCCAGTTCGACCTCTAGAAACAGTCCTACGTGGCCGCATGTGCCGCTATGTACGACAAGCTCTGGTGTAGCCGCCGCTTGGACGTGGTGCAGAGTGGCTTCTCCGTGCTGTCCATCGTCAAGCAGGGGGACCTCATGGTCGTCGGTGACTCTCGGGTTGTTCTGGGCACCGCATTCGACGACGACGCCATCAATGTCGTCCAGCTCATCGTCCACATGAAGCCTAACCTGCCACGTAAGTCGCTACTAACCAGCCATGAATTCTTGTGCGCTGGGACGATGGCCGTTGCTGACATTGTGTTAGTGTTCTCGAACATGATGTATGTAGAGGAGTAGCGCATCCGGTGGTGCAACGGCCTAGGGTACTACCTTGCTGATGAGCCCGGGGTGCACATCGTTTTACAGCCCAGCCAAAAGTCATCAGTGCTCGGTATGTCGCGCGTTTTCGACGACTACTATATCGAGGACTGTGGCATCAACTTGGCGCTAGAGGTGACGCAAAGGAGGACCGACAACAATGACCAGTTTGTCATCCTCGCCACCGTTGGGGTAGCTTTTGTGCCGGTTTGCCTTTACTTCTCTTCGCAAACACACACTAGCCTTTTTGTTTAAGTAAAAGGGTATGGTGGTACGTGTCTGATGACTAACGATGTACGAGTGAATTTCTTCCGGCATGTATGGAACGTGCTCTCCAATGATGAGACCATGCAAATCGTGACATATATCAAAGTCTGCATGATACTGATGGTTGCAATGTAGTGGTGAAACAGATAGATTAAAATAACAAATTTTATATATAGCCAGAATCACAAATTGATTATGAAACATTTTCTCATAACGTTATTGTCGGGTACCATAATTAGGGGTACCCCCAACACTCCTAAACACGACTGGAAAACGTCTTCAGAACAAACCGTAAAGACTGATAAGCACGGTTCAAGTCAAGGCCTCATCTGGCAAGGGACGCGATCTCACCTCGCCCGAGCCCGGCCTCGGGTGGGAACAGTAGTCCCGGGCGGATTCACGCCTCGCCCGAGGTCCTGCACAGGCGATGGGCGCACCCTCGGCTCGCCTGAAGCCAAGCTCGGGCAAACTTTGTCGTGCAGCGACCTCGGCCGAATCGCCTTACCCACCGACCGTATCGCATGCGCATTTAATGCGGGGATCGCCTGACACCTTATCCTGACACGCGTGCCTCAGTCGGTAAGGTCGAAGTGACCGCAGTCACTTTGCCCCTTCACTAACCATTCTGACAGGAAAATAGCACTGTTCGCCCTGCTCCGGCAACTGTGCCAGCCACTAGGGAAAGACTAACAACAGTCACGGCCTTTCCCGAGTTCGGCCTCGGGCGCAACAGGGAGCTCTGCCTCGCCCGACCCCAGGCCTTGGCCTTAGCTTTGGCCTTGGGAGAAGGTCTCCGCCTCGACCGACCCCGACCTCGGCCTCAGCCTCGGCCTCAGGAGCAGGACTCTGCCTCGACCGACCTCGGCCTTAGGAGAAGGACTCCGCCTCGCCCTACCTCAGCCTCGGACCGACTACGCTATAGGGGATACATCATTACCCTACCTCTAGCTAGCCGCCTCAGGCTACGAAGGAACAAGACCGGAGTCACATCTAGATTACTCCAGCCAACATCAACAATCCACAAGCTCTCTACGGAAGCAAGGAAACGTCAGCAGGATCCATGCCGCACCACCAGCTGCGCTTCTACAGGACTTAAGCACTTCTCCACCGGCCACGTTAGCACATAGCTACACCCCCATTGTACAACTGGACCATCTCCTTGTATCTATAAAAGGGGATGTCCAGGGCCTTCCGAAGGGAGGAGGGGAGAGAGGGGAAGAACACGGGCAGCAAGAGCAACGGAGACGGACTCACCCAAACGTCGAGCTCCACTCCGCAACGCTAGTCCCCCATAGGAGGCCTAGGGCCCATTCCCTCTCTCGCTCAGCTTGTACCCCCTACTGCAAGCACCACCTGTGCAAGATAATATAAGCCTCATTCCCCCTCTTGTGTTCCATCTTGCATCAATCCATCTGGACAGGGGCACGTGGCACAAAATTCACTAGTCGGTCCGGTTGAGGGTCCCCCGGGTCCGAAACATCGACAGTTGGCGCGCCAGGTAGGGGCTCGCTGCATGTTAACAATACTTTCCCATTGAGTTCCAGATGGACAATCTTTAGCAGCCTCTTCAGCCCGGGACGGTGCTCCGCTTCGGAAGTCTCGAGTTCATGTCCCCGGACGGCGGCTACGACATGGTACTGCTTCCTCCGCAGCACGACACCGGCGACGGTCGACGGCTCTCCCGGCGGAGGCAAACTCGGCGACGGCATCTCCCCGTGGCGGAAGAACACTCGGGTCAACCCCGCCACCCTCCTCGCCGGAGGAAACGGAGACGTGGCAAACATGGCCAGGCGGGAGGCAGCACCTCAACGGCTGTCGGACCAGAGCGAGTCGACGACGCTGACACCCCTGCGGGGGACATGTCGAGCGTTATCCTCGCACCTGAGACAACGAAAGGTGTCGCCTCCTAGCAAAACGCTAGCCCCAGGCGGACTGATGACACTGGCACCCTTGCGAGGGACTTGTCGGGCATTAGTCTCGCACCTGAGATAACAGCACATTCCACCTCCAATGCAACTTCACCGTCATCTACCAACCAACAGGTACCTTCAGTTTTCCATCCCGTTCCCTTTAGATTCAGCTTCGACCCACCAAGCGACCCCGCTTTGGTGAGCGCTTTTGTGAGGGCATATCCTGACCTTCCGGGGTACAATATGTGGTCAACTTGGGACCAACTGACGGCCGTCTCAACGTCCGGACTCACGAGTTCCGAGGAAGAGGATGACCCCGACGTCAGTTGGGATTTCTCCGGACTCCGTGATCCCAGTGCCATGCGTGACTTCATGTCCGCATGTGACCACTTCCTCTCCGGATGCTCTGATGATGGTCACAGCCTCGACGACGAGGGTTGCGACCCAACTCGCGAGTGCTACCACATCGATCAGGAAGATCACGATGGAGAAAACCACCTCCGCATGCCAGGAGGCGACGACACCCTTGCACCTGCATCTCGCGTTGAGATCCCACGAGAGCTAGTTGTGGCCCAGGTCTCCACAGGGGACCAGGGCTCACAGCTCGAGCAACTCCGCGAGATGCAGGCTAAGCTCAACGAAGAAACGGGGCGACTTGTGCAGCTCCGGCAAAACCTCGAGCAAGAGTGGGCTGGCCGAGCGCTCGCCGGAGGAGCGCGTCATCGGGCCCGGGACGTCCAGCGCCGCATTGTTGACGATGCTAGGGCAATGCTGCCCCCGGCCATCACTGGGGCCGGCCAGGACCTGGCTGCAGCGGTGGTATTGCTTCGAACGATGCCGGAGCCATCCACCACCGAGGGGCGGTGCATCCACGGCGAACTCAAGGACCTCCTGGAAAACGCCGCAGCCCAACGAGCCGAGAGCTCTGCCTCCTGAAGGCGAGGGTGCCCCTCGAAGCATCACGCAGTGTCCTCCCGACACATGCGCGAGGTCTCGGTCCACACCGAGCCTACAAGAGACGAGACACCCACAGCTAGGGATCGCCTCAGCAACGATCAGCGCCGCCACGACCGTCGAGCCCGCCTCGAGGAAAAGGTGCACCGAGGCTACCACCCCAAACGCGGGGGATGCTACAACAGTGAGGAGGATCGGAGCCCCTCACCCGAACCACCAGGCCCACAGGTCTTTAGCCGAGCCATACGACGAGCGCCGTTCCCGGCCCGGTTTTGGGCCCCGACTACCATCACCAAGTACTCGGGGGAGACGAGGCCAGAGTTGTGGCTCGCGGATTACCGGCTAGCGTGCCAGTTGAGAGGGACGGACGACGACAACCTCATCATCCGCAACCTCCCCCTTTTCATCTCCGACGCAGCCTAGGCCTGGCTGGAGCATCTGCCCCCCGCGCAGATCTTCGGCTGGGACGACCTAGTCAAGGCCTTCACTGGAAATTTCCAAGGCACTTACGTGCGCCCTGGGAACTCATGGGATCTCCAGAGCTGCCGCCAGCAGCCCGGGGAATCCCTGCTAGAGTACATCCGACGATTTTCGAAGCAGTGCACCGAGTTGCCCAACATCACCGACTCGGACGACATCAGGGCTTTCCTCACCGGCACCACTTGCTGGGACCTGGTCAGCAAACTGGGGCACAAGACACCCACCAAGGCAAGCGAATTGATGGACATAGCCACCAAGTTTGCCTCTGGCCAGGAGGCGGTCGAAGCCATCTTCCGAAAGGACAAGCAGCCTCAGGGAAGGCAGGAGGAAGACGTCCCCGAGGTGTCCGTCCAGCGTGGCACGAAGAAGAAGACCAGGAAGAAGGCGCAAGCGAAGTGCAACACCGTCGACGTGGACCTCGTCACCGCTACCGAGCACAGGAATCCTTGGAAGCCTCCCGGAGGGACCAACGTGTTCGACAAAATGCTCAAGGAGTCGTGCCCTTATCACAGGAGTCCCGTCAAGCACACCCTGGAAGAGTGCGACATGGTCCGGCTTTACTTCAATAAGGCTGGACCCTCGGCAGAGGACGACAGGGACCCAAGCAACAACAAGAAAGAGGCGACAAGGAAGAGGAGTTCCCGGAGGTCCACAACTGCTTCATGATCTACGACGGACAAGTGGCGAACGCCTCGGCTCGACACCGCAAGCAGGGGCGCCGGGAGGTCTGCTCAGTGAAGGTAGCAATGCCAGTCTACCTAGACTGGTCCGACAAGCCCATCACCTTCGACCAAGGCGACCACCCCGACTACATGCCGAGCCCAGGAAGGTACCCGCTCGTCGTCGAGCCAATCATCGGCAACGTTAGGCTCTCCAAGGTCCTTATGGACAGAGGCAGCAGCCTCAACATCATCTACGCCGAGACCCTAGAGCTCTTGGGGTTGATCGGTCCGAGATCCGGGCTGGTGCAGCACCCTTCCACGGGATTGCACCCGGAAAGTGTATCCTACCCCTCGGACAGATTGACTTACCCATCTGCTTCGGAACTCCCTCCAACTTCCGAAAGGAAACCCTCACCTTCGAGGTAGTTGGGTTCCGAGGGACCTATCACGCGGTGCTAGGAAGACCGTGCTACGCCAAGTTCATGGCCATCCCCAACTACACTTACCTGAAGCTCAAGATGCCTAGCCCCAAGGGAGTCATCACCGTCGGACCCACGTACCGCCACGCTTACGAGTGCGACGTGGAATGCGTGGAGTACGCCGAAGCCCTCGCCGAGTCCGAAGCCCTCATCGCCGACCTGGATTTCCTCTTCAAAGAGGTGCCCGATGTGACGAAACCTCCCAAGTCATTAGGCCCACCTACAGTTGTCCTTGTCCAACAGACATCAGACAACCCTGTAGATGTTCCTGAATCACTTGACAAGCTCGGTATCTTTTTCCTTACCTTTCCAGGAACGTTTCACCCATCTGACAGACAGTATGTTCATCGGAGATGCGAAAATGCGGAAGTGATTACATAAACTTACATTTATTTTAAAAGTAAGAGTAAGTTATTTGTACAGACCAGAGTATAAAGCGAGTGCAGAAAAGTAATATTACAATACCTGGGAGGCAAAAACTCCTCCCATTAAGTTCTTTACATAAAAGTTTTTAAGGAGGACCCGGTCCTCCGGCAGCTTCATTCTTGATTATCTTCACTTTTCACCACCTTGGTACAAAAACAACAAAAGTTTGTTGTCTCCTCACCTAAAAACAACGGGGGAATAAACCCTGAGTATGGAATTACTCAGCAAGTCTTACCCGCCTAAAGAAAAGACTCTCAAGGGTATGCTGGTTTAAGGAAGTCAAGGTAAGGCTTCTCAATAATCAAAGACTCTGTTTTGCAGAAATGCTTACTAAAGTGGATCCTTAAAAATCCAGTTTTATTGGTCAAGTTAAGTAAACTTACTTATCTCTAGAGTTCTCTCTAACCTAGTTCAAACACTTATCCTGAACTAGCCAAGTTCTTAATTCATCCTTCATCTTTACTGGATTGCTACGTGTAGGGCAGTGACCAAGTCTTCATAACCGCGAAGGTACGGTGATCCGAATCGATTATACTCAGCTGAGGATCTCCGATCACACGACATATGTAGCACTTAACCCTTGCATATGTCAACCTGCCACCGAGTTTCTTAAGACCAGATCAGGTTCACGCAAACCGAGAGCACAGATACACCACCGTCCAGCCTCTTGCCATGGAGGGTACACGCTACTCTCGCCACCGCTCCACGCCCATTTCGTGTTATCTTATTCTGGCCTTAGTCTGCCCGAGGCAAGGCTTACCCATGATGAGGCATGTGACCAGTTAAAGGGTCCTCGATCATCAAGCCTACATCGACAAGGTCCTTAATCGACTCAGACGGAGACACTACACTGAGACTCCCTTCTCGTGCAAGTCACCCTCCCGGTCTCAGCTTAATTCTTTCACCCAAAAATTTGGTACCTGGCAGAGGTACATCTTTTTCGATGTTGAATCCATCACAGCCGTGATGGATTCACCATCAAGTTTTATTTTTGAAAACAGCCCTCCCACTTTGCCAAACATCTTTTGTAAAACAAATCCTTTTGTTTTTCTAAAAGAAAGACTAAGCATAGTAAAAACTTTTTGTAAAAACAGGGTTTTCAAGGAAGGTAATCAAGTTCAAGGAAGGTAATGCAAGAATTGTTTTATCAATCAACTCCTATCACCTAATGCAGCAAGCAAGTGAGAAAGATTTTAAAAACATCAAGGGAGGTGGCAAATGCACCGGGGCTTGCCTTTGTTTATGGGTGAGTCAGGCTCAGATCCACAAATATCGAAGTAGAAACAGTTCTTAGCCTGTGTTTCCAAAGGTGGTGGTACTTGCTCTTCAGTGGCTTCCACTTCTTCCTCGTGTTCTAATCATAACCATACATATGTATAAGAATGAATGTCATGTAATGCTCATGAGGGTGCGAAGATAATACAAATTTATTATCTAAGTCTTAAATACAATTTTCCTTCACGGTACTCCGAGAACTTAGGGTTTCCGGAGTCGGTAAAGGAGTTCACAGGGCAGGGGGGTGTTTTGGGGTTTGGTGATCAAACAAGGTCCAAATCAACCCAAATTCTACCCAAGGCTTCTAAATAATATGAGGAACTCATATAAAAATTTTGAGCATTTCTGGGATTACCATTTATCTTTTAAAAATCCAGAACTACTACCTTAAACTATTTTAAATACCTTAAAATTCCTAATTTACCCTAAAAATCATGAAACTATTTTTATTAAATTCTAGGGAAAATAAGAAGGCTAGGAAAATTGGTCTCATATTTTTAGGATTTTTCTGTAATTTTCTACATATTTCTAAAGTTCTCCTGAAAAAGAAAAAGGAAAATATTCAACAGTGTTGGGCTCAAACTGGCCCAAGCGGCCCAACTTCACGCAGAAGCGCGCTCGCGCACGCGCCCGCGCTGGCGACTTTACAAAAAAGCCCTGAGCAAACGAATAACTCGAAGCGGGGTCATTTACTATTGCACAGAGTCACTGACAGATTGCAGATAGGTCCCCAGGCTTCTAATTCTTTACAGCCCGCAGTCCACGACGACGGTGAACGCAGCCGCGCTCCGGTGAGCCACTGTACCAGCCGATTGAGGCGATGACCGGTGCTCCCGAGCGACAGACACCAAATCGGATCTATCCTAAGCTTTTCCCCCAACTCAATTGCATCTAAGATCAACTAAGGAGCTCTGGCCACGATAACCGAGAGCATGGCGGCTAGAGCGTTGTGTTCCCGGCGATCCCTGGCGGTTCGGTTCAATTAAAATGGTCGGGGAGCATCACCAACATGTAAGGATGCTAGAACAGAACGAGAAGGGAATGAGCAGACCTGGGGAAGGCTAGCCGCGGTGAGGTGAGTTCACGGTGGCGGAAACCCGGATTGGGGAGAAACCAAAATTCAAGCTCTCGGAGGCACGGTTGCCAACGATTGTTGGTGGCTGGGTGGGTGATGATGTTACGCAGCTAGGGGAGGGCTCAATTTATAGGCGGCTTCGACTGTGGCCGGGAATTTTAACAACGACGCGCGGTGGTCGGAGACAAGGAAGAACCATGGCGCGGTGAATTCGTGTCCATCGCCGTGGCAGACTCCCCGGCGTTGATTAGACAGCAGTAGGAAGTTATGGCGATGCAGTGGAAGGGTTGAGACACGCGGCGCACGGCCGGGAGGCGACGTTCACCGGCGAGTTTATCGGCTCCGCCGCAAAGTGGAAGAGAAAGCCACGGGGAGTCACCGGAGTGATCTCCAGCTCACCGCCGGCAAGGATCTTTCACCGTATGTCCTTATCCACCCATCCCGAGCACAAGTTGGGCCGGCGACGGCACGAATCACGACGGAATCGGTCGTCGGTGGTGGGTTTGCTGGCGATCTGATCTATTTCAGTTGTAACACTGTACCATGGCGAACACCTCATCAGAGCACCTGACAGATCATGTTTAGGTCACATTTTCTATAAAATTTGCTTGTGAACTTCATCAAACCTCTGTACCAAAGTTGTAGAGCTATAGTTAATCTTCATCTTTGCCACAATGCTTACCATCAAATAGTCACTGAATCCCATTCAAAATCGAGCTCAAAGTTCACCCCATCACACTGCTACTGAAAATTCAGTCCAGGAATCACCTGACAGCCTGACTTTGAGCTGAATTATCTCCAAATTTCTCACAAGAATATGGCTTGCACTCTTAAGCAAAGTTGTTCTCCTATAATTGGGCTACAATTTTGATGTGGTGACCTAGGGCAAAAACCCCATAATTTGAAAGTTACAAGGGCTTCAAGTTGAGTCAATCACAATGAAATGCAGACTTAACCAAAAAGGGTCAAGTGTGGCTCTTTTGCACTTAAGTCCAAATCTCAAGTTTTGGATTGCAAATTCACATATGAGTGACCCAAATGACTTAAGATACTTATTTAACTTGGTTTTTGCACTTTAGTCCAAAACTGGACTAATTTTGCACATAGGTCCCTAGGGTTTGGTTTTAGGGTTTTCCAGGGTTCCAAATAGGGTTTCTGGTATCCCAGGGGTCTAAGTGTAATTCCACTTAAGTCTTGGGATCATTTTATGACTATTCCCCTAAAGCCTTTATGTTTTCTTCATTTGGGTTAAGTTTTGCCCCTTTGAGCCTTATTTAGAGTCAGGTTCCCTATCCAGGGTCCTATTTGCAAAATACTAAAAACAATACACTTGTTTGAAATTTTTACCTAGTGAATGCATTCTAGGTATGTCAAACATATGCAATGCCAATGTTTATGATGCCATGCTTATGTTTTAGTTACAGTAACACCAGGGGTGTTACATCCTTCCCCCATAAAAGAATCTCGTCCCGAGATTAAAGGTCCTAGGGTGAGTAATGGAAAAGGAAATGTGTCACATCTTTATTCCCTTATTTCTGGTACAAGGCAGGGGTAGTGTGGGAATCACTCCTTTATTACAACACTAATATACTTTACAAATTACATGAGGCTAAAAAGCCTGGGAAATTCTTATCTAAAAAATCTTGAGTTTCCCATGTAGCCTCTTCTTCAGAATGTTGGTTCCATTGTATCTTATAGAACTTGAGAGTTTTTCTCCGGGTAACCCTGTCCTTTTGATCCAGAACTCGAATAGGATGTTCCGAGTATGTTAAATCTGGTTCCAGGACAACATCTGTTACTTCAACGGTTCGATCGGGAACCCGAAGACACTTCTTCAATTGCGACACATGGAACACATTATGGATAGCAGACATAATTTCGGGGAGCTGCAGTCGATACACCACTGGTCCACATTGCTCAAGTACTAGGAATGGACCAATGTACCTGGGTGCAAGTTTCCCTTTAACCCCGAAACGCGATATTCCCTTCATTGGTGAAACTTTCAGTAGACATAGTCCCCTTCATGAAAATATAAGGGCATTCACCATTTGTCTGCATAACCCTTCTGACGGGCTTGTGCTTTCTTCATATTATGAATAATTTTCTGAACCTTTTCCTTTGCCTCCTTCACTATATCAGGCCTAAAGAAGTACCTTTCTCTAGGTTCAGACCAATTTAGCGGAGTTCGACACCGTCGCCCATATAAAGCTTCAAAAGGTGCCATCTTGATACTTTCTTGATAGCTGTTATTATATGAAAACTCCGCCAAAGGCAAACATTCATCCCATTTTGGTGAGAAGTCCAGAATACATGCTCGCAACATATCTTCGAGTACTTGATTAATCCTCTCAGTCTGTCCACTGGTTTGTGGATGATATGCCGAACTATGGAGCAACTTAGTACCCAAGGATTTGTGAAGTGCTTCCCAAAACTTGGCTACAAATTGAGGTCCACGATCCGACACTATGGTCTTCGGAACACCATGCAGACTAAGAATACGAGCAATGTATAACTCCGCATAGGTAATGACGGGATATTTTACTTTGACAGGGAGGAAGTGGGCGATCTTGGTAAGTCGATCATTGATAACCCAAATAGAGTCATACCCTTTTGCGGTCCTGGGCAATCCCACGATAAAGTCCATACTTATATCTTCCCATTTCCATGTTGGGATCGGCAAAGATTGTAATGGACCAGCAGTTTTCATGTGTATGGCTTTGACACGTCTGCAAGTGTCACACTTAGCCACATAGCGTGCAATTTCAATTTTCATCTTCGTGCACCAGTAGTGCTGTTTTAGATCATGATACATCTTAGTGCTTCCGGGATGAATAGAATAGCGACTAAGATGCGCTTCCTCTAAAATTTTCTAGCGGAGTTCTTCATTCTTTGGCACAACTATGCGGTTATTGAACCATACCACACCTTGATCGTCTTCTTTGAAACATTTGGCTGTTCCAGCCCTTATCTTTTCCCGTATGTGCTTCATACCCACATTATCCTTTTGAGCATCAATTATCCTTTGCAAGATGATAGACTCAAGCTTTAGCTGATTCAGGGTTCCTTGTTGGACCATCCCCAGGTTTAGCTTCTCCATCTCCTGACATAAAGTATTGTCAGAGGTCTTCACCAAAAGACAGTGGCAGGAAACCTTACGGCTCAGTGCATCTGCCACAACATTGGCTTTGCCTGGGTGATAATGAATTTCTAGTTCATAGTCCTTAATAAGCTCAAGCCATCACCTTTGCCTCATATTCAATTCTGACTGGGTGAAGATATACTTCAAACTTTTATGATCTGTATATATATGACAGATATTTCCTAGCAGATAATGACGCCAAATTTTCAGGGCATGAACCATAGCAGCTAGCTCCAGATCATGAGTTGGGTAATGCTCCTCATGTCGGCGCAACTGCCTTGAAGAAAATGCAATTACTCGGCCCTCTTGCATTAATACACAGCCGAGTCCACTGCCTGACGCATCACAATATACATCAAAAGGCTTGGTGATGTCCGGTTGAGCCAATACCGGAGCAGTGGTTAATAATGTCTTCAATTGCTCAAAGGCTTCATTACACTTAGAAGACCAATTGAATTTAATGTCATTCTTCAATAAACTTGTGATTGGCTTCACAAGCTTAGAAAAATCTGGTATGAATCTGCGATAATATCCAGCTAGTCCAAGAAAACTCCGGACTTGGTGAACAGTGGTTGGGGGTTTCCACTCCAGATTATCCTTGACTTTGCTAGGATCTACCGCAATTCCCTTGGCAGATAACACGTGCCCCAAAAATTGAATTTCTTCCAGCCAGAATGCGCACTTGCTGAACTTGGCATACAACTGATGTTCCCTCAAGCGCGTCAATACAATCCGCAAATGTTGAGCATGCTCCTCTTCATTTTTAGAATATATCAAGATATCGTCGATGAAGACCACCACGAACTTGTCCAACTCGTGAATGAACACCGAGTTCATCAAATAAGTGAAATGGGCAGGAGCATTTGTTAGTCCGAAGGACATTACCAAATATTCAAATAAACCATACCGCGTAGTAAACGCGGTCTTTGGTATATCCTCGGGCCGAATACGGATTTGGTGATAGCCCGACCTGAGGTCAATTTTGGAGAATACCCTCGCCCCAATTAATTGATCAAATAAGATGTCGATTCTTGGAAGAGGGTACTTGTTCTTGATGGTGACCTCATTCAGGGGTCGATAATCCACGCACATTCGTAAGGTTTGATCCTTCTTCTTAACAAAAATGGCGGGGCAACCCCATGGAGACGAGCTTGGCCGAATGAATCCTTTATTCAGTAGATCTTGTAATTGAATCTTCAATTCCGCCAACTCATTAGGAGGCATACAGTACGATCTTCGGGAAATGGGAGCCATACTGGGCTTTAACTCAATTACAAATTCTACATCTCTCTCAGGGGGCAGTCCAGGCAAATCTTCCGGAAATACATCTGGAAACTCACATACTACCGGAATATCCTTGATCTCCGGTACAATGGCTTCATATATTCTACCAGAAGCTTTGGCTGGATTGGTTACAGGGATGGACAAAAGAATCTCTTCTTGATTATAGCTCAACCTGACGGTTCTCAGTTCAGTGTTGAGAATTGCCTTGTGTTGGGTTAACCAATTCATACCCAAAATTACATCTATATCCTAGCCTTTCAGAACAATCATGTTGGCAGGAAAGTTCTGTCCGGCCATTGTTACTGGCACTTGATAGGCCACTTCTCTAGTAAAAATGTGTCCCCCAGGTGAATGAATTTTAAACCCCTCTTTTGATTCATGGCATAAAATGTGATGTTGCTCCACAAATGTCTTGCTAATAAATGTATGCGAAGCACCGTAATCAAAAAGAATAATTGCAGGGTGACTGGCCACGAGAAACGTACCCATCATCACCGGTTCACCTTCCGGTGTAGTGGCCACTTGAGTATAGTATATCCGCCCCGTCTTCTTTGTATTCTTCCCCACATTATTTCCCTTGGGTTGAGCTGATTTCCTAGATCCTTGCTGAGCATTTGATTGATTCTGCTTGGGATATGGGCAATCTTTGATGAAATGTCCAGACTTGCCATAATTAAAACACTCGGTTGAGGAGCTGGTCAAAGCAGGGAATCGAGTGCCCGGGGCACCCGGCTGATTTGGAGTAGTGGGGGCATTGTTGGGACGAATAATGATTGGCTGCTTGAAAGGGAATGAGGGCGGTCGAGAAAAAGAGCGATTTTGGCTAGAAGGCCGGATCACAAACCGTTGCCTTTTTGCCTGGCCCTGATTAGTCTTCTCACCACCAAATCCCTTGTTCTTCCCGGAACCTGCATATTTTGCTTCAACAGATAGGGCTGTGCTGACAGCCTTTCCATACGTGAGATCTATGCAGGTGGCCATTTTTCTCTGCAATCGATCATTTAGACCCCTCATAAAGCAATTCTTCTTCTTTAAATCAGTGTTCACCTGATCGATTGCGTATTGCGACAGGTGATTAAACTTATTGAGATACTGATTGACAGTATCTCCCCCTTGTTTCAGCTTCATGAACTCTTCCTGCTTCATATGCAGAACACCTTCGGGTATATAGTGCTCGTGGAAGGCCACTTTAAATTCTTCCCAAGTTACTTGATGGTTGGCAGGTTGAATAGCCACAAAACTCCCCCACCAGGTACTAGCAGGGCCGCACAGTTGTTGCACTGCAAACAAAGGCTTCTGTGTCTCTGAACAGCGGAGAAGACCAAATTTTTTCTCAATAACCCGTATCCATTCATCAGCTTCCAACGGGTCCTCAGCCTTGACAAATAGTGGTGGACGGGTTTTAGAGAAATCCAGATATGTGGTTTCACGGGGGCCCTGTGGATAACCCCTTCCACCCTGCTGCTGGAATTGTTGGCCCGCCATTTCTCTCAAAAAGCGGGTATTGTCTGCAGTTGCGTTCACCAAGGCGGCAATCGCCTCGGCCAATGTGGGAGGAACCGGAGGTGGATTTGGGGTAACATCCCTTCCCCCAGAAGTTTCTGCTGCATCCTGTCCTCGAGTCCTGGTAGGCATCTGAGGCAAAGAACATTTGAAATAAATATAAAATGCCAGAGAAAACCTTCCATTTTACATTACTATCAAAAGTAATGATACAGACTCGATGTTATACAACAGGATACATTACCCACTATACAATAGTTCAACCTATTATACAACATACTACTTCTATTTCTACACAACACTACTACTCCTGCTTCTGGTTGCTCTTGGCAGCTTCGTTGTCAGGTGTGGGAGACCATTCATCGACCAGCCTCATAGAAGGAGGGGGCCTAAAAAGGTCTAACTCACCACCAAGCGCTTCTCCCGCATCATGCGAGGGACCGGCTTCCGACCTGACAGGATCCGCAGGGACATGTGGGTGTAATTGCGAATACAGTACATGAACTTCCTCATGTAAAGTATTGCAATATGCCTGCAAGTTGTCAATAGCAGTGCTAAGTTCTTCGACTCGTGCTCGAGCCTTCGCTTCCTTAGCCCAAGCTACTGAACAAGACTGTACCGCCCAATCAAGCGCCAAATCTCGATCAGCGAGTTGATCTTGCAGGGTGCGGATGTAACTTCTTAATTCATTTATTCGGTCACCATCCGCAACCCATAAATTGGTCCTGCGTTGTAACTCTGTTTGAAGTTGATTCACGCGAGCTTCGAGATCACCAATTGGATCGTTGCTCCTGCTACTGCTATCTTGTTCCCGTGGGGCAAGTTGGTGTCGAGGCACACCGATAGGTCCAGTATGCTTTCATGCCGTTTTCCTTGTACGCGGCGGCATTTTCTATGGGGGAAATTTATTAGTACAATTCTTAGCATGATGCATGAATAATTACAGAATCAACCTTAGTTGATTCAACCTTCTATACATTGCACTCTTCCTATCTGGTCTTTGAAATAAACTCTTCAGAGATGCTTAGGTAAGAAGAGAAGAAATTTTCCTAGGTAAGTTTAAGAAAACCTTTTTGAAGATGCTACATAATATCTGCCAAGAAGGGCTACGCTCCGATACCAGCTGTGACGGAACCTCCCAAGTCATTAGGCCCACCTACAGTTGTCCTTGTCCAACAGACATCAGACAACCCTGTAGATGTTCCTGAATCACTTGACATGCTCGGTATCTTTTTCCTTACCTTTCCAGGAACGTTTCACCCGTCTGACAGACAGTAGGTTCATCGGAGATGCGGAAATGCGGAAGTGATAACATAAACTTACATTTATTTTAAAAGTAAGAGTAAGTTATTTGTACAGACCAGAGTATAAAGCGAGTGCAGAAAAGTATTATTACAATACCTGGGAGGCAAAAACTCCTCCCATTAAGTTCTTTACATAAAAGTTTTTAAGGAGGACCCGGTCCTCCGGCAGCTTCATTCTTGATTATCTTCACTTTTCACCACCTTGGTACAAAAACAACAAAAGTTTGTTGTCTCCTCACCTAAAAACAACGGGGGAATAAACCCTGAGTATGGAATTACTCAGCAAGTCTTACCCGCCTAAAGAAAAGACTCTCAAGGGTATGCTGGTTTAAGGAAGTCAAGGTAAGGCTTCTCAATAATCAAAGAGTCTGTTTTGCAGAAATGCTTACTAAAGTGGATCCTTAAAAATCCAGTTTTATTGGTCAAGTTAAGTAAACTTACTTATCTCTAGAGTTCTCTCTAACCTAGTTCAAACACTTATCCTGAACTAGCCAAGTTCTTAATTCATCCTTCATCTTTACTGGATTGCTACGTGTAGGGCAGTGACCAAGTCTTCATAACCGCGAAGGTACGGTGATCCGAATCGATTATACTCAGCTGAGGATCTCCGATCACACGACATATGTAGCACTTAACCCTTGCATATGTCAACCCGCCACCGAGTTTCTTAAGACCAGATCAGGTTCACGCAAACCGAGAGCACAGATACACCACCGTCCAGCCTCTTGCCACGGAGGGTACACGCTACTCTCGCCACCGCTCCACGCCCATTTCGTGTTATCTTATTCTGGCCTTAGTCTGCCCGAGGCAAGGCTTACCCATGATGAGGCATGTGACTAGTTAAAGGGTCCTCGATCATCAAGCCTACATCGACAAGGTCCTTAATCGACTCAGACGGAGACACTACACCGAGACTCTCTTCTCGTGCAAGTCACCCGCCCGGTCTCAGCTTAATTCTTTCACCCAAAAATTTGGTACCTGGCAGAGGTACATCTTTTCCGATGTTGAATCCATCACGGCCGTGATGGATTCACCATCAAGTTTTATTTTTGAAAACAGCCCTCCCACTTTGCCAAACATCTTTTGTAAAACAACTCCTTTTGTTCTTCTAAAAGCAAGACTAAGCATAGTAAAAACTTTTTGTAAAAACAGGGTTTTCAAGGAAGGTAATCAAGTTCAAGGAAGGTAATGCAAGAATTATTTTATCAATCAACTCCTATCACCTAATGCAACAAGCAAGTGAGAAAGATTTTAAAAACATCAAGGGAGGTGGCAAATGCACCGGGGCTTGCCTTTGTTTATGGGTGAGTCAGGCTAAGATCCACAAATATCGAAGTAGAAACAGTTCTCAGCCTGTGTTTCCAAAGGTGGTGGTACTTGCTCTTCAGTGGCTTCCACTTCTTCCTCGTGTTCTAATCATAACCATACATATGTATAAGAATGAATGCCATGTAATGCTCATGAGGGTGCGAAGATAATACAAATTTATTATCTAAGTCTTGAATACAATTTTCCTTCACGGTACTCCGAGAACATAGGGTTTCCGGAGTCAGTAAAGGAGTTCACAGGGCAGGGGGGTGTTTTGGGGTTTGGTGATCAAACAAGGTCCAAATCAACCCAAATTCTACCCAAGGCTTCTAAATAATATGAGGAACTCATATAAAAATTTTGAGCATTTTTGGGATTACCATTTATCTTTTAAAAATCCAGAACTACTACCTTAAACTATTTTAAATACCTTAAAATTCCTAATTTACCCTAAAAATCATGAAACTATTTTTATTAAATTCTAGGGAAAATAAGAAGGCTAGGAAAATTGGTCTCATATTTTTAGGATTTTTCTGTAATTTTCTACATATCTCTAAAGTTCTCGTGAAAAAGAAAAAGAAAAATATTCAACAGTATTGGGCTCAAACTGGCCCAAGCGGCCCAACTTCACGCAGAAGCGCGCCCGCGCACGCGCCCGCGCTGGCGACTTTACAGAAAAGCCCTGAGCAAACGAATAACTCGAAGCGGGGTCATTTACTATTGCACAGAGTCACTGACAGATTGCAGATAGGTCCCCAGGCTTCTAATTCTTTACAGCCCGCAGTCCACGACGACGGTGAACGCAGCCGCGCTCCGGTGAGCCACTGTACCGACCGATTGAGGCGATGACCGACGCTCCCGAGCGACAGACACCAAATCGGATCTATCCTAAGCTTTTCCCCCAACTCAATTGCATCTAAGATCAACTAAGGAGCTCTGGCCACGATAACCGAGAGCATGGCGGCTAGAGCGTTGTGTTCCCGGCGATCCCTGGCGGTTCGGTTCAATTAAAATGGTAGGGGAGCATCACCAACATGTAAGGATGCTAGAACAGGAACGAGAAGGGAATGAGCAGACCTGGGGAAGGCTGGCCGCGGTGAGGTGAGTTCACGGTGGCGGAAACCCGGATTGGGGAGAAACCAAAATTCAAGCTCTCGGAGGCATGGTTGCCAACGATTGTTGGTGGCTGGGTGGGTGATGATGTTACGCAGCTATGGGAGGGCTCAATTTATAGGTGGCTTCGACGGTGGTCGGGAATTTTAACAAAGACGCGCGGCGGTCGGAGACAAGGAAGAACCATGGCGCGGTGAATTCGTGTCCATCGCCGTGGCAGTCTCCCCGGCGTTGATTAGACAGCAGTGGGAAGTTATGGCGATGCAGTGGATGGGTTGAGACACGTGGTGGACGGCCGGGAGGTAGCGTTCACCGGCGAGTTTATCGGCTCCGCCGCAAAGTGGAAGAGAAAGCCACGGGGAGTCACCGGAGTGATCTCCAGTTCACTGCCGGCAAGGATCTTTCACCGTATGTCCTTATCCACCCATCCCGAGCACAAGTTGGGCCAGCGACGGCACGAATCATGGCGGAATCTGTCGTTGGTGGTGGGTTTGCTGGCGATCTGATCTATTTCAGTTGTAACACTGTACCATGGCGAACACCTCATCAGAGCACCTGACAGATCATGTTTAGGTCACATTTTCTCTAAAATTTGCATGTGAACTTCATCAAACCTCTGTACCAAAGTTGTAGAGCTATAGTTAATATTCATCTTTGCCACAATGCTTACCATCAAATAGTCACTGAATCCCATTCAAAATCGAGCTCAAAGTTCACCCCATCACACTGCTACTAAAAATTCAGTCCAGGAATCACCTGACAGCCTGACTTTGAGCTGAATTATCTCCAAATTTCTCACAAGAATATGGCTTGCACTCTTAAGCAAAGTTGTTTTCCTATAATTGGGCTACAATTTTGATGTGGTGACCTAGGGCAAAAACCCCATAATTTGAAAGTTACAAGGGCTTCAAGTTGAGTCAATCACACTGAAATGCAGACTTAACCAAAAAGGGTCAAGTGTGGCTCTTTTGCACTTAAGTCCAAATCTCAAGTTTTGGATTGCAAATTCACATATGAGTGACCCAAATGACTTAAGATACTTATTTAACTTGGTTTTTGCACTTTAGTCCAAAACTGGACTAATTTTGCACATAGGTCCCTAGGGTTTGGTTTTAGGGTTTTCCAGGGTTCCAATCAGGGTTTCTGGTATCCCAGGGGTCTAAGTGTAATTCCACTTAAGTCTTGGGATCATTTTATGACTATTCCCCTAAAGCCTTTAGGTTTTCTTCATTTGGGTTAAGTTTTGCCCCTTTGAGCCTTATTTAGAGTCAGGTTCCCTATCTAGGGTCCTATTTGCAAAATACTAAAAACAATACACTTGTTTGAAATTTTTACCTAGTGAATGCATTCTAGGTATGTCAAACATATGCAATGCCAATGTTTATGATGCCATGCTTAAGTTTTAGTTACAGTAACACCAGGGGTGTTACACCCGATGCGAAGCGGCACGTCGGCAACTTCGAGTCGGCCGAGGCAGTCAAGTCTGTCTCTCTTGACCCCAGCAACGACGCCGGCAAGAAAGTCAGGATCAGCCCCGAGCTCGACCCCAAATAGGAAGTAGTGCTCATCGACTTTCTCCGCGCAAACGCTGAAGTTTTTGCGTGGAGTCCCTCGGACATGCCGGGCATACCGAGGGATGTCGCCGAGCACTCACTGGACATCCGAGTTGGAGCCCGACCCGTGAAGCAGCACCTGCGCCGTTTTGATGAAGAAAAGCGTAGAGCCATAGGCGAGGAGGTCCACAAGCTAATGGCTGCAGGGTTCATCAAAGAGGTATTCCATCCAGAATGGTTAGATAACCCTGTACTTGTAAAGAAAAAAGGTGGGAGGTGGAGGATGTGTGTGGACTACACTGGGCTAAACAAAGCATGCCCCAAGGTTCCCTACCCTCTGCCTTGCATTGATCAAATTGTGGACTCCACCGCTATGTGCGAAACCCTGTCTTTCCTCGATGCCTACTCAGGCTATCACCAAATCAAGATGAAAGAGTCCGACCAGCTCGTGACTTCTTTCATCACACCTTTTGGCATGTATTGCTACACTACTATGCCATTTGGTTTGAGGAATGCAGGTGCAACCTACCAGAGGTGCATGAACCATGTGTTCAGAGAGCACATCGGCAGAACGGTCGAGGCTTACGTCGATGACATCGTTGTCAAAACAAGGGAAGCCTCCGACCTCCTCTCTGACCTTGAGGTAACATTCGGGTGCCTAAAAGCGAAGAGTGTAAAACTCAATCCTGAGAAGTGTGTCTTCGGAGTCCCCCGAGACATGCTCCTAGGGTTCATTGTCTCCGAACGAGGCATCGAGGCCAACCCAGAGAAAATCGTGGCCATCACCAACATGGGGCCAATCAAAGATTTGAAAGAAGTACAAAGAATCATGGGATGCCTTGCGGCTCTGAGCCGCTTCATCTCGCGCCTTGGCGAGAAAGGATTGCCCTTGTACCGCCTCTTAAGGAAGGCCGAGCGCTTCACTTGGACTCCCAAGGCCGAAGAAGCCCTCGAAAACTTAAAGGCACTCCTTACTAATGCACCCATCTTGGTGCCCCCCGCTGCGCAAGAAGCCCTCTTGATTTACGTCGCCGCAACCACTCAGGTGGTCAGCGCTGCGGTCGTAGTCGAGAGACGAGAAGAAGGGCATGCACTGCTCATCTAGAGGCCAGTCTACTTCATCAGCGAAGTGCTATCCGAGACCAAAGTCCGCTACCCGTGAATCCAGAAGCTGTTGTACGCAGTGATTCTGACACGGCGGAAGCTGCGACACTACTTCGAGTCTCATTCGATTACTGTGGTGTCATCTTTCCCCTTGGGAGAGATCATCCAGAGCCGAGAGGCCTCGGGTAGGATAGCAAAATGGGCAGTGGAACTCATGGGCGAAACACTTTAATTTGCCCCTCGGAAGGCCATAAAATCCCAAATCTTGGCCGACTTCCTGGCTGAATGGACTGACACCCAGTTGCCAACGGCCCCAATCTAGGCCGAACTTTGGACCATGTACTTCGATGGGTCGTTGATGAAAACCGGAGTAGACGCGGGCTTGCTCTTCATGTCACCCCTCGGAGAACATGTGCGTTACGTAATACGCCTCCATTTTCCGGCGTCAAACAACGTGGCCGAGTACGAGGCCTTGGTTAATGGACTGCGCATCACCGTCGAGCTAGGGGTTTGGCGCCTCGACGCTCGTGGTGACTCGCAGCTTGTTATTGACCAAGTCATGAAGAACTCTCACTGCCACGATTGGAAAATGGAGGCCTACTGCGATGAAGTTCGGCGCTTAGAAGATAAGTTCTACGGGCTGGAACTCAACCATGTTGCACGACGGTACAATGAGACCGCAGATGAGCTGGCGAAAATAGCCTCGGGGCGAACGACGGTTCCCCCGAATGTCTTCTCCAGGGATATATATCAGCCATCTGTCAAAATCGACGATGCTGGTTAAGGCTCGAGGTACCCTAGGCCGCCAAGGGTGAGGCCCTACGCGTCGAGGGAAAGTAGGATGGGGTTACGCCAATCCTGAACTGGCAGACCCCGTACCTGGAATATCTCCTCCGAGGAGAGTTGCCCCTCAACAAGGCTGAAGCTCGGCAACTGGCTTGGCGCGCCAAGTCGTTCGTTTTACTGGGTGATGAAAAGGAGCTGTATCACCGCAGCCCCTCGGGCATTCTCCAATGATGCATATCCGTCGCCCAAGGACAGGAGCTGTTACAGGAAATACACTCGGGGGCTTGCGGTCACCACGCGGCGCCTCGGGCCCTCGTGGGAAACGCTTTCCGACAAGGTTTTTACTGGCCGACCGCAGTGGCCGACGCCACTAGGATTGTATGCTCCTGCCGAGGGTGTTAATTCTACACGAGACAAACACACCTGCCTGCTCAGGCTCTACAAACGATACCTGTCACTTGGCCTTCCGCTGTGTGGGGTCTGGACCTCATCGGTCCCTTACAGAAGGCACCCGGGGGCTTCACGCACCTGCTGGTCGCTATCGACAAATTCTCCAAGTGGATTGAAGTCCGACCCTTAACCAGCATCAGGTCCGAGCAGGCGGTGGCGTTCTTTACGAATATCATCCACCGCTTTGGGATCCCAAACTCTATCATCACCGACAACAGCACGTAGTTCACTGGGAAAAAGTTCCTAGACTTCTGCGAAGACCACCACATCCGTGTGGACTGGGCCGCCGTAGCTCACCCAATGACAAATGGGCAAGTGGAGCGCGCCAATGGCATGATTTTGCAGGGACTAAAGCTGAGGATCTACAATGACCTCAACAAGTTTGGCAAGCGATGGATAAAAGAGCTACCCTCGGTGGTTTGGAGTCTGAGGACGACGCCGAGCCGGGCCACGGGCTTCTCGCTGTTTTTCCTAGTCTATGGGGCCGAGGCCATCTTACCCACGGACTTGGAATACGGTTCCCGAGGACAAAGGCTTACGACGACCAAAGCAACCAGGCTAGCTGAGAAGATTCATTGAACCAGCTAGAAGAAGCTCGGGACGTAGCCTTGCTACACTCAGCGCGGTATCAGCAGTCCCTACGACACTACCACGCCCGAAGGATTCGGCCCTGAGGTTTCTAGGTGGGAGATCTGGTGCTTCGACTACGACAAGACGCTCGAGGGCGCCACAAGCTTACTCCTCCCTAGGAAGGGCCGTTCATCATTGCCAAAATTTTGAAGCCTGGGACATACAAGCTAGCCAACGATCAAGGCGAGGTCTACGGCAACGCTTGGAACATCGAACAGCTATGTCGCTTTTACCCTTAAAATGTTTCAAGTCGTTTATGTACCTCGGTCCCTTTACATGTACAAATAAAAAGTCTAGCTGTCAAGGGAGGATCGACCTTGCCTCAGCAAAAACCGACCCTCCCTCGGGGGCTAGAAGGGGGGAACCCCCTCTGCGTCAAAATTTTCCTCAGAAAAGTTTTCTACCAAAACGTCTTTCATGCCTTTCGACTATGTCGATAGCGGAATCCCAAAAACGAGCGAGTGAGACCTTGAACAGCAAGGCCAACTGAGCCGAGGGATTCCTACGCCTCCAGGATACGGATACCTCACTCATCACCTTCCGGGAAAGGCAGCTCACGCTCGGATAAGTGATTCTGCTACCAAACAAGTCCTAACGCTCGGGTAGAAAATGATTTTCGTACCATTTCGACTATATCGAGAACATAATCCTAAAAACGGGCGAGAGAGACCTTGAACGGCAAGGCCGACCGAGCCGAGGGACTCCTACGCCTCCGGGATACAAATACCTCACTTGTCACCTTCCACAAAGGGTAGCTCACGCTCGGATAAGTGACTCTGCTACCGAACAAGTCCTAATGCTCGAAACAAGAGGAAAGGAAACGTAGCTTTAAACTCCAACATTGAAAATGTTTAGGCCTCATCGGTCGCGAGAAACATACGCATACTTAAAACAAACTGTTCCTACAGGCTCAGACATCGGCAGGGGGAGGAGCAGTACCCTCGGCGTCGTTTCCACCCTCAGCGGAATCTGGCCCGGCCTCAGACGGCGACACGGGCGGAAGGACCTCCACCTCAAAGGAGGAAGCCAGCACCGCGCTTGGGCCCTCGACAGCCGCGTCAAGCCTCTGGACCTCGGCTAAGGCGGCCTCCTCTTCGTCGGGTAAGCAGTACCCCTCGCTGACCCGCTCCAGATCCACGTTGTAGTGGGAGGCGAGGACGGCGAAGGCCCGCCTAACGCCGTGGTGCAGCACCCCGCGGAGTCTGCTGCGCACATGGCTGCCCAAGGCCCGCAGGTGACTCTGGGGGAGCTACCCGAGGGGACATCGTCGAGGCCAAAGGCCAGGCAAAAGGCCGAGATAGCCTCGGAAATGGCCACACGGTCGGCCTCCTTCTGCTCAACCGCCTGGGCAAGCGCCTTGCGGTTATTGACGGACTCGTTAAGAGCCGTCTCGAACCCTGCAAACAGCCGAACAACGTTCTTCAGACACAAGGTGAAGAATGGAGACAGAAACAAAGTCACAAAGCGGGCAAAACGTACCTTCGGCCCGGACACGCTGTTGCGAGGCCTTAGCTTGGGCAGACCAAGCAGACTCAACGGCCACGGCCAGGCCCTCCGTAAGGGTCCCGGCCCGAGCAGTCGCCTCAGGGTCCAGAAAGGGGGAACCCCCTCTGCGCCAAAACTTTCCTCGAAAAAGATTTTCTACCAAAACGACTTTCGTGCCTTTCGACTGCATCGATGGCGGAATCCTAAAAACGACAAGGGAGACCTTGAACGGTAAGGCCGACTGAGCCAAGGGACTCCTATGCCTCCGGGATACGGATACCTTACTCGTCACCTTCCGCGAAAGGTAACTCACGCTCGGATAAGTGATTCTGCTACCGACGAACAAGTCTTAATGCTCGAAATAAGAGGAAAGAAACACGGCTTTACACACAAATACCCAAATGTTTAGGCCTCGGCAGCCACGGAAAACAAACACACGTACTTGGGATTACTATGCTACGTAGATGTCGGCAGCACCCTCGGCGGCTTTCCTGACCTACAGCAGATATCTCAGTACTTGGAGCAATTACATTTTGCTCTTACATTCCCTTACAAACGGGACCCAGCTCCATTCCCGTAGGAATGAACTACCTCCACACCGGAGGGGCTACAAGATAACGAGCTCCGAGCGGCTCGCCGGCACCCCAAACCCCTGCTCATGGAAGGGGATGAAACTGACCATGTACCCTGACGGTGGAGTCGGGTCGGCCTCGCTCCCGGGGGCCATCCACTTAGGCTGCGGCCCGCCGGAGAGAGGATGAAGCAAACCATCGGAAACAAGGGCCTCCAGATCCTCCACAGTAACGGTGGAGAAAGGCCACGGGTCACACGGCGGAACGACAGTCGCCTTGTCAGCCATCGCCGAGCGGAAGCGGTGGATGCGGAGGGGATGAGGTGCGTGGTTTTCTCTTCTCTGGCCTTTCTCTTAGGTTGCCGAAACCAAAGCAGAAGGCAAGCGCAAATGGTAGGGTAGAGAACCACCGCCGGCCACTCTTCCGGGTATATAAAGGCCCGGGCGAGATCCACCAAAAACTTCGCCCGAACCTGTCGTGAAATTCAAACTCGAAGGTGAAACAGTTTTTCTGTTCCTCGAATGACTCACACATGTGCAATAGATGCCCCACGAATCACCCGTCCCGTCGCATTAACTCCCTGCAGGGCAAGCGACACCTCTGCAGGCGAAGCGGGCGCCGTTTCACCTCCATCATGTTGACCGCGTCAAAAAAGGTGCGCCACATTATTTAAATTCATATCCTTTTCCTTTTCGTCTCTCTCTCTCTTGCCACAGGGATCGGAAAAGCGGGATATTCCAAAAAAGGATCCTTCTCAGCGAAGGAAACGGGCCCCGAGCCCTCCTACTGATCAGGGGTTCGAAGGTTGCGCCCTGTAGGGTTCGGTAACCGCCCCAGAGCACTCGGGCTCTGAGCCCTTTACTGATCAGGGGTTCAAAGGCTGGCCCCTCGGAAGGGTTCAACAGCCGCCCCAGAGCATGCAGAGTCAGGGATGACCCTGGGTACGTTCGTTACATGGCTGAGGCTCGGGCTGCGCTCCCGAGGTACCCTAGGACATATCCGAGACCAGCGGGAACGATTTTGTAATGGAATCCCACTAGAGGGAGGCACCGAGCCCTCGGACCCTATCAAATGGGCTCGGGTCCAGCAAATCACCTGCATGTACTTTTGGAGCGCGCCTCTAGGCCACTAGCCGACCCTTATCGAACGGGGCTCGGGCGTCCACTCGGATCACCCGATAGCAACTCACTGGAAACACTGTGTTCGATGCCCTCCGAGGGTAACATGGCGCTTTCCCCCCCTTCCTCCTTACGGAAAGGCGACGAAGGGGCGTATAATAAAAGCTGAGACGGTCCTCGATCGTCCTCTCGCTCCGTGCAGAGGCTCGGGGGCTGCTCTCGCACCAGGCTACGGCCTGATTGTTGACCACGTCAACAAACTAGCTTGAAAACTCGGAGCCTGACCATGCACCTGGGCTGCGACCAGGCCGCATGAGGAAACAACAAGCCGACCGAGGCATCACAAAAAGAATTAAGACCTCAGAGGAGTCAAACCACTCCTCCGAGGCCTCAGGGGCTACACCCGACGGGTGTGCTCGCTCGCACCCATCGGAACAAACTATAACCATGAAAGGCTGGTCCCCTTACAAAAAATCCGGCAGAACCTCCAAGCGAGTGCCTACACTCCCTTCGAGGCTCGGGGGCTACTGTCGGGTACCGTAATTAGGGGTACCCCCAACACTCCTAAACACGGCTGAAAACGTCTTCAGAACAAACCGTAAAGACTGATAAGCACGGTTCAAGTCAAGCCCTCATCTGCCAAGGGACGCGATCTCACCTCGCCCGAGCCCGGCCTCGGGCGGGAACAGTAGTCTCGGGCGGATTCACGCCTCGCCCGAGGGCTTCCACAGGTGGTGGGCACAACCTCGGCTCGCACGAAGCCAAGCTCGGGCAAACTTTGTCGTGCAGCGACCTCGGCCGAATCGCCTTACCCACCGACCGTATCGCATGCGCATTTAATGCGGGGATCGCCTGACACCTTATCCTGACACGCGCGCCCAGTCGGCAAGGTCGAAGTGACCACAGTCACTTCGCCCCTTCACTGACCGTTCTGACAGGAAAATAGCACTGTTCGCCCTGCTCTGGCAACTGTGCCAGCCACCAGGGAAAGACTAACAACTGTCACATCCTTTCCCGAGTTCGGCCTGGGGCGCAACAGGGAGCTCCTCCTCGCCCGACCCCAGGCCTCGGCCTCAGCTTCGGCCTCGGAAGAAGGTCTCCGCCTCGACTGACCCCGACCTCGGCCTCAGCCTCGCCCTCGGGAGAAGGACTCTGCCTCGCCCGACCTCGGCCTCGGGAGAAGGACTCCGCCTCGCCCTACCTCGGCCTCGGACCGACTACGCTACAGGGGATACATCATTACCCTACCTCTAGCTAGCCGCCTCAGGCTACGAAGGAACAAGACCGGAGTCACATCTAGATTACTCCGACCACAGGTAATGATGGTTCCCCGCACGCGCCTATGACGTCAACAATCCACAAGCTCTCTACGGAAGCAAGAAAACGTCAGCAGGATCCATGCCGCACCGCCAGCTGCGCTTCTACAGGATTTAAGCACTTCTCCGCCGGCCACGTTAGCACATAGCTACACCCCCATTGTACAGCTAGACCATCTCCTTGTACCTATAAAAGGGGATGTCCAGGGCCTTCCGAAGGGAGGAGGGGAGAGAGGGGAAGAACACGGGCAGCAAGAGCAACGGAGACAGACTCACCCAAACGTCGAGCTCCACTCCGCAACGCTAGACCCCCCTAGAAGGCCTAGGTCCCGTTCCCTCTCTCGCTCAGCTTGTACCCCCTACTGCAAGCACCCCTAGTGCAAGATAATATAAGCCTCATTCCCCCTCTTGTGTTCCATCTTGCATCAACCCATCTGGACAGGGGCACGCGGCACGAAATTCACTAGTCGGTCCGGTTGAGGGTCCCCCGGGTCCGAAACACCGACAGTTATAACAAACATTTTGTATATAAGTTAACATAGTATACTGGTATTATATATTCCCGTTGCAACGCACGGGCACTCAGCTAGTTATATTATTAATCACCTATTTAAGACGAGTTAGGTTATGGGTCTTAAGTGGATTTTCATGCAAAAGATAATAAACAAATAACTATATTTTAATTTCATTAAAACACATAGCCTATATTATTATATTCGAAGTCAATATATAAAGTAACATTTTAAGTTATAAAAGAACTTAAACTCTTATTACTTTATTTTATCCTTTAGGAAAAGCTAAGTGATTCGTATATAATGTGCACTAAATTCTATGAAATCATTAACCATGCCATAAACCTAGTTAAGAACAAATTGACTATAGGTTTGATTAATAAATTATGATAAAGGATAACTAATCTATTAATTATCTTTAATTCTATTGTAGGAACAAATGATCTAGATAATTAAAATGAATACTATATTTATTGGTATATTATTAACTTTCATTTTAGTTATGACGGTGACTTAATTAAGTCATTATATCATTATTAGAAAAGTTATATGACATATTACTATTGTAAAGCATATAATTATGGATACTTAAATATGAGACTAAATGAGTTTTATGTGAAGGGATAATAAATGATTATCATTCTATTAAGAAAACACTAAATCTATATTTATTGAGAAAACTACATTCAACCCGATAGGTCATCATTATAAAGATATGAACACCAAATCTACCATTTTAGTATCTTTAGAAAACTCTATTCTTCAAAATTTCTATTTAATACGGCTATACTTAAACATCTATAACGAAACTTGTTAAATATGATATCTATTAAAAAGGTCATTTTAAACTAGAAATAAGTTATCTACTTCATTAGTAAGAAACCTATGTTTATCAACATAACTATCATTTTCTTTATTAGGAAAATATGAGTGTCTAGTTAAGTCATTTTAACATCATTATAAATTCTACGCTTTCGGTTTTTCTTCTTTCTTTTCTAAATAGAATTTATACGTATAACTAAAAAATTTGTTTATTTATAATTCTTCTGACATTAATATACTAAGAATTAATTGTATATTACTACATGAGACTTTTAATGATATATTCATGGTTATTACTACATACATAAATATTCTATGTAATTTAAGTGCTATACTTATGAATAATAAAATCTATATCTTTATTTGACTAAAAAATACGTGACTTGGTATTTCTTCTATTTCTTCATGCAGATAAGTTTACACCTAAAATACTACTAACAATTATCGTTCCACACAATAAAGCGAAATAAACATTTCTAATATGAAAATCACTGAGTTAGTAAATGGTGACCGTACTCATTTTAAAATTATAAAATCATACACATATTAAAGCATTGTCGCGGGGTTCGATTTCGGTTACACGTATATATCGAATCTCTAAAATCGTACACAAATCGCCAAATCGCATCATCATAATATTACACGATAAATCACAAGATTTAAAACATGATTTAGAAAATAAATCAGTGGGTTGTCTTCAACCTTGGGTGAACAAACGACGGCGAACGTGCTCGAGCGCGTGTCTAGGCGAAGGGTTGGATGGGGTTCGGGCACGTCTCTGGCGAGGCACGATGGCGAGCGGTGGTGCTGCTGCGCGTGCGGGCAGGGATTCTTGACGTCAGATGGGGCTCCGATGAGGTGCTACGCGGATGGGGCTCCGATGGGGAACGTGGACGATGAGCACGAGCTCCGGCTAGGCTCCACGGACGGCAGCGATAGTGAGCACCGGCGGCGAGGGAGAGAACGAGGAGGGAGTGAGAGAGGGAGCTCGGGCAGGGAGAGGGAGAAGGCTCGGCGTCCAATTTATAGAGAAGGGAGAGGGAGAGAGAGAGTCGCCGGTTGGTTTCAAGGCTGCCATGAATGGCGTCCATCAATGACGGGGGAAGCAGCGGCATTCAAGCTCCCTTAACTCGAAGACGAACGATCGTGGGACTTGGGAGGTGCGGCAGTCGGTTCCAGGCTTGTGCGCGGCGTCGGCCTTCGGTCGGGCTCGGCGCAGGTCACGGAGTAGCTCCGGTCGGGTGCATCGCGGTTGGGGTCTGGCGCTGCTCCTGGGCTCTCGGCTTCTGGCGTCGGTCGGCCTGGGCAACGTCGGTCGCGGGTGGCCATGGTTGCCGGTCGGGCGCTGCTCTGCTCCTGAGCGCGGTGCTCGGCCCTATGGCTTCGGGTGCATGTGGAAGAAGTAGGGGAGGGGAGAGAGAAAGGTGGGGAGAGAGGAGGAGAGGTTCCTGGCGGCGGCTAGTGGAAAAAAACCAGGGGGCGACGCTAGGTCAAGGTGGTGGCTGCTCCTCTTGTGGGGGCCTGGTGGGCCAAGGCGATTAGGTTAGGTTTTTTTTGTTTTTTTTGTTTTTTCTTTTCTAATTCCTTTCAAAATATAATTTTAAATAACCATAAAATTCATAACAATTAACCCAGGGTTATTCATAAATAAAATAGTTATTATTTTATTATATTTTTTTGAACTAGTTCTTATTATATTATTTATTTGGATTTTTACTTAACAAGAAATGCTATTCGATATCCAAAATCAATATGAGAAATCAAAAATCATTCCAAAGGGAAATAAATAATAAACACTTCAAAGAAAATTCATTACCATAAATATCATTAATAACTAAATGTATTATTTTTATTTGATGATTTTTATAGTGTTACAAATCTATCCCTCTTAAAAAGAATCTCGTCCTCGAGATTAAGAAAGGCTAGCATGAAAGCAAAGGAGATACATGGTTATTTGTAGGTTCTTAGTTCACATTGAACTCTTCTAACATTAGGAAACTTCCTTACTTCTTTGCTCCGCATTGAATACTAATCAGGTGACCTTTATCATCGTACTTATAAAATGGTTGGTCTTCTGAATTATTGCTTAGGTCATGCTTGGCAGCTTTCTTCTTTATTCGGTCTAGACGCTTCTTGGGGCATTCGCGAATAATATGTCCTTTGTTTTTGCAGTAGTAGCAAGCACCTCTTGCTTTGAGTTCTTTGCGAGTCAACTTTGCTTGACCAACAGGGGGTGAGGGTTGATTGGGTGTCTGTATCTCATATAGCTGAGCCTGACTTGATTCTTCTGTTTGGGTATCCATGTGTTTCGTGGCTTTTGCTTGTGGTTGAGGTAAACTAATCATGTATCCAAACATTTTTCTATTCCTTATGTTGTTCTTCATTCCATTCATCGAATATCTCTATGACTCATTTTTCTCGTTCATAGTTGTTAAGGTAGGAATTTGGTCGTTGGCACCATTTACTTCATTTCCATTGGTGTTCATCATCTAGTCAGAGGGTAAAAGAGTTAGTGAGATAGACTACATAAGAGGTTTGCATGACATTAAGATAAAGAGCTAACACAACATTTTGATTTCCAATATAAGATTAGTTAAGGATGATTTTTGATTCCGCCTAGCTTCATCATACTACAAGAGTGTACAAGTGTTATAATCCTTAACAGAGATCTTTTGAACCTTATATATTTCAGAGCATGATATCCTAATCATCTTTCTGATCCAACAGTATTTCTTTGAGCACAAATTGAGAGAAAGACTTGAGCGGGACTTTAGGGCAACTAGAATAGAGCATCACATTGTTTGCATATAGCAGATGACACCATACTTTATACTCTTTATAAAGAGGCAAAACACAATAGGTGCGAGAGATTCTCCAAATTTATTCATATATCACTTAGCACAATTACAAATCTTGAAAGGGGCAACACTTTGACATCTTCGTGAGACATACTCCTTATTCTAGCTAAATGGTATATTATTCTTCCTTGTCAGATGCACCAATCAGAGCTGGAGGTCGATTGTCTTCAACTACTATTCTTTCTCCAGATGGGGTTTCCAAACACATGGTTTTTCAGTATGTTGGATTACTACCTTAGTTCTTTGTAACCAATTCTTTCCAAGAATCACATCCTTTCCCATTGATTCTATCACTATAAGATCAGCTAGAAAATCTATAGCGTTGATTTTAACACTTACTTTTGGACATATGTAGTTCACTAACATTTTCCTTTCGGGTGCACTGATGATCTTCCTTGATCTCAAGGGACACTTAAAGATACCATACTTTGTTGCAAACTGGGCTCTGATAAAAGAATGTGTTGTACGAGGATCATACAACATGGTGGCGATGGTTGTGTGAATGACCAGTGTTCCAAAAATTACTGCATTATCATTTGGAATGGTTCCTGTCACTACATAACTTATCCTTCCCATGGACTTTTTCCATTGGTTATTCTTTGTTGATGCATGAGTTTGAGGGTGTTGTCTTTTCTTTTGGACCTTATTGATCTCCACATCTTTCTTAGGACAACTATTAACAAGATGGCCGGCATCACCACAGCCAAAGCAAGCACAACTTGATAAGTTACATGGTGGAGTTGTCTTTACGTTGTTGGTAGAAGTTTCTGTGCATTTTTGTTCATATTCCATGACTGAAGACTTAGATAGCTTCATCTCGAAGGTGATCTATAGTGAACTCTTCTCAGGACAGTTACAGAAGTAATGACCTTCACATCCACATTGATAGCAAGCTTTTCTTGAGGTTATTTCTTGACTTTTTCCATGTTTCCCTTTTTGTTTCTTGGACCTGATGTGACCATGAGGCTGAAACTGTGTGCAAGTAATAGTCCATCCATCAATGTAACACTCCTGTGTTTCTTCTTGGGGCTGGGCATCCTTGTGATGTTTCCTTTTTGGAATACTTTGCAATTCATCAACTGACAGTGCATTAGGTATGAGAGAATCTGTTATTAGTTGCTCAGGGGGAGACATTTGTCTATTTATACCAGAAAATAAATTTTGGTTCTTCTGTTTTGTAGTTTCACTTTTGTTTGTACTAAT
Organism: Zea luxurians; assembly: GCA_029449295.1. NCBI lineage: Eukaryota > Viridiplantae > Streptophyta > Magnoliopsida > Poales > Poaceae > Zea > Zea luxurians. Next base: position 123,233,658 of record JAOPSE010000001.1, read on the forward strand.
CTCGCGACAAGGAATTCCATAGTACTCACAACAGCAACATGTTCCAAGGTCACTTGTCTGTTGGTTTGGTTGTGCATCCTTTTGTGTCTTGAATGTCTGTTCATCAGCTGTTTTATTTATAGTGTTGTTTTGACTTGCCAACACACCACATTCTTTGCATTTAGTGCATCACTTGTAGTTGACATTCCAAGGTTTGACATCTGTATGGGTATGGAAGAATGGAAGGGACGAAAGGGTTGAGCAAAGACAGCTTATAGAGAGTAGAGAAAACCCATATATCTAAGGTTTTACCTAGCTAACTGATGTCATTGTGGACAAAAGTCACACAATACACCAACAATCATTTCAAAGAAGCAAATCAAACATGAACACAAAGGACAATGAATCAAGCATACTAGCACAACACAATCCAATTCTACTCATTTAACCAAAACAAAAGGTGAGACAAGGTTTGGAATAAGAAAGATATTATAAAGTCAAGGAGTCAGGTAAGAAATAGCAAGGAGTTAGACAAGACATATTTGTTGGTGGCCAAGAGTGAAATAAGCTAACCATGAACTATCAAAGTGAGGATAAATGATACAACCAAGGATATGAAGTGAGGGAGGGAGAGAGCAATATCCAGGAGAAAAGTAGAGAGGCAAAGTTTTAATATATCAAGGTACATATTGCGCAAGGGTGGCAATACAATGGCAAGAAAACAAAAGTATAAGAAGTCAAGGGTTATATAGCAATATTAGGGATTAGAAAACCACTTATAATGTAATATAATATCACCATTACCAATCTAGTCGAAAATCTTAACACTAAACAACAATCCTATCAACCTAACCAAGAAGTCTAGTAATAGATCCAAAGGATCCATAGCAAAACTTCTTGTGGAGTGGGGATAAGATAGAGAATAGGGCATCATCGATAGCTTCGAAAGGGTTTCTTCTGGCCAACTTCGCTTCAAGTTCCGCAATCCTAGCTTGATCATCTTGCAATGCTTCTCATTAGAACTTTCGATAGACAAAAAATCAGACAAGAAGGGTTGAAGATAAAAGAGACGAGTTTTGATATTAACTAAGTTTTTATAGAGGAAAATATATCAGGCTTTGAAAGACTGACTGGGCTTTACATTTCTAACTAATCTAGCGACCTACAGTCACATTGCTTTGATACCACTTCTATCACACCCGTTTCTGAGGGGGCAGAGCCGGGTGCATAGCATATGTGTGCCAGGATCTATTTCCACACATATGTTGACGTGATGCATAAAAGCGTAAATAACGATTATATTAACATATTACACTTCGAATAGACATAATGTTTTAACCTTTATTCATCAAAGTACAGCGAAACATGGACATCCATCCACAGGAAGATGACCGGGGGTATCACTAGACTAGCATCCATGGAGTTCAGCATCATATCTTCATCTGCAAGCTTCTGATAAAAAATTTAAGCAAGGGTGAGCTCACTTATGGTCGGGGCTCAGCAAGTGGGGGAAAAATTAATGCATGTTTAACAAGGTGAGGCTAAGGTTGAGGGGTAAGCATTTTAGTTGGTCAACATTTTATTAACAACACCTGTCTTACTAATAAGTGTGAATCCCAAGTATTCCCATTAAACAAAGGTATAAAAGTATATCAAAAACACTTAAGTGAAACCACTTAAGCAAACCATTGGCAGATCATCGGATCTCGATTTATTTCCATTTTCAAGTTCAATTATCATGTGAGGAGTCTAGGCTGCTCATAACCGTGAGCATGGCTGATATATCAGTTTTACACTCTCCAGAGGTGGCACATCTTTACCCATAAGTCGTGATTCCCTTCTAGCCCGGGTTAGCTAGACCCATATTCACTTTCGAGGTGAATGGCCAGGGTCTCACTATGAGGCTTCTCCCTAGAGTTCTCATTACGCAAATGCTGGAAATGGTTAACTGCATAAGGTACACCTACCGTAACCAACTTATAGTCCAGACTAAGGGTAAAGCTTTGGGAACTATGCCCGTATCCAATCTGCCTAAGCCGGAACTATAAGCGCTTGCCAGATGCCCCTGTTTCAGTCGACCACGACCAGCACCCAACATAAGACTTCCCTAGTTATTTAGTCAAGACCAGAGCCATGATAGTTCTCATGGTAGCACTGTTTTCCCGGGTGGTCACTCTATGTTCCAATTAATATGCAATAATCTTGTTTAACCATCGGGTTAACAACAATAAAGTAAAGTTACTCTTTGGAACATTAATATCATAAACAGGAGTGACTGCATAAAGTTAAGTTGTAGCAATAGCATAGCTACTTGATTAGATCATAATCCCAGGTTAAACAAGGGTAAGGTTGGAAAGGTTAGGGGTATCTAAATAGGTAACCCATCAAATTATGCATATATATCCAAAAATAAACTTTATTAAATGTATTGTTTGGGATCAAACAGAGTATGCAGAGGAAGAAGTCCACTTGCCTTGCTTATTGAAAACTTGAGGTTCTTCCACGGATAGGAATAGATCTTGATTCTTAACTACTAGATCAACCACTGAATATCACACAAACAAACAAGAAGAACAAACACCACTCAATAACATACCACATTCACTGTACGTAAAGCTAAAAGAAAGCCCAACGAAAGGAGCGTTTGGTTTTCAAAAACGTCGCAAGTAATGGTTATAATAAGAGGGTATTCTTTTCAAAAATGTGTGATCTATACTTTATAAAACAAGGCATGAGCTTAACAATATCTTAATTAAAATATACAAATATTAGGTTCACCAATTTAATCTTTTATAAAACATCATATGTGATATGTCTAAGATTAAGAGTTTATAAGATGATAAAACACGTTATAACGATATTAAACATTTTTAACCTTTTAGAAAAGATATAGGTTATATATCTAAGGTTAATGAGTTATGAAACACATTATTAGACACTACTTTTATAAAAAGCTCATAAATAGATTAAACAACTTTTTATGTGAAAAGATCATAATTATATTATTAATCACCTATTTAAGACGAGTTAGGTTATGGGTCTTAAGTGGATTTTCATGCAAAAGATAATAAACAAATAACTATCTTTTAATTTCATTAAAACACATAACCTATATTATTATATTCGAAGTCAATATATAAAGTAACATTTTAAGTTATAAAATAATTTAAACTCTTATTACTTTATTTTATCTTTTAGGAAAAGCTAAGTGATTCGTATATAATGTGCACTAAATTCTATGAAATCATTAATCATGCCATAAACCTAGTTAAGAACAAATTGACTATAGGTTTGATTAATAAATTATGATAAAGGATAATTAATCTATTAAATATCTTTAATTCTATTGTAGGAACAAATGATCTAGATAATTAAAATGAATACTATATTTATTGGTATATTATTAACTATCATTTTAGTTATGACGGTGTCAGCACTTAATTAAGCAATTATATTATTATTAGAAAAGTTATATGACATATTACTATTGTAAAGCATATAATTATGGATACTTAAATATGAGACTAAATGAGTTTTATGTGAAGGGATAATAAATGATTATCATTCTATTAAGAAAACACTAAATCTATATTTGTTGAGAAAACTATATTCAACCCGATAGGTCATCATTTTAAAGATATGAACACCAATTCTACCATTTTAGTATCTTTAGAAAACTCTATTCTTCTAAATTTGTATTTAATAGGGCTATACTTAAACATCTATAACGAACCTTTTTAAATATGATATCTATTAAAAAGGTCATTTTAAACTAGAAACAAGTTATCTACTTCATTAGTAATAAACCTATGTTTGTCAACATAACTATCATTTTTTATTAGGAAAGTATGAGTGTCTAGTTAAGTCATTTTAACATCATTATAAATTCTACGCTTTCGGTTTTTCTCCTTTCTTTTTCTAAATAGAATTTGTCGGCGTTTCGACCCCGGGGGGTCCCTGGACCGACGAGTAAATTGTCGCCGCGTGCCCCAGCCCAGATGGGTCGGCGCGAGGCGGAACGCGAAGTGGGGAAAAACAGCTGGAGGGAGACAGGCGTGGGAGGTGGAACCCGCGGCCTTCGTGTTAGCCCCGCGCCCAGGTCGGGTGCGCTTGCAGTAGGGGGTTACAAGCGTCCACGAGGGGGGGAGCGAGCGGCCTTGCGCGAGCGCCGTCCCGTCCTTCCCCGCGTGGCCAACCTCTGTAAGAGGGCCTTGGACCTCCCTTTTATAGGCGTAAGGAGAGGATCCAGGTGTATAATGGGGGGTGTAGCAGTGTGCTAACGTGTCTAGAGGAGGAGAGCTAGCGCCCTAAGTACATGCCATCGTGGCAGCCGGAGAGGTTTTGGCACCCAGTTCGTGTGGTGTCGTGGCCGTCGGAGGAGCGCTGGAGCCTGGTGGAAGGACAGCTGTCGGGGCTGTCGAGTCCTTGCTGACGTCCTCTTGCTTCCGTAAGGGGGCTGAGAGCCGCTATCGTCATAGAGCGTGCGGGGCGCCATCATTACTCGTATAGTGGAGCGAGCCAGATGGGACACCGGTCTTGTTCCCCGTAGCCTGAGTCAGCTCGGGGTAGGGTAATGATGGCGCCTCCTGTTGACGTGGTCGGTCCGTGCCCTAGGTTGGGCGAGGTGGAGGCTCCTCCGAGGTCGAGGTCGAGTCTATCTTCCAAGGTCGAGGTCGAGTCCGAGCCCCCGGGTCGGACAAGGCGGAGACCGTCGGCTGAGGTCAGGGCTGAGTCCAAGCCCTAGGGTCGGGCGAAGCGGAGTTCGTCGTCCTTCGGGGCTGAGCCCGAGTCCGAGCCCTGGGGTCGGGCGAAGCGGAGTTCGTCATCTTCCGGGGCTGAGCCCGAGTCCCAGCCCTGAGGTCGGGCGAAGCAGAGTTCGTCGTCTTCCGGGGCTGAGCCCGAGTCCGAGCCCTAGGGTCGGGCGAAGCGGAGTTCGTCGTCTTCCGGGGCTAAGCCGAGTCCGAGCCCTAGGGTCGGGCGAAGCGGAGTTTCCCATGGCGCCTAGGGCCAGACTTGGCTGCTGTCAGCCTCACTCTGTCGAGTGGCTCAGCAGTCGGAGCGGCGCAGGCGGCGCTGTCCTCTTGTCAGACCGGTCAGTGGAGTGGTGAAGTGACTGCGGTCACTTCGGCTCTGTCGACTGGAGGGCGTGCGTCAGGATAAAGGTGTCAGACCACCTTTGCATTAAATGCCCCTGCGATTTGGTCGGTTGGCGTGGCGATTTGGCCAAGGTTGCTTCTTGGTGAAGACTGGGCCTCGGGCGAGCCGAAGGTGTGTCCGTTGCTGGAGGGGGTCCTCGGGCGAGACGTAGATCCTCCGGGGTCGGCTGCCCTTGCCCGAGGCTGGGCTCGGGCGAGGCGTGATCGCGTCCCTCGAATGGACCGATCCTTGACTTAATTGCACCCATCAGGCCTTTGCAGCTTTGTGCTGATGGGGGTTACCAGCTGAGATTTAGGAGTCTTGAGGGTACCCCTAATTATGGTCCCCGACAGAATTTATACGTATAACTAAAAAAAATTTTATTTATAATTCTTCTGACATTAATATACTAAGAATTAATTGTATATTGCTACATGAGACTTTTAATAACATATTCATGGTTATTACTACATACATAAATATTCTACGTAATTTAAGTGCTATACTTATGAATACATTCATTATGAATAGTAAAATCTATATCTTCATTTGACCGAAAAATACGTGACTTGGTATTTCTTCTATTTCTTCATGCAGATAAGTTTACACCTAAAATACTACTAACAGTTATCGTTCCACACAATAAAGCGAAATAAACATTTCTAATATGAAAATCACTAAGTTAGTAAATGGTAATTGTACTCATTTTAAAATTATAAAATCATACACATATTAAAGCGTTGTCGCGGGGTTCGATTTCGGTTACACGTATATATCGAATCTCTAAAATTGTACAGGAATCGCCAAATCGCATCATCATAATATTACACGATAAATCGCAAGATTCAAAACATGATTTAGAAAAGAAATCAGTGGGTTGTCTTCAACCTTGGGTGAACAGACGACGGCGAACGGGCTCAAGCGCGTGTCTAGGCGAAGGGTTGGATGGGGTTGGGGCACGTCTCCGACGAGGCACGACGACGAGCGGTGGTGCAGCTGCGCGTGCGAGCAGTGGTTCTTGATGTCGGACGGGCTCCGACGAGGTGCTGCACAGACAGAGCTCCGGCGGGGAACGCGGACGATGAGCATGAGATCCGGCAAGGCTCCACGGATGGCAGCGACAATGAGCACTGGCAGCGAGGGAGAGAACGAGGAGGGAGTGAGAGAGGGAGCTCGGGCAGGGAGAGGGAGAGGGCTCGGCGTCCAATTTATAGAGAAGGGAGAGGGAGAGAGAGAGTCGCCGGTCGGTTTCAAGGCTGCCATGAATGGCGTCCATCAATGGCAGGGGAAATGGCGGCATTCAAGCTCCCTTAACTCGAAGACGAACAGTAGAGGGACTTAGGAGGTGCGGCGGTCGGTTCCAGGCTTGTGCGCGGCATCGGCCTTCGGTCGGGCCCGGCGCGGGTCGCGGAGTAGCTCCGGTTGGGTGCATCGCGGTTGGGGTCTGGCGCTGCTCCTGGGCTCTCGGCTTCTGGCGTCGGTCGGCCTAGGCAGGGTCGCCGGTCGGGCGCTGCTCTGCTCCTGAGTGCGGTGCTCGGCTCTATGGCTTCGGGTGCGTGTGGAAGAAGCAGGGGAGGGGAGAGAGAAAGGTGGGGAGAGAGGAGGAGAGGTTCCTGGCGGCGGCTAAAGGAAAAAAAAACCAGGGGGCGGCGCTAGGTCAAGGTGGCGGCTGCTCCTCTTGTTGGGCCCTAGTGGGCCAAGGCGATTAGGTTAGGTTTTTTTCTTTTTTTCTTTTCTAATTCCTTTCAAAAAATAATTTTAAATAACCATAAAATTCATAACAATTAACCCAAAGTTATTCATAAATAAAATACTTATTATTTTATTTTATTTTTTTGAACTAGTTCTTCTTATATTATTTATTTGGATTTTTACTTAACAAGAAATGCTATTCGATATCCAAAATAAATTATGAGAAATCAAAAATCATTCATTACCATAAATATCTGTTGGGGGCTTGTTCTCAAATGCTTCAGATTAAGAACAAGGCAACATAAAAGTGTTAAATGATAAAGTCTTTCGTCCTCCGAAACATTATTTCCCCTCGGGATGTAATGTATTTCGGACGAAGACCACAAGCAACATACCTTCGTAAGCACAATAAACAATGATAAAGAACTTATATGTAACATAAGAAGTAATGTAAACATTTAAACATTATCACAACGTCATTTCTATTTTATTATCATAGAAAAATAGAAATGATTTCGGGTTACAAGTGTACCTTCGGATTGCAGGAAGGCAAAAGTATAAAGATGACGCAAAAGCAAATGCCCAGTCAGCGTCCCTAGTACGGGGGTACTGTTCATCTATTTATAGACACAGGACACAGCCTGTGAAGAATTACAATTATGCCCCTCACAAAAGTTTACAACATCGACTCAGACCTTTATGGACTAAAAGGTCATTCTATCTTTAAGTTGGTTTGTAATACCGAAGCTTCATGAAAAGGGACCTTCGGTCATCTTCTGCGGACAGCTTCAGCCGAATCTGCTTCTTTCTACAAGACCTTCGGCGCGACGAAGCATGGCCCCAACAGTAGCCCCTTTCGTGGTGCTAGATCGTTTTTCGTAACGAGCTTGATCCGTGAAAAAAAGTCTCTTAAGCTTCGGGAAGCCGAAGGTCCAAAAAACACCTTCCCTGAGCTCGTTGTCGAGAAACGATTCAGTTTCCGAGCGCGTAGCAGTCCCACCTTGCAGAGTTACTGTTTGGTCTCTGCGGTCCACTGCGCAGCGAATGCAAGCGGCTGTCCGCGTGGTGTAAAAATCCTGGCGTTTCGCCTTCTTACCTGCAGCACTATATAAATAGACAAGTAGGTGTGAAGTTACCACAGCATTCATTGCTATTTGCACTGTTTTGCTGCCAAAATTTTTAACCATAGCCGAAGCTTGACTCTCGGAATCAAACGAAGCTCCATCTTGAAGCCTACTTCGTCAGAAGAAAAAACTTCGGAAGAAAAAGTTTTTAGTTCCCACAAATTCAGAATTAAATGGCCAGAGTGCGCTCTATCGCTAGGGTTGGGCGTGAAGGAGACGAAGCTGAAGGCTCGGAGACTATTCCCATCTCCGAAGCAATGCAACGATCCGGACTGGTAACTTCGGAAAAAATCCCCACTGTTGAAGCAGAACAAGCAACTGCCGAAGCAGAAGATGAGAACATTGAAGAAACTGATCCCGAAGATGATTATCGTATTGCCATGCCAAGTAAGCCCAGCCACTTGGACTTCGGAAAGTCGACCGTTTCGAAGGCTGATCTCTCCAAGATGGTAAAGTCAGGTTATTTCAGTGAAAGTCAGAAGAAGCTACTTCGCTTTGGGGGGGGAGAAACTACCCCGAAGCCAGAGAAGGATGAAATAGTCATTTTCAAGAGCTTTCTAAAGGCTGGGTTGAGATTCCCCCTTCATAGGATTATTGCAGATGTATTGAAGAGGTTTGGTATCTACTTTCATCAGTTGACTCCTAACGCTATCGTTAGGCTTAGTGTTTATATCTGGGCCCTCCGAAGCCAGGCGGTGGAGCCGTTTGCCGACAGCTTTTGTCGAGTTCATGAGCTGCATTACCAGACGAAGGCTAGAAAAGATGGATTACATGATAACTTTGGTTGCTACAATTTTGCCTATCGGAAAACCACAAAGTTTCCTGTAATCAGCTACCGAAGCAAATGGCCGGCAGGCTGGAAATCAGAATGGTTTTATGTGAGAGTTGACGAAGACAAAGAGAAACTAGTACAAAGCCCTCTTGAATTGATCTTCGGAGAAACAAGACCACGATGCCAAATGTCATTAGAAGGTTCCACTTGGGCTGCACTGGCTGAGTTTAAAATTATTTCAGAGCATATCAGTACCAGAGACCTGGTTCAAGAGTTCTTGGCCTTCAGGGTTTTTCCTACTTTAAAAGAATGGGAAATGCCGAAGCTAGAGGGGGAGAAGAAAGAAGAGGAACTTGTGCGGTTACCTTACTATTACAAGTTTAAGAAATACTTTAAAAAACCTTGCCAAGAATGGCTGGACACAGTTGAAATAATGTGCAATGAAATACTCGGAAATTACTCCAAAAAAGAAGATCAGTTGATGACCGCGGCCTTCGGTACCCGTCCGAAGCGAAGACTGAATCGAGTGCTGGACGCCTTGGGTTTTGAATACCCTGACTATGAAAATCTGAATAAAGGTGCCGAAGGTCGGAAAAGGAAAAGGGGAGCCGAAGCTTTAAATGAAGATGAGGAAGAACCACCAAAAAAGAAGAATATTCCGAAGAAGAAGAAAATATCATCTCCGAAGCGAAAAGTATCTGACGAAGAGGAGACTCCCGCATCACGCTCTGCCACTGACGTGGAAGAGATTTTAAAGGTAATGACTGAATCCCTGCCTGCGAAGCTAAGTCCATTGGGGCCTCAACTGACAAAGTTTTTTCAGAAGGAAAAGGAGCCCGAAAAAACGAAGAAGACAACTAAAACAAAGAGACAAAGAATCATCGCAGTGACAGAAGTCATTGACAAGACACCACCGAGAGCTTCAGCTCAAAAGATACCAGCGGCTGAAGAAATAACAAATATCGAAATCACACCTTCGGAGGTCGCGGCTACCGAAGCTACCTCAACTGAAGGTTTGAACTTGGAAAGCACAATTGAACACATCGACAAAATACTGCTAGACATGGCCACGGAAGAAGCTACTGCTGCCGCCGAAGAGGCCATGGCCGCAGTGTCTGGGAAAGAAAAGGAAATTGCTGACGAAACTTCAGAGGACGAAGCCTTCATGTTCCAAAATTTGGTTGGAGAAGAATTGTCAAAAACCGAAATAGAAGAGCTTAAAGAGTATGCCAAATCCTGCGGATATAAACCAGGAGCACTCCTCTTCGGGGGTATTGACGATGAAAAATTAGACTGCATCCGGGATCAAACTGGAGCTAAGGTCATCGGTACTCTATCAAAGAGTATCGGTTTTCCGAAGCTGGAAATGGACATTAGCCGCTACCGACGACAACATATCGTTGGTAGTTTATTTTATTCCAATTTCAAGGTGAACTACTGTTCCCTTGACTTTTATTGTTTTCAATAATGTAGACCTGTCTTAACGAAGGTTGTTTTCGTGCAGAGTATGCTGCTGAGCAAGGCTTTGAAAATGCAGCAAGATCTGGAAGACAAAAAGCACGAGGTTATAATTGAAAATTTAGAGAGCAAAATAAAAGAGCAATTAGCTACTATTGAAAAGAAGAATTTTGAGCTTCAGGCAACTGAAGGCTTATTGGCAGAAGCCGAAGCTAAAATAACGGAATTGAATACAAAGCTTCTCTGCCAATCTGAACAGTTTGAACAAGAAAAACAAGAACTAAATGCGAAGCTTGAAGTCGAAGTCGAAGAAAATTCAGTTTTGAAAAAATTATTGGCAAGCCTTCAAGATAAATGTTTGGAATTTAGCAACAAATGTATTCAACGACTGAGAAAAATCTTCCACTCAGTTGGAGCTAGCAGTGAGAAATTCACCCCGTCAACTGAAGATTTACCGAAGACCTTCGAACATATTGAAGGTGAAATTGATGAGCTTGACGAAGTTATAGCCGGGCACGGTGACTTCTGTGCCTGGGTAGCTTCTCGGGGTACTGCTGCTGCTTTCCTAAAAGCTGGCTGTGATCATGAAAAAATTGTCAATAGGCCCAATTTCACTCTATCACCAACAATTTTAGATGATATTCCTGACCTCGCCCGAAGCATTTCTAACAGATTTGTAAAGATGATATGGACAAAAGGCGGGCGAGAAAAGGCTGGAGACGAAGCTCGGAGTCATCTTGAACCAGTAAGAAATCATACCTTGTGCTTACCTTTCCCTTCAAACTTGGTTTTTACTCACAACACCTTAATTCATGTAGGATGACGAAGCTGAGAACGATGCTTGAAGAGTATGACGCCGAAGCTGAGGCCCCATAAAGATCAGTAGGAGTAGACTGTAGAAAAACTCAAGAGACTTTTGTAATAATTTTGTAAATTCAGCTAAACTGTTCTTAATGAACTTTGTTCATACCTTGTAATATATTCTTACCCTTCCATTAATGTATGAGGTGCTTTGATGTGGACGAAATTAGCATTTTGAGCCGAAGGCGAAAAAACACCTTCCCTTCTTTTCGTACACAACGAAGCATAAAAGACAATTTTTTCTTTTTGCCGAAGCCCTTCTACACGACGAAGCACAAAAGGTTGTTTCCTCTTTTTCCTGAAGCCTTTTCTTTTTTGTACACGAAGAATCTCTTCTCTTATGCCGAAGCAACCACTTATGCCATGATGATGATTATCCTACATATGCCTGGATGAATGTTTATGAATGCAAATGCTATGATGTAATGTGATGTGCGAATGAATGTCCAAACACATATCCGAAGCCATACCCTCAGCCATTATTTCCTTAGAAACAATCACACATTAGCTCTGCATTCCCTTAGGAACGACTTTGGAGCTTCTTCGCCTTTTACTTTCGGCGTAATCAGCGTTGACTTTTCGCTGTAAGCTCTGCATTCCCTTAGGAACGACTTTGGAGCTTCTTCGCCTTTTACTTTCGGCGGAATCAGCGTTGACTTTTCGCTGTAAGCTCTGCATTCCCTTAGGAACGACTTTGGAGCTTCTTCCTTGTTTCTTTTCGGCACTTGATGGTGCGTTCTCAGCTTTTACATTTACATTCCTTGGGGGATTTTGCTCTTATAGAACTAAAAAAGGAAATTACATATGATGGCCCCATTAAAAACCTTTCTCCCCCTTTAGAAAGGAAAAGGGTGCCATAAAAAAGAAAAGACATAAAAAGTTACATCAAGTTACACATAATATCGCCGAAGCTCATCCGCATTCCAAGATCTGGTAATGTCGTTGCCGTCCAAATCCTTCAATCTGTATGAACCGGGTCTTGATGAAGATACTACCAAAAAAGGTCCCTCCCATTTCAACTGCAACTTGCCCACTGTATCTGGGTTAGCGACTCTCCGAAGCACCAAATGTCCTGGCTCAATATTCTTCAGCCGAACCTTTCTATCACGCCACTTGATTGTTTCGGCTTGATATTTATTGATGTTCTCCACGGCTTGAAGTCTGATCCCTTCTATAGCATCTTTTTCAACAGAATGATCAGCTTCAGGTTCTGACTCTGCCGAAGCTACTACTCTTATTGATCCAGTTTTAGCTTCCTCCGGAGTTATTGCTTCGTCACCAAACAATAATTTGAATGGGGTAAAGCCTGTTGACCTTGATGTTGTCGTGTTGTGGCTCCATACTACTTTGATTAGTTGATCTGGCCACCTTCCCCTGGGTTGGTTGAAAATTAACTTCATTATTCCTGTCATTATGATGCCATTGGCTCTTTCAACGAGTCCATTTGACTCCGGATGCCTGACTGATGCAAAATGGATCTTCGTGCCGATTTGATCACAGAATTCTCTGAAAGCTTCGGAGTCGAACTGTGTTCCATTATCTACAGTGATGGCCTTTGGTACTCCGAAACGACAAACAATATTCTGCCAGAAAAACTTTTGAATGGTGGCCGAAGTTATTGTGGCTAAAGGCTTTGCCTCAATCCATTTAGAAAAATATTCCACAGCCACTACAACATATCTTAAGTTTCCTTGGGCCGGTGGTAACGGACCTAACAAGTCAAGACCCCACCTTTGCAGTGGCCATATGGGTTGTATCAGCTGAGATAGAGACGAAGGTTGTTTTTGATCTCTAGCACATTTCTGACAACCTTCGCACTTTTGAACTAATTCCGCTGCATCCGAAGCTGCCTTCGGCCAATAAAACCCTTGACGAAAAACTTTTCCAAGTAACGGCCTAGATCCAATGTGAGATCCACACAAGCCTGCATGTATTTCTTTCATCAACTCTATGCCTTCGGCTCTGGATAAACACTTAAGTAGTGGAGCACAAACTCCATGTTTGTACAACTCCCCTTCTATCATGACATATGGACGAGCTCTTGCCTCTATCCTCCTGTTATAAGTTTCGTCATCTGAAAGGAAATTACCCTGAAGGTAAGAGATGATCTCAGTTCTCCAGTCTTCACTATAAACAGGAGATATATTGAGGACTGCTCTTTCAAGAAGTTCCACTGAAGGTGCTTTTATTGTTTCGAAGAACACATCCGAAGGTAAGGGCAGCCCCTGTGCTTCTGACTTAGCTAGCAAATCAGCATGCTCATTTTGTCCTCGAGGGATATTTATGACAGAAAATCCTTCGAAGGAAGCTTCGATTCTTCGGACCGTGTCTAGATATTTTTCAAGCTTCGGATCTTTAGCCTTGCAACTCTTGTCGATATGACCCGAAACAACCTGGGAATCAGTTTTAAGGATGGCCCTTCTGATTCCCATTGCTTTTAATTTCCGAAGGCCCAAAAGCAGGGCTTCGTACTCAGTAATATTGTTTATACAGCTAAAATCGAGTCTTGCCACATAACAAGTTTTAACTTTGGATGGTGAGACCAACACAGCAGCTGCTCCTGCTCCGAAGGTTCCCCAAGACCCATCGCAAAACACTGTCCACACTTCGGCATATTTATTTGTTTCTTCATCCTGAGCCCCTGGCGTCCAATCGGCAATGAAATCTGCCAACGCTTGAGACTGGATCGAGGATCTATGCACATAATCAATGCAAAATTCATTGAGCTCTGCAGCCCATTTTCCAATCCGTCCAGTAGCTTCTCTATTTCTCATAATATCCTTCAACGGCTGCGAAGAAGGAACAACAATATTGTATGCCTGAAAATAATGCCGAAGCTTCCTGGATGCCATCAAAACAGCATATAATACCTTATCCAATTCTGTATAATTTTTCTTTGATACACTAAGAACTTCAGATACAAAATACACTGGAACCTGCTTCTTGACTTGGCCATCAAGCTTCTCCTGGACAAGTGCTGCACTTACCGCTGAGTGCGAAGCTGCCACGTCTAACAACAAAGGAGCCCCTGGCGCTGGTGGAGTTAATGTTGTTAAATCTATCAAATATTGCTTCAGTTCTTCAAAGGCTTTTTGTTGGCTTGGTCCCCATTGAAAGACTTCGGCTGATTTCAGTACTTCAAAGAATGGTAAATTTCTTTCTGCTGATCTGGATATAAATCTATTGAGAGATGCCAGCCTCCCTGTCAATCTTTGGGCCCCCTTTCTTGTAGTTGGTGGCTCCATTCAAAGTATAGCTTCAATTTTACTTGGATTAGCTTCAATTCCCTTTGTTGAAACCAAGCATCCAAGAAATTTCCCCTTCTTTACTCCGAAGACACATTTTTCTGGATTCAACTTTAAGCCAGCTTGTCTGAAACTGGCGAAGGTCTCCTGCAAATCAGCAATATGATTTTCCTGTTTCGTGCTTTTTACAATGATGTCATCAACATAAGTTAGCACATTTCTGCCTATCTGAGACTGGAGAACCTTCGCAGTCATTCTGCTGAAACTTCCTCCAGCGTTTTTGAGCCCCTCAGGCATCCGAAGATAGCAATATGTGCCACTTGGGGTTATGAAGCTAGTCTTCAGCTCATCTTCCTTCTTCATCCAGATTTGGTGATAGCCTGAGTAACAGTCTAGCAGACTCATGAGCTCTGAAGAAGCTGCTGCATCAACTAAAGAGTCTATCCTTGGCAATGGGAATTCGTCCTTCGGACAAGCCTTGTTGAGATCTGTAAAATCGATACACATTCGCCACTTGCCATTGGCCTTTTTTACCATAACAGTGTTAGCCAGCCATTCTGGGTACTTTACTTCTCTGATAACTCCTGCACTGAGGAGTCTTTTTACTTCATTACGAGCACCTTCGGCCTTATCATCAGACATTTTCCGAAGCCTCTGCTTTCTGGGTCTGAAGGATGCGTCAACATTGAGCGAGTGTTCAATAACATCCCTATTTACTCCGCAGAGGTCATTGGCTGACCATGCGAAAACATCTTTGTTGTTGAACAAAAACCTTATCAAGGTTTTCTCCTGCTCTTCGGATAATTGAGAGCCCAACAGCACCTTCTGCTCTGCTATGTCCTCACATAAGAGCATGGGCTTCGGCTGATCTGCTGAAGCTGCTTTCTCCCTTCTGAATTTGTACTGTTCACAAGCTTCAGCTCCATCTATGTTATGGATTGCTTTTGAGTCAGTCCAGTTTCCTTCGGCCCTTCTGGCAGCTTCCTGACTTCCATGAATAGCGATGGGTCCTTGATCCGAAGGTATCTTCATGCAAAGATAGGCAGGATGAAGAATTGCTTCAAAAGCATTGAGGGTGCCACGACCAATAATTGCATTGTAAGGGTATTCCATATCAACAATGTCAAACACAACTTGCTCAGTTCTGGTGTTGTTAATGAACCCGAAGGTCACTGACATGGTGATCTTGCCCAGCGCTACAATCTGTCTTCCTCCGAAGCCACAGAGAGGGTGCGTAGCATCATGAATCTTGTCCTCTGGCTCTTGCATTTGCCTGAAGGCCTTAGCAAATATGATATCAGCTGCACTGCCTGTATCAACCAAGACATTATAGACCAGAAATCCTTTGATAACACAAGAGATAACCATGGCATCGTTGTGTGGGTAATCCTTGAGTTGAAGGTCCTCTTGGGAGAAGGTAATAGGAATGTGAGACCATCTCGACTTGATGAAGGGTCCCTGCACCCCAACATGCTGTACCCTTCTCTGTGCTTCCTTCTTCTGCTTCTTGTTGGCTAGCTCTGAACATGAACCGCCTGTTATCGGGAGTAGCAGCTTCGGAGCCGAAGCAGCTCCAGCTTGATTGTTGAACGAAGCCATCAGCTCAAAAAAGTGGAAGTAGGTTCACCGGAGGTGGGCGCCAATGTTGGGGGCTTGTTCTCAAATGCTTCGGATTAAGAACAAGGCAACATAAAAGTGTTAAATGATAAAGTCTTTCGTCCTCCGAAACATTATTTCCCCTCGGGATGTAATGTATTTTGGACGAAGACCACAAGCAACATACCTTCATAAGCACAATAAACAATGATAGAGAACTTATATGTAACATAAGAAGTAATGTAAACATTTAAACATTATCACAACGTCATTTCTATTTTATTATCATAGAAAAATAGAAATGATTTCGGGTTACAAGTGTACCTTCGGATTGCAGGAAGGCAAAAGTATAAAGATGACGCAAAAGCAAATGCCCAGTCAGCGTCCCTAGTACGGGGGTACTGTTCATCTATTTATAGACACAGGACACAGCCTGTGAAGAATTACAATTATGCCCCTCACAAAAGTTTACAACATCGACTCAGACCTTTATGGACTAAAAGGTCATTCTATCTTTAAGTCGGTTTGTAATACCGAAGCTTCATGAAAAGGGACCTTCGGTCATCTTCTGCGGACAGCTTCAGCCGAATCTGCTTCTTTCTACAAGACCTTCGGCGCGACGAAGCATGGCCCCAACAATATCATTAATAATTAAATGTATTATTTTTATTTGATGATTTTTATAGTGTTACACTTTTTCACCATTACTTAGGTAAAAAATTGGAGCTCTGCATTCCCTTAGGAATGACTTCAGAGCTTTTTCACCGTTATTAGGTGAATAAATCGGAGCTCTGCATCCTTAGGAACGACTTTAGAGCTTTTCACTATTACTTAGGTGAATAAATCGAAGCTCTGCATTCCCTTAGGAACAACTTTGAAGCTTTTTCACTGCTGCTTAGGTGAATAAATTGGAGCTTTGCATTCCCTTATGAACGACTTTGGAGCTTTCTCACCATTACTTTGGTGAATAAATTGGTTCGTCAATGCACTTGAAGGTGCCAACTCACTTATTACATTGACTTGCATAAGAGAAAAGAGGTTTTGCAAATAAACTTAAATGCAAAATAGCTTCTTCTTAGTAGCTTCAGGTCTCCACTACCCAACTCCTTAGGGTTCTTAGTATATGTGCTTCGTCTTCGGGACCATACTATTGACAGTACAAGTTTTGGATCCCTCCCTTTTATCCCTTTGCAATGGGAACTTAGGATGACCAACGGGAACTTGGTCATAGAAAGGTGGTCCTGGGACAAAGGAGGCAGATGGTGACCATGTGCTCATCACTAGGTTGCTTGAAGCATTTGAGGCCAAAGGCAGATGTAGCCTTGGTTCCTATGACTGGGGTTAAACATACTAGGGGACATACGGTGAACAATATGAAGATGTACTGAACACCTCCTTTGACTGAGAAGGTTGAGCAGCTGATGAAGCAAGTTATTCTTGCTTGCTAATTGTATGGTGGTAGGTTCTTGTTGTGTGGCCTTTGTCCTCACCACAAAACAAGCAAAATGGTTTCCTTGGAGGCGCATTAAACCTGCCACCAAAGCTTCCCTTCCCCCTCTCAGAGCAGGAACATGAAATGTGCTATGAGAAGGCTATTGCTGAGAGCTTGCCTGTTGCTGTTCTGACTGGCCCTGAGATTAAGCTGTTTTTTCTTCACCCTGCACCAGGTTGTGAATACTTCGAACATGCCTTGGGTTGAATCTTCCTCCGAAGCCCCTGGCGGCTTCGGTGTATCTGTGTAACTCCTCCCTTCTCTAGCAGAAGTGGTTGCCGGCCCTTATGTATTCATCCATCTTTTGTAACAATTTCTTCAGAGAGTTTGGAGGCTTCCTTACAAAGTATTGGGTTGCTAGTCCTAGCCTATGCCCCTAGACCATAGCTTCGATGACGATGTCACCTTGAACTTCTGGTGCTTGAGCTCAAAGATGAAGGAACCTTTGGAAGAACGATTGAAGGTATTCTTCTATATCCTAAGTACACTGGAACAGAACATGTGCAGTGACTGGCTTTGACTGGAAGCCTTGGAAGCTAGTGAGGAGCATTTTTTTAGCTTTTGCTATGAAGTAATATTTCTTGTCCGAAGCAATGAGTACTAGGTTTGGGCCACATCCCTGACCGCCATGATGAAGGATTTCGCCTGGACTACTAAGTTACCACCATATGAAGATATGGTAGCTTCGTAACTCATAAGAAACTGCTTTGGATCAGTTAGGCCATCATACATTGGTAGTGTAGGATGCCTATATAGTGGTGGCTAAGGTGTTACATGTAGCTCTAGTGTTAGCGGGGAAGCTTTGTCATAGAGGAAATCTTGGTAGTTGACTAGTTCATGACGAAGATTGTCATCGCTATGGCCCTCAAAGTTCTAGTCGTTGTAGTTGTACTGGTCTTGCGCTTCAATGTTGAGCATATCTTCAGTTGCTTTGTCGATCTTCTTCTAAAGTTCAGAAAGATGAAGCACCTTCTCCCTGCACTTCTCCAATTCCTGGTAGATTGTTTCGATGTTATTCACCTCTTGATCAAGCTCCTCATCTTGTGACTCTAGGCTGATGGCCTTCCTCTTTTGGTTCCTTGCCTCCTTAAGAGCTTCATCCCCTTGGTTGGTGTCCAAGGTCCTGAGGATAGAGCTGGTTTTCATTGCCTTATTACGCGGCATGATGTAGGTTGTTGCTATGGTCGTGGAATGACCGGAGGTAGGCGCCAATGTTGAATACTTGATTTCAATCCCGTAAAGGCATTGAAAATCAAGGCAACACAAGTTAAGTGCATGGGCCTTCATCCTTAACTTAACACCTCTTAGAAATGTTAATGTGAAGGATGAAGGTCTTCAAAAGAGGGTGTAAATGAAACAATGTAAAAATAAAACAACAATGAATAATGGAGTATGAAACTCATCTCATTTGCTTTAGCATTTTTATTCCAACCTCCTTTGTATCAAACAAGTTTACAAACGTACTTTCGGCTTCTTGACACAAGGTGGCACGAAGGTCCTTTGAAGGCTAAGCAACACGAAGCTATGACCCTCAAAAAGATGAATTTATGCATGACACTATTCATCTATTTATATGGAAGACGAATCGGCTCATACAAAATTACATTCATGCCCTCAAGGTTTTATATAAATGATTTACAAATGACATCAAGGTAACATTGTCCTTTCTCTTTATTTCTTACTACACAAGTCTCATACTTTGTTTGCTTTGTCACTCCACGCCCAAAAGCTTCTTTGTGCTGAAGCTTGTAGCTTTGAGCTCCTTCCATGTCAACCGCATATGCTAGACGAAGCTTCTCTTCTCATGCTTCGGCTAACCTTGATAGCCCTTCGACCGAAGGCTAACTTCGTCTATTGTAAGTTGTGTACCTAAAACACATTTGTTCAATCCAAA
Organism: Zea luxurians; assembly: GCA_029449295.1. Lineage (NCBI taxonomy): Eukaryota > Viridiplantae > Streptophyta > Magnoliopsida > Poales > Poaceae > Zea > Zea luxurians. The sequence goes on from JAOPSE010000001.1 coordinate 123,252,907, forward strand.
ACAAGGGTTATCTGAGGACCTTCGGCAAAGGTAGGCCCCCAATAAGCACTATCATAATTCACAATTGGAGCTTTGGCCTTAACAAATTGAGGAACCCTTTTTCCTTGGAAATTAATTTTAGTGTTGTCCTTGCCTCCAGGTTAGAAGCCAACACCATCCTCAATATCAGGGTGTCTCCCATTATAAAACATGCCTCGAGCCAATTTAAATTTCTCATTTTCTCACTCATACTCAGCAATCTTTGCATCTAATTTTGCTATGTGATCATTTTGGTTCATAATTAAAGCAAGGTTATCATCAATAGCATTAATGCAAACATCTCTATATCTAGTACAAATAGTCACATGCTCAATAGATGTAAAAAATGGAAATTCCTTGGTCTTAGCAAGTAAATCAACATTTTCAATCTTAAGACCAAAAATTGAATCTTTACATGGTTTTAGCTCATTAGTCAAGTTTTTTGCATTTCTCTACTTCATGAGCTAAATCTTCTTTGAGCTTCACAAATTCATCATGTTCCTTAATGAGTAGATCCCCTTGGCTTTCCAAGAGTTCATCCTTCTCGTTAATGGTTTTCACTAATTCATTTATTTTCTCAATTTGCTTGAAGCTAAGGCTTTTAAAGAGCAAAGATAGGTTTTCTTCATTATCACTAGAATCACCTCCATCATCAGTAGTGTACTTAGGGGTGTCTCTAGTGTATACCTTTTTTCCCTCCAAGGCCATGAGGCACTTGTGGCTGACGATGAGGAAGAGACGACCCTTGTTGATGTCGATGTTGGTGGCATCCTTGTTGGAGGAGTCAGAGGAGCTCTCGTTGGAGTCCCATTCCTTCCCAAAGTGCACCTCGCCGCCCTTATTCTTGTGGAAGAACCTCTTCTTTTCCATCCTTTTCTTCCCCTTCTTGTCATCGTCCCGGTCACTAGCATTAGGACATTTAGCAATGTAGTGATCGGACTTACCATAATGGTGACAAACCCTCTTGGAATGGGCTTTGTAGTCCTTTCACTTCCTTTGCTTGAGGATTTGTTGGAAACTCTTGATAATGATGGCTATCTCCTCATTGTCGAGCTTGGAGGGGTCTATTGGAAGCCCCTTGCTTGGATTGGTCTCCTCCTTTCTTTCTTCCATCGCCTTAAATGAGACAGGTTGTGGCTCAGGTGTAGAGGTGATGCCTTGAGCCATGTTCTCGATGTGCTTGGAGTTTTTGACCATAAGCTCAAAGCTCACAAACTTTCCAAGCACTTCCTCAGGAGACATTTCTTGGTACCTAGGATTTTCATGAATTAATTGAACTTGAGTAGAATTATGAAATACAAGTGACCTTAGAATGAGCTTGATGAATTCATGATCGGTCCACTTGGTGCTCCTGAGGTTCTAGACTTGGTTCACCATCGTCTTAAGTCGGTTGTACATGGCTTTTGACTCTTCTTCTTTGTTGAGGGTGAACCGTTAGAACTCTACTTTGACCATCTCTATTTTAGTGATCTTGGTGACCCTATCACCTTAGTGCGTTGTCTTGAGAACATCCCAAATCTCCTTGGCACTCTTCAACCCTTGTACCTTGTTACTCCTCCCTGCACAAGGATGCAAGGAGTATTGTGGTGGCTTGCGAGTTGAAGTGCCAAATTTGGGGGGCTCATCCGAATCGTAATCCTTGTCTCCAACCTATGGAATATGCGCTCCAAGCTCAATAATATCCCAAATGCTTTTGTGGAGTGAGGTTAGGTGGTGCCTAATTTTATCACTCCACATTGAATAATATTCACCATCAAACTAAGGTGGTTTCCCTAATGGAACTGAAAGCAATTGAGTGTGTTTTGGAATGTGACGATAGCGAAATGGAATTTGGTTACTCTTTTTGCGCTCTTGGCGCTTGGAGGAGGTAGATTCAGCGCCCGATGTTGAATCAAAGACTAATCAAACTAGTTAGTCCGTAAGGTTGTGATAGTCATCAAGCACTAAAATCAATTTTAGAAAATGGTTAAGTTCATTTCCCTTTCATTTGCACATGCTACATTTTGTTTTGTTCCTATACTCTTTCTCTGCTCCGCTCGATGAATCAAGGAAAAAACATTGTCATCTTCTCCATGCCTTCTCTCACATTACCACATCCGACAACTTATGTGCCTCCTCCTGGAGGCACGATCGGCATAGAGGCTCCTTTGAAAGGCATCACACCTTCTAGATAGTAGTGTGCCCCCTAGCTAGCCTCACAACTGGCATAGTGGCATCGGGAACAGCCACCCTAGTCGGTTGCTCATCAAAACGCTCTACCTCGACGAGCCACATCACATGACACTCGAGTTCGTCATCCCCTCCCTTGTGAACCACACGATATTCCCTTGTCATGTGGACCTCATGGGCACAATGATGCATGACCCTTTGGAGATGTGCAAGTCCCAGCTGAAGTTAGTCTTGAAGCCCAAGGATGAGGCACCACTCACTAGGGCTCATACCTAATTTCGTTGTCGCTGCTTTTGGCACCGAAGCCTGTTCCCGAGTACAAACTAGGTGTGTCCCTAGCTTTGTCACCTAGGTTTATGTTTTGTGACACCGATGACATGGACCACATCATCACCGAGATCCTCCTATTGCCCTACATGGACAAAGCACCTGTTGTCGGTTTTCGCTTTACCTCCATGCATGCCTACTGTAAGGCCCAAAATTTGTATAAGAAAAAAATGATAATAATAATAATAATAATAAAATGAAATAAGTATATTGGTGATAGTGTTTCTAGAACTTTTGAAACCTTTGGAATATAGTAGGACATTTCCTATTCATAACCAATTAATAACATTAAATTAGTTAAGCAACTAATAAACAGATAAAGAGAGGTTGAGATAAAACTATCCATTAGTATAAAATTTATGTAATTGTGTTTCTTAAAACATATGATGCAGATATATAATCACAAGAAGATTTTTCTAAGTGGGATATTCCTCCCATTAACTAAGTAGGTTAAAATATTAATGAAAATTGTAAAAATAAATGAAATATTTCTGCAAACACATGTTGAAGTACTGATCTGATGCATTTTCGAAGTTTGAGTTAAACTTAAACCCAATTCAAATTTGAATATAATAATAAGGAATAAAATAAAAGGAGAAAAAAAGAAGAACAACAAATCTCGACTGGATCGAATCCTTACCAGGCGGCCCAATAGCTCCAGTAGCGCGGCCCAAGTTCCCCTTTGCTGCCGCGCCGCCCTCGCCGACTGGGTGGGCCCGTGTGCCAGCCTCTCGCACGTGCGCTATTGCGCTGACGACCTGGGCCCATTGCTCAGCGGCTCGCACCTGACACATTTTCTCTGTCGCGTTGGCCCGTGCCCCTGTTCATCTTCTTCGCTGGATCGGGCGGGCACGCATCGGTCACCATGAATTTCGTGCGGGGACCGAGTCCCTCGCTCGCGCAATGGCTGCCGAAACAGGCGCACTACTGCGGGGTATAATTACTAGGCGCGTTCCTGCCCTCGCTCATCTCATTCGCGCCAAGGACCATTTTATCGCCGTGAACAAAAAAAAGTCGCCGCCGTAGATTTGTGCCCCGTTGTTGCTTCGGGCTCGGCTCGTGGTCGGGGGTATTCGTCTTGACGCTCTGGTGCTCATGGTTTCCTCGGCTAGCTCAACGGATTAACAGAGAAGAAGGAATTGCTCACCGGAGTATTACCGTTACCGCGGAGCCGCCCTCCACCGTGGTCTGTGCTCCTGCTCGCACGATTCGTGGTAAGAACCCCCTTATCCTATGTGCCATAGTTTCCTCTACGAATAGAAGCTTTCGGATCGAAGCCTTGTGCGTGGGGTTGTGGGCAGGACAGTCCGATAATGGCGCTGCCACACCACTCGCGCACCGTCGCTCCCCTCGGTCGTGCGGTAGATGTGGTGGCGCTCTTGGACCGTTGGATCTCGGTTGGGCGATGGAGATTAGACAGGTTGTGGCGATTCGGCTTGGTGATCCGCGTCCCTTGGATTGGCTGTGAACGTGTGGGATTAAACTTAGATTGATAAAAGCTTGACCACTGGATCATGATCGCGCGGTTAATCGCAGGTACCGGTTCGAGGGGGGACCTAGTTCTAATCTGAGACACACGTGTTAGATCAAGCGGCCACGGTTGGCCCATACCGCTTCGGCGTGTGATTTTTGCGTTTGAGCCCTTGAACTTTATAGGAATGAACCCGCCATCCAGTGCACAGTCCTCTGTGTCTTAAGAATAATTGCGCAGAGGCCCCTGTCTTCTCTAGAAATTATGCGCTGTCCAGGAATTAAAGAAAACAGGAAAAAGAGATTTATAAATCGATTTTTAGTATAAAAATAATTGCAGAAACCCATTTAATTCATAGAAAATTCATAGTAAATCCTTTTTAGTCCATTCCAGTTCCTATAATTTTGTATTAATACTGTCTATTAATTGGTAACATTGTTTTAACATGAAACTCATACTAGAATTGATTACTCAATTAATTTTGTAGCATGCATATACGAACTTCGGAAAATTATAACTAATTCATTAACTCTGATTCGATCCATTCAAATTGCGTTAGCTTCATAAAAATATTGTCAACACAGTGGCAACATTAATTGCACCATAGAACATATTTTTATAATTAGATTTTTGCTTACTATGTTCAATAGATTATACCTTTTTACTAAAATTAAACTAGACCATGATAGTGATTTGACTATAATATGATTCCTAAATAAATTATAATCTGGATTAAAGTTTACTTAACTATTTGGAGTATATTTTCTCATATGATGTATATTAACCAATTTATAATATAGTTTGATATTCAAATCACATTTATCTTCCATAAACCATAACTCGATAACCGTAGCTCCGAATTTAGTGATTCTCGTACCCACGATCTCGTAGCGACACGTAAATTATTATTACGTAGTTTATTCTTATGTTTGGTGTGATGTTAATTCTACCTATACCATGTTTGTTTGTATTGCTATGACTAGCGTAAGGTTACGAGTCACTGAAGAGCAAGTTGGTACTGGGAATCTCAAGTCCCAGGCATGTTGTGCCCTTAACCACTTTTGTTACCCAATAATGTTCTTTATTATCACTTATTCATGCATAGGTTTAATTTTGATGGGACCCAATAGGTTACCCTAGACTGTTTATCTTTTTAACTTGTTTACCCTTGAATCACTTGGGTTGTTTTACTATTGCTTTATATGGTTTTGTGTTAATATTTCATTATATCCATGTTCCTATTATTTTGTTATGTTATTTATGTTCATGATAAGATCATTATGTTAATAGGAACATGGAGAACCACCTGGGAAAACAGTGCCACCACAAGGGTGGAATGGGACGCCCTTGACTAACTAATTAGGAAAGCTAGTGGAAGACTACCTTACCTGAAAGGGGCAAGGGCAGTAGGGGATTGCATGCAGGGATGTTCTCAGGTTGAGTTTGCTGCGATGGCGGTCAGACGAGGAATTCTTGCAAGTGCTTTTCCCATAAACAGTAGCGGATTTTCGGAAGCTAGTGGAACTTTGTAAAGGCCTCATAGTGGATCCCTAGCCATTCACCTCGGTAGTGTCTAAGGGCCTTGCAAACCCAGGCGACATGGGATACACGACTTGTGGGTACAGGGTACAACCTCTGCAGAGTGTAAAACTGGTATACTAGCCATGCTCAGGGTCATGAGCGACTCGAACACTCACATGATTAATTTATGTAACTTAAATTCAATGTGTCATTTGCATTTGCATGGGATTATTTATTAATTTTGTTCTATTATGTATTATGGTTTGGTATTTACTTACACTTAGTAACTACTAATAAAAATTTGACCAACTTATTAAAAGCAATGCTCAGCTTTAACCCCTATTGTTGATCAGTTGTACACATGAGATGAACTCCCACCTTTGGTGAGTTCATGCCACATTATTCCCCACAACTTGTTGAGCTATGATCATGTGTGAGCTCACCCTTGCTGTCCCACTCCCCCCACAGGAGAAGTACAGGTGGTTCAAGAGGAGCCACACAACGAGGAGTTCGATTCGATCTAGGTGGCGTCTCCCAGTTGACTTTCTGGTGGCAAGGATGGGTTTTAGTTCGATCTATATTTATATTATATTTTGTAAGACTTCCGCTATGTAATAAGTACTCTGATTATATTGTGACATTTATCTCTATACACTCTGTTATTATATATGTTGTCTTCTTTGGCGCATGTATGAGATGCACCCGGCTTTGTTCCTTAAATCCGGGTGTGACAGAAGTGGTATCAGAGGAAATGTTGACTGTAGGATGAAACCTAAATAGAAATGGACAAACCTCTTACTTACTTACCTTTGCTACTCTGATCCTTTCTAAACTTTTCTTAATCTCTTCTCATCTATTTCCGTTGTACCTGATTATTCTTACCTTTTTCCTTCTAAAGACAAATGTGGATTTCACACTTTTGAAATCCTATTCCTAAAGTGATCTTTAGGAATAGGAGACCTACTCTTAGGAACAAAAAACAAAACTATTTTTATAGGTATCTATACGCTTGAGTGTTTGTTCTTATGATATTTGTCTGATTTGGATCTTTGATTGAGTGTGATGAGTTGTGGAGTAATGTCCACAATTACATCTGCATATACATATAGGCATAAATAGAATTCATAAGATAACTAAACAACCTAGATTATCCTCCATTAAAGTGTATCTATTTTGGATAGATTCCTTTAAGTTGAAAAAAATATATATAATCTATCCTAATAGGTCCATCTTATGTTAACAAAAAAATTATCTCATCCTCTTAAATTGTTTATAAGATAAACTAGACCAACTAAAAGTACCCCCACTAGAATATATCAAATAGATCCATCTTATCTTGGAAGGTTCTCCCTTATCTAAATAGATCCATCTTATCTTAAAAGACTCTCTCTTATCTTAATAGATCCACCTCATGTTAAAATATTCTTTCTTACCTTAATAGATTCATCTTACCTTGAAAAGAATTTATATTATCTAACTGATCTCAGAAGATTCTATCTTATTCTTAAGAGACTCATCTTGTCCTAATAAGCATACTTATCCCCACCACTTTGCTTAACTCATAATAGTATAACAAACATGATCTATTACAAAATAAATTTAGTAGATCTTAACTAGTCTAATCTAGTTATATCCAGTCTAACCTAGACCCTACCTAATCTGATATGATCTAAAGGTAGTTACTTAAAAAGTATTTAATACTGGTAACATAGATTGGACCATATTCTTATAAATGGGTTTTAAACCTAAACGGGTGTCTTAGACCAACTCGTCCGTGAAACCACGACCTAGCCTATGTTATAGGTTGCCCGACCCGTTTATCCCAAAAGCAAAGTAAAACTCTGTTTAACCTACCTACCCGGTGTACCCACAATTGTTATCCCAACTTGGATAATGGCATCTAACACCACACCCGATGGTCCCTAATTCAGACTCCCAAAGGAAGCTCGATTATGCCATAGTACACTCATTCTATGTCAACACTCACCTAATAGCTAAAACCTGATGTACCCTTGATTTCCATGCCACACCTACTAATGGCATGAAAATTTTAGGTGTATAAAAATATATACTAATTGGAAGCTCCACTTAGATAAAAAAATAGAACTTCGTAAAGATAAAGTCAACTTGATATGCTTAACTAAATGGTATTCTTAAATAGGAGTATGGAATGTAATGTGATCTAATCTAGTGTGATCTAATCTAATGTGGTCTACTTAAACAGATTAGTGAAACTGGTAGAAGAGATTAAACCCTACTAGCCAAGTGTTAACTTAACTTAGCACATTATACCAACTCAACCATTAGCAGAAGATCTAACCCAACCAATAGAGTCATGATGGACTGCATAATCTGTATGTCCCCACCTAACATCAAATGAGATTTAGATCTACATCATGAAGTCTATCTCACCCATATCTATCTCATTTTGATAGATTCTATCTTACCTATAGACATTCACCTTATACGATTAGTTACCCCAATCTGGACATAAAACAAAGATTAAGCCCTGCTAAAGAATCTTCAGGTCGTAACCAGCTAACCAGCTACTAGCCTAGTCACTTTGCTTACCTAATGCTTTTCATTGCAAAACTATCCTATGCTTCTAACTCTCATGTTCAATACCAGGAAGAGAAGATTATCAAGCAACATCAAACAAAAATGAATCCTCCAGATCCTCTACCGGTTGGAATCGATCAAGTCGTTGCCACCCAAATGATGCTAATACAACAAATGGCAAACATGGTTACCGAATTGCAAAATCAGATAAGACAAGAACGCGAGGAAATACGTCAGGACCGGCTAGAGATACGACAAGAAATGAGGCAAGCACGATTGGAGAGACAACGACAACAACAACCACTACCTGCACCACCACCAGCTCCACCAAGCTACATAAGCGCGCACACACACACACACACACACACACACACACATATATATATATGTATGTATTACTACTATTTGTAAGATCTAAATGTTACTTTAGTTAGTAGATGGTATGATACTGTTTTAGGAGGAATAATAAGGTCTAATCGACCCTATGTGTTGCTAATAAAGTATGCATCATGCTAAGATTTTGTTTGCGCATATGTTTTGAGATAACGTGGTTATATACCCTTTCCTTACAAATCTCGAGGACGAGATTTCTGTTAAGGGGGTAGGATTTGTAAGGCCCAAAATTTGTATAAGAAAAAATGATAATAGTAACAAAATAAAGAAATAAGTATATTGGTGATAGTGTTTCTAGAACTTTTGAAACCTTTGGAATATAATAGGACATTTCCTACTCATAACCAATTAATAACATTAAATTAGTTAAGCAACTAATAAACAAATAAAGAGAGGTTGAGATAAAACTATCCATTAGTATAAAATTTATGTAATTATGCTTCTTAAAACATATGATGCAGATATATAATCACAAGAAGATTTTTCTAAGTGGGATATTCCCCCCCCCATTAAAATGAAATATTTCTGCAAACACATGTTGAAGTAATGATCTGATGCATTTTCGAAGTTTGAGTTAAACTTAAACCCAATTCAAATTTGAATTTGAATATAATAATAGGGAATAAAACAAAAGGAGAAAAAAGAAGAACAACAAATATCGACTGGACCGAATCCTTACCAGGCGGCCCAATAGCTCCAGTAGCATGGCCCATGTTCCGCTTTGTTGCCGCGCCGCTCTCGCCGACTGGGCGGGCCCGTGTACCAGCCTCTCGCATGCGTGTTGTTGCGCTGATGACCTGGGCCCGCTGCTCAGCGGCTCGCGCCCGACACATTTTCTCTGTCACGTTGGCCCGTGCCCGTGTTCATCTTTTTCGCTGGATCGGGCGGGCGCGCACCGGTCGCCATGAATTTCGCGCGGGGACCGAGTCCCTTGCTCGCGCAACGGCTGCCAAAACCCGCGCACTACTGCGGGGTATAATTACTAGGCGCGTTCCTGCCCTCGCTAATCTCGTTCGTGCCAAGGACCATTTTATCGCCGAGAACAAAAAAAAAGCCGCCACTGTAGATTCGTGCCCCCGTCCTTGCTTCGGGCTCGGCTCGTGGTCAGGGGTATTCGTCTTGATGCTCTGGTGCTCGTGGTTTCCTCGACTAGCTCAACGGATTAACAGAGAAGAAGGAATTGCTCACCGGAGTACTACCGTTACCATGGAGCCGCCCTCCACCGTGGTCTGCGCTCCTGCTCGCACGATTCGTTGTAAGAACCCCCTTATCCTATGCTCCATAGTTTCCTCTACGAATAGCAGCTTTCGGATCGAAGCCTTGTGCATGGGGTTGTGGGCGGGACAGTCTGATAATGGCGCTGCTGCACCACTCGCGCACCATCGCTCCCCTCGGCCGTGGGGTAGATGTGGTGGCGCTCTTGGACCGTTGGATCTTGGTTGGGCGATGGAGATTAGAAGGGTTGTGGCGATTCAGCTTGGTGATCCGCGTCCCTTGGATTGGCTGTGAATGTGTGGGATTAAACTTAGATTGATAAAAGCTTGACCACTGGATCATGATCGCGCGGTTAATCGCACGTACCAGTTCGGGGGGGACGTAGTTCTAATCTGAGACACACGTGTTAGATCAAGCGGCCACGGTTGGCCCATACCGCTTTGGCGTGTGATTTTTGCGTATGAGCCCCTGAACTTTAGAGGAATGAACCCACCGTCCAGTGCACAGTCCTCTATGTCTTAGGAATAATTGCGTAGAGGCCCCTGTCTTCTCTAGAAATTGTGCGCAGTCCAGGAATTAAAGAAAACAGGACAAAGAGATTTAGAAATCGATTTTTAGTATAAAAATAATTGCAGAAACCCATTTAATTCATAGAAAATTCATAGTAAATCCGTTTTAGTCCATTCCAGTTCCTATAATTTTGTATTAATATTGTCTATTGGTAACATTGTTTTAACATGAAATTCATACTAGAATTGATTACTCAATTAATTTTGTAGCAAGCATATACGAACTTCAGAAAATTATAACTAATTCATTTTAACTCCGATTCGATCCATTTAAATTGTGTTAGCTTCATAAAAATATTGTCTATGCAGTGGCAACTTTAATTGCACCATAGAACATGTTTTTATAATTAGATTTTTGCTTAGCCTATGTTCAGTAGATTATACCTTTTTACCAAAGTTAAACTAGACCATGATAGTGATTTGACTATAATATGATTCCTAAATAAATTATAATCTGGATTAAAGTTTACTTAACTATTTAGAGTATATTTTCTCATATGATGTATATTAACCAATTTATAATATAGTTTGATATTCAAATCACATTTATCTTCCATAAACCATAACTCGATAACCGTAGCTCTGAATTTAGTGATTCTCGTACCCACGATCTCGTAGCGATGCGTAAATTATTATTATGTAGATTATTCTTATGTTTGGTGTGATGTTCATTCTACCTATACCATGTTTGTTTCTAGTGCTACGACTATCACGAGGTTATGAGTCACCAATGAGCAAGTTGGTACCGGAAATCTCAAGTCCCATGCAAGTTGTGCCCTTGACCACTTTTGTTACCCAATAATGTTCTTTATTATCAGTTATTCATGCATAGGTTTAATTTTGATGGGACCCAATAGGTTACCCTAGACTCTTTATCTTTTTACCTTGTTTACCCCTGAATCACTTGGGTAGTTTTGCTATTGCTTTATATGGTTTTGGTTTAATATTTCATTATATCCATGTTCTTATTATTCTGTTATGTTATTTATGTTCATGATAAGATCATTATGTTAATAGGAACATGGAGAACCACTCGGGAAAACAGTGCCACCACAAGGGTGGTACGGGATGCCCTTGGCTGACTAATTAGGAAAGCTAGTGGAAGACTATCTTACCCGTAAGGGGCAAGGGCAGTAGGGGATTGCATGCAGGGAGGTTCTCGGGTTGATTTTGCTGCGATGGTGGTTAAGACGAGGGATTCTTGCAAGTGCTTTTCCCATAAACTGTAGCGGGTTTTCGGAAGCTAGTGGAACTTTGTAAAGGCCTCGTAGTGGATCCCTAGCCATTCACCTCGGTAGTGTCTAAGGGCCTTGCAAACCCAGGCGACATGGATACACAACTTGTGGGTATATGGTACAACCTCTGCAGAGTGTAAAACTGGTAAACTAGCCATGCTCACGGTCACGAGCGACTCAGACACTCACATGATTAATTTATGTAACTTAAATTCAATGTGTCATTTGCATTTGCATGGGATTATTTATTAATTTTGTTCTATTATGTATTATGGTTTGGTATTTACTTACACTTAGTAACTGCTAATAAAAATTTGACCAACTTATTAAAAGCAATGCTCAGCTTTAACCCCTACTGTTGATCAGTTGTACACATCACATGAACTCCCACCTTTGGTGAGTTCATGCCACATTATTCCCCACAACTTGTTGAGCTATGATCATGTGTGAGCTCACCCTTGCTGTCTCACACCCCCCATAGGAGAAGTACAGGTGGTTCAAGAGGAGCCACACAACAAGGAGTTCGATTCGATCTAGGTGGCGTCTCCCAGTTGACTTTTTGGCGCCAAGGATGGGTTTTAGTTTGATCTATATTTATATTTTATTTTGTAAGACTTCCGCTATGTAATAAGTACTCTGAATATATTGTGACATTTATCTCTATACACTCTGTTATTATATATGTTGTGTTCTTTGGCGCATGTATGAGATGCACCCGGCTTTGTTCCTTAAATCCGGGTGTGACACCTACCCCATTGCGAGTGTCTCCTCCTCTACCACAAGCACTAGTACAAAACAACTCTATGCCTGCGCGATTTTAGTTATCAAATGCCACTGGATGTAAAATGGTTAGCCCGACTCAAGAACCGCTAGTGGAAGTACCTTTGTCCACATTTCATGCAAGTACATGAGACCCCAATGTCTCTATTTGTGGCACCAAGTGCACCACAAGGTACACCATCACATTGAAGAATGATGGGGAGAAACACATCTCAAACCATGACATTTTCTCCACTACAAATTCCTAAAGAGAAGCCAACTCATCACGGTCAATTACCTTTTTATGAGATCTTGTTAAAAATGTAGCATAATTGTGTGATCACCATCTTTAAAAACACATGATTTATAACCATAATGGCAATAAGGAGGAAAGTATTCATCATGACATGACAATCATTTGAGTTGTAATTAGTGAGTGTAAGGTCTTTCATTGCCACAATACTCCATTTGCTAGAACAGAATCTAGATAGGATTTTCAAATTATTGAATCACACATCCAATGTTCTCTCATCTATGTTGATGTTGTGGCTTGCTGTAGGGAGATTGCACTTCCCATTTTCTTGAAGAACATGGTGAAATTTGTTTTTTATGCTGAAATATACCAAGTGCATGTGTGAATTGAGTCTTTTTGTTTTGCTCTTTATGTCTAGCAAGGTGCCAATTAGGCTTTCAACCACGTTCTTCTTAACGTGCATACCATTGATCACATGTCGTACGTCTAACTCTTTCCAGTATGGCAAATACTCGAAGAAAATAGACTTGTTCTTGAATGTGGCCCCAGAGTTCGTTTGGCATCCTTCCTTGGTTTTCCGTCTTTTGCCTTCTTCCTGAAAACAAATTTGATTTTGCTGATTATTTCAAAAACTCTTTGACCTTTGTTGTTACTTGACAGAGTAGTAGAATGTAGTTCATCATTATTCTCGAAGTACTTATCCATCTTTTGTAGGCAGTACATATGTCGTTTTGGTAAGAAGCGTTTGTGCCTCATATACACTATCTTCTTAGATGCATAAAAGGACATGTAAGCAGTTCCATCAATGCATACTATGCAACCAACCTTTCCCTTGAAGTGCCCTAATAATATGAACAAAGCAGGGTAATCATTGATCGTAACAAAAATAATTGCTCTCAGCGTGAATGAATCTTTGTTGTGCTCGTCCAACATTTGAACACCCGTTTCCTACAATATTTTCATGTCCTCCATTAAAGGCTCCAAAAATACATCTAGGTCAACTCTAGGTTGTGTAGGTACAAAAATAAGGATGGTTAGCAAAAGGTACTTCTGCGTCTACATCAACCTTGGAGGAAGGTTGTAGATGGTGGGATCAGCAGCCATGTGTTGTGCTTGTTGCTTCTCTCAGCAAATGGATTCATTTTGTTAGTACTCAATGTGAACCTAATATTTCTTGGTTTATCGGCAAATTCTCGATGGTTTTCATTGAAATATTGCCATTGCTTGCCATCGGCTGGATGATGAAGCTTGCCATCATTCTTGTGCTCATTAGAAGCATGCCATCTCATAAGCTTGGCATCCTCAAGGTTAGTGAACAAACACCTCAATCTATCGATGAGGGAAAGGTACCACATCACCAAAGCATGAATCTTTTTGAGAGCATAATAATATACTTCTTTTTCTTTGCACATGGGTTTTGAACTTTAGTGGGTCTTCTATTGGGTTTTCTTTTGCTTCTTCCCTTTAGGCACGGATGCAACACACTCTTTCCCTCGATAGTCTTCATTCGCCATGTACCTACTTACACCACACTTTGGATAGCTCTCCAAGTCTTTATAATCATCACCTCGATATATGATACATTGATTTCTACACATGCGGATCTTCTCCACACCTATATTAAGCAGACTGGTTAGTTTCTTTGCATAGTACGTGTTAGCAGGCACTTTGTTCTCCTTTGGAAGCATGTTTGTGATAATAATACTCAAGAATGCATGGAAGCCAGCATCAAACAAACCATATCTAGCTTTTAACACCAACAACTTTAGCATAGACCACAGGGTTGTGAACTCTTTAGTACAACCCTTAGACTCATCATACAAAGGCTCTTCTACTGCCTTCATTAGGGCCTCCATACCTATCATGAAGAACATCGATGGATCCATATGACGAGTTCTGCATCTTCCCCATCCATAACATTTGGTAGAACATGAGTTCTGATGCCTTCATTTCCTCCAGAGAAACCATGATCAGTAACATTTGGCACTACATGTTCACTTTAGGGAAGAGATTGTTGTGTCTCTTGTGTGAACTAAAATCCGTCAATGATCGCATGGTTTCTAGTTGTATAAGGCAAAGAGCTACCCTCTCCATGGTTTGTTCAAATCATGTAATGCTTCATAAATCCTTGGCAGACTAGATGAGAAATGATTTATTTAATTTGTGTCATCAAATACAACAACATTTTTGTAGTCCTTCTATGGACAATATATGTGTTTTGTCTTTATTTTCCAAGCATGATTCTTAGCGGCATAAAAACATATGGACCTCGGGTATGTATGATGGATCTAGTCTTGATAAGTTATACATCTAGAATGACCTCTCCATTATTACCTATAAAAAGATAGAGATTAAAGACAAAAACCTAAGTAACATAATTAAAAAAACTAAATATATCTCTACAAGAACACACCAAGCAAACAACTAAATATATCTTGGATAAACTAAATTGAGAGGTAAATATGAAAAGGGAGAGAGGAGAGACATTATCTAACCATCTTAAGCAACCTCATTTGAGGAAATAGAGACAATAACCTAGCTACTTTTCTCTCTAACACATGGTGAAATCCTAGATCCAAAAAGTGGCTAAAATTGAGCAAGAATGAATAAAAAGTGGTAATAGAAACATAAACTAACCTTTCTTAGCAAACTCTTTCCAAAAAACGAAGATCAAAACCTTTACCTTTATATTTTGTGAAATCCGGACCTTCAAAATGATCTCCAATGGAAGGTGTCTGTGAGCCTAAGTAACATAATTTAAAAAACTAACAAAAACCTTTATTTCTCTCTCTCTACATAAACACATAAGAACAAACCAAGAAAACAACTAAACATATCTTGGATAAACTAAATTGAGAAGTAAATATGAAAAGGGAGAGAGTAGAGGCATTATGTAACCATCTTAAGAACCCTCATTTAAGGAAATAGAGACAATAACCTAGCTACTCTTCTCTCTAACACATGGTGAAACCCTAGATCCAAAAAGTGGCTAAAATTGAGCAAGAATGAACAAAAATATGCAAGAGAAACATAAAGTAACTTTTCATAGCAACCTCCTTGCAAAAAATAAAGATCAAAACCTATTTTGCGAAATCTAGACCACCAAAATGGCCCCAATGGAAGCTGGCTGTGAAAAACAGTTCTGCTCGAGAAGGCAAAATGGGTAATTTTACTAGAAACATCATTGGCGGTTAGGGATGGCGATTTAACCCGCAAACCCGAAACCCGACAGGTGCAGGTAGAAGTGAAGATTTTGACTCGTGGGTGCAACCTAAACCCGGTCCGAAGTTTTGCGGGTGTGGATGAGGGTTTCTATTTCAACCCGCATTTGACCCATACCCGACCCGAAATTTTGTTCATTATTTATTTTGTGCAAAAATGACTAAGATACAAAAGTAATTATTTTGAATAAGGATCTTGGAGAATGATTCATGAATACTTTGTTGCTGCTCAACACGCGAGAAGGCTTAAAATCCGTAGATATAACTCCATTATTGTTGGTACTTAATTACTCATATGTGAATTATTGTTTAAAAGTGTACACTGAGTAAAACCCGCGGGTGACCCGAAAACCACCCGAACACGACGTGTTCAGGTGTGGGTTTGGAATGGCACCCGCGCGTGCGATCGTGGATGGGTTTAAGTAGAATTCACGGGTGCGATCGCAAGTGGGTTTTTGTTCCACGCCCAACCCATTGTCATCTCTACTGACGGTTGGCTTAAGGAACTCATCGGTGGAAACACATTTGCCCTGATGATTTTCTTAATCAAACTGCCAGCGGAAATCTTGCATCTCTACTGGCAATTTTTGTAAGTGAGCCACCGGTGGAAATCGTGTATTTTCACTGGCGGTTCGGTTAACAAAAAAATTACAATAGAAACGCACGATTTACGCTGGCGGTTTTCTTAAGAAAATGTCAATGCAAATGTGTTTTGAGTGGCGGTTCTTGAATCGAGCTGCCATTTTACTTCCACGGGCACATGGTAGGGCTTGTTCGGTTCTACCCCAATCCATATGGTTTGAGGGGGATTGAGAGGGTTTTAATCCCTAGTAAGTCAAAATCCCGTCCAATCCGTATTAATCCTCTCCAATCCATATAGATTGAAAATAACCGAACAAACCAGTAACTGGAAGCACCTGTAGGATCAAAGCAGGCATAGAGATGTTTTGTGCTAGTCCACTGTACGGCAGATACATAAAAAAAAACTCATATATGTTGAAAAGTTAAAAACATGCTATTACGTGGAACCGAGACCGTAGCTAAATCTATTAGAGCCAATTTTTAGCTTAGTAATAATGCATGGATTAGCCCCATCACGCAAATTGTTTGTGGCCGGCGGCGCGCTGTGACCTGCTGGCCGGGGAGGATTGCAGATAATGCATGGCGTCCGCGACAAACGACACGGCACAGCCCCTTCGTCCGTACGAACTGTTGGTGAATCTTGGAGACGACAACGCGAGTCGGCTTGTGTTTTTGCCGCGCCTTTTGTCTCCGACTGTCCATGTGGCCCGGGCCCGTCGCGCCGGGCGCTACCGCGGCTGGCAACCGGACGGGACGAGAGACGCCGCTACACCGCACATGCCCGCACATGCGCGCGCGCTGCTACTTACTACTTCCAGCGTTGCTGCGGCTCTTGGCCGGTCCCCACGCTGGACTGCCGATATAGCTAAGCTAACTAGCCTCTTAGCCATTTGCTCCTGCTGCAGGGAGTACTCTCTCCGTATCAAAAATGAGTGTATCATGCATTACCAACTGATCGCGCGCAGGTCCCTGTTAATTATTAGCAAGCACATCGTTGCATGAATTGGTACAGCTGCTAGTTATTTTGTGACGACGACAGAGATGCTGGGATTACCCCGTACGTAGTCGCCTGCATCTATCAGTACCTACCAAGCTTTGCTAGGCTACACAAATGGAACGAAGAACAACCATAAGTATATCTCACACTCCACGGAGTCAGCTCGGTTCGGTTCGGTTTGACTCATTTACAAACTCGAGCTGGCTCATTTAGCTCACGAGTCATAGCAGAAAATAACAATATGTATATGATAATCGATTTCTAGTTAATTTCAGACTAATTTAACAATAGAAAATATTAATTACACCTATAGTTTCACAGACCACATCCATCAATGTAACATCAAATTAACACAACTCATCACTCATCAATTCACAATTCACATGCATGTTCATCAGTTTAACCCACAATTATATTCATATAGACCAATTTAACACATAGGCACACTTTATCAATCATTAGTTTAACTTATAAG
Organism: Zea luxurians; assembly: GCA_029449295.1. Lineage (NCBI taxonomy): Eukaryota > Viridiplantae > Streptophyta > Magnoliopsida > Poales > Poaceae > Zea > Zea luxurians. The sequence continues at coordinate 123,270,671 of JAOPSE010000001.1, forward strand.
TCATAGACACTACACATACATACGTACAGTTGTAATAAATGAGGAGAACTAGCTAGCAATACTTCCTAACGTCGTATTATGAAATAATTCTCTGCTATACAAAGCATCAGTTGATTCCATAGACGTCGTACGTCATCCTTCCCCTTCCCTCCTTATGCATACTTATTGGCGATTACAATACCATGTTCATAAATATTTAAATTTTCAATTTTAAATATGGTAACTTTTAAAAACTATATTGACATTAAAAAAAACTATACGATACTAGACCCGGTTATGGAATCTCTTCTCTACTATATAAGATACAAGTTTCTATAGTCATCTTGTGTCATTCTTTCCCTTCGCACTTTATACAAAAATAAGTTAAATTTGTGTACAAGTGAAGGTTCAAACCTTGATTGTTGGCTCCACATTCACACTCACCTAACATAAAACACACATATTTTGTGTTTTATTAAAACAAAGTTTATCCATGTGATATATAGAAACCATAGCAATGCATGGGCATCTAACTAGTACAACAAAATGCAATGGTTAATTCAACTAACGGCATGTACAACCCCATTAATTAGGGGTATTTTAAGGGATCTCTAAGGGGTATGTGAAAACAAATCAAGAGACGAACTCTTCGTAAAGAACCCGCCTCTACACGACTTTCTATACATATTGTGTCTTAACTACATTTATAATCTAGGGGCTCAAGGTTATATCATGTAGTCTCTCAGCTGCCTTTTATAATTGAAAAACTAATTCAAGGGCTCACTGTAGTACATGTCCTTTAACATATATCTCGTTCTTCCCCACAATTAATGCACCAACATATAATACCTCCATCACCTAAAACCACATTTTTACCTCATAATAGTAAATGAAGTAAGAGCATCTCCAATAGACTAACCAAATAATTCATCAAGCCAAATTTTGGCTATTGAACAGTAAAAAAATTCTCTAACAGACTAGCCATCCAACTCGCCAAGCTATTCGGCTCTCCAAATTGGTCCCCTCTCTAGCCAAACTTGGCTAGCAACTTCGGCTAGCCAAACTAACTTGTCTGTTAGAGAGTCTGTTGGAACGAGATGCTATATATAGAGTTTAACTTTTATGGAGAGGTAAATAAAGAGTCAAATAGAGAGTAAAAACTATAGATTCTCTTGAATATGCTCTAACCGAGTCAACTATAGAAAAATGAATATATAGGATTGAAGGAGTGTTGGGTCCTGACACGTGGGCCCAAACACTCGGTAGCAGGTGAGCGCAACAGTGCATAAAAATGTGAAGTTGGATTGCTCGAATGTCTTGTCAAGTGTGTCCGGTCTACATGTCGGACTAGAGTATTTATAGGGTAACAAAGGGGCTAGGGCCCAAAATACACATGTGCCCTTGGTTAGCTACTACATCCCCGAAATATATTGTACAACATAGTAATTATGAAACATTGACGGTCTAGGTCCAGTTACACCAAGCGTTGTATCTGTCGTAGAGGCTAACAAGCGGGTCCCCTTTGCTCATGAGGGCCCATCGGGCCTCCGATAGCCGCACGCAGTCCTCTAACTATAGGTCATGGGAGTCTTCGTCCTGAAGTCTTTAGTGTCTCCCCATCTTCTGACGTGACTCCAAGGGGAGTGGTTACCCTTCGATTTACCCGAGCCTCCCTCCTTCTCTCGATTAGCTGCTCCGGAGCAAGGATGGGGCGAGCGAAGTCTAAGTTTGCTTCAACCCCTTTGACCCGAGGCCACCGCCATAGATCGAGCCCCCGTTGCCCATAGAACCCGACTGAGGCATATGGGCCCTCCACATCGTGCGAAGGGTGCCTTCGCATGTTCGGCAGGTTTTCATTCCTGCATTTTGTGCTAGTGCCCTACGTATGTATGTAGACGGGTTAGTATCAAACATGATGGAGGTCAGGTTCGACCTTTATCCTTACAAGGAGGAAACTAGGTTGACAATGATAGAAAATGGTACTATATAAAGCAGAATCCAAAAGGCAGTCTTCATGGAGAAAATTCCATTTTTATTAAAATACCTAATGAAAAAGGGTACGCCAGCTACACCAAAATCACAAAAAATGATAGATGTTTCCAGCTATCTGGGTCTGAATGGCTCCGATCCTTCGGCTGATTTCATATGACAAGAAGGAAATGACAAGTTGTGTGTTTTATATTAAAACAGGCGATCGGTATAGGATTTTCTCGATCGGACCACTTTCACTTTCAAGGATGATAATGTCTCTGCACTACAAATTTTTTTTTGGATAATATACAAATAATACTCACTCTACCTTAATTTATAATTCATTCGACTTTTGTTTTGACATGCTCGTAATATTTAATTTTTTAATAAATAAAAAATTTAAAGCCATATTTAACTTATATTATTTGTCGAACGATATTATAATAAAAATTAACAATAGTTATGAAATTTTTTGAATAAGATGAGCTGATCAAACTTAAGACAAAAAGGTCAAACGAATTATAAATTAAAATTGATTATACTTTATCTGTTAACACCCTCTCTCTCTACCTATGCAGATACAAAATAATATGGTTGTCTCCGGTGTACACTAGTAGTAAAGAACATGTTTTACGCTTCAGCACACCAGTACGAGGCTACGAGCTAGAGTTATACCTAAGGCTGTCTCCAGCAACGTCCTCTATATCAATCCTCTATATCCGTCCTTTACAGTCTCCTTTAAAAGATTCCATCCTCTATATCTTCTTCCTCTCCAACAACGTCCTCTAAATCACGTCCTCTATACTCAAATATCTATATTAGGGACATTTTTTATTTTTATTTTTTTGTACATACGTATTTGTCATACTTTCAAATGTATTGTACATATTTTAGTTTTGCTAAACTGGTTATTTAAAGTATTCAAATGGATAGAGGACCGTTTAGAGAAACTCTATATATAGAGAATCCAGCAGCGTCCTCTAAATTTAGAGAATCGTTTAGAGGACGCTGTTAGAGAGCGTAGAGGACCATTTAATCCTCTATATTTAAGATACACAACCCTTTAGGGTCTCTTGCTGGAGCTAGCCTAAGACTCTAGTCCCAGCTAGAGTTGGAACCGGGAATCTAGTCTTGGTCTAGGACGTCGGAGGAGCGGACCAAAAGCTCGATCGTCGCCTGGGCAAATTTTATTAAGCCAAGGCAAATTCAATTGAACCAATTACATTGTATGTTTTGAAGCATTGTTCTACAGTAGAAATCAAAGACTGCAACTAATTGATCTTGGGCAGGCGTTCCACCACTGTCAAAGAACTTTTAGTTCTAAAAGGTCTACATTACACTAGTAGAAAAAGACTCAAAGCGTGCGGGACGATATATTTTTACAGACGGATTCGGTTATCAACCGACTGTGCTATTTTTAGTGGTGGTTTCTTAAGAAAACCGCCACTAGAAATCATATTTCTACAGGCGGTTCCTTAAGAAAACAGCCTGTAAAAATCCATGATTTCTAGTGGCGATTTTCTTAAGAAACCGCCTGTAGAAATCGATTTCTAGTGGCGGTTTTTTTAAAGAACCGCCACTAGAAATCATTTGTATCCTTAATTTTTTGAGTTTTCCAGATGATCTCATATGACAAAACCAGCAAAATAAAAGTTGTAGATCTATAAAAGTTATAAAACTTTGTAGTTGACAACTTTTTTTATTTGAACTCATTTCGGTTCTCAAAAATTGAATCTAAGTATGTCAAATTTAAAATTCAAATTTTGCAAACTGCCTCGGATGAAAAAAGTGTCAAATAAAAGTTGTAGAACTTCAAAAGTTATTCAACTTTATAGTTGACAACTTTTTTATTTGAATTCGTTTACGGTCTCAAACAAACAATTTACACTCAAATGGTTGTAATATGTGGACAATAAAACTACAAACTAGACACAAAGCATGTCATAGATGGAGTGATAGAGGAGGTTACGCGCGAGGATAGGGTCGACGATTCGATTACTAACAACCGCGTAGCGCGTGAAAAATGCTTCGACGGAGACAGGCGGGTGAGGTGGAGTAGGCTGAATCCTCTCCTTAAATAATTTTTTTTGCTATTTTAAAAACCCGTTTAATGTTTCTAAAAATAATTTTTACTAACGGATTTATTACGTCGACCGCCAGTGAAAATCGATTTCCACAGGCGGTTTTCTTAACTCAACCGCAAGTGGAAATCGATTTCCACTGACGGTTTTCTTAACTCAACCGCCAATGGAAATCGATTTCCACAGGCGGTCCTCAGTTACCCGCCTGTAAAAATAATGATTTTTACTGGCCTCTAATACCGACGGTTCTAAAAAACACCAGTAAAAATAGGTTTAGAACCGCCACTATAGAGCTCCTTTGTACTAGTGTTAGTTTCAGTTGATGTTATTAACCTAGACTTAAGAACTTTAACCCTATAGCAACTAAGAATAATATAGCCTCTTTAATCTCGATTGGTAAAAACTAAAGGTGCTATGGCACCTTAGCTTAAAAGGAAAAGCATCCTATGTGAAGATGCATGTGCTGTGTAGGTAAAATAAAAAGTTATGCACGAGACGATGCATGAGTAGCGACGACAATATGCTCTAAATTTTACATTATAAGATTTAAGAATCAGAATAGATTAGTATCGGGTCCTATTTCTATTTATTTTTGAACTAAAATTTATTTAGGGTTCTACTATTTTGTGAAGAAGCATTTGAATCATGATCCATTACCACCCTTATGCATAAGGTTTTATTAGCCACAGGGCAATCCTGAACCTCGTACACGGTCCTTCAAGTAGAAGACATAACTAAAATACAATATAATACACTGGGTGTGTCTAACGTGTTATTATATTCATTGCACCAATCAGAATAGTCAATAAATTCAATGTATCAATCAATTATTTTATTCTATTTCGAGCATAGAGCCAAGTAGGGGTGAAAACATTCGGAAACGACCAGTAAACACAAAAACCATTTTAGTTTTCATATTTTTCCCGGAAACGAGATCGAAAATGGTAACTCTGGAAACGAAAATGACATCGGTAATTCGTAAACATCGGAAACGAAAGTTCGGTACGAAAATTACGCCGGTTACGATCGGAATCTAAAAATTCGATCGGTAAAAACTGTAACATGTACCCTCAATTGACTTCAAAAATTTACGCAAGTCATACATTTATATAAAATTAGTAATAATGTGTAAGGTAGGAGGTCACAATAAATATATAAAGTAAGAAGTCATAAAACAATAAAATCATTATTATGTATTTAAATAAAGTAGAATCAAGATATGTATAATGATATGGCACTTACATTCTATTTGTACTCCTACTACTTGGTATAGTCAATATAATTAGTGTCCTCTTGGTACTTCTTAAGTTCTCGTGCAAATTATGAATATGTGTATCAAGAGTAATAACAGGTAAGAAAACATAAATAAGATTTATAATAATTTCAAACGATTCTAAACTATATACCATTAGATAGATCTTGATTTTAGAAAAATAATAAAATTAGTTTCATATTTTTCTAAGCTAAGATGCATTTATTATGAATAAAGATCAGTTCAGATTTAATTTTTTTTTGAAAAATATCGAATTTATTACCGACGGTAAAATACCGAATAAAAACGGTAATTTCTGGAAACGGTCGGAAGAGACCCAAACCGTTTTCGTTTCCGATTCCGAGTTTTTCTACCGATTTCGTTTCCGTATTTTCGGTAACCGTTTCCATTTCCGTTTAGACCTAAATTTCGGTAAAACTTCGAAAACGATTTCCGGTATCCGAAAATTAACGTTTCCGTTTTCATCCCTAGAGCCAAGAGACATGTCTTTGTCAAGAGACGTGTCTTACGTTTTTACATTCACCTCCATGACACAGCCGAAGACACAACTCAAGACACCTATTATATATGTCGCTTTAAAAACCTTAGACTTAAGTAAAGCCTGTTTTCAACTAGAGAAACTAGGACTAAGCCTATTTTTCTACTACTAGTAAGTCAAATTTTGTTGTCCGACAAAGAATATCATAGTTTATTTGAATGTTAATTTTGTTATCATTTTCCTTTGATTGCGGACAAATAACATATAGAACTTACTATGTAAATTTGTAGCCTTGTTTTTAACATTGATCTTATAAAAATTCATAAAACTGAACCTTAAATTTATCATATATATTCTGATATGAAAGCTATAAAAATTTGATTACGGACTAGGTACGGATTCAAATGTTTTTTTTTCACCTTTTCCATTGTAAAGAGCAAATAACGCATAAAAATCTATACAAAATTTTATTCTTATTTTAATAATATGTTTGATAATATACGAAAATATTAGCATAAAATTCCAAGTATATCTATTTCAAAAAATATTAAATTTGTTCTAAGAATTTGGATATCTACTTCCAAGCCCCTTACATGCCCTCTGGTTTGAAAACCGTGACTTAACTAAAGCATGATTTTAACCGGAGAAACCAGGACTAATTAAGCCTAGTGGTAAGTCAAATTTTATCGTTAGTGGTAGGTCAAATTTTATTGGCTGAAAATGAATGTTAAAAATACATTAAAAAGTTTTGTAATTATTTGAAGAGGAGGATACATTCGAGGTGGTTGCATGATTAGTTGTGCGTTAAGCCTTAGGAACTGTTTGCAAATAGTGTTTTTCTAGTTCGAAGATAATACTATGGTACTTGAGTATACCATGATATTTTAGACTAAAAGTTGTTTGGAAGTACATGTAGTAACTCTGTATTTTAAACCATGTGTTTTATCAATACCACGATATTTTTGGAGTCTAAAAAATTTGGTCTGGACCAAAGTTTTTTGCTGGTGCATGGCTATAGTCTTATCTTTTCTCCTTCCCTATTATGCTGCAATTAAAATATTATATCTACAAATAGATGTTAGATTAAACTAATATAAAATATACCATGGTTGTGTTATGACATTCGTAAACTGATGTATTATAAACAATGGTTTTTCCAGTGTTCCCCAACAAACCCTTGTAACACCCAAAGTGGAGTAAACAAATGAGAAGTTTGTGATATATAGTGTATGGATTGATTCTTTCATTTGGCACCCACAGGAATATACCCATACCACTTAGCATGAATAAAATCCTCAACAAATATATAAATACATATATAATATTTCAGCATGCTGGTATTTATGCTTGTTGCATTTTAATTGCTGGGAACATAAATGAAAGTTTAGAATTTTGAGTTGAATTTGAAAATAAAATGAAAAACAAAAAGAAAAAAGAAAAAGAAAAGAACCTGACTGGACCGACTCTGTTGCCTTCGGCCCATCCACATCTCGCCTCTCTCAGCCTGCTCATGGGCTACGAGCCCTCGCACCGACCGATGGGCCCTCCTGGCAGCCACCCATGCCTTGAGCCGTCTCTGTGCTGCGGGTCTGTGCTGTCACCCCCCGGTGTTCTCGCAACAACTCGCGCAATCATCGAGTGCGGCGACAATCCTCGCGCGGATTTCGAGGTCCCATTCAATCCAACCCGACTTGGGGGTGGGCGCTATAAGATCCTGCATCGGGCCCTACCTGTCGTGTCTCTCTTCCCTATTGTGCCTGGCTGCCACCGAGAAACCAAGGGAGCCGCGCCGTCGCAGCAAAGTTCATCATCGCCGTTCGACTCCCTTCGGAGAGACGACCTTGGTGATCGTCGTGAAGCCGGTGACCTTTCTCGTGCTCTAGAGCGCGTTTGGTGGTCTCACCTAGGCACAATTGCTTGTCCGTGGCGTATGAACATCCCCACTCGCGTGACATCGGGGGTAGTCCCTCCACGGCCTCCGGAATCAAGTAAGGCCGACACCCTACGCTCGCCCCGTCTCTGCTGTGATGTGTAACAAACCTAGGTCGATTTAGAGTGATGGGTCGCCATAGATTGCTCACCGGAGCTCCAATCCTGCTCGGGCCCGCCTAATTGCGCGATCGGCTCCTCCCTATGCCCACATCTACCCATGGTACCTTGGTTGACTTCGCCATGGTTCCCTCATTCTGTAGGCCTAGGACTAGCATGTTTGGAGTGTGATTTCACTTGATCACTGGATTCCGGCCATGGCGCCGCCGTGACCGGCGGGCGCCGCTGTCATGCCACGTCTGGGAAAGGGGGGAAAACTAGGACCATTGATCCTCACGTGGGCGGCCGTGATCACATCAAACACATCCCCTTCGCCTCATCAAAATGGGGCCGCTGATCTTGGATCCGTCCGTCGTGAACGCTCGCGATGGTATGTTAACCGGTGAACGTTAGATCGGGATCCGAGGGACACGATCGAATTTTAGGTAATTAAATCCTGACCGTCGATCTATCCATCAGTGGTCAGTTTTGCATACCGGTTTGGCATGCTGAGATCTAATCTCAACCGGCAGATCGGCATCCAACGGTTGGAATAAACTAACACTGCTTTGGCCAGGGAAATAAGCAAAAGAACCCCTCTGTTTTTGGTAAATCAACCCGCCATCCACCCAGAGACATAAAATAATACGCATAGGTCCTGGAATTTACATCGAGCCCCCTGGAAACTCCAAAATAGTACCAACAGTCTAATTTAGATCTCGGTTTTGATAAATTAAATCAGAAAAAGATTTTTATATATTAACTAAACCCTAAAACTTGATTAATCCATAACTTCTTTGTTTTAAACTCAAATTGATCCATTCCAGTTGCATTGAACTCATATTAATATTGTTTATCATTTAGTAACATTATTTTATTATGTAACATGTAGTATAATCATACACTCATCTTGTTTTAATGTCTAACACCTAGATATTCCAAAAATCATAACTCTTAAACCATAACTCCGAATTTAGTAGTTCTCGAACCTACGATCTCGTAACATCGCATAGAATATTTTTATGCAGTTTGTTCTCATGTTTGGAGTAACATTAATTTTGCCTATACCATGTTTGTTTGTATTGCTACGACTAGCAATGAGGTCACGAGAATTTGAAGATCATCCTGGTACCTAGGATCTCGAGTCTAAGGCAAGTTGTGCCCTTGATCACTTCTCTTTACGTAATAATTGAAAGTCGCCTAGAGGGGGATGAATAGGTGGAATCTGAAAATTATAAACTTAAGCACACACTACAAGCCGGGGTTAGCGTTAGAAATAAAATCGAGTCCGAAAGAGAGGGCGAAAAACAAATCACAAGCAAATGAAGAGAGTGACACGGTGATTTGTTTTACCGAGGTTCGGTTCTTGCAAACTTACTCCCCGTTGAGGTGGTCACAAAGACCGGGTCTCTTTCAACCCTTTCCCTCTCTCAAATGGTCACCTAGACCGAGTGAGCTTTTCTCCTCAATCAAATGGGTCACTTAGGCCCCACAAGGACCACCACACGATTGGTGTCTCTTGCTTTGATTACAAATGTCTTGAGAACAAGAATGGGGAAGAAGAAAAGCGATCCAAGCGACAAGAACTCAAATGAACACAAATATATCTCTCTCACTAGTCACTAATTGTTTGGAGTGATCTTGGACTTGGGAGAGGATTTGATCTCTTGTTTATGTCTTGGAGTGAAGTCTAGAGCTCTTGTATTGAATGCAATGGTTGGAAACTTGGATGCTTTGAAGTGTGGTGGTTGGGGGGTATTTATATCCCCAACCACCAAAGTGGCCGTTGGGGATGGCTGCAGTCGACGGGCGCACCAGATAGTCCGGTGCGCCACCGGACACTGTTCGGTGCGCTAGCCACGTCACCCAACCGTTAGGGTTTGACCGTTGGAGCTTCTGATAGCTGGGCCACCGGACAGTCCAGTGGTGCACCGGACAGTCCGGTGGTGCACCGGATAGGTCCTGTTCACTGTCCGGTGCGTCTTCTGGCGCCTGATCTGACTCTGCGCGTGCAGTCCGCACTGTTCACTGTTCACTGTTCATTTTGCAATTGATCGTTGGCCCTGTAGCCGTTTCTCCCGCTGGCACACCGGACAGTCCGGTGCTACACCGGACAGTCCGGTGAATTATAGCGGGGAGCGATTTCCAGAAACCCGAAGGTGGCAAGTTCGGAGTTGATCTCCCTGGTGCACCGGACACTGTCCGGTGGTGCACCGGACACTGTCCGGTGGCACACCGGATAGTCCGGTGCGCCAGACTAGGGCAGCCTTCAGTTGGATTTGCTCCTTTCTATTTGAACCCCTTTTTGGACTTTTTATTGGTTTGTGTTGAACCTTTGGCACCTGTAGAACTTATAATCTAGAGCAAACTAGTTAGTCCAATTATTTTGTGTTGGGCAATTCAACCACCAAAATTATTTTAGGAAAAGGTTTGACCCTATTTCCCTTTCAATCTCCTCCTTTTTGGTGATTGATGCCAACACAAACCAAAGCAAATATATAAGTGCAGAATTGAACTAGTTTGCATAAGGTAAGTGCAAAGGTTGCTTGGAGTGAAACCAATATAATTATTTCAATAGATATGCATGGATTGCTTTCTTTCTTATTTAACATTTTGGACCACATTTGCACCACTTGTTTTGTTTTTGCAAATTCTTTTAGAAATTCTTTTCAAAGTCTTTTTGCAAATAGTCAAAGGTATATAAGTAAGATTTCAAGAAGCATTTTCAAGATTTTGAACTTTTCTCCCCCTGTTTCAAATGCTTTTCCTTTGGCTAATCAAAACTCCCCCTTAATGAAATTCTCCTCTTAGTGTTTATGAGGGTTTTACCAATTGAGATAGAAATAGTAATTTCAAAGATACCAATTGAAAAACATTTAAAAACTTAAACTTCGAATTTTTTTGAAATTGGCATGGTGGTGCGATCCTTTTGCTTTGGGCTAATACTTTCTCCCCCTTTGGCATTAATCGCCAAAAACGGATACTTCGAGTGAAATATGAGCCCTTTTTAAAAATTTCTCCCATTTTGGCAAACAATATATGAGTGAAAGATTATATCAATGGAGAGATGGTGGAATACCGGCAAAGAGTAAATAATACTGATGGAGTTGAGTGGAAGCGTCGTCTTTGCCGAATACTCCATTTCCCTTTCAATTCTATGACTAAGCATGAGAATACACTTGAAAACACATTAGTCATAGACATAAAGAGATATGATCAAAGGTATATGAATGAGCAATGTGTGCAAGGTATCAATCAAAATTCTGAGAATCAAGAATGTTTAGCTCATTCCTAAGTTTGGTAAAGGTTTTCTCATCTAGTGGTTTGGTAAAGATATCGGCTAGTTGTTCTTTGGTGTTAATATAGGCTATCTCGATATCCCCCCTTTGTTGGTGATCTCTCAAAAAGTGATACCGAATGGCTATGTGCTTAGTGCGGCTGTGTTCAACGGGATTATCCACCATGCGGATTGCACTCTCATTATCACATAGGAGAGAGACTTCGCTAAATTTGTAGCCATAGTCCCTAAGGGTTTGCCTCATCCAAAGCAATTGCGCGCAACAATGTCCTGCGGCAATATACTCGGCTTCGGCGGTAGAAAGAGCGACCGAGTTTTGTTTCTTTGAAGCCCACGACACTAGGGATCTCCGCAAAAACTGACAAGTCCGTGATGTGCTCTTCCTATCAATTTTACACCCTGCCCAATCAGCATCTGAATATCCTAATAAATCAAAAGAGGATCCCTTGGGGTACCAAAGACCAAACTTAGGAGTATAAACCAAATATCTCAAGATTCTCTTCAGGGCCCTAAGGTGAACTTCCTTAGGATCGGCTTGGAACCTTGCACACATGCATACAGAAAGCATAATATCCGATCGAGATGCACATAAGTAGAGTAAAGATCCTATCATCGACTGGTATACCTTTTGATCTACGGATTTACCTCCCGTGTCGAGGTCGAGATGCCCATTGGTTCCCATGGGTGTCTTGATGGGCTTGGCATCCTTCATTCCAAACTTGGTGAGTATATCTTGAATGTACTTTGTTTGGCTGATGAACGTGCCCACTTGGAGTTGCTTGACTTGAAATCCTAGAAAATATTTCAACTCCCCCATCATAGACATCTTGAATTTTTGTACCATGATCCTAATAAACTCTTCACATGTAGTGTAATACCTAACTTTGGTATATAAGAGAGAGAAACAAAAATTATGTGTGTAATTCCTTCTCATTCATAAAAAAAATTATTAGGAGACATGTTTAAATAAATTATACCTCAATAAAAAAATGCATCATGCTGGACTTTATTTGGTGTGCATTTTGGTGGTAATACAAAAAAAACAAAATAAAATAAAGAGGTATATATATATATATTAATATCTAAATGGGAATTTAAGGTTAAAAAGGAAATTCTAGAAATGTGGAGAAAAGATAAAGGAGGTGAATAAGTAAGTAATATATATAAATAATTAATTCTAGAGTAAATACCCTAATTTCACAAATGTAATTTGTAAGGAAGAGCCACAAAAAGTTTGAATTAAATTTGAATTTAAATTGGATTTGAAAATGAAGAAAAGAAGGTGGGAAAATAAAAAGATGGTAAAAAACGATGTTTGGGCCGGCTCCTAACCACTTTCGGCCCACTAACCCTACGCTCCACTCGGCCCACAGGGTGTATCCGCGCGCTGGTCCGCGCCGCTCGCGCGTCGACGCTGTCGCTGAGCAGCCGGGCCCACCTAGCAGAGACTCTAATCCCCGCGCTCTTCACCGTTTCCTGGCTGGCTGGCTTGTGGGCCAGGGCTGTCAGCACGTCTTCAACCGAATCCGCCGCCATCTTCGGAGCCGGTGCGCGTCGTCGCTGCCCGCATGCGTCGTGCCAATCTCGCCGGGGTTTTCGGAGAATCATCGTCGTGCGTTGGCCCCGTCCACGCGTATAAAAGCGCACTCGACCGAACCCTGGCCGCTAAACCAAAGTTCGTCGCCACCAGCACTTACGATAGAGAAGGGGGGGCCTCTCTGCCATCTTGGGTTTGGGCAAGGCTTGGGCGTCGGTGTCGCGCTCTGGGTGTTCGCCGCGGATTCGCGCACGTCGTGGTAGCAACCGGTGGTTCTGGGGATCATCAGCTCGGCGGCAATTCCTCGCCGTCGTTCGGTTCCAGCTAGGTGTTCGCGCGTAGCGTGGGCAGCCACAACCGTCACCTAATCCCTGGTAAATGAGCTTCCGACCTAATCGCCTTTGCAGTGCGTGCGTGTAGTACCGCGTGATTTCATTATGGTGTAGCATCGAGCTCGGTGGCCGTCGCCGGAGTAGTCCTCTAGCAGCGGGATGCGCCGCCGGGTTACTGCTCTGGCGTGTCGCGGGGTAGGGGAAGAACTCCTTGCCGTGCGATCGGATTCGTGCGGCTGGGATTTGGTTTGGGCTATGTTTCAGCCAAATTCGATATGCGCCGTTGGATCCCGATCAGAGGGTCCGAGGGGACCATGGTAAAATTTAATCCGGGCCGCAGATCTCTGATCAGACGGTTTGGCTTACTCGTAGGTTTGGTTTGCGCCAGATTTAATCGGTGCCATTCATTTCTAATCGGATGGTCGTTATCGGCCGATACCTCTTCACCGTGCCATTTCGCAGAAAACCCCTTATAATATTAGAAAAACTAACCCGCCATCCAGAGAGTACTATTCACTAAGTCTAGGGATTCTTTCACGCTTGCCCCTGCGCTTTCTGGTATTTGAGGCCCACTCCAGGGAATTATAAAACCAGAGAAAATAAATCAGAAATGTAATTTTACTACAAAAATAATTGCTAGAACTTGTTTAAATTGTAGAAAATTCATATGAACTCCAAATTGGTCCATTCCAGTTTCTAAATTTTTTAATATTATTGTCCATCCATTAGTGGCACTGTTTTGGCATGAAAGACAATTTAAAATTTATCTATCACTTAATCATGTATTAAATACACAAAACCTTGGAAAATTCATAACTTAAAATATATACCTCCAAATTTAATGATTCTAGTTTCTGTGATCTTAGTTTAATGTCTAGATTATTACTGTGTATTTTATTTACATGCTTAGTGTAATATTAATTTTTGCTATACTATGTATGTATTGTGTTGATGCGAGTAGACGAGCAAGCTACAGAGGATTCTGGGGTTCAGCTGGTAGAGACTGCTGAGCAGGAGCTCGTTGAAGGCAAGTTGTGCCCTTGATCACTTCTTTTACCTATTCATGTTCTTATTAATAATAATGATCTGCATAGTTTAATTTTAATGGGACCCAATAGGTTGCCCTAGATTTTGACTATCTTTATACCTTGTTTCGCCACTGGTTTTACTACTAAATTTTTGGGTAGTTCATGCTATTGCTTTATGTGGATTTGGGTATAGAGATATTCATCACTCATTGTTATACCTTTTATTATCTGTTTTATTCTTTACTGTTCACGTTAAGATCATTATGTTAATGGGAACATGGAGAACCACCCGGGAAAATAGTGCTACCACAAGGGTTTAATTGGACGCCCTTGGCTAATTAACTAGGAAAGCTAGTGGAGGGCTACCTTACCCGAAAGAGGCAAGGGCAGTAGGGGAGTGGTCAGTGTAGGGAGGTCCTTGGGTTGATTTTACTGTGATGGCGGTCAGACGAGGGATTCCTGCACTGGAGCTTCCTATAAACTGTAGCGGGTAGTCTGAAGCTAGTGGAACTTTGTAAAGGCCTCGTAGTGGTACCCTGCCTCGCTTCCTTGGTAGATGTAACACCCTGAATTTGGGGGTATAAAATTTCTTTGCTCATATTCACAAATTCAGGTGTTACTTCCCTTTTCTCATCCTTCCCCAATCTTCTCTTTCTCATTTCTATAGGAGAAAAGTGGTTATTTTATTTGTAACTATAGTCTATTAGCTCAAACTTCAAGGGAGTATGAATTGTTGCATCATGTTGAACCCTAGATTTCACTTTTGTTTGATGCATAACTCTTAGAAAGTCTAATTTGAATTTGTGGCTCATTTGAATTTGAATCAAATAGAGAAAATAAAAAGAAAAGGGAAAAACAATTCCAGATTAAAAAGAAAAGGAAAAGAAGCCCACTCCCCCCCCTCAGCCTTTCGGCCCGGCTAGGCCCATCCCGCACGCGCGCCCTTCCCCCCTCCTCTCTCTCTGCGCCGCGGGCCCGGCCCGTCAGCGCGGCCGCCGTCTCCGCGCCCGCCTCCCTCTCTCTCTGCCCACGGGCCCGGCCTGTCAGCCCCGCCTTCCCCGCGCCCGCGTTCGCTTTCCCCTCTCTCTCTGCTCGCGGGCCCGAGCTGTCAGCTCCTCCGTCCCCGCGTAACCGCCGCCGCGCGTGCCGTGGACTCCGCGCCCACGTCGCGCGTGGAGCTCGCCCCCACCTCGCCTCGGCCACTTGAGTCCGGAGCCCCACTCGCCCTCTCCCCCTTCCTCATTTGCGCACCTGCAGGCCCCTCTCTCACCTCCCCCTCGCTGCGCGCACGCCAGAGCGCCGCCGCCATAAACCGCCGCCGTCCCGAGCTCGTTTCCTGGCCGCCGTTGGAGCTCCGCCGTGTCCATTGCCACGGTGAGCTTCGCCCCGGCGTCCGCAACCCGGGACGCGCCCCAATTCCCTCTCCCCCTCCCTATTTCTCTCTGCCCGCGCTCACCCGCCGTCCTCCGTGCAGCCGCTGAGGTCCGCCACCGTCGCCCCGGGTCACCGTCGCGTCATCGCCGCCACCAAGGAGTCCCCGGAGCCCGCCTTGAGGTAAAGAACCTCTCCCGCCCCTATTGACCTTTGTTTTGCTCTCTGCTGCGTTTAATTCCTCGCCGGAGTAGATTTACGCCGCCGCCGAGCCGCTCCGCCGTGAACCACCCCCCTCCGGTGCCCCTGCCCCGACCCAGACCCCACCAAAGGATTCCCCGTGCCCTTCCCAACCTTCCCGGCCACTCAGGTCGCCTCAGAGACCCGCCAAGCGCCCGCGCCCCTCGTCTCCGGCGAGTCCTCCGCCGCGGGGACGAGCGCCGCCGCCCCAGCTAGCCGTAGGAGAAGCCCAGGCCGGCCACCCAATCCCCACCGTCCGTCCCAGATCGAACGGTCCCGTTTTAATTAGGCCAAACCCGATCCTGGCCGTCCGCCGGAGATCCAGCGGCCCAGGCCCGCTTCCCCCTCACCCCGTCTCCCTGCCGTTTGGGCCCCGCCTGTCAGCCCGCCCGCGCGCTCGCGCTGCCCGCCGGTCCCGCCTGTCAGCCCGCCCGCGCGCTCGCGCTGCCCGCCGGTCCCGCCTGTCAGCCACCCAGGCCGCCGCGCGCTCGCGCGCCCGCCCGCAGGATCTAATCCTGGCCGTCCGACTGAGATCTAACGGCTATTAACGTCCGATACCCCTTCGCCCGCGCGTTTTCTTAAAGAACCCCCCTGTTTTCTGGAAATTGAACCCGCTGTCCCTGGTTTCTTACAGTTAGGTCCTCGGACCTTTTATTTAATTCAAAATAGGTCCTTAGGGTATATTTTTAACCCCTAAACTTGTAAAATCCATAACTTTGCCATATGAACTCCAAATTAGGTGCTTCAAATTGCAAAATGCTCATGATGTTTTTGTCTATCTATTCAAACAATGTTTCCCTGCTGTTTCCATGTCCCAATTAATGGTTAATCATTAGGATAGGATTAAGGTTATTGGAACCTTATTTGAGATAAATAAAAGATAGTAGACTTTAATAAAAGTTGGAGCACTTAAGTTTATGGACTTAAACACCTAAGTTTAGGAACTTAAAACCAGATAATGATTTAATCCCACCACTGACTTAAACCTGATTAGTGGATAATGAATCACTTTGTATAGTCCTCTATCCTAGACCTAGGGAATACCAGAGTGCCTATCCCTTTTCTATTATGAACTTGTGATCTCTCTGCTGCATATGTTTGGTATATTGTTTTTGTTTGTTATTTCCCAAGTGCATAGTGTGAATGATTACTTTACGTAGACAACGAGCAGTCTGTGTTTCCCGAGGAAGTTGCAGAGGAAGTTCCTGATCAGCAGTTTGGTGAAGGCAAGTGTCCTCTGACCCATTATGTCCTATTCATTTATAACTTACTACCCCGCATTACTTACTTGAAACCTAAGGATTGACTAGCTTTACACTTTACTTTATCCTTGATGACCTTATGGGCTATTATGGTTAGCATTCTGCTACTGCCTTAACTTAATCAATGAACATGATGTGAATATTTATGATACTGTTATCCTGATGATGTTGATGATTTTGTGATACTCTAGGGGGCTCAGGCTGTTTCCTGAGTACCTCTCCGTAAGGACCTGTTCGTTGAGAGACCACCCGGGATAACAGTGCAACCATGAGGGTGAAATGGGGTGCCCTTAGCTAATTAATTAGAGGAACTAGAGGTGTAGTTGCTTCGCCGTCGTGCCGTCAATGGGGTCCAGGCACAGTGCTTGCTCTGCCGAGGCTGAGTGCCGAGGTTCTTTCGTTTTGCTTTTGTTAGTCACTCTCCTGCGGGGAGGGGTACTGTGTTTATCAAACTGGAGAAACCTAACGGGCAGCTATGATCTCTAGGGAATCTTTGTAAAAGCTACGTAGTGATACCCTGCCGGACCACCTAGGTAGTGGTCAATGGGGATTAGCTCTCCCCGGGCAGAAAGGGAATCATGACTCATGGGTAAAGTGTGCGACCTCTGCAGAGGGTAGTGAAACTGATATATCAGCCGTGCTCACGGTTAAGAGCAGCCTTGGGATCCTCTTTGATTAGAGATACGGATGGTTCGAGATACGAGGATTATGTTATGGTTTTGGTTCGAATATGATGATGTTGTTCCTCGATGAGGAAATGGTTCATGGGTTGGTTAATGCTAAAATCTGGCTTATACTAATGATAAATACCTGACCAACTAAAAGCAACTGCTTGAACCTAACCCCACATAAAGCTAGTCCACTTCAGCCAAACGGGACATTTGCTGAGTACGTTGATGTGTACTCATCCTTGCTTTACCACAAAACACCAGGTTGTCCGCGTTGTAACCACCGCTCCGGAGAAGGCGAAGCCGTGGAAGGAGACTTCCAGGAGTTCCAAGACTACGACGAATTCTAGGTGTGGGTTGGCGGCAACCCCCAGTCAGCTGCCTGTGAAGGCCCTATCGTTACTGCGTTTCGCTAGCACTTTGATTTATCTGTTAAGTTGATGACTATGTGGATGTCTATGACTCTGTAATGTAATAAGTTAATACTCCTTTAAGTTATTATTCGAGCAATGTGCATTGATGTTCATTTATGTAATCGCTGTGTACGTGAGTTCTGATCCTGGCACGTACATAGTTCGCACTTGGTTTGCCTTCCAAAACCGGGTGTGACATAAGTGGTATCAAAGCCGTGCTGACTGTAGGACCGCTGACCTAGAGTAGCACTGGTCGTACTAAGGACTATTGACCTTCCCTCTCACCTTGACCTCTGATGTTACTTCAAAAGTCGGTCATCTCGACCAACCCTATGTTTTACTATATATATATATACTATATTATACCTTGTTAAAATTTTTTTATCTTATTCTGTCTATGGTTTATTCACTTGTCATATTAGTTCTGCTCTTACTCTTATGCTTACGGTATCTTTTGTAGATGGCTCGTCTTAGACACACTGCACGTAAGTCGGTGATTCCTTTCCTGCCGTCTCGACTTGCGGAGCGTCCTCTGCACCGCGCCGTGTCCGGTCAGTCGAGTCACCTGGAGAGACTGCACCACCGCCTGCGTGAGGAGCAGGAACGCCAGCGCTAGCACAGAGAGCAGCAGGGCTCTTCCTCTCCACCCCAGCAGGAGATGGAGTCCGTGAGGCCCCGTTCCTCTGTTGCCCAGCTGGAGGCGCCCCCTGCACCACCGCGGGACGCCTCGGCTATTGGAGGAGCTACCGGAGGAAGTCTTGGAGGAGACCCCGACGACGACGACTCAGACCACAGCACGGAGTCTTCTGAGCCGCAGGAGGCGGAAGGATGGGTCGCCCGACCCATCACCCGTGACGCCGCTCGCGGTTGTCACTTCCACGACGCACTCGACACCTTGCTGCGCCAGGCTTTTGACCGGCACACCTGGTCGATCGAGTATCGTTGTGTAGTCTACCAGCACAGTCGCGGGAGGTACCCGGACCGCTGGGAGGCTACCTGCCTAGTTCGCCATCCGGAGGATGACCTCCGGGGTGCGGAGGCCGTTTCGGAGCACTATTCCATCTCCGAGAGGGACACTGCAGAGGCGGCTATGCAGGATGCAGCACGACGTGCACTCTCCCAGTACTGTTCTTTGTTCGGTGGCGTGGCCGACGGTCTTAACCTTCGGTACTACCCCCGCCGCCCTACTGGCAGCATAGAGAGTGTGGTTGTCTCACCTGTTGGTGAGGCTAACCCTAGGTTGAGCAGCACAGTCAACCTAGTCGCAGTGCTTAACACTGAGCTGGATCACTCTCTGGACGAGCTGAGCAGGGCTCGAACGGAGATTGCGGAGTTGCGTGCTGAGCTGGCAGAGCGCCATCACCAGGAGGGTGGTTCTCCCGCTCTTGTTGGGACTCAGCACCCTTACCGCTCACCGCCACGTGGTCACCACACTTATGGTTCCCCTGCCTGTAAGACCAGGATAGATCTGGATCCTTAGATCGTTAGTGTCGAAGTTTGTAATAATTCTTAAGTCAGATGTCTCAGTCTTAAATAGTTAGTTTAGTTTGCTTATCAGTTGCTTCCAATTAGCTTAGTTTGCTTATTAGTTGCTTCCATTCAGTTTAGTTTGCTTATCAGTTGCTTGCATGCTTGTTATGATGAACTTGTGCTGGATTTGAATCTTTGTGATGACTGTTGCCAACCTGTGGGTTTCTCCTGCAGTTTGGCCTAGCTATAATGTTAGTAAAGTCAGTTATTTAGTTGGGAAGCCATTTACTTCTACTTTCCTTCTTATCTGAGAAGCTGTGTTGAACCGTAATGAGGATCAGTGAAGCTCTTTGTTCACCCAGTGTCACGAAGAATTCTGTATTCTCTTTTCTTATGCTGGAGGGTTGTAAGATCAACGCTGATGTATGAATGTCTTCCACAGATGTCTGACAACAGGCGCCGATGCAACAGGCATGCTCAGCAAGAGCAGCAGGACCAGCAGGAGGAACAACAGAGGCAGCCTCCCCCGCCACCCCCGATGACAGTGGAGCAGATGTTCTTGATGCAGACCCAGGCAGTGCAGGCCATTGGGCAGACTCTGGCAGCCATGCAGCAGGCTCAACAGCAACCCCAACCCCAGTTGCAAGTGCAGATGCCCCAGATGCCACGGGATAAGCGTGGTGAGTTCATGAGAGGGCACCCTCCTACCTTCGCCCATTCTGCCGACCCCATGGATGCAGAAGACTGGCTGCGCGCAGTGGAAAGAGAACTACGCACCGCCCAATGTAACGACAGGGAGAAGGTTCTGTATGGTCCCCGTCAGCTAAGGGGAGCAGCCCAGTCCTGGTGGGAGTCCTACCTCGCCACACATGCTGACCCTGAAGCCATCACTTGGGAAGAATTCAGCGAGAGTTTCCGCAGGTACCACGTGCCGGAGGGACTGATGATCGTGAAGAAGGAGGAGTTTCTGGCTCTGAAGCAGGGACCCCTGTCTGTTAGTGAATACAGAGACAAGTTTCTGCAGCTATCTCGTTATGCACCTGAGGATGTCAACACTAACGCTAAAAGGCAGTACAGGTTCATGAGAGGTTTGGTGGATCCCCTGCATTACCAGCTGATGAATCACACCTTCCCCACCTTCCAGCACCTGATCGATAGGGCAGTTATGACTGAGAAGAAGCGTAAGGATATGGAAGATCGGAAGCGCAAGATGAGTGGGCCCCAGACCGGAGGCATCAGCCGTCCACGTTTCTCAGGCAGTTCATCTCAGCAAGGCAGGCCTGGTCACCCACAAGGATATCAGAATCAGAACCAGCGTCCGCATCAGCAGCAGTTTCAGAGGCAGTATCAACAGCAGCAGCAGCAGTATCGTCAGAACAGCCAGCAAGGAGGGAATCAGTATCAGAAGCAGAACAACCAGGCACCTCGCCTTCCTGCCCCAGCAGCAAACCAGAGCAACCAAGCAGCCCCAGCGCAAGGAGGAGGCAGAGGATGTTTCCATTGTGGAGAACAAGGCCACTGGGCGATGCAGTGCCCAAAGAAGGCGGCGCAGCAGCAGACCAACCCCAATGCTCCAACAAGGCAAGGTGTACTGCAGCCGACAGCAGGCAATCGTAACCAAGCGTACAACCGTGGAAAGGTGAACCACTTGGAGGCCGAAGCGATCCAGGATGCACCAGATGTGGCAGTAGGTATGTTCTTAGTCGAATCTCATCCCACAAAAGTGCTATTTGATACTGGTGCAACTCATTCATTTGTCACTGCAACCTGGGTAGAATTGCATAACATCTCAGTAGAGGCAATGATGCCGCCCATGAGGATTAATTCAGTTGGTGGCAGGGTGCAAACAGATAAAATATGCTCAAATATAAGGGTGGAAATAAGGGGGATAGGATTCCCCAGTGACTTAATAGTAATAGACACCCCTGGGATAGATGTCATTCTAGGGATGAATTGGTTAATGAAGTATGAAGCGAATGTTAGCTGTGACAAGAGGACCGTAACATTGAAGTCCCCGTCAGGAGAAGAGGTAGTGGCCGAGCTAAGGATGCCTAAATCAGCGGAGGGTGTCTGTCACCAGATTTCAGTTGATAGTAAGGAGCCCAATCCGCTCGAGGCTATCAAGGTTGTGTCGGACTTTCCGGACGTATTTCCCGAGGAGCTAACGGGCATGCCACCCGAGAGAAAAGTCGAATTTGCCATAGAGCTTATCCCTGGTACCGCCCCCATTTCCAAAAGAGCCTACCGAGTGTCTGGACCAGAATTGGTGGAACTCAAGAAGCAGATAGATGAGATGTTAGAGAAGGGTTACATCAGACCAAGTACCTCGCCTTGGGCCGCTCCGGTGTTGTTTGTAGAGAAGAAAGATGGTACCAAAAGGATGTGCATAGACTACAGGGCCTTGAATGAAGTCACTGTCAAGAACAAGTACCCCCTGCCAAGGATAGAAGATTTGTTCGACCAGCTCAGAGGTGCCAGCGTATTCTCGAAGATAGATCTGAGATCAGGTTACCATCAACTCAGAATCCGACCCTCGGACATACCGAAGACGGCATTCATCACCAAGTACGGGTTATATGAATTCACAGTTATGTCCTTTGGTTTGACAAATGCGCCAGCCTTCTTTATGTACCTGATGAACAGTGTGTTCATGGATTATCTGGACAAGTTTGTGGTAGTGTTTATCGATGATATTCTTATATACTCTCGAAGTGAGGAAGATCATGTAGAGCATTTGAAGATGGTATTGCAAAGACTTCGAGAGCATCAGTTGTATGCCAAGCTGGGCAAATGCGAGTTCTGGATTCATGAAGTCCTGTTTCTGGGTCACATCATAAATCAAGATGGGTTGGCAGTGGATCCAAAGAAAGTGGCAGATATCCTGAACTGGAAAGCACCAAAGGATGTTCGTGGGATCAAGAGCTTCATTGGAATGGCTGGGTATTACAGGCGTTTCATCGAGGGCTTCTCAAAGATTGCTAGACCAATGACAGCGTTACTAGCGAAGAAAGTTGAGTTTAAGTGGACCCAAAAGTGTCAGGAAGCATTTGAAGAACTGAAAAATAGACTGACTACAGCTCCGGTGTTAGTCCTGCCTGATGTTCACAAGCCATTCTCAGTGTATTGCGATGCTTCTTACACCGGATTGGGATGTGTGCTAATGCAAGAAGGAAGAGTTGTAGCATATTCATCTCGACAGCTGAAGATCCATGAGAAAAATTATCCCACACATGACCTGGAGTTGGCAGCAGTAGTTCATGCTTTGAAGACCTGGAGACATTACCTGTATGGGCAGAAGTGCGACATCTACACAGATCATAAAAGTCTGAAGTACATATTCACCCAGTCAGAGTTAAACATGAGACAGCGAAGATGGTTGGAATTGATCAAGGATTATGAGTTGGAGATACATTACCATCCAGGCAAAGCCAATGTGGTTGCAGATGCTCTGAGCAGGAAGAGTCAAGTCAATATGATGGCCACGTACCCAATGCCATATGAGTTAGCCAAGGAGTTCGACAGGCTGAGCCTCGGTTTCCTGAATAATACGCAAGGAGTAACAGTGGAATTAGAGCCCACCCTAGAGCGGGAGATCAAAGAAGGGCAGAAGGATGATGAAAGCATCAACAAGATCCGGCAGCTAATCTTAGAAGGAAGAGGCAAAGACTTTCGGGAGGATGAAGAGGGGGTAATATGGTTCAAGGACCGATTGTGTGTCCCCGACCTCAAACCTATTCGGGAGCTGATCCTAAAGGAAGCTCATGAGACAGCCTACTCCATACACCCGGGAAGTGAAAAGATGTACCAGGATTTAAAGAGGAGGTTTTGGTGGTATGGCATGAAAAGAGAAATCGCAGAATATGTCGCCATCTGTGATAGCTGTCAAAGGACCAAAGCAGAGCATCAAAGGCCCGCCGGATTGTTGCAGCCATTGCGGATTCCTCAGTGGAAGTGGGATGAGATCGGGATGGATTTTATAGTTGGCTTACCTCGTACCCGGGCCGGTTATGATTCCATCTGGGTGGTTGTGGACCGCTTAACAAAGGTGGCCCATTTCATACCTGTGAAGACCACATATACCGGAGCAACGTTAGCTGAGTTATACATGTCACGGATAGTCTGCCTTCATGGTGTACCGAAGAAGATAGTGTCAGATCGAGGAACGCAGTTCACCTCTCATTTTTGGCAGCAGCTACAAGAAGCTTTGGGCACCCATTTGAACTTCAGCTCGGCTTATCATCCACAGACAGACGGTTAGACTGAAAGAACTAACCAGATCCTAGAAGATATGCTGAGAGCTGTGCGTTGCAAGACAAGTCAGGATGGGACAAAAGGTTACCTTATGCAGAATTCTCCTACAACAATAGCTACCAGGCCAGCTTGAAGATGTCACCGTTTCAGGCACTCTATGGACGGAGTTGTAGGACTCCGCTGCATTGGGACCAGCCTGGAGAGAGACAGGTGTTTGGCCCCGACATCCTGCTTGAAGCCGAAGAGAATATCAAAATGGTTCGGGAGAATCTGAAGATAGCCCAGTCAAGACAGCGAAGCTATGCGGACCGAAGGAGAAGAGAACTGAGTTTCGAAGTGGGGGATTTCGTCTATCTGAAGGTGTCACCTATCAGGGGAGTCAGAAGGTTCGGAGTTAAAGGCAAGTTAGCACCCCGGTACGTTGGACCATATCAGATTCAAGCAAAGCGTGGAGAAGTGGCCTACCAACTCAACCTACCAGAAAGTTTGTCGGCAGTGCACAATGTGTTCCACGTGTCGCAATTGAAGAAGTGTCTGCGAGTACCAGAAGAACAGTTGCCAGTGGAGGGTTTGGAGGTCCAGGAGGATCTGACATACATAGAGAAGCCAACGCAGATTCTGGAGTTTGCAGACAGAGTCACCCGGAGGAATACCATCAGAATGTGCAAAGTCAGATGGGGTCACCACTCCGAGGAAGAAGCAACCTGGGAACGAGAAGATGATCTGAAAGCCAAATACCCTGAACTCTTTGCTGACCAACCCTGAATCTCGGGGCGAGATTCTTTTAAGGGGGATAGGTTTGTAACACCCTGAATTTGGGGGTATAAAATTTCTTTGCTCATATTCACAAATTCAGGTGTTACTTCCCTTTTCTCATCCTTCCCCAATCTTCTCTTTCTCATTTCTATAGGAGAAAAGTGGTTATTTTATTTGTAACTATAGTCTATTAGCTCAAACTTCAAGGGAGTATGAATTGTTGCATCATGTTGAACCCTAGATTTCACTTTTGTTTGATGCATAACTCTTAGAAAGTCTAATTTGAATTTGTGGCTCATTTGAATTTGAATCAAATAGAGAAAATAAAAAGAAAAGGGAAAAACAATTCCAGATTAAAAAGAAAAGGAAAAGAAGCCCACTCCCCGCCCCCCCTCAGCCTTTCGGCCCGGCTAGGCCCATCCCGCGCGCGCGCCCTTCCCCCCCTCCTCTCTCTCTACGCCGCGGGCCCGGCCTGTCAGCGCGGCCGCCGTCTCCACGCCCGCCTCCCTCTCTCTCTGCCCGCGGGCCCGGCCTGTCAGCCCCGCCTTCCCCGCGCCCGCGTTCGCTTCCCCTCTCTCTCTGCTCGCGGGCCCGAGCTGTCAGCTCCTCCGTCCCCGCGTAACCGCCGCCGCGCGTGCCGCGGACTCCGCGCCCACGTCGCGCGTGGAGCTCGCCCCCACCTCGCCTCGGCCACTTGAGTCCGGAGCCCCACTCGCCCTCTCCCCCTCCCTCATTTGCGCACCTGCAGGCCCCTCTCTCACCTCCCCCTCGCTGCGCGCACGCCAGAGCGCCGCCGCCATAAACCGCCACCGTCCCGAGCTCGTTTCCTGGCCGCCGTTGGAGCTCCGCCGTGTCCATTGCCACGGTGAGCTTCGCCCCGGCGTCCGCAACCCGGGACGCGCCCCAATTCCCTCTCCCCCTCCCTATTTCTCTCTGCCCGCGCTCACCCGCCATCCTCCGTGCAGCCGCTGAGGTCCGCCACCGTCGCCCCGGGTCACCGTCGCGTCATCGCCGCCACCAAGGAGTCCCCGGAGCCCGCCTTGAGGTAAAGAACCTCTCCCGCCCCTATTGACCTTTGTTTTGCTCTCTGCTGCGTTTAATTCCTCGCCGGAGTAGATTTACGCCGCCGCCGAGCCACTCCGCCGTGAACCACCCCCCTCCGGTGCCCCTGCCCCGACCCAGACCCCACCAAAGGATTCCCCGTGCCCTTCCCAACCTTCCCGGCCACTCAGGTCGCCTTAGAGACCCGCCAAGCGCCCGCGCCCCTCGTCTCCGGCGAGTCCTCCGCCGCGGGGACGAGCGCCGCCGCCCCAGCTAGCCGTAGGAGAAGCCCAGGCCGGCCACCCAATCCCCACCGTCCGTCCCAGATCGGGCGGTCCCGTTTTAATTAGGCCAAACCCGATCCTAGCCGTCCGCCGGAGATCCAGCGGCCCAGGCCCGCTTCCCCCTCACCCCGTCTCCCTGCCGTTTGGGCCCCGCCTGTCAGCCCGCCCGCGCGCTCGCGCTGCCCGCCGGTCCCGCCTGTCAGCCCGCCCGCGCGCTCGCGCTACCCGCCGGTCCCGCCTGTCAGCCACCCAGGCCGCCGCGCGCTCGCGCGCCCGCCCGCAGGATCTAATCCTGGCCGTCCGACTGAGATCTAACGGCTATTAACGTCCGATACCCCTTCGCCCGCGCGTTTTCTTAAAGAACCCCCCTGTTTTCTGGAAATTGAACCCGCCGTCCCTGGTTTCTTACAGTTAGGTCCTCGGACCTTTTATTTAATTCAAAATAGGTCCTTAGGGTATATTTTTAACCCCTAAACTTGTAAAATCCATAACTTTGCCATATGAACTCCAAATTAGGTGCTTCAAATTGCAAAATGCTCATGATGTTTTTGTCTATCTATTCAAACAATGTTTCCCTGCTGTTTCTATGTCCCAATTAATGGTTAATCATTAGGATAGGATTAAGGTTATTGGAACCTTATTTGAGATAAATAAAAGATAGTAGACTTTAATAAAAGTTGGAGCACTTAAGTTTATGGACTTAAACACCTAAGTTTAGGAACTTAAAACCAGATAATGATTTAATCCCACCACTGACTTAAACCTGATTAGTGGATAATGAATCACTTTGTATAGTCCTCTATCCTAGACCTAGGGAATACCAGAGTGCCTATCCCTTTTCTATTATGAACTTGTGATCTCTCTGCTGCATATGTTTGGTATATTGTTTTTGTTTGTTATTTCCCAAGTGCATAGTGTGAATGATTACTTTACGTAGACAACGAGCAGTCTGTGTTTCCCGAGGAAGTTGCAGAGGAAGTTCCTGATCAGCAGTTTGGTGAAGGCAAGTGTCCTCTGACCCATTATGTCCTATTCATTTATAACT
This sequence comes from Zea luxurians, assembly GCA_029449295.1. Taxonomy (NCBI): domain Eukaryota; kingdom Viridiplantae; phylum Streptophyta; class Magnoliopsida; order Poales; family Poaceae; genus Zea; species Zea luxurians. Next base: position 123,297,477 of record JAOPSE010000001.1, read on the forward strand.
TACTACCCCGCATTACTTACTTGAAACCTAAGGATTGACTAGCTTTACACTTTACTTTATCCTTGATGACCTTATGGGCTATTATGGTTAGCATTCTGCTACTGCCTTAACTTAATCAATGAACATGATGTGAATATTTATGATACTGTTATCCTGATGATGTTGATGATTTTGTGATACTCTAGGGGGCTCAGGCTGTTTCCTGAGTACCTCTCCGTAAGGACCTGTTCGTTGAGAGACCACCCGGGATAACAGTGCAACCATGAGGGTGAAATGGGGTGCCCTTAGCTAATTAATTAGAGGAACTAGAGGTGTAGTTGCTTCGCCGTCGTGCCGTCAATGGGGTCCAGGCACAGTGCTTGCTCTGCCGAGGCTGAGTGCCGAGGTTCTTTCGTTTTGCTTTTGTTAGTCACTCTCCTGCGGGGAGGGGTACTGTGTTTATCAAACTGGAGAAACCTAACGGGCAGCTATGATCTCTAGGGAATCTTTGTAAAAGCTACGTAGTGATACCCTGCCGGACCACCTAGGTAGTGGTCAATGGGGATTAGCTCTCCCCGGGCAGAAAGGGAATCATGACTCATGGGTAAAGTGTGCGACCTCTGCAGAGGGTAGTGAAACTGATATATCAGCCGTGCTCACGGTTAAGAGCAGCCTTGGGATCCTCTTTGATTAGAGATACGGATGGTTCGAGATACGAGGATTATGTTATGGTTTTGGTTCGAACATGATGATGTTGTTCCTCGATGAGGAAATGGTTCATGGGTTGGTTAATGCTAAAATCTGGCTTATACTAATGATAAATACCTGACCAACTAAAAGCAACTGCTTGAACCTAACCCCACATAAAGCTAGTCCACTTCAGCCAAACGGGACATTTGCTGAGTACGTTGATGTGTACTCATCCTTGCTTTACCACACAACACCAGGTTGTCCGCGTTGTAACCACCGCTCCGGAGAAGGCGAAGCCATGGAAGGAGACTTCCAGGAGTTCCAAGACTATGACGAATTCTAGGTGTGGGTTGGCGGCAACCCCCAGTCAGCTGCCTGTGAAGGCCCTATCGTTACTGCGTTTCGCTAGCACTTTGATTTGTCTGTTAAGTTGATGACTATGTGGATGTCTATGACTCTGTGATGTAATAAGTTAATACTCCTTTAAGTTATTATTCGAGCAATGTGCATTGATGTTCATTTATGTAATCGCTGTGTACGTGAGTTCTGATCCTGGCACGTACATAGTTCGCACTTGGTTTGCCTTCCAAAACCGGGTGTGACAGTAGAGGTGTATGGGGTCTGATCAACTCCGTGGCAAATGGGTAACACGACTTGTGGGTAAAGATGCGCAACCTCTGCAGAGTGTAAAACTGGTATACTAGCCGTGCTCACGGTCATGAGCGGCTCGGACACTCACATGATTAATTTATGGAACTTAAACTTAATTTGTCATATCATTGCATTTGGGTTATTTTATTATTACTTTTACTTATTATTACTATGGTTTGGTACATACTTACACTTAGTAACTGCTAATAAAAATTTGACCAACTTATAAAAGCAATGCTCAGCTTCAGCCTTTATTTCATTGATCGGCCTTACACTTCATGAACTCCCACCTTTGGTGAGTTCATGCCACATTATTCCCCATGACTTGTTGAGCTATGAACATATGTGAGCACACTCTTGCTGTCTCACACACCCCCCACAGGAGAAGAACAGGTGGTCGAAGAGAAGCCGCCTAACACTGAGGGTTTCGACTTGATCTAGGTGGTGTCTCCTAGTCAGCTTTCTGGCGCCAAGGATAGATTTTAGTTCCTGCTATATTCATCTTTTATTTTGTAAGACTTCCGCTATGTAATAAGTACTCTGATGTTTTGTGACATTTATCTCTATACACTCTGTTATTATATATGTTGTCTTCTTGGCGCATGTATGAGATGCACCCGGCTTTGTTCCTTAAAACCGGGTGTGACAGAAGTGGTATCAGAGCAAATGTTGATTGTAGGATGAAACCTAGATAGAAATGGACAAACCCTTACCTACTTACCTTACTCTGATTCTTTCTTATCTTATCTTGATCCTGTCTCACCTTCTATTGTTCTACTCTGATCATTCTTATCTTTTCTACTCTAAGACAAGATGGATTTCACACCTTGGAATCCCTACCCCTATGACATTTTTAAGAGATAGGAGGCCTAAGACCAAACCAAAACTATTTTCTATATTTAAAAATGTTGTTTGATTGTTCTGATGATAAATGTCTGATTTGCTTCTTTGATTGATTGAAATATTATATATGGGCATCTTAGTATGTACCACCATAAGGTAATGAGTTAGATTTAGTAGGTAAAATATTAATCTGCTTAGCTAATAAATTCCCTAAAGTAACCTGATTTGTAAATACCTGCCTTGTCTACTCTCTCTTACCATATATATCTAACTCAGATGGTCAATACTAGAAGGGGTGGTGGAATTGATTTGCCTCCTAATCAACACACTCGGCGGATATATAGACAACCCCAGCCACAACCAGCAGAGATGAATCCTCCTAATCCTCCACTAGACGGAGTTGACCCACTGATTGCAGCTCAGATGAGGATGATGCAGCAAATGACGGACACTATGGCAGATATGCGGGCTCAAATGCAGCAAGAACGCCAGGAGATGCGTCAAGAAAGAGAAGAGATACGCCAAGAGTTGCGCCAGGAGAGAGAAGAGATACGCCAGGAGAGAAGGGCGCAACAACAGCTGCAGCAGCAATTTCAGCAACAGCAGCAACAGCAACAAGTACCATTGCCTCCACCACCACCACCAGTTCCACCTCATGATAAGCACCGGGAGTTTATGAGTCATAAGCCACCGACCTTCGCCAGTTCGCCAGATCACCTTGATGCAGATGATTGGTTGAAGTCAATTGAGAAGATGCTTAACATCGCCCAATGCTCAGACCGGGAGAAAGTTTTTTATGCCTCAGGTCGTCTCACAGGTCCTGCTGCTGACTGGTGGGATTCTTATACTGCTGCCCATGATGCTGCTGATACTATTACTTGGGCAGAGTTCAGTACACAGTTCAGGAACTACCATATTCCAGCTGGTTTGATAAAGATCAAGAAGAAGGAGTTTCTGTCATTGAAGAAAGGCAACATGTCGGTCAGCGAGTACAGAGACAAATTTATTCAACTGTTGAGATATGCTCTGGAGGAAGTTGCTGAGGATGAGAGGAAGCAGGAGCACTTTATTGAAGGACTTAATGGACCCTTGCAGTATGCACTGGTTGCACACACCTTTCCATCATTTCAGAGGCTACTGGATAAGGCTCTTGCTATTGAACACAAGCGTGCTCAACTGGGTGACTTGAAGAGGAAGGATATCTCACAGGGACAGGGTAGCAGCAGTGTTCGTCCCCGCTACGTTTCACCACAGGGTACACCGACCCGACCAGGAGGACCACGCCCAGTTCAGTATGCTCCACAGGGGTCTCCACGGACACCTCCTACTCGTCAGGCTACTCCCACTGGCACCCCGACGAGGCCTACAAGACAGAAGACAGGCCCTACATGCTTCAAGTGCAGTCAGATTGGACACTATGCTAATGCTTGCCCGATGGGGAATTCTGGTACACCAGCTAAGAACAAGCAACAGACGCCTGGCAAGGGATATTCTATAGCCAGGGTGAATCAAGTCAGCGTTGATGATACTCCTGATGGTGCTGACATCGTACTCGGTATGTTTTACATTAATGCCATTCCTGCAACAATATTATTTGATTTTGGTGCTACACATTCATTCATGTCTGCTCGTTATGCCGACACAAATGAGATACCACTGCTAAATATGAGAAAACCCATGATAGTAATCACACCTAAAGGGCCTATTGAGGCAAATCAAATGACACGTAGATTGACATTAACCATTATGGGAAGAGAATTTGGAGCTACTGCTATAATATTAGAGGCCAGCAGTATAGATCTGATCCTTGGTATGTCCTGGTTAAGGAAGGCAAAGTCCATTATAGCATGTGGTAGAGGTACTATAGAACTCACTAGCCCTAAAGGAGAAACATTTCAAGTTAATATTGCAGTAACCACCTCATCCAAGCGTGCAATGTTCTTTATACCTGAGGAGTTTGTTGGTGACAACATCCGGGTGGTTAGAGATTTTCCGGATGTCTTTCCAGAGGAGTTACCTGGGATGCCACCTGATAGAGAAGTTGAGTTTGTGATTGATCTTCTACCTGGAACTGCCCCTATATCTAAGCGACCATACAGGATGTCGGTAGAAAAGTTAAAGGAACTGAAGAAGCAGTTGACGGAGTTACAAGAGGCTGGCTACATTTGTCCGAGTTCCTCACCTTGGGGAGCACCGGTTCTATTTGTACAGAAGAAGGATGGGTCCCAAAGGATGTGTGTGGACTATAGATCACTTAATGATGTTACTGTGAAGAATAAGTATCCGTTACCCCGCATTGAGGATTTGTTTGATCAGATGAGAGGTGCCAGGGTGTTCTCGAAGATTGATCTCCGATCAGGATACCATCAAATGAAGATTAGACCATCGGATATCCCTAAGACGGCTTTCTCAACCCGATTTGGATTATACGAGTTTACGGTTATGTCATTTGGATTAACCAATGCACCAGCTTATTTCATGAATTGATGAATAAGGTGTTTATGGAGTATTTGGACAGATTCATCGTGGTGTTCATCGACGATATTCTTATCTATTCTAGGAGTGAAAGTGATCATGAAGAACATCTAAGGTTCGTGCTACAGAAGCTACGAGATAATCAGCTCTATGCCAAGTTCAGTAAGTGTGAGTTTTGGATTGATAAGGTGCCATTCCTTGGACATATTATTTCTAATGGAGGAATAGCAGTGGATCCTGCTAAGGTTAAGGAAATAATGGAATGGAGCGTGCCCACTATAGTTACTTAGATTCGGAGTTTCTTGGGACTTGCAGGATATTATTGGAGATTTATTGAAGGATTTTCTAAGATTGCCAAGCCTATGACCTCGCTTCTGGAGAAGGGTAGAGAATTTAAGTGGGATGACAAATGTCAAGAAAGCTTTGATCAATTGAAGGAGAGATTGATGTCACCCCCAGTGTTGGTTATGCCAGACTTACAGAAAGGATTTGATGTTTATTGTGATGCATGTGGACAAGGATTGGGATGTGTGCTCATGCAAGAAGGACATGTGATCGCCTATGCATCTCGTCAGTTGCGGAAACATGAATTGAACTACCCCACGCATGATTTAGAACTGACAGCTGTTGTGCATGCACTTAAAATTTGGAGACACTACATTATGGGAACTAAGTGCCAAGTATACACGGATCATAAGAGTTTGAAGTATATATTCACTCAGAAGGATCTCAACCTTAGGCAACGTCGTTGGTTGGAGCTCATTAAGGATTATGATTTGGAGATTCACTATCATCCAGGCAAGGCGAATTTGGTTGCAGATGCCTTGAGTCGGAAGGAGCACGTTCATTCTGCCTTCGTTGTCCAGCTACCCGATGAATTGGCAAAAGATTTTGAGAGGCTCAACCTGGGGATTGTTACACACACGGAAGGAGTTACCATTGAATTGGAACCTACCTTGGAGCAAGAGATACGTAAAGGTCAGATTGGTGATGCTAAAATTCAAGAGATTAAGGATCTTATTACGGAAGGTCGAGTTCCGGAATTCACGGAGGATGAGCAAGGTACTATATGGTTCAAGGATCGGATATGTGTTCCAGAGATTGATAGCCTCCGTGAGACTATATTGAATGAAGCTCATGATTATGATTACTCTATCCACCCTGGTAGCACTAAGATGTATCAAGATTTGAAGCAAAAGTATTGGTGGTATGGACTGAAAAGAGATGTTGCTGCTCATGTGGCTAAGTGTGATGTGTGTCAAAGAGTTAAGGCCGAACATCAAAGACCAGCTAGATTATTGCACCCATTGAAGATACCCGAGTGGAAATGGGAAGAAATTGGTATGGATTTCATTGTTGGACAACCCCGCACTCCAGCAGGATATGACTCTATTTGGGTAATTGTGGACAGATTGACAAAAGTGGCTCATTTCATACCTGTGAGGACTAATTACACGGGAGCCAAGCTAGCAGAATTGTATATAACTCGGATAGTTTGTTTACATGGAGTGCCTAAGAAGATCGTGTCTGATCGAGGATCACAGTTTACTTCTCGGTTTTGGAAGAAGTTGCATGAGAGCTTGGATACAAAGTTGAATTTTAGCTCAGCCTACCATCCCCAGACTGATGGACAGACAGAGAGGACTAATCAAGTGCTAGAGGATATGCTAAGAGCTTGTGCTCTTAAACATGGTGGAAGTTGGGTAAGAGCTTACCATATGCGGAGTTTTCATATAATAATAGCTATCAGGCTAGTTTGAAGATGTCACCATTTGAGGCTTTATATGGCAGAAAGTGCAGGACTCCACTGCATTGGGATCAAACTGGAGAAAGACAGTTCTTTGGGCTTGAACTTATACAAGAGGCAGAAGAACAAGTTCGAATGATAAGAGAAAATTTGAGAATTGCACAATCAAGGCAAAAGAGCTATGATGATAATAGGAGAAGACTACTGGAGTTTGAGGAGGGTGATCACGTGTATCTGAAGGTGTCACCGATCCGGGGTATGAGGAGATTTAAAGTTAAAGGAAAGTTGTCCCCTCGCTTTATTGGACCCTTCATGATCTTAAAGCGAGTGGGTGAAGTTGCATATCAACTGGAGTTACCCGATCATCTGTCAGATGTACATGATATATTCCATGTGTCCCAGCTGAAGAAATGTCTCAGGGTACCTGAGGAGCAGCTACCAATGGAGGACCTTAGTGTTCAAGATGACTTGACTTATGCGGAGTACCCTATCAAGATTCTGGACACTTTGACTCGAGTTACAAGAAATAAGGTGATAAAAATGTGCAAAGTACAATGGAGTCGCCATGGAGAGGATGAAGCAACTTGGGAGAGAGAAGAAGAGCTTCACATAGATTTTCCCCATCTTTTCCCTAGATCTTCTTAAATCTCGAGGGTGAGATTATTTTTAAGGGGGGTAGGATTTGTAATACCTAACTTTGGTATATAAGAGAGAGAAACAAAAATTATGTGTGTAATGCCTTCTCATTCATAAAAAAAATTATTAGGAGACATGTTTAAATAAATTATACCTCAATAAAAAAATGCATCATGCTGGACTTTATTTGGTGTGCATTTTGGTGGCAATACAAAAAAATAAAATAAAGAGGTATATATATTAATATCTAAATGGGAATTTAAGGTTAAAAAGGAAATTCTAGAAATGTGGAGAAAAGATAAAGGAGGTGAATAAGTAAGTAATATATATAAATAATTAACTCCAGAGTAAATACCCTAATTTCACAATGTAATTTGTAAGGAAGAGCCACAAAAAGTTTGAATTAAATTTGAATTTAAATTGGATTTGAAAATGAAGAAAAGAAGGTGGGAAAATAAAAAGATGGTAAAAAAAACGCTGTTTGGGCCAGCTCCTAACCACTTTCGGCCCACTAACCCTACGCTCCACTCGGCCCACAGGGGGTATCCGCGCGCTGGTCCGCGCCGCTCGCGCGTCGACGCTGTCGATGAGCAGCCGGGCCCACCTGGCTGAGACTCTATCCCCCGCGCTCTTCACCGTTTCCTGGCTGGCTGGCTTGTGGGCGAGGGCTGTCAGCGCGTCTTCAACCGAATCCGCCGCCATCTCTGGAGCCGGTGCGCGTCGTCGCTGCCCGCATGCGTCGTGCCAATCTCGTCGGGGTTTTCGGAGAATCATCGTCGTGCGTTGGCCCCGTCCACGTGTATAAAAGCGCACTCGACCGAACCCTGGCCGCTAAACCGAAGTTCGTCGCCACCAGCACTTACAATAGAGAAGGGGGGGCCTCTCTGCCATCCTGGGTTTGGGCAAGGCTTGGGCGTCGGTGTCGCGCTCTGGGTGTTCGCCGCGGATTCGCGCACGTTGTGGTAGCAACCGGTGGTTCCGGGGATCATCAGCTCGGCGGCAATTCCTCGCCGTCGTTCGGTTCCAGCTGGGTGTTCGCGCGTAACGTGGGCAGCCACAACCGTCACCTAATCCCTGGTAAATGAGCTTCCGACCTAATCGCCTTTGCAGTGCGTGCGTGTAGTACCACATAATTTCATTATGGTGTAGCATCGAGCTCGGTGGCCGTCGCCGGAGTAGTCCTCTGGCAGCGGGATGCGCCGCCGGGTTACTGCTCTGGCGCGTCGCGGGGTAGGGGAAGAACTCCTTGCCGTGCGATCGGATTCATGCGGCTGGGATTTGGTTTGGGCTGTGTTTCGGCCAAATTCGATATGCGCCGTTGGATCCTGATCGGAGGGTCCAAGGGGACCGTGGTAAAATTTAATCCGGGCCGCAGATCTCCGATCAGATGGTTTGGCTTACTCGTAGGTTTGGTTTGCGCCAGATTTAATCGGCGCCGTTCATTTCTAATCGGATGGTCGTTATCGGCCGATACCTCTTCACCGTGCCATTTCGCAGAAAACCCCTTATAATATTAGAAAAACTAACCCGCCATCCAGAGAGTACTATTCACTGAGTCTAGGGATTCTTTCACGCTTGCCCCTGCGCTTTCTGGTATTTGAGGCCCACTCCAGGAAATTATAAAACCAGAGAAAATAAATCAGAAATGTATTTTTAATACAAAAATAATTGCTAGAACTTGTTTAAATTGTAGAAAATTCATATGAACTCCAAATTGGCCCATTCTAGTTTCTAAATTTTTGTAATATTATTGTCCATACATTAGTGCCACTGTTTTGGCATGAAAGACAATTTAAAATTTATCTATCACTTAATCATGTATTAAATACACAAAACCTTGGAAAATTCATAACTTAAAATATATACCTCCAAATTTAATGATTCCAGTTTCTGTGATCTTAGTTTAATGTCTAGATTATTACTGTGTATTTTATTTACATGCTTGGTGTAATGTTAATTTTTGCTATACTATGTATGTATTGTGTTGATGCGAGTAGACGAACAAGCTACAGAGGATTATGGGGTTCAGCTGGTAGAGACTGCTGAGCAGGAGCTCGTTGAAGGCAAGTTGTGCCCTTGATCACTTTTTTTACCTATTCATGTTCTTATTAATTATAATGATCTGCATAGGTTAATTTTGATGGGACCCAATAGGTTGCCCTAGATTTTAACTATCTTTATACCTTGTTTCACCACTGGTTTTACTACTAAATTTTTGGGCAGTTCATGCTATTGCTTTATGTGGATTTGGGTATAGAGATATTCATCACTCATTGTTATACTTTTTATTATCTGTTTTATTCTTTACTGTTCATGTTAAGATCATTATGTTAATGGGAACATGGAGAACCACCTGGGAAAACAGTGCTACCACAAGGGTTTAATGGGACGCCCTTGGCTGATTAACTAGGAAAGCTAGTGGAGGGCTACCTTACCCGAAAGGGGCAAGGGCTGTAGGGGAGTGGTCAGTGTAGGGAGGTCCTTGGGTTGATTTTGCTACGATGGCGGTCAGACGAGGGATTCCTGCACTGGAGCTTCCTATAAACTGTAGCGGGTAGTCTGAAGCTAGTGGAACTTTGTAAAGGCCTCGTAGTGGTACCCTGCCTCGCTTCCTTAGTAGAGGTGTATGGGGTCTGATCAACTCCGTGGCAAATGGGTAACATGACTTGTGGGTAAAGATGCGCAACCTCTGCAGAGTGTAAAACTGGTATACTAGTCGTGCTCACGGTCATGAGCGGCTCGGACACTCACATGATTAATTTATGGAACTTAAACTTAATTTGTCATATCATTGCATTTGGGATTATTTTATTATTACTTTTACTTATTATTACTATGGTTTGGTACCTACTTACACATAGTAACTGCTAATAAAAATTTGACTAACTTATAAAAGCAATGCTCAACTTCAGCCTTTATTTCATTGATCAGCCTTACACTTCATGAACTCCCACCTTTGGTGAGTTCATGCAACATTATTCCCCACGACTTGTTGAGCTATGAACATATGTGAGCTCACTCTTGCTGTCTCACACACCCCCCACAGGAGAAGAATAGGTGGTCGAAGAGGAACCGCCTAACACTGAGGCTTTCGACTTGATCTAGGTGGCGTCTCCTAGTCAGCTTTCTGGCGCCAAGGATAGATTTTAGTTCCTGCTATACTCATCTTTTATTTTGTAAGGCTTCCGCTATGTAATAAGTACTCTGATGTTTTGTGACTTTTATCTCTATACACTCTTTTATTATATATGTTGTCTTCTTGGCGCAGGTATCAGATGCACCCGGCTTTGTTCCTTAAAACCGGGTGTGACATGTAGATTTGTTAGTAGACCCAAATATAATATAATCAACATAAATTTGGCATACAAACAAATCTTTTGCAATAGTTTTAGTAAAGAGAGTAGGATCGGCTTTACTGACTTTGAAGCCATTAGTGATAAGAAAATCTTGAAGGCATTCATACCATGCTCTTGGGGCTTGCTTGAGCCCATAAAGTGCCTTTGAGAGTTTGTAAACATGGTTAGGGTACTCACTGTCTTCAAAGCCGGGAGGTTGCTCAACATAGACCTCTTCCTTGATTGGTCCATTGAGGAAGGCACTCTTCACGTCCATTTGATATAGCTTAAAGCCATGGTAAGTAGCATAGGCAAGTAATATACGAATTGACTCAAGCCTAGCTACGGGTGCATAGGTTTCACCAAAATCCAATCCTTCGACTTGTGAATATCCTTTGGCCACAAGTCGTGCTTTGTTCCTTGTCACCACACCATGCTCATCTTGCTTGTTGCGGAATACCCACTTGGTACCTACAACATTTTGGTTAGGACGTGGAACTAAATGCCATACCTCATTCCTCGTGAAGTTGTTGAGCTCCTCTTGCATCGCCAACACCCAATCCGAATCTTTAAGTGCATCCTCTACCCTGTGTGGCTCAATAAAGGAAATAAAAGAGTAATGTTCACAAAAATGAGCGACTTGAGATTGAGTGGTTACCGCTTTATGAATATCACCGAGGATGGTGTTCACGGGGTGATCTCTTTGAATCGCCTGGTGGACTCTTGGGTGTGGCGGCCTTTGATCCTGATCATCTTCCTTGTCTTGATCATTGGCATCTCCCCCTTGATCATTGTCCTCTTCTTGAGGTGGCTCATCCTCTTGATCTTCATTTTCATCATCTTAAGCCTGTTCCTCATCTTGAGTTGGTGGAGATGCTTGTATGGAAGATGATGGCTGATCTTGCGCTTGTGGAGGCTCTTCAGATTCCTTAGGACACACATCCCCAATGGACATGTTCCTTAGCGCGACTCACGGAGCCTCTTCATCATCCAGCTCATCAAGATCAACTTGCTCCACTTGGGAGCCGTTAGTCTCATCAAACACAATGTCACAAGAAACTTCAACTAGTCCAGTGGACTTGTTAAAGACTCTATATGCCCTTGTGTTTGAGTCATAACCAAGTAAAAAGCCTTCTACAGCCTTAGGAGCAAATTTAGATTTTCTACCTCTTTTAACAAGAATAAAACATTTGCTACCAAAGACTCTAAAATATGAAACATTGGGCTTTTTACCGGTTAGGAGTTCATACGATGTCTTCTTGAGGATTCAGTGAAGGTAGAGACGGTTGAAGGCGTAGCAAGCGGTGTTGATTGCTTCCGCCCAAAACTGGTCCGAAGTCTTGTACTCATCAAGCATGGTCCTCACCATGTCAAGTAGAGTTCTATTCTTCCTCTCCACTACACCATTTTGTTGTGGTGTGTAGGGAGAAGAGAACTCATGCTTGATGCCCTCGTCCTCAAGAAAGCCTTCAATTTGAGAGTTCTTGAACTCCGTTCCATTGTCGCTTCTTATCTTCTTGATCCTCAACCCAAACTCATTTTGAGCCCGTCCCAAGAATCCCTTTAAGGTCTCTTGGGTTTGATATTTTTCCTGCAAAAAGAATACCCAAGTGAAGCGAGAATAGTCATCCACAATTACAAGACAATACTTACTCCCACCGATGCTTATGTAAGCAATCGGGCCGAATAAATCCATGTGGAGTAGCTCAGGCGGCCTGTCGGTCATCATGATGTTCTTGTGTGGATGGTGGGTACTAACTTGCTTTCCTGCTTGACATGCGCTACAAATCCTGTCTTTCTCAAATGAACATTGGTTAGTCCCAAAATGTGCTCTCCCTTTATAAGCTTGTGAAGATTCTTCATCCCAACATGGGCTAGTCGGCGATGCGAGAGCCAACCCATATTAGTCTTAGCAATTAAGCAAGTGTCGAGTTCAGCTCTATTGAAATCAACTAAGTATAGCTGACCCTCTAACACTCCCTTAAATGCTACTGAATCATCATTTCTTCTAAAGACAGTAACACCTAAATCTATAAAAAGACAGTTGTAACCCATTTTGCATAATTGAGAAACTGAAAGCAAGTTGTAATCTAAAGAATCTACAAGAAAAACATTGGAAATAGAATGGTCAGGTGATATAGCAATTTTACCAAGTCCTTTGACCAAACCTTGATTTCCATCCTCGAATGTGATAGCTCTTTGGGGATCTTGGTTTTTCTCATAGGAGGAGAACATCCTTTTCTCCCCAGTCATGTGGTTTGTGCACCCGCTATCAATGATCCAACTTGAGCCCCCGGATGCATAAACCTACAAAAACAAGTTTAGGCCTTGTTCTTAGGTACCCAAACGGTCTTGGGACCTTTGACATTAGAAACAAGCACATTGGGTACCCAAACACAAGTCTTTGATCCCTTGTGCTTGGCCCCAACATATTTGGCAACTACTTTGCCTGATTTGTTAGTTAAAACATAAGATGCATCAAAAGTCTTAAATGAAATAATTGGCTCATTTGATGCAATAGGAGTTTTCTTCTTAGGCAATTTAGCATGAGTGGATTGCCTAGAACTAGATGCCTCACTCTTATACATAAAAGCATGATGAGAGCCAGAGTGAGACTTCCTAGAAGGAATTCTCCTAATTTTGTGTTCGGGATAACCAGCAGGATATAAAATATAGCCCTCGTTATCCTGAACCATGGGAGCCTTACCCTTAACAAAATTAGACAATTTCTTAGGGGCATTAAGCTTGACATTGCCTCCCTGTTGGAAGCCAATGCCATCCTTAATGCCAGGGCGTCTCCCATTATAGAGCATGCTTCTAGCAAATTTAAAATTTTCATTTTCTAAGTCATGCTCATTAATTTTAGCACTAAGTTGAGCTATGTGATCATTTTGTTGTTTAATTAAAGCTAGGTGATCATGAATAGCATCAACATTAATGTCTCTACATCTAGTACAAATAATAACATGATCAACACTAGATGTAGAGGGTTTGTATGCATTTAATTCACCAATCTTAGCATGTAAAATAGCATTCTCATTCTTAAGATTAGAAATAGAAACATTGCAAACATTTAAATACTTAGCCTTAGCAATTAATTTATCATTCTCAATCTTAAGGCTAGAAAGCGATTCATTCAACTTGTCAATTTTAGAAGTCAAACTAGCATTATCATTTTTAAGTTTGACAAGAGAATCATCACAAACATTTAATTTCTCAACCTTAGCAATTAATTTAACATTCTCATATCTAAAGTTGGAGATAGTGTCATGGCAAATGCTAAGCTCACTAGTTAGTTTTTCACATTTTTCTATCTCCTGAGCATAAGCATTTTTAACCTTAACATGCTTCTTGTTTTCCTTAATAAGGAAGTCCTCTAGGCTATCCAAGAGTTCATCCTTCTCATGAATAGCACTAATTAGTTCATTCAATTTTTCTTTTTGTTGCATGTTTAGGTTGGCAAAAAGTGTAAGCAAATCATCTTCATCATCACTAGAGTTGTCCTCATCACTAGATGTTGCATATTTAGTGGAGGCTCTAGATTTTACCTTCTTTTTGCCGTCCCTTGCCATGAGGCACTTGTGGCCGGCGTTGGGGAAGAGAAGACCCTTGTTGACGGTGATGTTGGCGGCATCCTCATCGGAGGAGGAGTCGGTGGAGCTCTCGTCGGAGTCCCACTCCCGGCATACATGGGCATCGCCGCCCTTCTTCTTGTAATATCTCTTCTTCTCCTTCTTCTTCCCCCTCTTGTCGTCGCCCCTATCACTGTCACTAGAAATAGGACATTTTGCAATAAAATGACCGGGCTTACCACACTTGTAGCAAACTTTCTTGGAGCAGGGCTTGTAATCCTTCCCCATCCTTTGCTTGAGGATTTAGCGGAAGCTCTTGATGATGAGCGCCATTTCCTCGTTGTCGAGCTTGGAGGCGTCGATGGGGACCCTACTTGGTGTAGAATCCTTCTTTTCTTCTTCCGTCTCCTTAAATGCAACGGGTTGCACCTCGGGTGTTGAGGTGGCGCCTCGCTCGATGATTTGTTTGGAGCCTTTGATCATCAACTCAAAGCTCACAAATTTTCCTATCACCTCCTCGGGAGACATTAGCTTGTACCTAGGATCACCACGAATTAATTGAACTTGTGTAGGGTTAAGAAAAACAAGTGATCTTAGAATAACCTTGACCATTTCATGGTCATCCCAGTTTGTGCTCCCGAGGTTGCGCACTTGATTCACCAAGGTCTTGAGCCGGTTGTACATGGCTTGTGGCTCCTCTCCTTGGTTGAGCATAAAACGACCGAGCTCCCCCTCGATCGTCTCCCGCTTGGTGATCTTTGTCACCTCATCTCCTTCGTGCGCGGTTTTGAGCACATCCCAAATTTCTTTGGCACTCTTCAACCCTTGCACCTTATTATACTCCTCTCGACTTAGAGAGGCGAGGAGTATAGTAGTGGCTTGGGAGTTGAAGTGCTAGATTTAGGCAACTTCGTCCGAATCATATCCTTCATCCCCCAGGGATGGTACTTGTACTCCAAACTCAACAACATCCCAAATACTAGTGTGGAGTGAGGTTAGGTGATGCCTCATTTTATCACTCCACATACAATAATCCTCACCGTAAAAAACCGGTGGTTTGCCTAATGGGACGGAAAGTAATGGAGTACGTTTATAAATGCGAGGGTAGCGTAAGGGGATCTTACTAAACTTCTTGCGCTCATGGCACTTAGAAGTGACGGACGACGCGTCGAAGCCGGAGGTAGATGGCGATGAAGAGTCGGTCTCGTAGTAGACCACTTTCTTCATCTTCTTATTCTTGTCGCCGCTCCGATGCGACTTGGTGTGTGAAGGGGATCCCTTCCCCTTGTTGCCGGACTCTCCCGATGGAGCCTTCCTGTGGCGGAGGTGCTTAAGTTTGTTCTCATGTTTGGAGTAACGTTAATTTTTCCTATACCATGTTTGTTTGTATTGCTACAACTAGCAATGAGGTCACGAGAATTTGAAGATCATCCTGGTACCTAGGATCTCAAGTCTAAGGCAAGTTGTGCCCTTGATCATTTCTCTTTACGTAATAATTGAAAGTCGCCTAGAGGGGGGGTGAATAGGTGGAATCTGAAAATTATAAACTTAAGCACACACTACAAGCTGGGGTTAGCATTAGAAATAAAATCGAGTCTGAAAGAGAGGGCAAAAAACAAATCACAAACAAATGAAGAGAGTGACATGGTGATTTATTTTACCGAGGTTCGGTTCTTACAAACCTACTCCCCGTTGAGGTGGTCACAAAGACCGGGTCTCTTTCAACCCTTTCCCTCTCTCAAACGGTCACCTAGACCGAGTGAGCTTTTCTCCTCAATCAAATGGGTCACTTAGACCCCACAAGGACCACCACACAATTGGTGTCACTTGCTTTGATTACAAATGTCTCGAGAACAAGAATGGGGAAGAAGAAAAGCGATCCAAGCGACAAGAACTCAAATGAACACAAATATCTCTCTCTCACTAGTCACTAATTGTTTGGAATGATCTTGGACTTGGGAGACATGCTCAGGTTAATTTGATGGGACATGATAGGTTTCTCTAGACTTGTTTATCTCACACCTTGCTTACCACTGAACTTTTGGTTAGCTATGCTATTGCTCTATCTGGTTTTGGGATTGATATTACATTATGATCATGTTCCAATTATACTGTTGTTTTAATTATTGTTCATGACAAGATCATTGTGTTAATTGGAACATGGAGCTTAACTTGAGAAACACGTGCTACCACAAGGGTGAAATGGGACGCCCTTGTCTGACTAATTAGGAAAGCTACTGGAGGACTACCTTACCCGAAAGGGGCAAGGGTAGTAGGGTAGTTGGTGTGTAGGGAGGTTCTCGAGTTGATTTTGCTGCGATGGCGGTCAGACGGGAGATCCATGCATTACGCTCCCTAGAAACTGTAGCGGGTTTTCTAAAGCTAGTGAAACTTTGTAAAGGCCTCGTAGTGGATCCCTAGCCATTCACCTCGAAAGTGTCTAAGGGTGTAGCTAATCCTAGCTAGACGGGATACATGACTTGTGGGTAAGGGTACAACCTCTGCAGAGTGTAAAACTGGTATACTAGCTGTGCTCGCGGTCATGAGCAGCTCAGGACTCTCGCATGATTAATTTATGGAATTAAATTCAATTTGTCATTTGCATCGCATTGTGGTTTATTATTAATTTTGATCTATTATTACTCTGGTTTGGTATCTACTTATACTTAGTAACTGCTAATAAAATTTTGACCAACTTCAAAAGCGATGCTCAGCTTTGACCATCTTCGATAAGCCTTACACTTCACATGAGCTCCTACCTTTGGCGAGTTCATGCATGTTATTCCCTACAACTTGTTGAGCGATGAACGTATGTGAGTTTACCCTTGTTGTACTCACATCCCCCAGGTCAAGAACAGGTACCACAGGATGAGGCGCACGGAGGATGCTGAGATGTGTTCATGAGATGTCTAGGCTGTTGTCTCCCAGTCAACTTTGGTTACTGGATCATTGTCTTCATATGATGTAATTATTTAGCTATTTTGTATAGAATTCCTATTATATAGTAAAGATGTGACATTCGTTTCTGTACCATGAGTCATCATATGTGTGAGACTTGGTCTCAGCACACTTGATGATTAATTCGTGCTCGTGTTTTGGTGCCCCTAGAATCCAGGTGTGACAACCCTTTTATTATCTAGTTGTTAGACAAGACATGGAGAGAAAATAGATCTATGCACTTATCTTATTTGATTCTTAGACGAGATGTAGGGAGAAAAACAGATCTACGCGTGACGCACGATACATAAAATTCGGGCTTTAAAGGAACAGACATATTTTAGTGTATGGACCCTCCGATTTATAAACGTTAATAGAGGTTACATGGGTAAGACCATCTCTACTAATTGACTAGTTTTGGAGACGACATCTTCGTATACTGACTCTGTTAATTCACTAATAGACATATTTTTAAGATGTGTATCTCCAAAAATAGCTATTAACATAGATAAGCTTTTTAAGGATCTATATTTGAAAATCGATTAATAGATACTCTCTCTAGAAGTAGTTGTAAAAATGTTATGTTTTCATAAAAATCAAATGAAAACAAACTTGGTACCAAAATTATAAAGCTCAACATTCAACACGGTCTACAAACTTTATAGCTGTTAAGCTTTTTATTTGAAACTTCCTTGAGTCCCAATAATTTATTTTAAGTTATTGTTAGATTTTTAGCCAAAGTTTGGATATTGACATTGTCAATACAATTTTATAGTTCTCAATATAATCTATAATTTTGTTCTAATTTTTTATTTGAAGGCATTTAGATTTCTAAATATATGTTTTATATTCTAAGATTTCAAAAATCCAAAATTTAGAATTTTCAAATAACTTCACATGTTGACTTGATTTATATCCATGTTAGGTGTCAATGCACTCTATAATTTCGTAGTTGACAAGTTTTTATTTAAACAATTTAGTGTGCTAGAAATTTGTTCTCAAATTCTCATATTTTGTGATTAAAAGTTCCAAAATTTATGAACTATATCAATGATGATGTATTGTACATACCAAAATTACAGATCTCAAAAGATCTAAAACTTTATAGTTGACATCTTTTCGGTTGAAATCTTTAAGAGGGATAAAATATTCAATACGAGATTCTCAAAAATAAACATGAAACAATAACATCCTATTCAAATGCATAAGGTCATGTATGGTGTATTTATAGGGAGTTAAAAGCATCTAGGCCCCTAGTTGGTTTTAGTGATTAATGATAACGTAAGAATATTGTGACTAACCTGTGTTTTGCAGAGTAAGTCAAGTCACAAATGCAGAAAATTGCGCTCCAACTGGTGAAAACAATCCCTCAGATGAAACTTGAAGAGGCAGCTGAAAAAGGCAATCAAAAGATGAAGGTCTTCATATCCTAAATGTTGAAGGAGTTGTGGGACACTTGGTATTGAGTTAGGACTTTTATTTTTATTTTAGTCGAACTATAAAGAGGGGTCGTGCATGAGTAGTTTGACTAAGAGATGTCTAGTGTAGTGTTTGTGCATGCACACACTCAAAACTAGTGCTGGGTGTCACTCTATGTCCCACACAAAATTGGAGTTAAAAAAGGTTTAGAAAACCCCTAAGTAGAAAAGGAGTGTGGTTGCTCTAGGAGCACCAGACTGTCTGGTGGTGCCCTGGACAGCCAGCCTAGAGAGTCCAGAGAGCTTCCAGAGAGTTTGCAAAGGTTTGAGAGAGGCACCGGTCTGTCCGGTGTGCACCGGACAGGTCACTGTGCAGTATCCGGTGGGCCTCTATATAACGACTAGTTGTCAGACATAGCCTCTGGAAGCGCATGGGAGGCACATCGAGCTATCCGGTACGACCACTCGCAAAACAATGCAGTAACAACTAGTTTGTGTTGGTTGGGCTATTTATACCCCTTCCAACAGCCACCTTCATTGTCTTGCTGCCCCAACCAAACAAGCATTCATTGCTAGAGCATTGCAATTCCACAAAGCATAGTGAGGTGATTAACAAAATTATAATCTCGCGTTAGGACCTCATTAGTGCAAATGAGAGCCACCTATAGCACACACTACATGCATTAGGCTTCTCTTGGTCAAGTGAAAGCTATGCCTTATTACTCTTGGTGATTGGCATCACCTAGATAGCTTAGTGGCGATTGGAGCTCGGTGATCACCCGGAGGCTGTGTTGGTGACTCGACTCGGAGATTGTACGCGATCGTCAAGGATCCACCACGCCAAAGAGGTAAAGGATCATCTCATAGTGAGCACTTGGTCCTTGCGAGGACTAAGGGGGAGCGATACCCTTGCGCGGGTGCTCCAACGAGGACTAGTGGAGAGTGCTGACTCTCCGATACCTCGAGAAAAAACTTGGAGGAGCCTTCTTGTCCCTCTTTACTTTCCGCATTTACTTTATATATTTGCATTCCTAGTATTTTCCATGATGACTTAGGGTTTGCTTACCGTTTTCTAGCTTTTGTAATCTAGCTAAGTAGTTGGGTGAAGTTGGGCTCTTGTTTAGGGTTAATCTTTTGCAAAAAAATTAGAGAAGCCCAATCACCCCCTCTTGGGCATCGTGATCCTTTCAGAAGTTAATACACAAGGTTAGAGGTTGTGGGTCAAGTCTTGGGAGTGCATGTGTTTTCTTTTTTGAAATTTATTTACAAAAACGAGCCTCACATCTACTTTTGTTAACGTCATTTACAAATGCCAACATTTTAAGAAATCATTTTTTATAATATGTTGACAAAGATGGTCCAACCGACCACTTCTATAAATGGCCATTAACACTAAAACCATATAGGCCCATAGTTAGATTTTGATGATTAATGACTACACATATTATTGTGACTAAGGTATGTTTTATAGAGGCATTATGAGTTAGGTCATGATAATGATAATTGTTTAGTCAACCAATTGTTTTCATGCCCTATCAATGGAATTTGTTTTGTTTTCAAAGAATGAATGATGAGGTTAAGGATGAGTTCATTCTAAGTGTCAAATTGGAGTTAAGATACACTTAGAGTAGTGTGGTGCACACTTATAAAACTTCGCACTAGGTAGCTTAGAGGAATCCCAAGAATCAAGTGGATGTAGTGTCATTCACATAGATGGTTGAAATAGAAGTGAATGGGCACTCAGTAGTAGCATCGAATTAATCCAATGCTTAGCCTAGAAGACCACCGAATTATGTGTTTTACCTAGTTTATTGAGTGGTGATCATCGAATTACTTCAATGAAGTCATTAGATTATGCACTATAGTAGTCCTAGCTAGGGTTTTTCATGTAGAGAGTTTTTAGTGCCACCGGATTAGTCTAGTGGGGTGAACCACATCATGTAGTGTGTTTGACTAAGCATCCAGAGAGAGATTTAGGCCAAAGGATTAATCCGGTGATGGCCATAGGGTATTCACTACATAATGATTACCCAATGCACAACAATAGCTAGTTGGAAGGTACCCTGTTGCACAAGCATCCAACTAGTCTAGTGCTAGGTTTAATGGGTCACTAATAATATAGTGATGTCATTTTCCATATAGTGGAGCTCTAATGGCTAGTTGCTTATGTGGGGGTGTATCCACCTCCATCAGAAAAAGTGAGAGCACCTAGAGGGGGGGTGAATAGGTGATCCTGTAAAACTTGAAACTTAAGCCACAAAAACTTGGTTAAGTGTTAGCACAATAATCGCCAAGTGGCTAGAGAGGAGTCAAAACACAATAACCACAAGAGATCAATCACAGAGATGGCACGGTGGTTATCCCGTGGTTCAGCCAAGACCAACGCTTTCCTACTCCACGTTGTGGCGTCCCAACGGACGAGGGTTGCAATCAACCCCTCTCAAGCGGTCCAAAGACCCACTTGAATACCACGGTGTTTTGCTTGCTTTTCTTAATCCCGTTTGCGAGGAATCTCCACAACTTGGAGCCTCTCGCCCTTACAATTGAAGTTCACAAAGAAGCACGGAGCAAGGGAGGGATTAGCAACGCACACAAGACACAAAAATCAGAGTGTCAACACGCACACAAGTCGCAACAAGAGCTCGCAACACAACCCAATGAGTTCACAACTCCACTAGAGCTCTATATGCTATCACAAAGAAACAAATGCGCGAAATCGAGGTCTTGGTGCTTAGGAATGTTGTAAGAATGCTTGGTGTTCTCCTCCATGCGCCTAGGGGTCCCTTTTATAGCCCCAAGGCAGCTAGGAGCCGTTGAGAGCAATCCTGGAAGGCAGATCTTGCCTTCTGTCGACTGGCGCACCGGACAGTCCGGTGCACCACCGGACACTGTCCGGTGCAGATATCCTTCCTTATTTGGCGAAGCCGACCGTTGGAGTCTGAGAGCCGTTGGCGCACCGGACACTGTCCGGTACACACCGGACAGTCCGGTGCACCAATGTGACCGTTGGCTCGCCCACACGTCACGCGCGGAATCCTCGGCCGACCGTTGACCTGGCTGACCGTTGACTCACCGGACAGTCCGGTGCACCACCGGACAGACCGGTGAATTTTAGCCGTACGCCGTTGATGGTTTCCCGAGAGCGACGGGTTCGCCTGTGAACGGCTCACCGGACAGTCCGGTGCACCACCGGATAGACCGGTGAATTTTAGCCGTACACCGCCGTTGAAGACCCGAGAGCAGCCTGTTCGCCAGAGCTAGCCTGGCGCACCGGACACAGTCCGGTGCACCACCGGACAGTCCGGTGCACCCAGACCGAGCAGACTTTGGCTGAGCTTAGCCATCTCTTCTCCAACTCGATTTTTTTCTGTTTCCAGCACTTAGACACAATACATTAGTCCATAAAATAATGTACTAAGTCTAGAAACATACCTTTTGACATGATTTGCACTTTGTCCACCACTTTGCATAGATTAGCACAAAAGCACATGTGTTGGCACTCAATCACCAAAATACTTAGAAATGGCCCAAGGGCACATTTCCCTTTCAATCTCCCCCTTTTTGGTGATTTATGCCAACACAACATAAAGCAGCTAGAACAAGTGCAAAATCAAAGCAAATGAACACTCAATATTGTTTTGTTTCAATTTTGGCATATATGGATCATACTTTGCCACCACTTGGTTTGTTTTTTGGAAATCAAACTCAAATTCCTATCTCTAAGTCAAATTCACTTGTAGAGACATAAAAAGAGGTATTCCAAAGGAAATTGATCAAGGAATTCAAAAACTCCCCCTTTTCCCCATAATCAATACTTCTCCCCACAAGAGGCCAACTTTTGACAAAAGATACAATGAAAGAGTTTTGACAAACCAAAAGCTCTATTCTACTATTTTCAAAATTTCTCAAGTGGTAGCTGATCCATCTATTACTTTGGCCTTTATTTTCTCCCCCTTTGGCATCAAGCACCAAAACGGGATCAATCTTGGCCCTTTAACCCCATTGCCTCACCAAAATCTTCAAATAAGAACACAAAGGCAATAAGAGTACGTGAGATGAACTTGGAATAAGTTACCCTCTCATCGGAGTGCAGTGGAAGTCTTTCATGGTCCAAGTCCACATTTTCCCTTTCAAAACTCCTTTGAGACTAAATCAAGCAAACTCAAGCAAACGGTTAGTCTCAAAGGGTCAAGTTGTAGCACAACTCCCCCTAAATATGTGCATCACTTGCACAAGGACTTGTGAGGTCCGGGGAGTGATTGTACAACTTGAGCACCATAGTAAGCAACAAAATGCATAAGGAACATGATCAAAGGCATAAACACATGTATGCTATAAATCAATCCAAGTTCCGCGAATCTAGGATATTTAGCTCACTACGCAGCCTGCAAAAGGTCTTTTCATCTAAAGGCTTAGTGAAGATATCGGCTAGCTGGTTCTCGGTGCTAACATGAAACACTTCGATATCTCCCTTTTGCTGGTGGTCTCTCAAAAAGTGATGCCGGATGTCAATGTGCTTTGTGCGGCTGTGCTCAACAGGATTTTCCGCTATTCGGATAGCACTCTCATTGTCACATAGGAGTGGGACTTTGCTCAGATTGTAGCCAAAGTCCCGGAGGGTTTGCCTCATCCAAAGTAGTTGCGCACAACACTGTCCTGCGGCAACGTACTCGGCCTCAGCGGTGGATAGGGCAACGGAAGTTTGTTTCTTAGAGTTCCACGACACCAGGGACCTTCCTAAGAATTGGCACGTCCCTAATGTACTCTTCCTATCGACCTTACATCTAGCATAGTCGGAATATGAATATCCGATCAAGTCAAAGTTAGACCCCTTCGGATACCAGATCCCGAAGCAAGGCGTAGCGACTAAATATCTAAGAATTCGCTTCACAGCCACTAAGTGACACTCCTTAGGATCGGATTGAAATCTAGCACACATGCATATGCTAAGCATAATATCCGGTCTACTAGCACATAAATAAAGCAAAGAACCTATCATGGACCGGTATGCTTTTTGATCAACGGACTTACCACCTTTGTTGAGGTCGGTGTGTCCGTCGGTTCCCATCGGCGTCTTTACGGGCTTGGCGTCCTTCATCCCAAACCGCTTTAGCAAATCTTGCGTGTACTTTGTTTGGGAGATGAAGGTGCCGTCCTTGAGTTGCTTCACTTGGAACCCAAGGAAGTAGTTCAACTCGCCCATCATCGACATCTCGAATTTCTGTGTCATCACCCTGCTAAACTCTTCACAAGACTTTTGGTTAGTAGAACCAAATATTATGTCATCGACATAAATTTGGCACACAAAAAGATCACCATCGCAAGTCTTAGTGAAAAGAGTTGGATCGGCTTTCCCAACCTTGAAAGCATTAGCAATTAAAAAGTCTCTAAGGCATTCATACCATGCTCTTAGGGCTTGCTTAAGTCCATAGAGCGCCTTAGAGAGCTTACACACGTGGTCGGGGTACCGTTCATCCTCGAAGCCAGGGGGTTGCTCCACGTACACCTCCTCTTTGATCGGCCCATTGAGGAAAGCGCTCTTCACATCCATTTGGTACAACCTGAAAGAATGGTGAGCGGCATATGCTAGCAAAATACGAATTGATTCTAGCCTAGCCACAGGAGCGAACGTCTCCTCAAAGTCCAAACCTGCGACTTGGGCATAACCTTTTGCCACAAGTCGAGCCTTATTCCTTGTCACCACCCCATGCTCGTCCTGTTTGTTGCGGAACACCCACTTGGTTCCCACAACATTTTGCTTGGGACGAGGCACCAGTGTCCAAACTTCATTGCGCTTGAAGTTGTTGAGTTCCTCCTGCATGGCCAACACCTAGTCCGGATCTAGCAAGGCCTCTTCTACCCTGAAAGGCTCAATAGAAGAGACAAAGGAGTAATGTTCACAAAAATTAACTAATCTTGAACGAGTAGTTACTCCCTTGCTAATATCACCCAATATTTGGTCGACGGGATGATCCCTTTGGATCGTCGCTCGAACTTGGGTTGGAGGTGCCTGAGGTGCTTCTTCCTCTTCAATTTGATCATCCTCTGCTCCCCCTTGATCATGCGCCTCCACTTGAGGTACCTGTTCGTCATCTTGGGTTGGGGGATGCACCATAGTTGAGGAAGATGGTTGATCTTGCTCCAATTGTTCCCGTGGTCGCACATCGCCAATCGCCATGGTGCGCATTGCAGCCGTTGGAACGTCTTCTTCATCTACATCATCAAGATCAACAACTTGCTCTCTTGGATAGCCATTAGTCTCATCAAATACAACGTCGCTAGAGACTTCAACCAAACCCGATGATTTGTTGAAGACCCTATACGCCTTTGTATTTGAGTCATAACCTAATAAAAACCCTTCTACAGCTTTGGGAGCAAATTTAGAAGTTCTACCTTTCTTCACAAGAATATAGCACTTGCTCCCAAATACACGAAAATAAGACACATTGGGTTTGTTACCAGTTAGCAGCTCATATGAAGTCTTCTTGAGGAGGCGGTGAAGATAGACCCTGTTGATGGCGTGGCAAGCCGTGTTCACGGCTTCCGACCAAAAACGCTCGGGGGTCTTGAACTCTCCAAGCATAGTCCTCGCCATATCGATGAGCGTCCTGTTCTTCCTCTCTACCACACCATTTTGCTGAGGTGTGTAGGGAGCGGAGA
Organism: Zea luxurians; assembly: GCA_029449295.1. NCBI lineage: Eukaryota > Viridiplantae > Streptophyta > Magnoliopsida > Poales > Poaceae > Zea > Zea luxurians. The sequence continues at coordinate 123,322,420 of JAOPSE010000001.1, forward strand.
ACTCGTGCTTGATCCCCTCCTCCTCAAGGAACTCCTCCACTTGAAGATTCTTGAATTCGGACCCGTTGTCGCTCCTTATCTTCTTCACTTTGAGCTCAAACTCATTTTGAGCTCTCCTGAGGAAGCGCTTGAGGGTCCCTTGGGTTTCAGATTTATCCTGCAAAAAGAATACCCAAGTGAAGCGGGAAAAATCATCAACTATAACAAGACCATACTTACTTCCTCCTATACTCAGATAGGCGACGGGTCCGAAGAGGTCCATATGAAGCATCTCCAAGGGTCTTGATGTTGTCATCACATTTTTGGTGTGATGAGAGCCTCCCACCTGTTTCCGTGCTTGACAAGCTGCACAAGGTCTATCTTTTTCGAAATGTACATTAGTTAGACCTATCACGTGTTCTCCCTTTAGAAGCTTGTGGAGGTTCTTCATCCCCACATGTGCTAAGCGGCGATGCCACAACCAGCCCATGCAAGTCTTAGCCATTAAGCATGCATCTAGACCGGCCTCTTCTTTTGCAAAATCAACCAAATAAAGTTTGTCGTCTAGTACACCCTTAAAAGCTAGTGAACCATCACATCTTCTAAAGACAGACACATCTACATTTGTAAATAGACAATTATATCCCATTTTGCATAGTTGACTAACAGACAACAAATTATATCCAAGAGACTCTACTAAAAACACATTAGAAATAGAGTGTTCGGATGAAATAGCAATTTTACCTAACCCTTTTACCTTGCCTTGGTTCCCATCACCGAATATTATTGAATCTTGGGAATCCTTGTTCTTGACGTAGGAAGAGAACATCCTCTTTTCCCCCGTCATGTGGTTCGTGCATCCGCTGTCGATAATCCAGCTTGAACCCCCGGATGCATAAACCTGCAAGGCAAATTTAGGCTTGGGTCTTAGGTACCCAACTCTTGTTGGGTCCTACAAGGTTAGTTACAATTGTCTTAGGGACCCAAATGCAAGTTTTGTCACCCTTGCATTTGGCCCCTAACTTCCTAGCCATTACCTTCTTACCCTTTCTACAAATGGCAAATGAAGCATTGCAAGCATGATATATTGTAGATGGTTCATTAACTTTCCTAGGAATATTAACAACATTTCTCCTAGGCATATTATGAACAACATTTCTCCTACCAACATTTCTATCATGCACATAGGAAGAACTAGAAGCAAACATGGCATGAGAATCAAAAGCATCATATGCATTATAACTCCTATAAGCATTTCTATATTGTCTCTTGTCATGATACATAAAAGCATGGTTCTTTTTAGCACTACTAGCCATAGGGGCCTTCCCTTTCTCCTTGGTGGAGATGGGAGCCTTATGGCTTGTTAAGTCCTTGGCTTCCCTCTTGAAGCCAAGTCCATCCTTAATTGAGGGGTGTCTACCAATCGTGTAGGCATCCCTTGCAAATTTTAGCTTATCGAAATCACTTTTGCCAGTCTTAAGTTGGGCATTAAGACTAGCTACTTCATCATTTAATCTAGAAATTGAAACTAGGTGTTCACTACAAGCATCAATATCAAAATCCTTACACCTAGTGCAAATCATAACATGTTCTACACAAGAATTAGATTTATTTGCTACTCCTAATTTGGCATTTAAATCATTGTTAACACCTTTTAAAGTAGAAATGGTTTCATGACAAGTAGATAGTTCATAAGAAAGCATTTCATTTCTTTTAACTTCTAAAGCATAGGATTTTTGTGCCTCTACAAATTTATCATGTTCTTCGTACAACAAATCCTCTTGCTTTTCTAAAAGCCTATCCTTTTCATTCAAGGCATCAATCAATTCATTGATTTTATCAATTTTATTTCTATCCAATCCCTTGAACAAGCTAGAGTAATCTATTTCCTCATCGCTAGAATCATCATCACTTGAAGAAGAGTAAGTGGTATCCCGAGTACATACCTTCTTCTCCTTTGCCATGAGTCATGTGTGATGCTCGTTGGGGAAGAGGGATGACTTGTTGAAGGCAGTGGCGGCGAGTCCTTCATTGTTGGAGTCGGAGGAGGAGCAATCCGAATCCCACTCCTTTCCGATATGTGCCTCGCCCTTGGCCTTCTTGTAACTCTTCTTCTTCTCCTTCTTGTTTCCCTTTTCCTGGTCACTATCATTGTCGGGACAGTTAGCGATAAAATGACCAAGCTTACCACATTTGAAGCATGAGCGCTTCCCCTTTGACTTGGTCTTGCTTGGCTGTCCCTTGCGACCCTTAAGCGCCGTCTTGAAACGCTTGATGATGAGGGCCATCTCTTCATCATTGAGACCTGCCGCCTCAACTTGCACCACCTTGCTAGGTAACGCCTCCTTGCTTCTCGTTGCCTTGAAAGCAACGGGTTGAGGCTCATTGATTGGACCATTCAGTGCGTCGTCCACGTACCTTGCCTCCTTGATCATCATTCGCCCGCTTACGAATTTTCCAAGGACTTCTTCGGGCGACATTTTGGTGTACCTGGGATTCTCACGAATATTATTCACCAAATGAGGATCAAGAACGGTAAAGGACCTTAGCATCAGTCGGACAATGTCGTGGTCCGTCCATCGCGTGCTTCCGTAGCTCCTTATTTTGTTGATAAGGGTCTTGAGCCGGTTGTATGTTTGGGTCGGCTCCTCGCCCCTTATCATCGCGAATCGTCCAAGCTCGCCCTCCACCAACTCCATCTTGGTGAGCAAGGTGACGTCGTTCCCCTCATGAGAAATCTTGAGGGTGTCCCAGATCTGCTTGACATTGTCGAAGCCGCTCACTTTATTGTACTCGTCCCTGCACAAGGAGGCTAACAACACAGTAGTGGCTTGTGCATTTCTATGAATTTGTTCATTAATAAAAATAGGACTATCCGAGCTATCGAACTTCATTCCACTTTCCACAATCTCCCATATGCTCGGATGGAGAGAGAATAGGTGACTACGCATTTTGTGGCTCCAAAATCCGTAGTCCTCTCCATCAAAGTGAGGAGGTTTGCCAAGTGGAATGGAGAGCAAATGAGTATTTGTACTTTGCGGAATACGAGAGTAGTCAAAAGAAAAGTTCGAATTAACCGGTTTCCTTCTCTCGTAGTCGTTGTGGTCGTCGTCCTTTTGGGAAGAAGTAGACTCATCGCTTTCGTCGTAGTAGACGATCTCCTTGATGCGTCTCGTTTTCTTCTTCTTCCCATCTTTGCATCTGTGACCCGAGCCCGAGTCGGTAGGCTTGTCATCCTTCGGTTTGTTGATGAAGGACTCAACCCCTTCCCCTTTGGATCCATCTCTTCGGGCGATTAGTCCCTTTGTGAAGAGAACGTCTCTGATACCAATTGAGAGCACCTAGAGGGGGGGTGAATAGGTGATCCTGTAAAACTTGAAACTTAAGCCACAAAAACTTGGTTAAGTGTTAGCACAATAATCACCAAGTGGCTAGAGAGGAGTCAAAACACAATAACCACAAGAGATCAATCACAGAGATGGCACGGTGGTTATCCCGTGGTTCGGCCAAGACCAACGCTTGCCTACTCCACGTTGTGGCGTCCCAACGGACGAGGGTTGCAATCAACCCCTCTCAAGCGGTCCAAAGACCCACTTGAATACCACGGTGTTTTGCTTGCTTTTCTTAATCCCATTTGCGAGGAATCTCCACAACTTGGAGCCTCTCGCCTTTACACTTGAAGTTCACAAAGAAGCACGGAGCAAGGGAGGGATTAGAAACGCACACAAGACACAAAAATCAGAGTGTCAACATGCACACAAGTCGCAACAAGAGCTCGCAACACAACCCAATGAGTTCACAACTCCACTAGAGCTCTATATGCTATCACAAAGAAACAAATGCGCGGAATCGAGGTCTTGGTGCTTAGGAATGTTGTAAGAATGCTTGGTGTTCTCCTCCATGCGCCTAGGGGTCCCTTTTATAGCCCCAAGGCAGCTAGGAGCCGTTGAGAGCAATCCTGGAAGACAGATCTTGCCTTCTGTCGACTGGCGCACCGGACAGTCCGGTGCACCACCAGACACTGTCCGGTGCAGATCTCCTTCCTTATTTGGCGAAGCCGACCGTTGGAGTCTGAGAGCCGTTGGTGCACCGGACACTGTCCGGTGCACACCGGACAGTCCGGTGCACCAATGTGACCGTTGGCTCGCCCACGCGTCACGCGTGGAATTCTCGGCCGACCGTTGCCCCAGCTGATCGTTGACTCACCGGACAGTCCGCTGCACCACCGGACAGACCGATGAATTTTAGCCATACGCCGTTGATGGTTTCCCGAGAGCGACGGGTTCGCCTGTGAACGGCTCACCGGACAGTCCGGTGCACCACCGTACAGACCGGTGAATTTTAGCCGTACACCACCGTCGAAGACCCGAGAGCTGCCTGTTCGCCAGAGCCAGCCTGACGCACCGGACACTGTCCGGTGCACCACTAGACAGTCCGGTGCACCCAGACCGAGCAGACTTTGGCTGAGCTTAGCCATCTCTTCTCCAACTCGATTTTTTTCTGTTTCCAGCACTTAGACACAATACATTAGTCCATAAAATAATGTACTAAGTCTAGAAACATACCTTTTGACATGATTTGCACTTTGTCCACCACTTTGCATAGATTAGCACAAAAGCACATGTGTTGGCACTCAATCACCAAAATACTTAGAAATGGCCCAAGGGCACATTTCCCTTTCAAAAAGTAGGCTCTCTTGCCACTTTGAACAGTTGATTACACTCATTGGTGAGCAAGGGTGAGTTCAAACTTAGCTTTTCACTACAATGGAGTAATAAAGGATTAGCCCACAGAGAGCACTAGGTCTATGCATAGACTAAGGGGGAGCTATACACTTGCATAGTTGTTCCTTTTTCTCTTTTTAATTTATGCATTTACACTTGTATAACTACTTTCATGTTTTTACATTTTTAGAATTGTCATGCTAGAGTAGGATTGGAACAAGGTTGTAGAACTCCTTGTGTAATAAGATATAATCACTTTTAGGCACAAGAGGTGAAATTGACTAATTGATAGGTTTCAATTATCGCAAGAAATTTTAGATTACTCAAATTCATCACCTCCTATTGAGCATCTTGATCCTCTCAAACAGAAACCCTTTGACCAAGGCAACCATGTTGCTTGCCTCTATTAATAGAAAGGGCTCCCCTTTTAAAATGGTTCATGTACCAGTGTTGTTTTTTGATCATACAAAATTAAGTATATGATCATAAATAAGTTCAGTTAAATGATGTGAAGTTAAAATGGAGCTATAACTTAAGTTTAAAGTGCAATTTATTAATTGTTCAAGGCAATAGGATTGTCCAGTGATACTATGCCATATTGTTTATTTGGCACTACACTCACTCGATAATATAGTGAACGGTATTTTGTGGACCTATGGATGATTTAGTGATATTGTGTGTGTAATAGTTCAAGATGGATACACTTGTTAGCGTGCACAGAATGGTCTAGTTGAAGGACTGGTGAGGCAACCAGAGGAGGGGTGAATGGGAGCCACAAAAATTTCTCTACTCGAGAGACAACACGTAACTTGATGCCACATTCAATCCAACCCCATGGGATTCTAAAACTGCATACCAAGTGCAGATCAATTCAGTGTCAATTGACGGCACCAAAAAGTAGAAGTGGACCAATTTAGAAGTCTATATAAAACCAGAATCAAATCTGCAGAAAAGGCCAAGCGGGAGTGCCGCTTTGATGGTCGGTAGTGCTACGTAGGGGAGCGCTAGTGCCGCTTAGTGAAATGGTCTCAAATTTTTAGAGCAGCATGCATGAGGGAGAGAAGATGTTTTGTGAAATTTGATTAGAAACAAACCAAAACTCCATGAACAAATTCAAAATCTTGACTTGAATGGGGTTTTGTTGCTTGGGAGTTTCCCAAACGAGTTCAAAACAAGGAGAAATTAGTTCACGACCATAAACTACTCAAACCAGGTAAAAGTAGTAATCCAAATACGGATCTCCACCCCAAGACAATCACCAAAACAATTCTCAACTCAAGAACTCGAAGGTTCTTCAAAATCTAAAGAGAGAAAGTAGGAGAGGAGAGGAAGAACTCAAGCAAGTGCAAACTCAAATCAGATTCGAATTGAATTCAAAAGCACCCTTCCTCACAAAATCGAAAGTCCATAAATGCGGGATTACAAATTACCTGTGGATCTTCGGGCTAAAAACTATTGCAAATTAGGGATGAAAACTAGAGAACACTAGAATGTGAAAACATAATGAACTAAAGCCTAAAGAGATGGATGAAGCAACATCCCTCCCACCTATTTTTAGAGGGTTATTTCACTAGTCTAAACTATCTCTAGGTACATAGAGCCTATCCACTTAGCCAGGGGCAAAATGGATCAACTCCTAGGTTTTTCATCTGTCAGCCATGCGCTTTTCACAAAGTTACTTTGCCTCAATGCACCCTTTGTGATAACACCATGTGCCCCCTCTGATTCTCGCTGGAACCACACCGCCAGTTTTGAGGCCCAAACACGGTGAAACTAGCCCTCCGGGGCACAGGGTGATTTTGAGGCTCAAGCACCAAAACCTCTGTGAGTAGCATACTCCATAGGCGCCACCACATCTTGGACACGATCTGCTCTACCATGAACTAGCGCTGGTACGTGTCCCAAGTTTCAGTCACCCAACTTCTCCAGCCCCTCGATCAAGGCCCAGCGCTCATCCCTTTCCGCTCTCGGCCCATCGTCATGAACCTGCATGATTTTCAGCTTCGTGGTTGACCACCGTCCTTGTTCAGCACACCTGCACACCACAAGCCAAGAGACATGGTTGCACAATACACAACTCATACTCAAGTTAGTCCAATACTCACACCAAAGTACTACCCATGTTGACAATCACTCATCATTAACCCAGAACCACGAGGGATAAATCAATCTTGTGTTTTCACTAGTGGTATCTCACTTGAGTTGGTGGATCATTTGGTTGTGTGTGGTTGATCTGTTGTACTCATCCTACATGGGAAAATCTATATAAAGATAAGAGAGAAGTTTGTTTAGTTGGTTGCATGCTTGCATGGGTGGATACAAGCTATAGGGTACATACAAGTTGAGCATCACTATTAGGACATGCTAAATGTAAACAAGATGAGGTGATGGACTCACATGTCAGTATTATAGGTTAGATAGGCTGCATCTGCTCATGCAGGAAACCAAATAGCCTCTTAGTTTTTGCATCCACTTGAGCAACCTTAGCAAACATATTACTTTTAGAAATGGGTTTCACTCAACCTACAACCCGTTAGGCAGGACATACGATGCAAGCCCCATCCACCAACCAAACACACCATTGGTGATATTCTATGATGGTTAGATCAACTTGGACATGCTTAATATTGTGCATCCTATGATCGCACCTAAGTAGTCACACTACATTGTCCAATGAAGAACATTCGAGAATCATTATCAGTGACAATTGGGAAAATAAGAATAATAAAGTCACCAAAGTGAGGCATGAGAAATCATCTAGTGTTGAGTTACTTAGCATATTTTCCCCAACTCTTGGATGCATGTAACATCCTGAATTTGGGGGTATAAAATTTCTTTTCTCCTATCCACAAATTCAGGTGTTACTCCTCTTTTCCCTTCCCTCTCAACCCCTTTTTTCTCTTTTCTCTAGAATAAGGATTATTACTTCATTGGAAAATGTAATTATATTATAGTAGGCAAAATTCCAAGGAAGTATGAAATTTTGAATCATGCTAAACCCCAAGTTTTGTCTTTGTTTGATGCATATGCTTGAGATGGTTATATTTGCATTTGTGGCATATTTGAATTTGAGTTCAAAGGAGAAAATAAAAGAAAAAGGAAAATAAACTCGTAGCCCTCTTCCCCCTCAGCCTTTTGGCCCAGCCAGCCCATCCCAGCCGAGCTCTCGCCTCCCCCTTCTCTCTCTCTGCTTGGCGGGCCCACCCTGTTAGCACCATCGCCCCGTCCACATGCCCCCTCTTCTCTCTCTAACCAGCTAGGCCCCACCTGTCGGTGCCCCTCCCTTACCCTTTACCCGTGCACTAGCACCGGGTCGCTGACCAACTCGTCCCGCTTGTCAGCCCTGTCCTCCTCGCCACAACCGCCCGCTCCACCGTGGTCGCGCCCACTTCGCTTGTTTTGTGCGAATAATAGTTGCCCGCACCCCACGACCTCGCCCCACGCGCCTCGCTCAAGCTTCAAGTGAAGACCCTAGACCTCCAGCCCCCGCTCCTCATTCGCACTATCCATGCCCATTTTCCCCACCCAGCACACAGCAGCGCTGCCGTCGTCGCCTTTTCCACGGTGAGCTACGCCTGAGTGCGATGCACCAGGAACCCGTCGTGATGCTGTTTCGTACGTTGTTAGCGTGTTGTCACACCCGGATTTAAGGGATAAAGCCGGGTGCGTCTCATATGTGTGCCAAAGAAGAACATCGCATATAATGACAAAGTATATAGATATAAATGTCACAAGTATCATTACTACATAGCGGAAGTCTTACAAAAATAAATAATAACAATAAAGCGAACTAAATATTATTTCTTGGCTCCATCAAGCTGACTGAGAGACGCCACCTAGATCAACTCGTACTTGTCATTATAGGGCTCCTCCTGGACCAGATGCTCTTCACCTGTGGGGGGTTTATATATCACAAGAGTGAGCTCACAAAAGATCATAGCTCAACAAGTTGTGGGGAATAATGTGCATGAACTCGCCAAAGGTTGGAGCTCATGTGAAGTGTAAGGCTGATCAACAAATAATGGTTAAAGCTAAGCATTGCTTTTAATAAGTGGTCAAGTTTTATTAGCAGTTACTAAATGTAAGTAAATACCAAACCAGAGTAATAATAGATCAAATTAATAATATACCACAATGCGATGAAAATGACAAATTTAATTTAATTCCATAAATTAATTATGTGAGTGTCTGAGCCACTCATGACCGTGAGTACGGCTGGTATACCAGTTTTACACTCTGAATATGTTGAACATCTTTACCCACAAGTCATGTTACCCATCTGCCAAGGGATCGCGACTTCCCATACACCTCTACCAAGGAAGCAAGGCAGAGTAACACTACGAGGCCTTTACAAAGTTCCACTAGCTTCAGAAAACCCGCTACAGTTTCTAGGAAGCTCCAATGCAGGGATCCCTCACCTGACCGCCATCGCAGCAAAATCAACCCAAAGACCTCCCTACAATGACCACTCCCATACTGCCCTTGCCTCTTTTGGGTAAGGTAGTCATCCACTAGCTTTCCTAATTAGTCAGCCAAGGGTGTCCCATACCACCCTTGTGGTAGCACTGTTTTCCCGGGTGGTTCTCGATGTTCCAATTATCAATATGGTCTTATCATGAACAGTAAATAACAAACTGATAATAAAAGCCTGACCATGAATAATGTGTGTCTCAATACCCAAAACCACATAAAGCGATAGTAGGTACTACCCAAAAGTTCAGTGGTAATCAAGGTATAAAGACAGCCAAACTAGGGTAACCTATTGGGTCCAATCAAAATTAACCTATGTAGATCATAAGGATTAAAAGGAACATTATGGGTAAATAGAAGTGATCAAAGGCACAACTTGCCTTCAACGAGCTCCTGCTCAGCAGTCTCCACCTACTGAACACCTGGATCCTCAGTGGCTGGATCGTCTACTCACAACAATACAAACAAGCATAGGATAGCAAAAATTAATATCACACCAAACAACAAAATAGAATGCATGATAATATTCTACGTGTCGTAACGAGATCGTAGGAACAAGAATCACTAAATTCGGAGTTACGACTATCGAGTTATGGATTCCTGAAGTTATTAAGTGCCTAGTATAGAATAAATTCAAGTGAATAGTTTTAATCTATGTTTTATGGATAAATAGAGTTATTAAGTGATAAACAATATTAAAACAAAATTAATGCAACTGGAATGGATTAAAAAGGATTTAATATGAATTTTCTATGAATTAAATAAGTTTCTACATTTGTTTTTATACCCAAAATCAAATTTTATATTCTTTTCTCTGATTTTCCTATAACTGGACTGCGTGCACAAAAACAGAGAAGCTCAGGGGCTAAACCGATATATTCTCAAGACTCAGAGTTACTCTTCACTATGCCCTATGGACTGCGGTTAATTTCGATCTTTCCCGGGGGTTCTTTATAAAACAGCGCGGTCGAAGCGGTATCATTGAATCTTAGCCGCGCGATTATAAATCTACGGTTAGGATTAGATCTATCTCGTAATGAATCGGTACGCAGTAATGGTCGCCCGATTGCTAATCAGCGGTCCAGAAGTTGACCACGACGTTGCCAACTTGGAGCCCTTGGATTCATTCTCGTTGGCCCAGATTTTATGATGCGAAGCGTTACGTCCTCATTTAATCACCCCCGTTGATTTCCCATCAACGGCCACGCGGAGTCAGGGGACAACCGGTGAGCTTTTCACGGCGAGGGAAGCGGCTCGGCGTAACTAAAAGCACCTAGAGGGGGGTGAATAGGTGATCCTGTAAAATCAAACACTAAATAGCCACACAACTTAGTTTAAAGTGTTAGTTCGACTAATTAGCTTTGAAGCGACTTCTTGTGAACACAATAGTCACAGAGAAAGCAACACAAGAGACACGTGATTTTTATCCCGTGGTTCGGCCAAGTAACACTTGCCTACTTCCACGTTGTGGCGTCCCAATGGACGAGGGTTGCACTCAACCCCTTTCAAGTGATCCAATGATCAACTTGAATACCACGGTCTTTTCCTTATGTATCTTTTCCCGTGTGCGAGGAATCTCCACAGTTCGGAGTCTCTCGCCCTTACAATATAGATCACAAAGAAGGCACACAATAAGGTTGGGGAGAGCAACACAAGCAAGACTCAAGGCCGCAACACAACCACGCACACAAGAGAGAAAGTGAGCACACAAACACAGCGCAAGAAGTTTACAACTCGAATAGTGCTCAAATCTCAAGAACGATGATCTGATTGCGTGAAAGCGAAGTTTAGGAGTTTTAGGATGTTTCTTGTAAGCTTGGTATATTCTTCCATGTGCCTAGAGGTCCCTTTTATAGCCCCAAGGCAGCTAGGAGCCGTTGGAGGCCAACTTGGAAGGCCAAACTTGCCTTCTGTCGGGTGGTGCACCGGACAGTCCGGTACACCACCGGACAATCACTGTAGCTGTCCGGTGCGTGATCTCCTTCCATATCTGGCGCATCCAACCATTGGTCCTCGGGGTCGGTTTGCGCACCGGACACTATCCGGTGCACACCAGACAGTCCGGTGTGCCCAGCCGACCGTTGCTGCGGGCCAGGCGTCGCCCGCGAATTGCACAGCCGACCATTGGCGCTGGCGACCGTTGGCTCACCGGACAGTCTGGTGCACCACCAGCCAGTCCGGTGAATTATAGTCGTACGTCTCTGCGTTTTCCTGAGAGCATCCGGTTCACCGCCGGTCAGCCTGGCACACCGGACACTGTCCGGTGCACCACTGGACAGTCCGGTGTGCCAGGCCCGAGCAGATACAGCCAAGTCTTTTCCGATGCTTTTCTTCTTTTGTTGGCCCTGTTTCTAGCACTTAGACAAACACATTAGTATACCAAAATAATATACTAAGTCTAGAAACATACCTTACACTTTGATTTGCATTCTTCACTCATTTTGCACATAAGTACTCATTTAATGTGTTGGGTATCTAATCACCAAAATACTTATAGAAATGGCCCAAGGGCACATTTCCCTTTCAATCTCCCCCTTTTTGGTGATTTATGCCAACACATCTATAAGCAACCAAAAGAAGTGCAACATCAATGCAATTGAAGACCAAATTGTTTTTGCTAATGATTTGGCATATTTGGATCACTCTTTGCCACCACTTGGTTTGTTTTTGCAAATCAAATCCTTTTTCCTATCTCTAAGTCAAACACAATTGTTTGATCAAATCGAAGATATTCCAAAAAAAATTTAAGTGCCAAAACTCCCCCTTTTTCCCATAATCAAAATTCTCCCCCATAAGAGACCAAATTTTGCAATAAGAGTATTTTGGACAAATCACAAGTTCTAACTCTACTATTTTCAAAATTCTCAAGGGGTTGGCTGATCCAGTTGCTTTGAGCTTAATTTCTCCCCCTTTGGCATTAAGCACCAAAACGGGATCATTTTTTGCCCTTTAACCCTATTGCCTCACCAAAAGTGTCAATTAAGAGCAAAAAGGCAATGAGAGAATAAGTATGAATTTGGAACTAAATACACTAATACTGGAGTGCAGTGGAAGTCTTTGCATCGTCCAAGTTCACCTTTCCCTTTCAATGCACCTTTGAGACTACATCAAGTATACTCACACAAATAGGTTAGTCTCAAAGGGTCAAGTTGTAGCACATCTCCCCCTAAATGTGTGCACTAGTTGCATATGGACTTGTGAGGTCCGGGGGGTCTTGTACAACTTGAGCACCACAAATATACAATGAATAATGTAAATGCTCAAATTAACATGATCAAAGGCATAGAACACATGTATGCTATAGATCAATCCAAGTTACGTGAATCTAAGACATTTAGCTCACTTCACAACCTATAAAAAGTTTTCTCATCCAACGACTTGGTGAAGATATCAGCTAGCTGGTTCTCGGTGCTAATGTGATAAATATCAATATCTCCTTTTTGCTGGTGATCCCTCAGAAAGTGATGCTGGATGTCTATGTGCTTAGTGCGGCTGTGCTCGACAGGATTATCCGCCAAGCGGATTGCACTCTCATTGTCACATAGGAGTGGGACGTTGCTTAGATTGTTGCCAAAGTCCCAGAGGGTTTGCCTCATCCAAAGTAGTTGCGCGCAACACTGTCCTACGACAACATACTCGACCTCAGCGGTGGATAGGGCAACAGATGACTGTTTCTTGGAGCTCCAGGACACCAGGGACCTTCCTAGAAATTGGCACGTCCCTGATGTACTCTTCCTATCAACCTTGCACCGGGCATAATCAGAATCTGCGTATCCAATTAAGTCAAAGGTAGACCCCTTTGGATACCAGATCCCGAAGCACGGCGTAGCAACTAAATATCGAAGAATTCGCTTAACGGACATAAGGTGGCATTCCCTGGGGTCGGATTGATATCTAGCACACATGCATACACTAAGCATAATATCCGGTCTACTAGCACATAAATAAAGTAATGAACCTATCATGGACCGGTATGCCTTTTGATCAACGAACTTACCTCCTTTATTGTGGTCGACATGCCCATCGGTTCCCATCGGTGTCTTCGCGGGCTTGGCGTCCTTCATCCCAAACCTCTTAAGAAGATCTTGAGTGTACTTTGTTTAGGAGATGAAGGTACCGTCCTTGAGTTGCTTCACTTGGAATCCAAGGAAGTATGTTAACTCGCCCATCATCGACATTTTGAATTTCTGCATCATCACCCTGCTGAACTCCTCACAAGACTTTTGGTTAGTAGAACCAAATATTATGTCATCGACATAAATTTGGCACACAAAGAGATCACCATCACAAGTCTTGGTAAAAAGAGTGGGGTTAGCTTTCCCAACCTTGAAAGCATTAGCAATTAGGAAATCTCTAAGGCATTCATACCATGCTCTTGGGGCTTGCTTAAGTCCATAGAGCGCCTTAGAGAGCTTACACACGTGGTCGGGATACCTATCATCCTCAAAGCGAGGGGGTTGTTCCACGTATACCTTCTCCTTGATTGGCCCATTGAGGAAAGCGCTCTTCACATCCATTTGAAATAGCCTAAAAGAGTGGTGAGCGGCATAGGCTAGCAAAATTCGAATTGACTCTAGCCTAGCCACAGGAGCAAAAGTCTCCTCGAAGTCTAAACCTGCGACTTGGGCATAACCTTTTGCCACAAGTCGAGCCTTGTTTCTTGTCACCACTCTGTGCTCGTCTTGCTTGTTGCGGAATACCCACTTGGTTCCCACAACATTTTGCTTTGGACGTGGCACCAGGCTCCAAACTTCGTTTCTCTTGAAGTTGTTGAGCTCTTCCTGCATGGCCAACACCCAGTCTGGATCCTGCAAGGCCTCTTCTACCCTAAAAGGCTCAATAGAAGAGACAAACGAGTAATGCTCACAAAAATAAGCTAAACGTGAGTGAGTCGTTACTCCCTTGCTGATATCACCCAGTATTTGATCGACGGGGTGATTTCTTTGGATCGTCGCTCGGACTTGAGTTGGAGGGACCCGTGATACTTCTTCCTCCATAACTTGTTCTTCTTGTGCTCCCCCTTGATCTCGCTCCTCTTTTTGAGGTACCTGTCCATCATCTTGAGTTGGGGGATGCACCAGCGTTGAGGAAGAAGGCTGATCTTGTTCCTGTAGTTCCTGTGGTCGCACATCACCTATCGCCATCGTGCGCATTGCGGCCGTTGGAACTTCATCTTCATCTATATCATCAAGATCAACTTGCTCTCTTGGAGAGCCATCAGTTTCATCAAATACAACATCACTAGAGACTTCAACTAATCCTGATGATTTGTTAAAGACCTTATACGCCTTTGTATTTGATTCATACCCTAGTAAAAACCCTTCTACTGCCTTGGGAGCAAATTTAGAATGTCTACCTTTCTTCACCAGAATGTAGCATTTGCTCCCAAATACACGAAAGTAAGAGACATTGGGTTTGTTACCGGTAAAGAGTTCGTAGGAGGTCTTCTTGAGAAGGCGATGAAAATAGAGCCGGTTTATGGCGTGACAAGCTGTGTTCACAGCTTTCGACCAAAACCGCTCGGGCGTCTTGAACTCTCCAAGCATCGTTCTCGCCATGTCGATAAGCGTCCTGTTCTTCCTCTCTACCAAACCATTTTGCTGTGGTGTGTAGGGAGCGGAGAACTCATGCTTGATGCCTTCCTCCTCAAGAAACTCTTCAACTTGTAGATTCTTGAACTCGGACCCATTGTCGCTCCTTATCTTCTTCACCTTTAGCTCAAATTCATTTTGAGCCCTCCTTAGAAAGCGCTTTAGGGTCCCTTGGGTTTCTGATTTGTCCTGCAAAAAGAATACCCAAGTGAAGCGGGAAAAATCATCAATAATTACAAGACCATACTTACTTCCCCCGATGCTATGGAAGGCAACGGGTCCAAAGAGGTCCATGTGGAGAAGGTCCAGTGGTCTTGATGTCGTCATCACATTCTTGCTGTGATGAGTGCTTCCCACCTGTTTCCCTGCCTGACATGCTGCACAAGGTCTATCTTTCTCAAAGCAGACATCGTTAGTCCTAACACATGATCTCCCTTTAGAAGTTTATGAAGGATCTTCATCCCAACATGTGCTAGACGGCGATGCCAAAGCCAACCCATATTAGTCTTAGCCATTAAGCATGCATCTAGATCGGCATTCTCTTTCGAAAAATCTACTAAATAGAGTTTGTCGTCTAATACACCCTTAAACGCTAATGAACCATCACTCCTAAAGACAGATACATCTATATTTGTAAATAAACAATCATAACCCATGTTACACAATTGACTCACAGATAACAGATTATATCCAAACGATTCAACTAAAAACATATTAGAGATAGAATGCTCGGATGTAATGGCTATTTTTCCTAATCCTTTGACCTTGCCTTGGTTCCCATCTCCAAAGATGATCGAATCCTAGGAATCCTTGTTCTTGACGTTGGAGGTGAACATTTTCTTCTCCCTCGTCATGTGGTTTGTGCATCCGCTGTCGATAATCTAGCTTGAGCCCCCGGATGCATAAACCTACAAGGCAATTTACGTTTGGGTTTTAGGTACCCAACTCTTGTTGGGTCCTACAAGGTTAGTCACAATAATTTTTGGAACCCAAATACAAGTCTTGTCTCCCTTGCATTTGGATCCCAACTTCCTAGCAACTACTTTTGCATTCTTACATGAAAGAACAAAAGAAGTGTTGCAAGCATGAAAAATAGTAGTAGGTTCATTGCACATTTTTCTAGGCACATGAGACACAACATTATTTCTCCTAGGCCTGCTTCTACCATGCACAAAAGTAGAGCTAGAGGCAAACATAGCATGTGAATCATTATAAGCAGTATGAACATAACTCTTATTATAATTTGAACGACTAGCAATTTTCCTATCATAAATAAAAGCATGGTTGCTTTGAGGACTACTAGCCATAGGGGCCTTCCCTTTCTCCTTGTTGAGAATGGAAGGCTTTTGGCTTGTTAAGTTATTGGTATCCTTTCGAAAACCAAGTCCATCCTTAATTAAGGGGTGTCTACCAATAGTGTAGGCATCCCTAGCAAATTTTAATTTATCAAAATCACTTTTGCAAGTCTTAAGTTGAGCATTAAGACTTGCCACCTCATCATTCAATTTAGTAATAGAAATAAGATGTTCATCACATGCATCAACATCAAAGTCCTTACAAATACTAACATGCTCTACACATGAACTTATTTTACTAACTTCCTCTAGCTTATCATTTAAATCATCATTTAAATTCTTTAAACTAGAGATAGATTCATGGTAGGCAGATAATTCAGAATATAGCACTACATTTCTCTTAGTTTCTAAAGCAAGAGACTTTTGTACACTAACAAATTTGTCATGTTCCTCATACAAAATGTCCTCTTGCTTTTCTAGCAGTCTATCTTTTTCATTTAGAGCATCGATTAATTCATTAATTTTCTCTACTTTGGCTCTATCTAAACCTTTAAATAAACTATAGTAATCTACTTCATCATCGGAGGATTCCTCATCACTAGAAGAAGAGTACTTAGGGGAATCTCGAATACGTACCTTCTTCTCCTTAGCCATGAGGCAAGTGTGGCGTTCGTTGGGGAAGAGCAAAGACTTGTCGAAGTCCGAGGCAGCCAATCCTTCATCGTCGGAGTCAAATAAGGAGCAATCAGAATCACACTCCTTTCCAAGATGTGCCTCACCCTTTGCCTTCTTGTAGTTTTTCTATTTCTCCTTCTTCCCATACTTTTCTTGTCCCTGGTCATTATCATTATCGGGACACTGTGCTATGAAATGACCAGTCTTACCACATTTGAAGCAGGAGCGCTTTCCCCTTGTTTTGTTTTTGTTGGGGTATTCTTTGCGTCCTTTGAGCGCGGTCTTGAAACGTTTGATGATGAGGGCCATCTCATCTTCATTTAGCCCAACAGCCTTCACTTGTGCCACCTTGCTTGGTAACGCTTCCCTGCTGCTTGTTGCTTTCAGAGCAATGGGCTGTGGCTTGTAGACGGGTAGTGGACCATTTAGTGCATCGTCCACGTATCGAGCCTCCTTCTCCATCATGCGCCCACTCACAAATTTTCCAAGGATCTTCTCGGGCGTCATCTTGGTGTACCTGGGGTTTTCATGAATAAGATTGACAAGATGGGGGTCAATAACCGTAAATGACTTGAGCATGAGTCGGACAATGTCATGATCCGTCCATCTTGTGCTTCCATAGCTTCGAATCTTGTTGACCAGGGTCTTGAGCCTGTTGTAGGTTTGTGTTGGCTCTTCTCCCCTGATCATGGCGAATCTCCCCAGCTCGCCTTCCACCAATTCCATTTTGGTGATCATTGTAGCATCATTTCCCTCATGTGAGATCTTGAGGGTGTCCCAGATTTGCTTGGCATTGTCCAAGCCACTTACTTTATTATACTCGTCCCTGCACAGAGATCCTAACAACACAGTAGTAGCTTGGGCATTTTTATGGATTTGTTCATTAATAATCACAGGGTTATCCATACTATCGAAATGCATCCCATTTTGCACAATTTCCCAAATGCTAGGATGGAGAGAAAATAGATGACTACGCATTTTATGGCTCTAAAATGAGTAATCCTCTCCATCAAAGTGTGGAGGTTTTCCAAGAGGAATAGAAAGTAGATGTGCATTCGAATTGTACGGAATACAGGAATAATCAAAAGAATAATTTTGATTGACCGTCTTTTTCTTTGACGAGGAGTCGTCGTCCCTTGGTGAAGAAGATGAGGCATCGCTGTCGTAGTAGATGATCTTCTTGATGCGCCTCTTCTTCTTTCCGTCTCTCTTCTTGTGACTTGAGCCTAAGTCGGTAGGCTTGTCGTCTCTTGGCTTGTTGAAGAGGGACTCCTTTTCCTTGTCGTTGACCACCATCCCCTTTCCCTTAGGATCCATCTCTTCGGGCGGTTAAACCCTTAAATGAAGAGTACAACTCTGATACCAATTGAAAGCACCTAGAGGGGGGTGAATAGGTGATCCTGTAAAATCAAACACTAAATTGCCACACAACTTAGTTTAAAGTGTTAGTTCGACTAAGTAGCTTTGAAGCGAGTTCTTGCGAACATAATAGTCATAGAGAAACCAACACAAGAGACACGCGATTTTTATCCCGTGGTTCGGCCAAGTAACACTTGCCTACTTCCACGTTGTGGCGTTCCAATGGACGAGGGTTGCACTCAACCCCTTTCAAGTGATCCAATGATCAACTTGAATACCACGGTCTTTTCCTTTAGTATCTTTTCCCGTGTCGAGGAATCTCCACAGTTTAGAGTCTCATGCCCTTACAATATAGATCACAAAGAAGGCATAGAGTAAGGTTGGGGAGAGCAACACAAGCAAGACTCAAGTCCGCAACACAACCACGCACACGAGAGAAAGTGAGCACACAAACACAGCGCGAGAAGTTTACAACTCAAATAGTGCTCAAATCTCAAAAACGATGATCTGATTGCGTGAAAGCGAAGTCTAGCAGTCTTAGGATGTTTCTTGTAAGCTTGGTATATTCTTCCATGCGCCTAGGGGTCCCTTTTATAGCCCCAACGCAGCTAGGAGCTGTTGGAGGCCAACTTGGAAGGCCAAACTTGCCTTCTGTCGGGTGGTGCACCGGACAATCTGGTGCACCATCGGACAGTCACTGTAGCTGTCCGTGCGCGATCTCCTTCTATATCTGGTGCATCCGACTGTTGGTCATCGGGGTCGGTTTGCGCACCGGACACTGTTCGATGCACACCGGACAGTCCAGTGTGCCCAACCGATCGTTGCTGTGGGCCACGCGTCGCTCGCGGATTGCGCAGCCGACCATTGGCGCTGGCGACCGTTGGCTCACCGGACAGTCCGGTGCACCGCCGGACAGTCCGATGAATTATAGCCATACGCCTCTGCGTTTTCTCGAGAGCAGCCGGTTCATCGCCGGCCAGCCTGGCGCACTGGACACTGTCCGGTGCACCACCGGACAGTCCGGTGTGCCAGGCCTGAGCAGATACAACCAAGTCTTTTCCGATGCTTTTCTTCTTTTGTTGGCCCTATTCCTAGCACTTAGACAAACACATTAGTATACCAAAATAATATACTAAGTCTAGAAACATACCTTACACTTTGATTTGCATTCTTCACTCATTTTGCACATAAGTACTCATTTAATGTGTTGGGTATCTAATCACCAAAATACTTATAGAAATAGCCCAAGGGCACATTTCCATTTCAGTAACAACCCGAGGGAGGACGAACTGACCCGAGGGACCCACTTGACAGCGAGAGATTGGAGTGGGCGCGTTTGAGAGGTACTGGCAAGCCCGGCCCACACGACAGCGTTCAAAGCGATGAAGGGCGCGCGCGTGAGGAGCTGACGCGCCAGGCCCACCGTGTCAGTGACCTATGGTGAAAAGAAAAGGGTGGTGCAGATAGTGGCTGGGCCACGTAGAGGGGAGGCCAGATGGGCCGGCTAGGCCGAAGTCAGCCCAAGTGAGGTTTTCCCTTTTCCTTTCTTGTTTTTCTTTTTTATTTTCTATTTTATTTTCTTTCTTTCCAAATTCAAACTTCAATTCCAATTTAAATTCCAAGTTTGTGGCAAATTTGTCTTCACATTAAATGTTCAATTTGAACATAGTATGGGATAAATTTATTTATTTATAAATTTATTTTGTATTGACTAGTACTTCTCTCTTTCTTCTTTTCCTTTCAATTTCCTAGATTACAAAATTAGGTTTTACATTCAAATTTGGTCCTTTAAATATCTCTATTGATATTGTTATTACCATTATTAAATGCACACACACAAATAACTCCAACATGATGCATAGCTTATTGATGTGCTTTTATCCAATGACTTACTTTAAATATGATTATTCTGATGATATAATGAGTGGATGGCAAATCATGTAACGAGATCAACTATTTTCATATGTTTTACAATTTGGGTATTACACGTGCATCGCTCGTTGTCCGCGCGCCATATTAAACTGTTCGCTTATAATCACTCATGACAGTTAATTAGCTATGTGTTTAATCGTCCACTGTTACAATAGTAAGTTAGTCAAAACAAATGTCAAATAATATGATTATGCTGAATTAAATGTTTTTACTAATACTTGTTTAGCTTAAATGCGATAACTCCTCGACCGTAGCTCCGACTATCGCGTTTCTTTTCCTCGCGTGATTGTAGAAGCGAGCTCTATTTCGTATTGCATGTTTTTATAATGTTTTTGCATGGTATAATATTCTTATGCATGTATATGTTTGTTTGTGCTTGTTCGTATTCGCTGCGTGTCACGAATAGATCGTGATCTATTCTTGAGCTTGGAGGAATCAACAATCAAGCTTTGATGATCGAGAGATCGAACTCTCCGAGTTCTACAAGATTGAAGAGCCTAAGCATCTATTTAGTGAAGCTAAATGTCCTCTGACCTACTTATGTCCTATTCACATGATAATTCATTTCCCTGCATTACATAATTAAAACCTATGGATTGTCTAGCTTTCTATTTACCTTGTCATTGATTACTTTTTGGGTTATTATGGTTAGCATTATGCTAGTGCTCTACCTTGATCAATGAACATGATGAGATACAATTATGATACAATGTTTTTATTCTAGATATGATGGTGGACTTGTGACACTAAGGGCTTGTTCGGTTATTTTCAATCCATATGGATTGGAGGGGATTGATACGGATTGAAGGGGATTTTGACTTACTAGGGATTGAAACCCCCTCAATCCCCCTCAATCCATATGGATTGGGGTAGAACCGAACAAGCCCTAAAGGGGCTCGGGTTGTTTCTCGAGAACCTCTCCGTAAGGACCTGTTCGTTGAGAGACCACTCAGGAAAACAATGCAACCATGAGGGTGGTATGGGACGCCCTTGGCCAAGTAAATAGAAAAGTCTTGTGTTGGGTGCTGGTTTTGGTGATTAGGGACGAGGCATCTGTTATGGCTCTTATATTCTCGCTCAGGGATCTAGGTACGAGCGTCGTTCCCATGGATTTTTCTTGAGGGCGGAGGGTATAGGCTTGGGTACGTCAGATGGCCTCTATGCAGTAGTCATTTTCAACATCCGCATAGTGAGGACCCTAGAGAAAAGCCACGTGGTGATACCCTGCCAGAGCACCTAGGATGTGATCAATAGGGAGTAGCGCTCCTCGAGCAGAAAGGGAATCACAGCTCATGGGTAAAGTGTTCAACCTCTGCAGAGGGTTATGAAACTGATATATTAGTCGTGCTCACGGTTATGAGCGGCCTTGGGAGCTCCTTTGGTTAGAGTTACAGATGGTTCGAGATACTATGGTTCTATTTATGGATTTGGTTACAGATGATGATGATGGTTCTATTAATGATGTTTCTGACTATGGATTCTAGTATTTCCTCTATGAGGAGGTACTCTTTGGGATGATAACTTGGGTTTACAGATAAAACTTGGCTCATATTAAAGAATAAAACTTGACAAAGTAAAAGCATCCTACTTTCAACCTAACTCCACATAAAGCTAGTCTACCTCAGCCAAACGGGACATTTGCTGAGTACGTTGATGTGTACTTACTCTTACTTTCACTAAACACCAGGTTGCCTTTGGTGCAACCTATGTTTAGGTAAAGAAGAAGAAGATGTCGAGGCGGATCTCCAGGAGTTCTAGGATGTTGATCAGTTCGAGAATTAGACTAGCGACCTCCCCCAGTCAGCTACTTATGGTGCATTTATTTACGTTGGCTACGTTTATATCCTGTGTACTTTGATATATATTATGTAAATGACTGTAGTCTATAATATTATTACTTACTCTTTATTATTATTCGAGACATTGTGCTATGATGAGTCATTTATGTAGTCGTTGTGTACGCGAATTTCTAATCCTGTCACGTATATTGTTCGTATTCGGTTTACCTTCTAAAACCGGGTGTCACATCCACCAAGATATATGTATGCTGTTTTCCTCCATGTATAGATCCATTTCGAATCATGCATGGATAATCACCTCTTGGTATACCACCAGCATATATAGGGTTCTACGCTATGAATCTATGATTGTACGACAAAAGTGTAGATCAGACTATACCTAATCTTTACAACTAATTAAGTACTCAGTGTCGGCGTGCACATTCGCGTGTTCTGCCTCCCGACGCAGTAGCCGCGTCCTGACTCTCCATCCCACCGCCACCATAATCATGACCCCTGTTAGCGCCCGCCGAGCAGGACGCCCAAACTGCCCCAATCCGCCGTTCTTACCGGCAGCCCAGCAGATGCCGTCACCAACCAGGGTCAGCCACAGGGGCCGGCGTGGTGGCGGGGCTACCGAGGTTCGCCGAGGTGCCCGAGTACAGGAATAGGGAGGGGTGCCCGGCCCCTGTGGCGGGCGCGGGGGCCTGGTGCACATCGCCATGACGCTCAACGCGGAGGGCAGCGGCACACCGGCGGCCGCCGGGCTCCGGGCCGTCGTGGCGGCCTCCTTCCCGTCCCTGGGCTTCGAGATCTACCCGTTCTGCGCTGACGCGGTCGCCGGGCTCATCTCCGCGTTTGTGCGCGCCGCGCTTGAGGCGCCGCTCAACTACGCGCGGAACAACCTCGACGGCCTGCTCCCGCGCTGCGTGCCGCGCACGATATACCTCGACTCCAACGTGCGGCGGCTCTGGGAGACGCAGCTGCCCACCACCGCGGTCGTCGCCACGGCCGAGTACTGCCACACAAACTTCTCGCGCTACTTCACCGACGCCATCTGGGACGACCCCGTCCTCGACGCCAGGGATTAGCAGAGAAGTAGCAGCTTACTTGGATGCAGGGCATCATCCAAGGATTCGAGCGTGGCCAGCCCCATCATGCCGAGCCCCTGCGCCGTGCTCTCCACCTCCTCCTCCTCCTCCATGTCGGATGCGGAGTTCTCCCCGATAGAGGAGGAGCTGTCGGACAACGCCGCCCCGATCGACGAGGCCTCCGACACCGCCTCCGCCTCGTCCTCATCCTCTCTCCTCGCCGCCGCCTCATCGCCATGCTCTTCCTCTTCCTCTTCTTGGACCAAGTACCCGTTGGCGCTCCGCATCATCCTGTCTGCCTCGTCCGGATCCGGCTTCCCGCTCCCCGACCGCCGGAATCCGCCGTGCGCCGGCCGCGCCACCGCCGTGGACATGCCCGCGACCCAACCAACCAACCTAACGACGACCCGGCCGACGGAGCCTCCGCCGCGGCGTGCCTCGGACCGGTCGGTACGCAGGAGGAGTCGAGGAGAGCAGCGGAGCGAGCAGGCAGGAAATCTCGGTGCGCGAGCAAGCGAGAGCGGTGGGGGAAGGGAAAGGTGGGAGGGGGACAGGATAAGGAGCTGGACCCCTGCCCCGCAGTGGAATTGTATAGTCGACGGGCAAGCGAGAGCAGCGGGGGAAGGGAAAGGTGGGAGAGAGAGAGGTGCAGTGCATCTGGTGGGGTGGACGAGATGGCCGGTCGCTGCCGCGTGGGCCCGCTGGCCCCCCACGTCCCGCTCTGTGGGCCTCGGCCAGGGATGGCGGAAAAGGAAAACCAGCAGCGGTAGCAGGCCGGCCTGTTTTTTTCTATATATACGTATAGTAGTACGGTGCCTATGCCACATGCTCGGCAAACGATGTACGTACAGTATACGCTCTTGGCGTGGCGTGGCTTGACTAGGCCGGTCCTCGTCTGTTCCGTGGAGGAGGATGAGGAAGAGGAGGAGGAAGCGGCGGCAGCACGCGCCGGAGCGATCGCTTTCAGGATTCTTCTAGGTCTCGCTAATTTGGGGCAAGACGAACGGAGTGAGAGAGAGGCGCTTCGCGCGAGGTTTTGCCCGCCAGGACGGCGACGGCGACCGCGACGCGGCGTTTTCACTTCATCCGTGGATAATAAAAAGTTCTGGCTGATTTTCCTATATATACGCAGCAGTACCAGCAGTACGAAAGTAAAATATAGATAAATGTTTGTTGTTCCTATATGATCCAGTCTCACTGAACGGATGTTTACAAGATCTGCCGCCGCAAACCCAAACTGACTGTATTTGTATTGTAATAGCCGCTGATTTTGGCACCCACGACCTAATAGTCTAGCGTGCGGGACAAAATCAAATTTAACAAAAAAAAATTGTGAATGCCTTAACAACTAATGGATATTTGCTAAGCCATTCCGATGACCCATAAATTAACGAAGCAGCAGCAGCGACGAAACAACCGTCTAGCGCTTTTCTTTTTTTTCCTTTCCTTTCCCGCCGGCCGACTAGGACTGACAGAACAGAGTGGACTTTGCCACTAGAGCTAGCTTAGCTTAAGAAAGCGTCATGTCCAAAGCATGCTTTTGGCTGCAGACCTACTAGCAGTATTAGTAGTAATAATCACATAACTATGTGTACGGAGAACACTTAAGAAAAGCAACTAGGCGAGACCGACATGGACGGGTCAGATCTAACAGGCAGCCCGTGGCACAACATGATTTTAGCCCATCACAGGCGCACGTCCTTATCCCAAATGCATTTAGAAATAAATTAGAATATATTATCTCTACTAACTATTAAGTGTTTACTGTAGACTGCTCCCGCCCCGCCTCCTCCCCCGCCCTTCGGAAACCCTGCCGCGATTCCATCCGCAAACCTCTGCGAGAGCCATGTCCGCCGCGAACCCACAAACCCAGCCGCAAACTGCCCGCCCGCAAACCTCCGACCGCCGCGATCCTCAAGCCCGCAAATCCCTCCGCGAATCGCGCCACGACCGTCTCGCCGGCTCGTCGCCACTAACCAGAAAAGAGTAGTCCAGCGCCCACCGCATGGCCGCGCGCGCACCGCTCATCATGCCGCGCGCCGCCTCTAGCGTCGGCCCACTCCCGGCTGCGGCGACGACCGTGGCAAGGCACCAGTCCGCGCAGTGTCTCCGCGCGAGGGGGGCTGTCGACGACCTCTTCTTCGACCAGAGGACAGCGCGGCCGGTCCATCACCTCCTCCCTGGCGCCAAGTTCGAAGCGATTGGTCGGTACCCCAATACCCTCTGTCGCTTTGATACCGTCAGCTCGGCTGTGTGAAGAAGTCTCGCTCTCGCGCCCACGCTCACTCTCTCAGTCACATGCTGCGTTCGATGCGATTTCCAGGGAGCACCGCGGAGGCCGCGCTGTCGGAGGGGCTCGCGCAGAAGCTGCAGGGGGTCGATGTGTTCGATCTAAGCGGCAAGGCGGTGCCCATCGTTGATCTATGGAAGGAAAGGAAGGCAGTGGTCGCGTTTGCCTGACATTTCGGGTCGGTTCATAGTTTATCTGGAAATTATTAGTTGATTTCTGAATTCTGAGTGACTGGTGTGGCTGATATGTTGGCATGCATTGATGCATGTATCTGCTTGTTTGCATTGCAGGTGCGTGCTGTGCCGAAAGAGGGTAGACCTTCTCGCCGCGAAACAGGTTCCTGGCTGATTTCTCACACTGTTCTTCTGTAGCCACTTCAAGGTTTGCCGTTTCTTACTTTGCCAGTTGCTGATGTGCAGTAACAAAATTTGAAATACTTCCCACTTGGCTTAATGCATACGGTGCTTTACCAACTTTCCTTTTGGACAATTCATGCCGTTATGTCATCCCTGTAAACATACAACAAAGACTTATCAATATCGCTAAAAAGGATTAGATTAATGTACGATTGTCGACATATTTATCTATTATTAAAAATTCTATATTGACTCTTTAAAATAGTTTGTGCGATATTGATAATGTTTGTCACACGAATTCTGTATATTATTGTGAATAGATGGTGAGAGACTATGCACGAGGTATGCAAATTAACAAGACTTATACAAGCGCGGAACAGTGTGTTGATGGGGCACAAGGGTAACACATGCTCAGGTCTTAACATGTTTGGCTTCCGAGTAAACTTTCTCCAGATCCCCAATGAAATATAAGATTCGATCAGATATGTGTCGATGCTCATCCCAGCGTATTCCCGTTGCAACGCACGGGCACACACCTAGTTGGAAATTGAAGAGAGAACAAGCAGCTAATAAAGCTGATGCGATCCGATCCTTCATGTCCTTGACTTTTGGCAAGTTGGTGCGCGTGGGATGCTGATAGCGCGAGACCAGGCGGTTCCTCTTTCTTTCTTAATTTTTTGAGGCGCTTAATTGTCTTATAATTTATAAAAACCGATGGCTATGATTTCCTTGTGGGACGTCAAAGAAGATTATTATAATGCTGGAGGGAGTTGTATCGATGGCGACAGCCGACATGCTATGAAAAGCAACCGTGTGCATAAGGACGGCGGGTTGTGTGCCTGATGCTTGCCGCCATGTGCAATGTATTTATATTTATTGGCCTTAAAAGCTTTCGTTTGTATATATTTATAAGGTCCAGCATGCCATGCATATTTTGTTTTCTCTCGCCTTGTATGGTGAAGTGTACCACGTCAGTCCCAGCTCAGACGGTAGATGTGGACAAATTGAAGGAAGCTTGTATGTCAGACATTAGCTGCTCGCCGTATGCATGGACGATCGTGTTGGAAAAAGTTATAGCTGCAATCCTGTCCATGCTTAGGATGACAAAGTTATAGCTGCAATCCTGTCCATGGTTAGGATGACAGCGGGCCGGGGCCGGGGCCGGGGAGCGCTCCTCGTCCCCGTCTTACATTCCCAAAATCAAATTCTTGCCGCGGGCTTGAAACACTAAAGAACTTGTTCGATTATGTCTAGATTAGCTTGAAACACTAAAGAACTTGTTCGATTATGTCTAGATTAAAAGGGAATAAGAGGATTAAGTCTCCTTTTATTTAATTTTGATTAGGGAAGAATTTAATCTTCTCCAATTTTCTTCGATCCAGATGTAACGGAACAAACTCTAATAGGAAGGATTTTATGTCCAGCCTTGTCCCACCGAAGATCCAACATGTGGAGAACTCAAGGAGATGAGTATAAATATTATGA
Source organism: Zea luxurians (assembly GCA_029449295.1). Classification (NCBI taxonomy): domain Eukaryota; kingdom Viridiplantae; phylum Streptophyta; class Magnoliopsida; order Poales; family Poaceae; genus Zea; species Zea luxurians. The sequence goes on from JAOPSE010000001.1 coordinate 123,349,445, forward strand.
TCTACATAGATAAACTAGAATTGTCATGTGAACGAGCGGTAACCGAATAAAACATAAGACTTAAGGTTACTGAGTAACAATTTTGCATATTTATATAACGTCACAGTGAGACGAGTGATTGGATTCGACCTTCATAGTGTTGGATCTTTTATGGGCTTGGTCCATTTATTCAATAAACTCTATAATATGTAATGGTGGAAAATATCAATAGTACCATATTGGAAGTCCAAGGGTCTTTTGGCTTGACTTATATGGTGGGAATTATTCCACTTAATTTGATAAGTCAAGAAATGGACAAGTGCGTGTCACGCGCGCGTGCGCGCCGCCGCCGGCCGGGCTCGGGCCGAGCGTGGCGAGGCGAGGCACTCATTAACCGCGGGAGTTTCAACTCCGAGTTAAACCTTTCAGTTGCCCGTCTCTTCGTCAGCCGCATGCGAGACCCTTCTCCTTCAGCTGCCCGTCTCTTAGCGTGACGCGGTGAGACCCTTCTCCTTCAGCTTTCCTCCGCGAGAGGTTAAGTAGGGGAGAACCCCTGTCACTTGGTACACGAGAACAGAACCTTCAGAGTCACATTCTAGCCGCAAGTGAGAGTATTTCCATCTCGTGACTCTACGCGCATAGAGCAGCGAGAGGGCAGGTAACTTCGAAGCCCTTGCCGTTCGAGACCTTACACGGGGGATCGACAATTAGGTTTTTAGGGAGCGTCTAAGCGACTGCCCAAAACATCTTCTTCTCCCTAGCAGCATGACAAGTGAAGTTGGACAAGGATCTAGATCCTCAGAGCGCATGGGAGGGTATGATCAATTCAGTTCCTTACTGTTTTACGTTCTGCAGATTATATATATTGTCCATCTCTACTGTTTCATATATAACCATGAATTTATCTCACCTGTTCTATCATATGATATTATTACATGTCTAATGTATGTTCATGCTAGTAATATGTTATATTTGTTTGTTTTAAATTTACAGTCATGCTGTTTATATTGCTATCTCACTACAGAAAACGCATAAATTTTCGTGGGCCAAAAACCCACGAAAATAAGCATAAACCGACAAAAATAGTCGTCGAAAATAAATTCGACGAAAATGTGCAACTATTTTCGTCGGTACCGACGTAAATGACTTATTTTCGTCGGCTTCACCAAGGCCGACGAAAAGAGGTGCTCCGGCGGGGTATTTTTGTCGGCCACCGTGGCTGACGAAAATAGAGCGCTTTATTTTCGTCGACTTCCACGTGCCTAAGAAAATAGCTGGCTAGGAGCTATTTTCGGCCTACATGTATTTTCGTCGGCCTCCGTGCAGGCCGACGAAAATTCATGGTACCCCCAAAACAGATTTTTTTGCACCTTTTAATTCACAGCAAAATACACATAATCCACAATCACATATACAATAAACAGTTTCAATATAGAATTCACAAACCACATCCATAATCAATACCATAATTGTTTCAAACCACAATCACATCCATAATAAAGTCCATACATAGTCCATAACACAAACTCACTCACGGCAAGTCTCACTCCTGCGGGTTGTGGGAGTTTTGGCCACTCCCTCCTCCGTCACCAGGAAGGTGGCCACTCCCTCCGGAACCATGGACGAGGTAGTCTTGGACGTTGACAGCACCCTCCAATCCCTGAGCATGTGACACTGAACCCTGCAATTCATCAATCATTCAAATAAGGCTGTGTTTTGCTATCCCTATACCTATACATTGCTATGTTTGGTCACTATTTGCATAAAACTAAACATGGAACGTCACCTGTGATCCATTGTGCTAAGGAGGCTGTGCATGCATCCACGGGTAGTGTTGTGCTGGCCACCCCTGAGGTGGTGGCACCCACCTCGTCGGTGGCGGTGCCATCCACGCTTGAAGTGGCTGAGAGCCCGGCGGTGGTGGAGCCGTCCAAGTGCCTGGAGGTGCCTGCGTCCACCCAACACCGGTCCACAGTGGCTGCGACGCTGGAGCTTGTCCTGGCCACTGTCCCCATCCTTATGCCTGCGAGCCATTTTTGATAATAAAAAAAGAGTTGCTATGGAATTGAAGTGTTCAAATAGTGTTACTTGGGGAGGGCGAAAAGCAGGCAAGTTCATATCAGGGCCGAGTCGAGAAGTCATTTCCTGCAAATGGATGAAACGTTAGAATCACAACATTATACTTTGAATTCAATGACACTTGATGAGATAGACGAATTACCTGAAATTAAGAAGCCATATACTACGTCAGCTGTCCGACCTGCTCCTGCGCTGCTCGAGCCTGCTGTTGTGCTGCTGGAGCCTGCTCCTGTGCTGCCCGAGTCTCCTCCTCCAGCTGAGCCTCTCGAGCAGACCTAGAGGAGCGAGAACTCCCTGTCGAAGACGATGCCCTCCCTTGACCTATTGTCCTATTATACTCCACAACGCCGGTGCCAAAGGCAAACCTGCATGATACACATAGTTGAGCCATTAAGTGGACACATTCTTGTTAATGAAATTGTCGAATCAAACACAAACACCTCACCTGCCATGCTTTCTACCGCCACCACTGTGGTACAACGCCGAGGCATCTAAGTCTGAATGCATCCAGTCGAAGTCAGGCCCATGGCTTTGAGTCATTTCCTCCCCATATGCATTCTGCAAAGAAAGTTAGAGTTGGAGTTAGACACAAAACATGCAATTTAATTCGTAAATACAAACTTGTTTACCATTTTCTCCCTTGCCGCCTCGCTGCATAGCACATCAGGGTTCGCCAGATCAGTGCCACGGTGACCACGGATGTAAACCTCCATAAAACTTGGAGCAACTCCACTTTAAGCTTCCTGCATGAAAAAGAAGAGTTAAACCATAGAATTTTCATAGATGTAACATACAAGTTTGATTTATATACTTACCATGCGGCGTGCGGTACCAAGGTGTCCATCGGCACCGTACCTGTGCCCCGGTCCTTCAGTGCCACGGTTGGCACGGTGCTTCTAGGACTCTGCAATCCACTGAGGCGATGCCCATCTCTTAGCCAACCACCTCCAGGCTTCCATGTCCTTCGCAAGCCAATCCACAACGCTCTCCAGGTACTGCTCCTCTATGAGGTAGATCTCATTGGACCCTTTTGATTTGCTCATGTTCTGCCCCTTTATCTTCTTGTAGTAGTAGTTGACGGCCGTGATGCGAGCATTGTACATGGCATCCTTGATCACCTTATCAGCGCACTTCCGAAAGTGCCTCTTCACACGTGACCACTGAGCCTGATCCTCCTCGATCTCATTCGGCAATTGGAACCTCTCCTACATATCAACGGAGATGTTAAGTTAAAGTAAGATTAGGTGAAGCAATAATTTAGTGAATTGCTTATATACGAAAGTAAACTCACCCAGAACTCGTCCCACACAGCCACCTGACAAGTCCTTCGTCTTTGTTCCGAAGTTCCCCCTCCGCTACTGCTTTCCCCTGGCTCCCCTGGCTGGACATAGTCCTTCAGACCCCAGTCGGCCCATTGCATAGCCGCGAACCTCTCGCCATTGAGCTCCACCATGCCAGGGTAGTAGAAGCGACAGAGGCTACCCAACACCGCGTTCACCTTGGGACGTCTGCCTGTACCGTCCCAAGTCAAGTCTTCCCATGACCTACAAACATTAATAAAACAAGTAAACCAGTGCAATCACGTTCACATTAAAAAATTAACACAACAGAAATAAGCCCCACCATTCTCCATGCGGCCGGATGAGCCTCCTCTCGGTAGGTCTCGGACCAAGCACATTGCTCTTATTATACCTAAGTATACAAGTCAATTCAATATGATGAAATGATTAAAAACTAATATGCATAAGTAAGTTGAATCAACATTAATTAATAACACCTGAAGGACGTAGAAAAAGAACCAACCGACGCGTCGCCCGCACCGCCTGCCCCCATAGGGTCAACCTCCTCATCCTGCACATGAGCCTCCTGCTCACCCTCCTCACCCTGCACATGAGCATCCTGCTTAGGAGCCTCCTGCTCACCCTCCTCACCCTGCACTTCATCTAGACAGTCGAGAAGCTGCTGCTACCTCTGTCGGCTCTGTGAGGTGCCCTAAAAAAGCCCACTGCCCGAGCTGTCCTCGCTGGCCGCGCTGCCCCCACTCCTCCTCGATCTCCTATGTTGAACATGTTCAACTGTAGATAAATTAATGTCAAACCACAGTATATGAAACAAATTTTATGAAAATTAATAATGTGAAAATTGCAATACATAGCTTAATTGATTAACTAAAAGAAACATACTAATCAAAAGTCATCCGCATCCGATGATGCTTCTTCGGCTCATTGTTTATTCATACGCTCTTGATTTTGTTGGATCCTTACTGATCTTCTAACGATGACAGGTCGTTTGCGCTTTGAGCTAGGTTCTTCAATTAAGTCGCTTGAATTGCTACAGAGATTTTCAAGGCCTTCTCCATTGGTCACATGGAATCGGTGAGATATGTCTTGATTCGACGCCGCTTCTGGTTGAAAAACATCATCATCGTTGTCCCTGCTCGTACTCACGTAGTCAGCACTCTCAGGAGCGAAGACTTGTGGGTTGACTTTGATTGAAACCCACCAAGCCCTAAGGCTTGGGTGAGGATATGGCAGGTAGTACACCTATTTTGCCTGATTTACAAGGACAACATCGCTCATACTGCTCGGAATCCTAGAGCTATGCTTCACCTCGACATTACCATACTTGTCGACACGAGTCCCACTATGAGCATCAAACCAGTCGCACTCGAAAAACACGACTTTGAGTTCCTTGGGGCCATTGAAAATCAACTCTACAATGTTTTGAAGAACACCATAATAGTCCACTACTTTGTCATCGTCAACATATGAACTTGCCAACACACCACTATTGGTGGTGGCTGCCAATGGTCGACTCTTCTCTAATTTCGTGGTTCGGAAGCGATATCCATTTACATCATAGCGAGTATAGTTCCTGACGGACACAGAGGTATGTACCATTTGCTGCAAGTCCGGGTGCACAGAGTTTTTGGAAACCTATACAAGGAATTAGTATATGCATTATATCTTCCAAGTCCAAAATTCAAAGATTAAGTATGGACAATGAGAGAACGACAATTACTAACATAATTACGAAACCACTGCACGAAGTTTGGGCCACCTTTCAACCCATCACGTCGAAGATTTTCTAATTGGATGGCCGTAGGTTTACTAGTAGATTTCCAACATTCTTCATCAAACATGCTGGACATATTAGAAACATGGAGATTACACACTATAGAAATTATGAGATGAGAAAATGGACGTAACTATGAGGAAAACTTACTCGAACGCCTCCTGTGTGTTGTCAATATTGCTATACATATATAGCATCAAATCTGATGCTTTAATGTGACGTACACTCCCTTTTCCAACTGCTTTACCCGGATTCGCAAAAATCTGAAGGGTGCTTTGGGGTGATTCATTTTCGACATGAATTCGCACTGAAGGCGCAAACACATTGTTGGCTCGAGCGAAATACCTGGTTGAGAATTGAGATATCTCCTTAAGGGCAAAAGCCTCTGCAATACACCCTTCGACTCTAGCCTTGTTGCGAACAGATGCCCTGAGCTTTTTCAACGCCCTTTCTATAGGATACATCCACCTGAATTGCACTGGTCCGCCTACCAAAGCTTCCCAAGCCAAATCCACAATTAGATGTTGCATCACATTGAAGAATCCTGGCGGGAAAACCTTTTCAAATTTACAAATAAGAATTGGAATTTCTTTCTCAAATTTCTACATCAACCTCTTCGATACCGTCTTTGCGCATACTTCCCTATAGAAGTAACTCAGCTCTGCAAATATGCTCCAAAGCTCATCCTTAAAATAGCCTCGAAACATCACGGGCATTAGCCTCTCCATAATAATATGGTAGTCATGGCTTTTCAAACTGATCAATTTACCGGTCTTTAGATTGACTGCCCGTTTTAGATTTGCTGTATATCGATCTGGAAATTTTAGATTCTTCAACCACTTAAATATTTCTTTCCTTTCATCCGGCTTGAGGCAGTAATCAGCTCGCGGCCTACTCTCATGCCCTTTATCGCTTACTTTCAACTCAAGCATCGACCTCTTACAAATTTCAGCCATGTCTTTTCTTGCCTTCATATTATCTTTCGTTTTATCAGTCACATCGAAACATGTGCTTATGATGCTTTCAGCAACATTATGCTCTTGGTGCATCAAGTCTATGTTGTGCGGCATGATCAAGGCTTTTGCATACGGAAGCTCCCATATTGATAAAATATGGGTCCAGTTGTGGTCCTCCCCGTAGCCTTGGAACCTATCATTTTCTCCTGGCTTCAAACGAGCATGCCATGCCATTATCTGTGGTGTAGTTTGCCTCTTTGGTGGCCCATTTCTGGTTTTGGCTCCACTTCTGAATGCAGTAAGCGAACTCCTGAAATCATGCTTGAATGGAGTCCAACATCGATGAGCATCAAAGAATGACACTTTCCCCCATGCTTCAATCTGAATGCATTTGTATCATTCATACATATGGGACAGCAGAACCGACCATGAACACACCATCCAAACCAATCTCCATACGCCAGCAGATCATGCACTGACCACAAATAAGCAGCGTGCATGGTAAACTCCTTTTCAGTATGGCTGTCATAAGCCTTCACACCTCTCCACAATTGTTTCAGCTCTTCAATTAAAGGGCGAACAAACATATTCAGCTTTGGCCCTGGATGCTCGGGGCCTGGGATGACTAGTGCATGGAACATGAACTCTTCTTTATTGACCAACTAGGAGGAAGATTATATGGCACAATGAAGACAGGCCAACATGAGTAAGGGCTTGCACTGCTATTGAAAGGTGTGAATCCGTCCGTCGATAGACCAAGCCATACACTCCTAGGGTCGTTTGCAAATTTGGGATCAAACTCGTCAAATGCCTTCCACGCATCACCGTCCGATGGATGGACCATTATGTCTGGATTAGTGACGAGACGTACACCATTCTTTGGCCACGTCATATGCAGAGCTATTTCCTTGTTGAGGAACAACCTTGAAAGCCGAGGAATGATGGGCAACCGACGAAGTTGCTTAGCTGCGACCTTCATAACTACTAATTCACCCTCATCATTTGTCACCTCGACATATCTAGAAGCTTCGCAATGCTTACAACGGTCCAGCTTGTCATCCTCCTCAAATAATAGCATGGAACTGTTGGGACACACGTCGATCTTCTCATTCGAATGTGCCCCATCCTTTCTCCACCCATCATACATCACCCTACGATCACCGTCCATTTCAAAGGCTAAACAAAAGACAAAGAACATCAATGATCGTCTGTGGCTTAGGTGAACTCCCTATTAGGTAAAGGCCCTAAACCCACCCAAGAGTGTAGGCCGATGCTTGTGATTTGTGACGTGTAGCCTACGATTGCCGTGAAATTTCGGCAGCATAACCCCGCTGCTCTCCAAGCACACGCCTAAACATGGTGTGTTGGAGAACAACTGGGTTACACAACCGAAATTCCGCGTCAATCGTAAGGCACATGTCACAAATCACAAGCATCGGCCTACACTCTCAGGCTGTCCAAAATACGTGGACAATTCGGGAACGGCGAACCTCACAAGCCAATGTGACGTTCGCTGTTGCCGAACAGGTGACACATACTGTTCGCCACGGTTAACAATTAAAACTAAACTCTAAACATTAAAAAATAACTCGAAGTCAAATATGAATTTGAATTAAAGCAATCAACAGCTATTTTCATAATTATTCTCATTGATTAGTGGAGAGGGGAAGATTAGTGCTCCCCCTCTGCAGGGGGAACGTTTCTCTCACCCCCACGAGAGGGCCCCTGAAGGGGAGCCGTGGAACCGAGGGGGGCAGCCGGGGCATGCCATGCCTGACAGGAGAGGGGGTTGGGCATGGTTGGAGAGAGAGCCTAACGAGCTACGACTCAACCATGACCGTGCATGCCAACTAAGAAGCATAGGTTGTTCACTTCGGATTAAAACCAGATATTTGAATTGCTGCAGTTATAATTTATAAAGATAAAATACCGTAGAAATAATAAAATGGGTACGGATTAAAGCCAAGTGAACAAGCACACGCTAGCAACACTATATGCTTCTACAAACTCTACGTATGCAGCATGTACACACGCGACACATGGGACTCTAGTACACCATTTCATTCTATATCTATCATAATGTTCTAGTACATAGGGCTCATTTGGTTGATGCCTGGCCTAGAGCAGATAGGCAGCTCAATAGTATTTGGTTCACGAGTGAGTTGGATATGAATATCTTGACAGAACGCCTAGATGCTAGATGTCCTTTCTACCAAACAAATTGCCTAACAAGTAATTTTATCTCATCTACTCTTATTTAACAAAACAGACTACTAATTTATTCCATCCATCCAATCAAATAGACAACATAGCTATATGTATCTCCAAATTCATGAACTACCATACCTGAGACGAGCATGGCCGCGAGCTCGAGGGGCGGGTGCGGCGAGGGGCGGGCGCGGCGAGGGGCACGACGACGTGTGGGCACGACGGCGGGACGTGTGGGCATGGCGCAGGGATGGCGCATGGGTGTGTGGGCGGCGGCACGACGAGGGGCACGGCGCAGGGACGGCGAGGGGCATGACGCAGGGACGTGTGGGCGCAGGGACGGCGAGGGGCACGACACAGGGACGTGTGGGCGCAGGGGCGTGTGGGCACAGGGACGGCGAGGGGCGCGGCATTGGGACGGCGTTGGGCGGCGCAGCGAGGGGCGTTGGGCGCAGCGAGGGGTGTGTGGGCGCAGGGACGTGTGGGTGTAGGGACAGCGAGGAGCACGACGCAGGGACGGCGAGGGGCACGGCGCAGGAACGGCGTTGGGCGGTGCGGCGAGGAGCGTTGGGCGGCGGCGGGATTCAAATCGAGCGGCGCGGCGAGGGGCGTTGGGCGGTGGCGGGATTCAAATCGAGCGACCAGGGGAGGGACGATTTAGGGGCCCGGTCTCTTTATTTTCGTCGGCCGGACTGAGGCCGACGAAAATAGTGGTCGGTCAAGAGGTTATTTTCGTCGGCAAGGGCCCTGCCCACGAAAATATTCCACATTTTCGTCGGTCCAGAGGCCGACAAAAATAACTGTCATATTTTCGTGGGCCGGCCGACGAAAATATCCCGGCCCACGAAAATTTATGCGTTTCCTTTAGTGTCTGTTTATTTTCAATTGTTCCATCAATTTATATGCTTATTATATTTATATGATTTATATGATTCGTATGTTTTATGTTCTCATGATCCATATAGTTGTGGATATATTTGATATCATGATTAATCATCTTTTATATGTCATCATCATAATGTTAATTTATGGAATTAAAATGATATGGAAAATGCCTATATTTATAACAATCCAAAAACCTAATGTTAGGCATTTTTCTGTTAGAGGTTTTGCTGTTGTGCTAAAGCCTGATCCTTTTGATGGTAAAAACTTCTTGATTTGGAAAGCTAAGATGGAATTATGGCTAACTGCAATGTCTTGTTTTCATGCCGCTGAGGGCAAGCCTGCCAACTTACCTCTTGAGGATGAGGCTAAGTTTAAGGCTGAAGACAACCTCTTTCGAGGAGCAGTAATTAGCGCACTTGATACAAAATTCTAGAAAAGCTATATCATACTCCTACAGGGAAAGAGTTGTGGGATGCACTTGTTGGAAAGTTTGGAGTTATTGACGCTGGTAGCGAGCTGTATCTCATGGAGCAGCTGTATGACTACAAGATGGTTGAGAACCAATCTGTAGTGGAACAGGCTCATGAGTTTCAGGCACTAGCTAAGGAACTTGAGCTTTTTCCTTGTCCTTTGCCTAACAAGTTTGTGGCTGGCGGTATAATCGCCAAGTTGCCACCTTCTTGGAAGGACTTTGCCACATCTCTCAAACATAAGAGACAAGAGTTCAATGTGAAAGTGCTCATTGGTACACTTGATGTTGAGGAAAGGGCTAGAACAAAGGACAGTGGAAAAGGTGTTGAGACCTCTACTGCTAGTGTGGTGCAAAAGAGAAACTTCCGCAAGTTTATCAAGAAGAAAAACCAGAATAAACAAGAGAATACAAATAAACCTGTTCAAACAACACAGTTTAAAAAGAAGAACAACAACAAGGGAAAGGGAGGATGCTTTGTCTGTGGCAGCGATCAACATTGGGCTAGAGAATGCCCTGATCGCAAGTTCACACAGGACAAGAAATCAGCTAATGTTGTAACCACTGAAACTGGAGTTGGAACATCTAGGTATGGTAATTCTTTACCATTTGTTCTTTCAGTTTGTAATTCACCTGAGTGGTGGATGGATAGTGGTGCAAACATTCATGTGTGTGCTGATGTCTCTATGTTCTCTTCCTACCAGGTCGGGAGGTCTGGCGCCTTGTTAATGGGAAATGGGTCGCGTGCTCATGTTCTTGGTGTTGGTACGATCATTCTGAAGTTTACTTTGGGAAAGACGGTGCCATTGAAGAACGTGCAGCATGTGCCCTCTATCAAGAAGAATCTCGTTAGTGCTTCTATGCTATGTCGAGATGGATACAAAGTTGTTGTTAAGTCTAATAAATGTGTTGTTTTGAAACATGGTACTTTTGTTGGTAAAGGATATGACTGCGGAGGCTTGTTCCGCTTATCACTGCATGATGTGTGTAATAAAATGGTGAATTCTGTTAATTTTTCTGATGAGTCAGATTTATGGCATTCACATTTTTGTCATGCAAGCTTTGGTTGTCTTATGCGGTTAGCAAATCTAAATCTAATTCCTAAATTTAACTTGGTCAAAATGTCTAAGTGCCATGTTTGTGTTGAATCAAAACAACCCCGCAAGCCTCACAAGGCTGCTGAGGCGAGGAATTTGGCACCTCTAGAACTTGTTCATTCTGATCTGTGCGAGATGAATGGAATATTGACAAAAGGTGGTAATAGATACTTTCTCACTTTTATAGATGACTCCACCAGATTTTGCTATGTGTATCTCTTAAAAACAAAAGATGAAGCGTTTAATTATTTTAAGACCTATAAAGCTGAAGTTGAGAACCAACTTGAGAGGAAAATAAAACGTTTAAGGTCCGATCGAGGTGGAGAATATTTCTCTAATGTGTTCGATGAGTTCTATGTGGAACATGGTATTATTCATGAGAGGACACCGCCATTCTCACCACAATCCAATGGGATTGCTGAAAGGAAAAACCGCACTTTAACAGATTTGGTGAATGCCATGTTGAGTACAGCGTTATTATCCAAGGCATGGTGGGGTGAGGCGATTTTGACAGCGTGTCATGTCCTGAACAGAGTTCCAACAAAGAACAAAGAGATCACACCATTTGAGGAATGGGAAAAGAGAAGATTAAATCTCTTATATTTGCGCACTTGGGGTTGCTTGGCTAAAGTGAATGTGCCAATCAACAAAAAGCGTAAACTTGGGCCTAAAACTGTTGATTGTATATTCCTTGGGTACTCTTTTCATAGCACTAGGTGTAGGTTCTTAATTATAAAATCTGATGAGCCTGATATCTATGTTTATACTATCATGGAATCAAGAGACGCAACATTTTTTGAGAATGAGTTTCCCATGAAGAATACACCTAGTGATACAAGTCATGAGACTATAATTCCCCATGAGCACGAACTGTCTATTTCTATAGATCATGCTGAGGATTCTCACATGCACATCCCTAAGGAGGATGACACTATAGTCACTCGAAAGAGCAAGAGACAGAGGGTTGCAAAATCCTTTGGTAATGACTTTATAGTGTACCTTATGGAAGACACACCAACTACCATTAGTGAGGCATATTTTTCTCCTAATGATAACTTATGGAAGGAAGCAGTAAGGAGTGAGATAGAATCTATTATGTCTAATGGAACTTGGGAGGTCGTTGACCGTCCTTATGGTTGTCAACCTATAGGCTCCAAATGGATCTTCAAGAAAAAGCTTAGGCCTGATGGTACAATCGAAAGGTACAAGGGAAGGCTTGTGGCCAAAGGATATACCCAAAAGGAGGGTGAAGATTTCTTTGATACCTTCTCACCAGTGGCTCGATTGACTACAATTCGCACATTAATAGCCGTGGCAGCCTCTTATGGTCTTATCATTCATCAGATGGATGTTAAGACAACTTTCCTAAATGGAGAGTTGGATGAGGAGATCTACTTGGATCAGCTAGAAGAGTTCATTGCGAATGGTCAAGAGAACAAGGTGTGCAGGTTGATAAAATCATTGTATGGCCTAAAACAAGCACCTAAGCAATGGCATGAAAAATTTGAGAATACTCTTACAGCTGCTGGTTTTGCTGTAAATGAATCTTACACATGTGTATATTATCGGTATGGTGGGGGTGAGTCTGTTATGCTATGCCTTTATGTTGATGACATCTTGATCTTTGGATCAAATCTCAATGTGATTGCGGAAGTTAAAAATCTTCTATCGAGCAATTTCGAAATGAAAGATTTGGGAGAAGCTGATGTCATTCTTAACATCAAGCTTGTGAGAGAAGTTGATGGTGGGGTAACTTTGTTACAATCCCATTATGTGGAAAAGGTATTGAGTCGCTTTGGTTTTAGTGACTGTGATCCTGCTCCAACACCTTATGACCCTAGCATGCTATTGAGAAAGAATCGGAGAATAGCAAGGGATCAATTGACATACTCCCAGATCATTGGCTCGCTCATGTACCTTGCAAGTGCAACAAGGCCGGACATCTCATATGCTGTGAGTAAGCTGAGTCGGTTTGTGTCGAAACCAGGAGATGATCATTGGCGTGCTCTTGAGAGAGTGTTGTGGTGTTTGAAAGGTACTATGACATATGATATTCATTATACTGGAAACCCAAAAGTGCTAGAAGGCTATTGTGATGCCAACTGGATTTCTGATGCTGATGAGATTTATGCCACAAGCGGATATGTGTTTCTGTTTGGAGGTTGCGCTATTTCCTGGAAGTCTTGCAAGCAGACTATCTTAACGAAGTCTACAATGGAAGCAGATCTCGCAGCATTAGACACTGCTGGGGCCAAGGCCGAGTGGCTCCGTGATTTCCTATTGGATTTACCGGTAGTTGAAAAACCGATACCGGCTATTTCCATGAACTGTGACAACCAAACGGTGATTACAAAGGTTAACAGTTCTAGGAATAACATGAAGTCTACAAGGCATGTTAAGAGGAGATTAAAATCTGTCAGAAAGCTGAAAAACTCCAGAGTTATAACGGTGGATTATGTCCACACATCTAATAATCTGGCAGATCAATTCACTAAGGGTCTGTCACGTAATGTGATAGAAAGTGCATCGAGAGAAATGGGTACGAGACCCATGTGAAATCTACTCTAGTGGTAACCTGCTCTATGTGATCGGAGATCCCGTGAAGTAGAGTGGAGAAACAAGCTAGGAGTAGATTGTGAGGAAAGATCCCTTCCTTTAACTCATTTCTGATGCACATCTTTCCTATCTGTAAGGCAGGATGGTATTTACCTTAATATATTCCAAGAGTCTTATAAAGGTGAGATGTTGTCCTACATAACATCTTCTAAGGAGTACACCTATATGAGTCAGACTGCTGGTCACAGTCTATGGGACTTGGGTAATCCCTAAATACTCATGAAAGGCACTGAATTGTGACTTATATGCTTCTAAATAGCGGGAATGCCCTTTTGCATCCTAGTATCAGCAAAGGATTTGAGCGAATCTCATTTCGCACAAAACTGTCAATTCAAGGCTTAGTTCATTGTTCAGTTGTGAATGAGTGAAACTCTTATTCTAGATGGATGTTCAACTTAACAGTCTCCATAGAAATACTGGTATATCAAAGGATTGTGATTCTGATACTTCATCATTACAAACCCTAGAGTTTGGTGGGGATTGTTGGATCTTTTATGGGCTTGGCCCATTTATTCAATAAACTCTATGGTGTGTAATGGTGGGGAATACCAATAGTACCATATTGGAAGTCCAAGGGTCTTTTGGCTTGACTTATATGGTTGGAATTATTCCACTTAATTTGAGAAGTCAAGAAATGGACAAGGGCGTGCCACACGCGTGTGCGCGCCGCCGCCGCCGGCCGGGTCGGGCTCGGGCCGAGCGTGGCGTGGCGAGGCGTGGCGAGGCAGGCAAGCAGACGGCGAGCGGGCGTGGTGTGGTTGTGTTAATTTTTAGCACTCATTAACCGCGGGAGTTTCAACTCCGAGTTAAACCTTTTAGTTGCCCGTCTCTTCGTCAGCCGCATGCGAGACCCTTCTCCTTCAGCTGCCCGTCTCTTGGCGTGACGCGGCGAGACCCTTCTCCTTCAGCTGCCCGTCTCTTGGCGTGACGCGCCGAGACCCTTCTCCTTCAGCTTCCCTCCGCGAGAGGTTAAGTAGGGGAGAACCCCTATCACTTTGTACACAAGAACAGAACCTTCATAGTCACATTCCAGCCACAAGTGAGGGTATTTCCATCTCGTGACTCTGCGCGCACAGAGGAGCGAGAGGGTAGGTGCCTCCGAAGCCCTTGCCGTTCGAGACCTTGCACGGGGGATCGACAATTAGGTTTTTGGGGAGCATCTACGCAACTACCCAAAACATCTTCTTCTTCCTGGCAGCATGACAAGTGAAGTTGGACAAGGATCTAGATCCTCGGAGCGCATGGGAGGGTATGATCAATTCAGTTCCTTACTATTTTACGTTCTGCAGATTATATATGTTGTCCATCTCTACTGTTTCATATATAATCATGAATTTATCTCATCTGTTCTATCATATGATATCATTACATGTCTGATGTCTGTTCATGCTAGTAATATGTTATATTTGCTTGTTTTAAATTTACAGTCATGCTGTTTATATTGCTATCTGTTTATTTTCAATTGTTCCGTCAATTTATATGCTTATTATATTTATATGATTTATATGATTCATATGTTTTATGTTCTCATGATCCATATAGTTGTGGATATATTTGATATCATGATTAATCATCTTTTATATGTCATCATCATAATGTTAATTTATGGAATTAAAATGACGTAGAAAATGCCTATATTTCTAACACATAGACCATATTAGGGAAGGGTCTGACTCCTAATTTGGATCCCCGTCGAATCCCCTTGGGGATTTTATCCCCGCCATGCCAAAATTGGGTTCTCGCCCTGCCGCTATCCACTACTGGAATCTAGTTCTTTGCCAAGTGCCTATCTCTTTGCCGAGGACAATTTATGGGGCACTCGGCATATGATAACTTTTACAAAACAGTGTCAAGTTTTTATCACACCCTTTACATATGATATCTTGATATCTCGAAAAGTTTCATGATTTTCTAACCTTTTTGTGTTTTATACAATTTTAAAATAGCTGGATTGCAAGTTCACGGACATGTTTTGTGAGCATGGTGTTCTGGTCTATTTCTGAAATAGGTCGTAACTTATGCTCAATAACATGAGTATCATTTCTGCATTCGCTGTTTTCTATTTTTCGAGTGACTTGCAGTTTAAATCTGAATTATACAAAGAAATCGAATTAAATGAACTAAATCTAATATTTATAAGAAACACTTTGATAATTGTGCCAAAATTGAACATGTAGGTCCAGAGTCTGTAGGAACACAATATAAAAAGTTTGGAAAAAAGAAAAAAACAAATATACTTTGCCGAGTGTCTGTTGTTGACACTCAGCAAAGAGATAACTTTGTCGAGCGTCTTCCTAAACCCTCGACAAAGGTTTTTAAAAAAATAAAAAAAATCTTGTCAAGTGTCGTCCATAGGACATGCGGCAATGTGTTTTTTTAAAAAACCTTTGTTGAGTGCCAGATCGCGGGCACTCGGTAAAACCATAATACATGACCCTAACCGCGCGGTCGGGCCCATTAACTTCTATTGAAGCCACCGCCTCCACTTCGACCCTCGATGCAACCCCACATCGCATCACCGCCGCTCCCAGGTCCACCCCTGCACCACCGCCCTATTCCATTGCTTGGTGCCTCGACCCCGGTCGGTAGCTTGCCGCCGCCGTGCTCCACCACTCCGACGCCCCATCCTTTGCCTCCAGTTCGTCACCGTGTGCTCCAGCGCCCCAATGCCATGGCCTCTATGTCACACCTAGTTCTGAGGGCAAAACATTGCAATAAAGGCGTAAAGAGAATAGAGTAACTTCATTACATCATCTGAATCATTGTATCTTTAACAAGTATCAAAATCAAAGTACGGCGGAATTAAATATGGACACTCTTCCACAAGAAGGTGACTGGCGCATCGTTAGACTCAAAACTCATCAACGTCATCAGTGAAGTCTTCAGCATCACCCTCTGATCAAAATATTAGCAAGGGTGAGCTCACTTATGGTCGGGGCTTAGCAAGTGGGGGGGAAATTAATGCAAGTTAACAAGGTAGGCTATGGATAAGCGGTAAGCATTTTAGTTGGTCAATATTTTATTAGCAACACCTGTCTTACAAATAAGTATGTATCCCAAGTATCCCAATTAATCAAAGATATAAGATTATATCAAAAGCACTTACGTGAAATCACTTAATCAAACCATTGGTAGATCATTAGATCTCGATTTATTGTCTATCTTTAAGTTCAATTATCATGTGAGGGTCCAGGTTGCTCTTAACCGTGAGCACGACTGACATATCAGTTTTACACTCTGCAGAGGTGGTACAACTTTACCCATAAGCCATGTATCCCATCTAGCCTGGGTTGATCGGACCTGTAAACACTACCGAGGTGAATGGCTAGGGATCCATTATGAGGCTTTCACAAAATAACCTTAGTACACAAAATATCCTTGGTGGTCACTCCATCTTCCATTTAACACAAAATGTTCTTGTTTAACCATCAGGTTAACAACATAAATAAACTTTATTTACGAAAGATAGTATCATTAAAAGAGTGACATCATATTCACCAGGTTGAGCAATAGCAAAAATTGCTAAGCAAAGCATTTATCCCAGGGTAATTCAAGGAATAGGGTTAATAATTCTAGGAAATCCTTAATTAGGAAAATCCCATCAAATTATACAATATATCCAAAAAGTAAACATTATTATATGCATTACTTGGGTACAAATAGAATATGCAGAGGGAGAATCTACTTGCCTTGCTCGAAAGTGTCTTGTGGGTCGTCCTCGAACGAGTTTGGTTCGTCTACCTCATAGTCAACTTCTAGCATCGATTTGCGTATCGTACATACAAAAGAATATATACGCCAAATAAATAAACATACACCATTACAGGAGTAATCATTCACCATTACATACACATTCATACATCACACAATTATACACATAAATAAGTCTTAAAGCGTAAATACGTATTAATCCATTATGACTACTACTGTGGGTTATTATTGGTAAAATATGAGTAAGTGACTATGACACTAGTTTTATCTAGTATAATATAGATAAACATGTATTAACAATCTTTATGGAAAATAATTGCTAATTATTTTCTTTATTCTTAATAGACTTTTGAGTTTTATCCCTTTTCTTTCTAAATAGAAATCTTACGTATAGCTAAAAATGATCATTTCTAAAATCACCTAACATTAATATTCTAAAAATTAACATAAATTACTAATTGGACTTTTAATAACATAATCATGGTTATTATTATTTAAATAAGTATTTTACTAATTCTAAGTAATTAAGTGCTATACTTATGAATACATTTATCATGACTAGAAAAATCTATATTTTCATCTGACCGAGAATTCTTGGCCTAGCATTTCTTATACTTCCTTTTACCAATAAAATTATACTTAAACATCTACTAACAAATATCATTCATGTGCTAAAGCGAAATTAATTGTAACCGTTTCTAGTATGAAAATCACCAAGTTAGTGACTAGTGACATAATTTTTTATTGAAATATAAATTCATACACCTATCAAAATATTGTTGCGAGGCTTGTTTACGATTACACGTATACATCAGAGTCACTTTTTGATAATTTCTAAACTGAAAATCTCGAAATTAAGTTTATTTACACGTAGGGACCAAAATGCAAAATGTGCGTTTTCTACCTTGAGCTAGAGCTCACGCGCAGGGGGGTCAGCGAGCAGGGGAGGGGCTCGACCGGGCAGGGGAGGTGCAGGGGACGTGGATGGTCCGGCCGAAGACGGGCATGGATGGCGAGGTTCAACGACGAAGCTCCGGCGAGGCGGCAAGGTGGCTCGGGCGCGGCCAACGGTGAGTAAGGGAGAGAGGAGAGCGTGTGGAGTGAGGGAGAGAGCTCAGGGAGGGAGAGAGGAAGGGAGCTCGGCGGCTTTATAGAGTGGGAGAGGGAGAGGGAGAGGGAGAGGGAGAGGGAGAGCCAGGGAGGAATGGCCAGCCATCAACGCCATCAATGGCGGTGGCCATTAACTCGACATTGAGTGAGAGAGGGTCGTGGGGGATGGAGAGGGGCAACGGCAGTGATTTCTGGCTTGGAGTGGAGGCGGTCGGGCGTGGATGCCGATTGTAATACCCAACTTTATAAACTATATTAAGGAGAGAATTCTCTTACGTATTTTTGCCTCTGTTCAACTAAATATGAGAACACTACATCGAAAAGCAAGCAAACAATTAATAATATTGAGAATAACCATGCATCGTGTTGGTTTTGTTGTATGTGCATCTAGTAAAAATAACAAGCCACAATAAGAAAATAAATTAATGTCACGAATTTAAGATTTAATATCTATTTGGAATATTTAAGAGTGGGAAAGTAACAAAGAAAAGAAGAGAAGAGAGGAATAAATACTATAAGGTATAAAGTAAATTCTTAAATAAATAAATCATACCATAATGGCCTGATCAAAGGTTACATTCAAATATGAGTACAAGTTCACTACAATGAGCAAATTCAAATTTGCATTTTGAATAAAGAAAAAAAAGAGAAAAGATACTGTACTTGGATGGGCCAACGAACTTGATTTCGGCCCAAACCAGTGCTGAGCGCGCGCCTGTCCTTCTGCCGTGACACTGCCGTGTGGGTCCTTTTGTCAGCCACTCTTCCCCACCCACTGCGTCGCACGCTTGGTCCATGACGTGTGGGCCTCGACCGGGCTCTATCTTCTCCGCTCGGCTCGCGAACGCAGAGAGGGGATCCCGCCGCCGGATGTTCTTGGGCGGGTCGATGCAGTCGCCGTTAATCCCGCGCGCCAGAGTTTTCTTCCCCGTGAGAACCGGATCATGCTGACCGGATCCTCCAGGATTACGCGACTTCGTCATCAGCTCCATCCCCTTGCCGTAACCATCCTCTGCAACAGCCTCTGCGAAATCCGTGCGGATCGGCTGGGGAATCGTGGTCGGTCTCTCCCGCATGCTCGGGTATAAATTTGGGACCCTGGGACTTCTGCCTCGCATCTCCGAGCTCGGCCATCCTCAAACCCTAGCCATTAGTGCTCACTTCGTCGTGGCAGATTCGGGATCAAATTCACCAACCGGGGCTGCCGCCATGGGTGGCGCTCGGGGCCCTGGGTTCGGTCAGTGGAGATCACCACGGTGTTCCTAACGTATGCGTTGCGGTATCTCGTGTGTAGACGACCGTGGTGCCGCGAATTGCTCGCCGGAGTCATTGACTCCGCGGATTACCGCCGTGTGCCGTGGACAGGACTCCTGGGAGCTTAATCCTCGGTATGGCATCCACCATTACATTCGCTACCCTTCCCTCTCTGTTCTGCGCGTTAGAATACTAAGGTTTGGCCTCCCGGGTCCTCCGTTTGGGGTTTAGCGGCAATGGCGCCACCACGCCAGTGTTGGCGCCGCCGTGAGGCCTCGGTCTCGTTGATGAGGGTGATGGAGAGATGGGTTCATGCCGTCGGATCAGGCAGGTACGGGTGAGATTAGAGCTTAGGCTATCCCCTTCACGTTTTGAATCCCAGCCGTTGACGTGAGATCGGAGTGATACGTGTCGATCTCGGTCACATAAAATACAGACTGTTGAAGTTAGATCCAATGGCCCTAGTTGCATGCCGATTCGTTTTATGGGAGATCTAATCCTGGCCCTTGGGTTCTAATCCAATGGCTCAGAAATAACCATACCCCTTCGCGGGTCAATTTTTCTAAAGAGACCCCAAAGAAATCACGAATCAACCCGCCATCCAGAGAACACTATTCTCTGTGTCTTAGAAATCTTGCACCGAGAACCCTGTATTTTCTAGAATTCGAGGCCCAGTCTAGAGGAGATTAAAAACAGAGAAATAATTATAGAAATTCATTTTTAATACAAAAACAAATCTAGAAACTTGTAAAATGCATAGAAAATTCATTTTAACTCCAAATTGAACCATTCCAATTTCTAAAATTTTGTAATAATATTCTCTATCATTTAGTGTCACTGTTTTGACATGAACTCAATTAGAAAATTAATTTCGCATCTAATCCTATTTTAATCACATTAAACCTTAGGAAATTCATAACTTGAAATCTATAACTCCAAATTTAGTGATTCCAGTTCCTATGATCTCATTTTAATGTGTAGATTTTTACTGTATATTTTATTTACATGTTTGATGTGATGTTAATTTATGCTATACTATGTATGTATTGTGTTGATGCGAATAGACGAGCAAGCCACTGTGGAAACTGAGGTTCAACAAGTAGAAGTAGCTGAGCAGGAGCTCATTGAAGGCAAGTTGTGCCCTTGATCACTTACTTTCCCAGCCATGTTCTTATTAATTTTAATGATCTGCATAGGTTAATTTTGATGGGATCCTTTATGTTACCCCAGTTTTGATTACCTCTATACCTTGTTCACCCCTGAAATATTTTTTGGGTAGTACTTGCTATTGCTTTATGTGGATTGGGTATGGAGTTGCACTACACATGATTATCCTGTTATTATCTTGTTATTATTACTGTTCATGTTAAGATCATTAAATTAATGGGAACATGGAGCGACCACCCGGGAAAACAGTGCTACCACAAGGGTTTAATGGGACGCCCTTGGCTGATTAACTAGGAAAGCTAGTGGAGGTCTTCCTTACCCGAAAGGGGCAAGGGCAGTAGGGGAGTGGTCAGTGTAGGGAGGTCCTTGGTTGATTTTGCTGCGATGGCGGTCAGGCAAGAACCCTGCACTGGAGCTTCCTATAAACTATAGCGGGATTTCTGAAGCTAGTGGAACTTTGTAAAGGCCTCGTAGTGTTACCCTGCCTCGCCTCCTCGGTAGAGGTGTATGGGATTGGCCGTCTCTTGGCAGATGGGTAACATGACTTGTGGGTAAAGATGCGCAACCTCTGCAGAGTGTAAAACTAGTATACTAGCCGTGCTCACGGTCATGAGCGGCTCGGACCCTCACATGATTAATTATGGAACTTAAATTTAATTTGACATTTGCATCGCATTTGGGATTACTTTATTATTACTTTCCTTTATTATTATTAAGGTTTGGTATTTACTTACACTTAGTAATTGCTAATAAAATTTTGACCAACTTATAAAAGCAATGCTCAGCTTCAGCCTTTATTTCATTGATCAGCCTTACACTTCATGAACTCCCACCTTTGGTGAGTTCATGCCACATTATTCCCCACGACTTGTTGAGCTATGAACGTATGTGAGCTCACTCTTGCTGTCTCACACCCCCCCACAGGAGAAGAACAGGTGGTCGAAGAGGAGCCGCCTAACACCGAGGCATTCGACTTAATCTAGGTGGCGTTTCTCAGTCGACATTGGCGCCGACGATCCTTAGTTCGTTTTATATTTATTCTTTTACTTTGTAATAAGTCTTCTGCTATGTAATAAGTACTCTGATGTTATTGACATTTATCTCTATACACTCTGTTATTATATGTGTTGTCTTCTTGGCGCATGTATGAGATGCACCCGGCTTTGTCCTTTAAAACCGGATGTTACAGAAGTGGTATCGGAGCAATGTTGACTGTAGGACGAAACCTAGATAGAAATGGACAAAACCCTTACCTACTTATCTTATTCTGATTCATTCTATACTTACCTTACTCTGATTCTTTCTACACTCATCTTGATTCTGTCTCACCTTCTACTGTTCTACTCTGATCGTTCTTACCTTTTCTACTCTGAGACAAGATGAATTTCACACCTTGGAATCCCTACCCCTATGACATTTTTAAGAGATAGGAAGCCTAAGACAAAATTAAAACTATTTTCTCTATTAAAAATGTTGGTTGATTGTTCTGATGATCAATGCCTGATTTGCTTCTTTGATTGATTGAAATATTACATGGACATCTTAGCATGTGCCAGCATAAGGTAATGAATTAGCTATGGTATATAAAACATTAAATTGCTTAGCTAATAAATCCCCCAAAGTAATCTGATTCGTAATTACTACCTTGTCTGCTATTCTCTTACCATATGTATCTAACTCAGATGGTCAATACCAGGAGGGGTGGTGGAATTGATTTGCCTCCTAATCGACACACTCGAAGGATATTTAGACAACCTCAGCCACAGCCAGCAGAGATGAATCCTCCTAATCCTCCACCAGGCGGAGTTGACCCAATGGTTGCTGCTCAGATGGCGGTGATGCAGCAAATGGCGGACACTATGGCTGATATGCGTGCCCAGATGCAGCAAGAACGCTAGGAGATGCATCAGGAAAGAGAAGATATACGACAGGAGTTGCGCCAAGAGCGAGAGGAGATACGCCAGGAAAGGAGGGCACAACAACAGCAGCTGCAACAACAAGTGCAACAGCAACAACAACAGCAACAACAGCAACAGGTGCCATTGCCTCCACCACCACCACCAGTTCCACCTCGTGATAAGCACCGGGAATTTATGAGTCATAAGCCACCGACCTTCGCCAGCTCACCGGATCCGCTTGATGCAGATGATTGGCTGAAAGCAATTGAGATGATGCTCAACATTGCCCAATGCTCGGACCGGGAGAAAGTTCTTTATGCCTCGGGTCATCTGACAGGTCCTGCTGCTGACTGGTGGGATTCTTATACTGCTGCCCACGATGCTGCTGATACTATCACTTGGGCAGAGTTCAGTACACAGTTCAGGAACTACCATATTCCAGCTGGTATGATAAAGATCAAGAAGAAGGAGTTTCTGTCATTGAAGCAAGGCAACATGTCAGTCAGCGAGTACAGAGACAAATTTATTCAGCTGTCGAGATATGCTCCGGAGGAAGTTGCTGAGGATGAGAGGAAGCAGGAACACTTCATTGAAGGACTTAATGGACCCTTGCAGTATGCACTGGTTGCACACACCTTTCCATCATTTTAGAGGCTACTGGATAAGGCTCTTGCTATTGAACACAAGCGTGTTCAACTGGGTGATTTGAAGAGGAAGGCTATCTCACAAGGATAGGGTAGCAGCAGTGTTCGTCCTCGCTACAGTTCACTACAGGGTACACCGACTCGACCAGGAGGACCGCGCCCAGTTCAGCAATCACCACTGAGGACTCCACCTCCTCGACAGGCTACCCCCACTGGCACCCCGACGAAGTTTTCAGGACAGAGTTCAGGCACTACTTGTTTCAAGTGTGGGAAGACTGGTCATTATGCAAATGTCAGCCCACAGAGGATTGCTACTACTCCAGTTCAGAACAAACAACAGACTCCTGGCAAGGGATATTCTATAGCCAGGGTGAATCAAGTCAGCGTTGATGATACTCCTGATGGTGGTGACATCGTACTTGGTATGTTTTATGTTAATGCAATTCCTGCAACCATATTATTTGATTCTGGTGCTACACATTCATTCATGTCTGCTAGATATGCCAACACAAATGAAATACCACTGCTAAATATGAGAAAACTCATGATAGTAATTACACCTAAAGGGCCTGTTGAGGCGAATCAAATGACACGTAGATTGACATTGACCATTATGGGTAGAGAATTTGGAGTTACTGCTATAATATTAGAGTCAAGCAGTATATATCTGATCCTTGGTATGTCATGGCTAAGAAAGGCAAAGGCCGTTATAGCATGTGGTAGAGGTACCGTAGAACTCACTACCACTAAAGGAGAAAGATTTCAAGTTAATATTGTAGTAACCTCCTCATCCATGCGTGCAATGTTCTTTATGCCTAAGGAGTTTGTTGGTGACAACATCCGGGTGGTTAGAGATTTTCCGGATGTCTTTCCAGAGGAGTTACCAGGGATGCCACCTGATAGGGAAGTTGAGTTTGTTATTGATCTCTTACCTGGAACCGCTCCTATTTCTAAACGGCCATATAGGATGTCCGTAGAGGAGTTGAAGGAACTTAAGAAGCAGTTAACTGAGTTACAAGAAGCGGGGTACATTCGTCCGAGTTCCTCACCTTGGGGAGCACCGGTGTTATTCGTACAGAAGAAGGATGGATCACAACGAATGTGCGTGGACTATAGATCACTTAATGATGTCACAGTGAAGAACAAGTACCCATTACCCCGTATTGAGGATTTATTTGATCAGATGAGAGGAGCCAGGGTATTCTCGAAGATTGATCTCCGATCGGGATACCATCAGATGAAGATTAGACCCTCAGATATTCCTAAGACGGCTTTCTCAACCCGATATGGATTATATGAGTTCACTATTATGTCATTTGGATTAACCAATGCACCAGCTTATTTCATGAATTTGATGAATAAGGTGTTTATGGAGTATTTGGATAGATTCGTCGTGGTGTTCATCGACGATATTCTTATCTATTCTAAGAATGAAAGTGATCATGAACAACATCTAAGGTTGGTGCTACAAAAGCTGCGAGATAATCAACTCTACGCTAATTTCAGCAAGTGCGAGTTTTGGATTGACAAGGTGCCATTCCTTGCTCATATTATTTCTAATGGAGGAATAGCAGTGGATCCTGCTAAAGTGAAGGAGATTATGGAGTGGAGAGTGCCCACTACAGTTACGGAGATTCGAAGTTTCTTAGGACTCGTAGGATATTATCGGAGATTTATTGAAGGATTCTCTAAGATTGCCAAGCCTATGACCTCGCTTTTGGAGAAAGGAAGAGAATTCAAGTGGGATGAGAAATGCCAAGAAAGCTTTGATCAATTGAAGGAGAGATTGATGTCACTGCCAGTATTGATTATGCCAGATCTGCAGAAGGGATTTGACATTTACTGTGATGCATGTGGCCAAGGACTTGATGTGTACTCATGCAAGAAGGACATGTGATCGCCTATGCATCTCGTCAGTTGCAGAAACATGAATTGAACTACCCCACTCATGACTTAGAGCTGGCTGCCGTTGTGCATGCACTTAAGATTTGGAGACACTACATCATGGGAACTAAGTGCCAAGTATACACGGATGATGAAAGTGCATTCATCCCTTTTGTGAGTTTTGGTGATTTGGATAACAACACATTTAAAGGTCTAACGAGTTTGCTAAGTGTTGAACAGGAAATTCAGTATGATGAACATACTTGAATAGTGTATAATGATCAGTGAACGAAGGTTCAACACGAGGTTAAATAACCAGTGAGACAATGAAAATGGATATAATATGGTCTCTATATTGGTTTGAATATATGGACAAGTCCTGAGAAATCACTATGCATAAATATGATCATAATAGAGGTTGAAGTGATTAAGAGGATTGGTCAAGTCAAAGTGGATAAGATATGAGGAATCGTGAATTGGCTTGACCATATTACTATCAGTCCATATATGCTTCTATGAGAATCAAACTAGAGCTTGATTGATCTTAGCAGTTATATCTAGATGACATTCAAGCAAGGTTCACAATATTGAAGAAATGATTCTCTCAATGGATGCTCAATTGGATGTGACTCAAGAATGGCTTGATAGGGTGAAGATAGCAAGGAAAGGGCTTCGAGGAACTAAGCGAAGGTGAAGGCCAAGCGACGGCTTGTAGACCGAGGTACCATGGCTAAGGTGAAGAAGAGAGTACTTGCACTAAGTCGATGAACTAATCAGCTATGAAGAGTTACAACATGTTGATGCATCAGTAAGGTGACTTGAAGCCATGATTTGAACTCATATAAGGTGATATGGTACAAGTCACAGGGTTTGATTTGAGTTTGCTTCAAAAGGTGAGACAAAGATGTTTGTGATCCTTATGAAGCAATGCCATGGAGAAATCACACATGAGACACCAGTGACTCAAGGAGTTTTCTTAATTAATTTTATTTAACTTGAGTATAGGAATCGTCGTACTATAAAGGGGGATCCAAAAAGAAGGTTGGTGTTTGCCAAAGCTCAAACCTCTCTATTCAAAAGCTATTTTTGAAAAGCAAAAATCTCTTTAACGTTCTATGGTTGACCGTGGTTAGGGTTGAGAAACCTAGAGTGTTCTTGCTGAAAAGCAGCTGAACTTGTTCAGCTGCAGCTGAGCTTTTCAGCTGAGCTGGACTTCAGCTGAGCTGAGCTCCTTCAGCTGCAGCTGAGCTTTTCAGCTGAGCTGGACTTCAGCTGAGCTGAGCTTCTTCAACTACAGCTGAGCTTTTCAGCTGAGCTGAACTTCAGCTGAGCTGAGCTTTTCAGCTGGGCTGAACTTCAGCTGAACTCAACTTCAGCTGTGAACCTCTTTGACCATACACCAGCTGAACTTGCCTCCGGGCAGTTGAGCTGGGGTTTTCTCTCCTAAACTCACTGGTCAAGACCAGTTGAACTGGTCCTGAGGGGCAGTTCAGCTGGTCTCTGACCCCTCTGACCTCTGTTCTGCAGTCTGCCAGTCAGACTGGCAAACAGGTCGCCAGAGCTGTCAGGGGCGGTTCAACAGCCCCCCCCCTGGGCGGTTCAACCGGTCTTGGTCAACTTGACCAGTCTGCAGGTCAGTCTGCGCGTCAGTCTGCCAGTCAGACTGGCAGACAGGCTGCCAGGCCTGCCAGGGGAGGTTCAACCGCCCTGGGGGGAGGCTCAACCGCCCTCAGGCAGAAAAATCTGCCCAACGGCTAGTTTTGAGCTCCACCTATATATACTACCTCCTACCTCTCTCCCCAAAGTAGTGAGCACGATTTGGACTCCATTTCTAACCCAAGAAACACCTCCCTCTCTCTCACACACACATCTCTTGCCTCT
This sequence comes from Zea luxurians, assembly GCA_029449295.1. Lineage (NCBI taxonomy): Eukaryota > Viridiplantae > Streptophyta > Magnoliopsida > Poales > Poaceae > Zea > Zea luxurians. The sequence continues at coordinate 123,376,358 of JAOPSE010000001.1, forward strand.
CCTATTTCAAATCTTTGGAGAGAAATCTTTGAGTGAGCTTGAGAGCTGCGGTTTTGTGCTTCATCTCTAAATCTCTCTTGCTCTTCTTCTTGATTCGAGCTTTGGTACTACATCGAGTTCTTTGTGGATTCATTACTCTTGGAGCTTCTAGCTCCTAGACGACTAGGTGTCTCTTGTGAGTCTCCAAATCTTGTGGAAGACCACAAGAAAGTTTGTATTACCCGCTCGTTTGAGCAAAGATTAGTGTGTGAGCTTGACCTTTGTGGTCGGCAAAGGGAGGATTAGGGTTGAAAGAGACCCGGCTCTTTGTGGGCGCCTCAACGAGGAAGTAGGGCACCTTGGTGGTGTGACCGAACCTCGGGATAAATCTTGTGTCTCTTGTGTTCTTGCTCATTGTGTTTGTTTTTGTTCTTCGTTCTCTCACCATTGCGTGGAAGATTTGTTTATATCTTTTTGGTGTGTGGATTTTGAGAAGTGCCATTCTCAGATCTACTACTTTGAACCCTGTGGATCATTTAGAACATCTCATTTCCAAAGTTAACTGGGTGAATTTCGAGATCAATTCAGTTTTACCCAGTTTGCTTCTAGTTTTTGTTGAAAAAGTTTTAACTTGCCTATTCACCCCCCCTCTAGGCAACTTTCAATTGGTATCAGAACCTAATCCTCGTTCTAACGCTTAACCGCGTGAGGAAAGATCATGTCGGGGGGACTAAGAAACGAAAGTGCTTCTAAGCTTGAAAAAGTTGAGATTGTCTCGACTTCATCTTTTGGTGCAGATGTTGATCCTAGGGCAATAGATCTTGCCATGAGAATCGCCGAAAGGATGTTCCTCAAAATGAAGGAAGATGAGGCGAAGAAAAGTATTGAAGAAGAAGAAAATGATCGATGGAGACCAAACGACGAATCCACCTCTTCACAAGGTTCGTCTTTCAAATCCACTTCTCATATGTGCTTTGTTGCTAATGAGAGTGACAGTGAAAGCGAAAGTGAGGATGAGGAGGAGCATGAAAGTGATAGTGAATATGAGGATGATCTTCAAAAATTCTTCGCTCAACTAAGCAAGAAGAACCGGATGAGCTTGCTCAAACTCATGAAAAGAGCGGAAGAACAAAAGGAAATGCTTCATAAGCAAGAAGATATCCTCATCGGAAAAATTGAAGACTTAGAGAAGTTGACCAAAGAGCATGAGAAGCTAAAGTGCTCTCATGATGATTTGGTCCAAAGGTATGAAGACATTTCAATTGAGCAAATTAAAGCTGTTAATCATTCATCATATATTGCTCAATTAGAAAATAAAAATGCTATGTTCAAGAACACGATAGAAAGGCTAAATATTGAAAATCTAGCTTTGCAAGAAAAACATGATATGCTTGTGTACTCTCATAATAAATTGATGGATTCACATATCATGTTAGAAATGGATCATGAGGTTGTGTTAACTAATTTGAAATCATACCAACCTCACATATGCACATGCACTCAAGTAGAAACTATGTTATTATGTGCTAACAAATGTTGCTCTCAAGAAAGCCAATCTTCCATTGAGCTAGAAATTTCAGGAATTAGTGATATTTCTATCACACAAGAAAATAAAGAGCTCAAGGAAGAAGTTGGAATGCTAAGAAGGAGCTTAACTCGTTTGAAGGGAAAATGTCATGCTCAACCTTCTCAAGATAACCGTGATAATATGGTGAAAAAGCTTGAGAAGGGGACAACCGTAGCATGCACAAAACCCCTTCAAAGGAATACCAAGCTTTACAAGAAGGGCATGAGCAAAATCCATGGTGAGAAAATTAATGCTCATATGATTTGCTCTAACAATGTACCTATGTGCTTCAACAAAGAAAGATCGAAGAGAAGCGATAGGAGGTGTTATGGATGCAAGGAGAAGGGCCATGAAATTGATTCATGCCCCCACATGAAGAATCAAGACCTTGCACGATCAAGAAAGATGACCATCAAAAAGGATGAAAGCAAAAGGCAAATGCATTGCAAGGACAAGCATCGCATTTGCTACAATTGCCGTGAAAGAGGTCATCTATTCAAGGTTTGTCCAAAGGGTAAAACTCCTAAGCCTAACTTGTCAATACATTCAAATATGCTTAGGAGACCCAAATTTGACTCTTGTGTTAGAAAGGTGATGAGTTCACCACATTCTAGGACCAAGGCTATTTGGGTGCCTAAGTCCTTATTGGCTAACCTTGATGGACCTATCATGAGATGGGTACCAAAATGTACTTAATAAGTTTTGCAGGTACCCAGAGATGATATGAAGCTTTGGGGTGCTTGAGAAGTTTAACTCGAATCTTATCTCAAGCTATCAATCTTACATTGTCTATCCTTTAAGATTGACCCAAAGATGAATTGAGTTGTTATATCACTAACTTCATATTCATCTCTAGCAAGAACTTGTGTTGTAGGGAATAAGGATTAACCTTTGTGGGAATCAAGCAAAAGGCCTACAACCAAGTGATATCCAAAGGATGGTAACAATTAAACCTTAAGTGCACATTACTTTTAATTGGTATATTCCTTTGTGTCTTTTGTAGCCACATAGGAAAAATGAAGCACTTGAGAATGAACTTAAAAGATTTTACCTTGCTTTGGAAAGGATCTAATTATATGGTAGATTGCAAGTTCATATTTTTATATTATGACAATCTACATGCTCTAGATTGGTTGTATGTATCTTGTGGCAATCTACATGCTTTAATTGATGATAATTAATTTGTGTCATATTTCAAATGAATTATCATATTATTGCCATGACCTAGACATAAAGAGGATTATCCCATGTTCTTAAATGAATAGAGTGCTAAGTAAGAAATTCAAATTCTTAAAGCACTTATCAAAAGGGGAATTCTCTATATGACTAGAGTTGTGAGACTAATGTTTCTATCTAAGTGTTTATGTAGTCTCACAACATGAGAATGTGTTTCCCAAATGGAGTGTGCCATTCAACATTCAAAGAAGATCGAACCAATACTATGTGATGTATTCATTCTTGTTTAAATTGGTTTTGAGTCTTCTACATTAATCTCTCACCATGCTATGAATTAAACTTGCCATGTGTTGGAGCGAAGGCAGAAACGCCACCCTTCGCCCGAAGTCTCCACCGCTTAGCCCCTGCCCTGAGACAAAGCAGGCAGGGACACCCTTCGCTTCATCGGCACCAGAGACAACATGGAGACCCTTCGCTCGATTCGGCACCAGACGAAGGCCTGCGGCAACGCCTCTCCACGGCGCGGCCTCGGTCAGCTCCGAGGCCCACATGAGATCAGGCCCATTGTAACGGGCCCTGCGTGGCCGCGTTTGTGTTACGGGCCTAATTTGTAAAGGTGTACTTGTAATTACAGCTTGTAACCCCGCTTTATGGGAATATTCTGGGGATAAACTAGGCACCTGAGGGCACATGCGTCCTTAACGCAAGGCGCCGTGCACTCGGATACCTATAAATACCCCCGCACAGTGCCCGTGAGAGGCCAGATTAACAGAGCTTTTGCCATCACGCGCGAGTGCTCTGTTGCCATCACCATTCACTCGTGTTGGATCTCCTAGCTGTCGAGAGACAGTCCCAACACCATGTAAACATAATTAAATAATCATGCTTTGTTCACCTTGTTTAATTTTGGTGTTATGCATGATGCTTGTAAGGGCAATTTAGTTCATATCATGAGGTTTCCTTATTTTAGTAACCTTCTTGTCATTCATATACTAGAGGCTTCTAAATAGGAAACTATTGTTTGTGTTTCTAATGCAATCTCTTTTAAGCTATTTCATAGAAATTCATAAGTAGAGATTGTGCTCTTTCATTTGGTAAAATCACAAGCATTAAAGGTTAATCTTCACCTAAAAGAAAGATTAGGAATGCTCAAGGCAAAGGTATGGAACTAATTGTTTCATTTGGTATGTGACCAATAATAGTTCCTTTTAAGTGGCATTCTTTCAATTGGTAATAATCTATTTTATGGAAAGAAATGTCAATATGAAGGTTAAATTCCTTTTGGCTTAAATTTGTAAATTGGTGCATATTGTTAATTCACTCCTCCATGTGCATTAACTTAAAAGGAATTTAATTTATGCCTTTATGCCTCATAAATGATGATTTGTTTGCCATTCATATATAGCTATCATCATTCATTAAATACTTCCTTGTACTACTAATACCTCTTTTCAAAGTGTTTTATCGACTAGTCTTAAAAGGAAAAGAGATAACAAAGAAGGAAGTCTCCACAAATGATGAAAAGAAGAATACTAAGGTGACACCACCACAGATAGTAAGATCTGTCAAATTGGTATAACAAATGGTACATTTTATATGGTGGTAAGTATTCTTAGGCATAAGTTAATTCATTGCAAATTTGTCATGCCTTGACCAATATATGTAATGTACTCCTCATGCGACTCTTAATTGAATTAAAAGTGCATTTGGCAAGTCATTCAAATACTTGATGCACATATCTAGTAGGAGCACATTATATATCTTGTGTCTTAGAGAATATGTTTCTCTTTAGTAAGCTATACTAACTCAATCCAAAATGGTAAATTTGTATTTCATTCATATGGATTGTAATCTTTGTTTTCTAAATAGCTACTCTTGATGCATCTTAAAATTGCCTTATCGTTAAATCTAAAAGTGCATAAGAATCTTTTTGGTGATATTCATGACATACATATGCACTAACATGGATATGATTTTTAAACTGTAAAAGGTACAATTAGTGATCCATACTCTCTAAATTTTAGAAACCCATATTTTTATATCTTAGAAATCTACTTCAATCGGTATCCATATGCTTCACATTGAATTGGATCACTAAGTTGTAAATTCCATGCATAACTTGTCTTCATGATATGAATGCTTGTGCGACTAACCTTGATAAGCTAGGTGCATCCAAGGTCAAGCTAGGTTCATCATCAAGAAGGCAACACAACGATGTATCAAGAAAAGGAGAAAAGGCTCTTATTCTTAAACTCTAGTTTTTATCTATGTGATTAAATATTGAATTGAAACCATGTAAGATGGTTGTCATGTATATGTGGGTGCCTACACAAAGAGAAAGGCCACAATAAGGATTGTGTGGGTACTCAAGGCTTTTACTACTAATCTCAAAGGACCCAATTCAAATTGGGTACCAAGATATGAAGCTTAAACTTGTTTTGCAGGATCACTCCTTCAATGGATCAAGTTGGATGCTCAATAATGAATGTATAAATCATGTTTGGAGATAGTAGCAAGGGTGGTAACAACTGAATCTCAAGTGCATATTATTTTCAAACCTTATCTCTTTTGTGACTTGTGTAGCCACTAAGGGAAAAGAAGCACTTGAGGATATACATCAGTTGTTGACTATGAAATAAAGGTCTAATTGGAAGTTGGTATGGTGAACAATCCAAAATTATGTGACGTATTCTCTATCTAGTTAATTTGGATTTGATTCTTCTATATTAGACACTCACCATAATATGGATTAAGTCATCCCTTTAGACTTCATTGAATAACCATGCATATTATCCATGTCATTCAAAATATATTGTGCATGAGGGTTCAAGGAAATTTAGTCCATATTATGATGTTTCTCTATTTTAGCAACATGCTTGCCTTCCACATATAAAGGGTTGCAAAATAAGAAACTAGTGCTTGTGCTACTAATGTCATCTCTTGTGTTGAGTTTATCCATAGAAAATCTATGTTAAGAGATGGTGCTTGTTTTAAATTGGATAAATCACAAGCTTAAAGGATATTATTCAACTAAAGTAAGATGAAGTTGATAAGAGGCCAAGGTATGAAAACTTCCTCTTCCTCAGTTGTTTTAGTATTCTATCCTTAGTGGGATGTACCATAGTATAGGTTAATTTCCTTGCAATATAAAATGTCCAATAGTGCATATAATTTTGAGATCAACTATATGTGTGCACTAATTTAAAGGAATTTAATGTATCCTTTTGGGTTTCAATAATGATGATTCATTTGCCATCCACCTATAAGGATCATCATTTGTGAAACCCTCTCTTGTGATTCTAATGCTCTCTTTTCTAAGTATTTCAACAAGGTCCTTCCAAGTGCTTTCAAGATGGATTCAAAATCTACAAATATAAGAGTCTTGGTTCTTTCAATCATTGAGTTTCAATGGGTCTCATATCAAGCATGATCGAACCAAGCAAAGATGAATGAAGTTCAAGATCGCTTGGTTGGATGAAATCATAAAGAGAAAAGAAATCACAGTGAATCAAGAAGGAAGTTGAACTATCATGAAAACCAAATAATGAAGAAGTAGTGACATAATCATATAATATACTTCATTATGAGGTTTGAGGTTCATATTAGCATGCTTTACCCTTCAAGATTTCAATTGATATACTTTCAGTTCTTAAATCTTCAATTGGTTTAATTTTCATCATCTATGTAAAGCATGTTATGTTAAACCAAGATATAGTGCAAACATCTCCTTTAACCTCGTATTGTTGATGTGCATAAGTGTACTTTGTGTACTCTTGCATGCACAAATTGAGGGAGAGTTTAGCCTATATCTTGTGAGACTAATGATTTCTTTCAAGTTCATGTTGTGTAGTCTCACACCATGGAGAACATCAAATGAGGATGAATGGTTCCATAGAAATGAAAATGAATTTCTCTTGATCGATTGAAGAGGATAAGTTTCTCTTTGAAATGTCAAGCCTATCAAAAGCTAAGATGGAAATTCATGATTATAATGAAGACCATGCGACATAGAACAAAGGTGTGTCACTCCATGAACTATTGTATTATATTTGTGTATCTAGGCTCTTACATGCTAGTGTGTGCATGTATATGCAATATCTTAAGTCACATCATAAGGTTGCACTTGTGGTGACGATTAAAAAATCTCTAGATATTTGATTAATACCTCTTGTGGTGATATCATAAGTTAGTCTTAAGTCATCTTAGTGAGGCATGAGTCAAACATGCTAACTTCTCAAGAATCTTGGCTTAAAATATTGCATATCATGTCTATTAGTATACCTTTTGATTATGAGTAATTCCTTAAATTGGTACAATTTCACATTTTCATACTTTATTTGTACCAAGGTTCAAATTGTAGAACTTAATCCCCTGACCTCACAAGTCAAAGTGCATAAGCTAAACAAGTATTCATCACTTGTATGCACACATTTAGGGGGAGAATAGTCTATAATTTGAATCTTTGAGACTAACTTCATTTTCAAGTCTATTATGTGTGTAGTCTCAAATTAGAAAGGAATCTTCAAGCAAAGACAATCGCTTCCACTGCAAATTTTGATGGGTATCAAAGATTCTTTGCTCCAATAAATGTATCTTTTATACATTTCATAAGAGAATGAGTTTCTCTTTTATATGCTACTCCAACGTCATCTAAAATTGGTAAATTTGTATCACATCCTTTTGGATTGCAAATGTCTGAAGTAGCATAGCTTATAAATTCTCCTGTCTAGAACTTAATTGATTAAATAGTGCACATGTTTCTTATGTTGCATGATTATGTTCAATTGATACTCCTTTTATGCCAATGGTACATTAAGTTGCAAATAAGTACTCTCAACAGGTATCAATTGAATTCATATATGTGTGCACTAAAACTTGAGGAGAACTTAGTGTAATATGCTATTAGTGATCTACTTATCTATCAAATTGTATCAATTAGTGTTTTTCAATTGATATTTTTCATACATGATCACTAGTTGCATAATCCATACTTGTGCAATTTTCATATTGCCTCTTGTTGTGATAAGAAAATGCTAGGTGACATCTAGACTCCAGGTATCAAGATTTATCTTTCAGTTAGTATGACAATCTTCATTTGATATCTTGGACCTATGTCACAATTATGCCAACAAGAGCTTGCAAATGAATTCTAAATCCAACACAAGTCTGGAAACCCCTTGAAAAGGTAAAAGGCAAAGGTACATCACTTATGACACTTACCCATTACCTTTGTTCCATCTAAGGACCCTCTTCATGATAGTATGTTAACATCTTGCTTAAATCATAATTTCTACCCTTTATATTCTTTGTATCCTTTTTGGAGATTTATGACAAAGGGGGAGAAATTTTGCTTTAAAGCTTACCTTTAGTCTTATGTAACTAAGTGTAAGAAGACTTTTGAAAAGGGGGAGAAATAATTGACAAAAAGGGGAAGTCATAAGAAAAACATAGGATGAAGAAAGTTGATAAGTGCATTCCATGTCATGAGCATCATGTTTATTTTATGACACACTGCACCCTATGAATAGTATGATATAAGTTGTCTCCATACTTTGACCTAAATATGTGCTTTTGGCATTTGAGTACAAAAGTGTTATTTTCTGAAATGCACATATTTAGGGGGAGGAAACTATATCATAGGATTTAAAATCTTATTTATCAAATCTTATGTAAGCTTTAAATGTGTTGTCATCAATCACCAAAAAGGGGGAGATTGAAAGTGCATTCATCCCTTTTGTGAGTTTTGGTGATTTGGATAACAACACATTTAAAGGTCTAACGAGTTTGCTAAGTGTTGAACAGGAAATTTAGTATGATGAACATACTTGAATAGTGTATAATGATCAGTGAATGAAGGTTCAACACGAGGTTAAATAACCAGTGAGACAATGAAAATGGATATAATATGGTCTCTATATTGGTTTGAATATATGGACAAGTCCTGAGAAATCACTATGCATAAATATGATCATAGTAGAGGTTGAAGTGATTAAGAGGATTGGTCAAGTCAAAGTGGATAAGATATGAGGAATCGTGAATTGGCTTGACCATATTACTATCAGTCCATATATGCTTCTATGAGAATCAAACTAGAGCTTGATTGATCTTAGCAGTTATATCTAGATGACATTCAAGCAAGGTTCACAATATTGAAGAAATGATTCTCTCAATGGATGCTCAATTGGATGTGACTTAAGAATGGCTTGATAGGGTGAAGATAGCAAGGAAAGGGCTTCGAGGAACTAAGCGAATGTGAAGGCCAAGCGACGGCTTGTAGACCGAGGTACCATGGCTAAGGTGAAGAAGAGAGTACTTGCACTAAGTCGATGAACTAATCAGCTATGAAGAGTTACAACATGTTGATGCATCAGTAAGGTGACTTGAAGCCATGATTTGAACTCATATAAGGTGATATGGTACAAGTCACAGGGTTTGATTTGAGTTTGCTTCAAAAGGTGAGACAAAGATGTTTGTGATCGTTATGAAGCAATGCCATGGAGAAATCACACATGAGACACCAGTGACTCAAGGAGTTTTCTTAATTAATTTTATTTAACTTGAGTATAGGAATCGTCGTACTATAAAGGGGGATCCAAAAAGAAGGTTGGTGTTTGCCAAAGCTCAAACCTCTCTATTCAAAAGCTATTTTTGAAAAGCAAAAATCTCTTTAACGTTCTATGGTTGACCGTGGTTAGGGTTGAGAAACCTAGAGTGTTCTTGCTGAAAAGCAGCTGAACTTGTTCAGCTGCAGCTGAGCTTTTTAGCTGAGCTGGACTTCAGCTGAGCTGAGCTCCTTCAGCTGCAGCTGAGCTTTTCAGCTGAGCTGGACTTCAGCTGAGCTGAGCTTCTTCAGCTACAGCTGAGCTTTTCAGCTGAGCTGAGCTTTTCAGCTGGGCTGAACTTCAGCTGAACTCAACTTCAGCTGTGAACCTCTTTGACCATACACCAGCTGAACTTGCCTCCGGGCAGTTGAGCTGGGGTTTTCTCTCCTAAACTCACTGGTCAAGACCAGTTGAACTGGTCCTGAGGGGCAGTTCAGCTGGTCTCTGACCCCTCTGACCTCTGTTCTGCAGTCTGCCAGTCAGACTGGCAAACAGGTCGCCAGAGCTGTCAGGGGCGGTTCAACCGCCCCCCCCTGGGCGGTTCAACCGGTCTTGGTCAACTTGACCAGTCTGCAGGTCAGTCTGCGCGTCAGTCTGCCAGTCAGACTGGCAGACAGGCTGCCAGGCCTGCCAGGGGAGGTTCAACCGCCCTGGGGGGAGGCTCAACCGCCCTCAGGCAGAAAAATCTGCCCAACGGCTAGTTTTGAGCTCCACCTATATATACTACCTCCTACCTCTCTCCCCAAAGTAGTGAGCACGATTTGGACTCCATTTCTAACCCAAGAAACACCTCCCTCTCTCTCACACACACATCTCTTGCCTCTCCTATTTCAAATCTTTGGAGAGAAATCTTTGAGTGAGCTTGAGAGCTGCGGTTTTGTGCTTCATCTCTAAATCTCTCTTGCTCTTCTTCTTGATTCGAGCTTTGGTACTACATCGAGTTCTTTGTGGATTCATTACTCTTGGAGCTTCTAGCTCCTAGACGACTAGGTGTCTCTTGTGAGTCTCCAAATCTTGTGGAAGACCACAAGAAAGTTTGTATTACCCGCTCGTTTGAGCAAAGATTAGTGTGTGAGCTTGACCTTTGTGGTCGGCAAAGGGAGGATTAGGGTTGAAAGAGACCCGGCTCTTTGTGGGCGCCTCAACGAGGAAGTAGGGCACCTTGGTGGTGTGACCGAACCTCGGGATAAATCTTGTGTCTCTTGTGTTCTTGCTCATTGTGTTTGTTTTTGTTCTTCGTTCTCTCACCATTGCGTGGAAGATTTGTTTATATCTTTTTGGTGTGTGGATTTTGAGAAGTGCCATTCTCAGATCTACTACTTTGAACCCTGTGGATCATTTAGAACATCTCATTTCCAAAGTTAACTGGGTGAATTTCGAGATCAATTCAGTTTTACCCAGTTTGCTTCTAGTTTTTGTTGAAAAAGTTTTAACTTGCCTATTCACCCCCCCTCTAGGCAACTTTCAGATGATAAGAGTTTGAAGTACATATTCACTCAGAAGGATCTCAACCTTAGGCAACGCCGTTGGTTGGAACTCATTAAGGATTATGATTTGGAGATCCATTACCACCCAAGCAAGGCAAATTTGGTTGCAGATGCCTTGAGTCGGAAGGAGCATGTTCACTCCGCTTTCGTTGTCCAGCTACCTGATGAATTAGCAAAAGATTTTGAGAGACTCAACCTGGGAATTGTTACACATACGGAAGGAGTTACCATTGAATTGGAACCTACCTTGGAGCAAGAAATTCGTAAAGGTCAGGTTGGTGATGCTAAGATTCAGGAGATCAAGGATCTGATAACAGAGGGTAGAGGCCCAGAGTTCACGGAGGATGAGCAAGGCATGATATGGTTCAAGAATCGGATCTGTGTTCCCGATATTGATAGTCTTCGGGAAACCATATTGAAGGAGGCACATGATTCAGTTTATTCTATCCATCCTGGAAGTACTAAGATGTATCAGGATTTGAAGCAAAAGTATTGGTGGTATGGATTGAAGAGAGATGTGGCTGCACATGTGGCTATGTGCAATGTGTGCCAAAGAGTTAAGGCTGAACACCAGAGGCCAGCCGGACTATTGCATCCACTAAAGATACCTGAGTGGAAATGGGAAGAGATTAGCATGGACTTCATTGTTGGATTACCCCGCACGTCTGCTGGATATGATTCTATATGGGTGATTGTGGACAGGCTAACTAAAGTAGCCCACTTTATTCCAGTGAAGACCACATATTCAGGAGCTCAGTTGGCAGAGTTGTACATGGCACGGATTATCTGCCTACATGGAGTACCAAAGAAGATCATTTTGGATAGATGATCACAGTTTACCTCTCGGTATTGGAAGAAGTTGCACGAGTCCTTGGATACCAGATTGAATTTTAGTTCGGCTTACCATCCACAGACTGATGGACAGACTGGAAGGACTAATCAAGTATTGGAAGACATTTTGAGAGCTTGTGCCCTTCAGCATGGTAGTAGTTGGGACAAAAGTCTACCTTATGCTGAGTTCTCATATAATAATAGTTAACAGGCCAGTCTGAAGATGTCACCGTTCGAGACTCTGTATGGCAGGAAATGCAGGATTCCTCTATATTGGATCAGACTAGAGGAAGACAGCTCTTTGGACCTGAACTTATTCAAGAGGCAGAAGAACAAATTCGTATAATTCGAGAGAATTTGAGGGTATCTCAGACCAGACAAAAGAGCTACGCTGACGATAGAAGAAGACCACTAGAATTTGAGGAAAGAAATCATGTGTACCTCAAGGTGTCACCGCTTCGTGGAATGAGGAGATTTAAAGTCAAGGGCAAATTGTCCCCTCGCTATATTGGACCATTGTGAGTTTTTAGGCGAGTTGGAGAGATGGCCTATCAACTCGGACTACCTGATAATCTATCGGATGTGCATAATGTATTTCATGTATCTCAACTTAAGAAGTGTCTCCGTGTCCCTGAGGAACAGTTACCAATGGAAGAGCTCAGTGTTCAGGGTGATTTGACTTACACGGAGTATCCGATCGATATTCTTGATACTTTGACTAGAGTTACAAGAAATGAGGTGATAAAGATGTGTAAAGTGCAATAGAGTCACCACGGAGAGGATGAAGCAACTTGGGAAAAAGAAAAAGAGCTTCACATAGATTTTCCCCATCTTTTTCCTAGTCCTTCCAGATCTCGAGGACGAGATTCTTTTTAAGGGGGGTAGGATTTGTAATACCCAACTTTATAAACTATATTAAGGAGAGAATTCACTTACGTATTTTTGCCTCTGTTCAACTAAATATGAGAACACTACATCGAAAAGCAAGCAAACAATTAATAATATTGAGAATAACCATGCATCATGTTGGTTTTGTTGTATGTGCATCTAGTAAAAATAACAAGCCACAATAAGAAAATAAATTAATGTCACGAATTTAAGATTTAATATCTATTTGGAATATTTAAGAGTGGGAAAGTAACAAAGAAAAGAAGAGAAGAGAGGAATAAATACTATGAGGTATAAAGTAAATTCTTAAATAAATAAATCATACCATAATGGCGTGATCAAAGGTTACATTCAAATATGAGTACAAGTTCACTACAATGAGCAAATTCAAATTTGCATTTTGAATAAAGAAAAAAAAAGAGAAAAGATATTGTACTTGGATGGGCCAACGAACTTGATTTCGGCCCAAACCAGTGCTGAGCGCGCGCCTGTCCTTCTGCCGTGACACTGCCGTGTGGGTCCTTTTGTCAGCCACTCTTCCCCACCCACTGCGTCGCACGCTTGGTCCATGACGTGTGGGCCTCGATCGGGCTCTGTCTTCTCCGCTCGGCTCGCGAACACAGAGAGGGGATCCCGCCGCCGGATGTTCTTGGGCGGGTCGATGCAGTCGCCGTTAATCCCGCGCGCTAGAGTTTTCTTCCCCGTGAGAACCGGATCGTGCTGACCGGATCCTCTAGGATTACGCGACTTCGTCATCAGCTCCATCCCCTTGCCGTAACCAACCTCTGCAACAGCCTCTGCGAAATCCGTGCGGATCGGCTGGGGAATCGTGGTCGGTCTCTCCCGCGTGCTCGGGTATAAATTTGGGACCCTAGGACTTCTGCCTCGCATCTCCGAGCTCGGCCATCCTCAAACCCTAGCCATCAGTGCTCACTCCGTCGTGGCAGATTCGGGATCAAATTCACCAACCGGGGCTGCCGCCATGGGTGGCGCTCGGGGCCCTGGGTTCGGTCAGTGGAGATCACCACGGTGTTCCTAACGTATGCGTTGCGGTATCTCGTGTGTAGACGACCGTGGTGCCGCGAATTGCTCGCCGGAGTCATTAACTCCGCAGATTACCGCCGTGTGCCGTGGACAGGACTCCTGGGAGCTTAATCCTCGGTATGGCATCCACCATTACATTCGCTACCCTTCCCTCTCTGTTCTGCGCGTTAGAATACTAAGGTTTGGCCTCTCGGGTCCTCCGTTTGGGGTTTAGCGGCAATGGCGCCACCGCGCCAGTGTTGGCGCCGCCGTGAGGCCTCGGTCTCGTTGACGAGGGTGATGGAGAGATGGGTTCATGCCGTCGGATCAGGCAGGTACGGGTGAGATTAGAGCTTAGGCTATCCCCTTCACGTTTTGAATCCCAGCCGTTGACGTGAGATCGGAGTGATACGTGTCGATCTCGGTCAAATAAAATCCAGACTGTTGAAGTTAGATCCAATGGCCCTAGTTGCATGTCGATTCGTTTTATGGCAGATCTAATCCAATGGCTCAGAAATAACCATACCCCTTCGTGGGTCAATTTTTCTAAAGAGACCCCGAAGAAATCACGAATCAACCTGCCATCCAGAGAACACTATTCTCTGTGTCTTAGAAATCTTGCACCGAGAACCCTGTATTTTCTAGAATTCGAGGCCCAGTCCAGAGGAGATTAAAAACAGAGAAATAATTATAGAAATTCATTTTTAATACAAAAACAAATCTAGAAACTTGTAAAATGCATAGAAAATTCATTTTAACTCCAAATTGAACCATTCCAATTTCTAAAATTTTGTAATAATATTCTCTATCATTTAGTGTCACTGTTTTGACATGAACTCAATTAGAAAATTAATTTCACATCTTATCCTATTTTAATCACATTAAACCTTAGGAAATTCATAACTTGAAATCTATAACTCCAAATTTAGTGATTCCAGTTCCTATGATCTCATTTTAATGTGTAGATTTTTACTGTATATTTTATTTACATGTTTGATGTGATGTTAATTTATGCTATACTATGTATGTATTGTGTTGATGCGAATAGACGAGCAAGCCACTGTGGAAATTGAGGTTCAACAAGTAGAAGTAGCTGAGCAGGAGCTCATTGAAGGCAAGTTGTGCCCTTGATCACTTACTTTCCCAGCCATGTTCTTATTAATTTTAATGATCTGCATAGGTTAATTTTGATGGGATCCTTTATGTTACCCCAGTTTTGATTACCTCTATACCTTGTTCACCCCTGAAATATTTTTTGGGTAGTACTTGCTATTGCTTTATGTGGATTGGGTATGGAGTTGCACTACACATGATTATCCTGTTATTATCTTGTTATTATTACTGTTCATGTTAAGATCATTAAATTAATGGGAACATGGAGCGACCACCCGGGAAAACAGTGCTACCACAAGGGTTTAATGGGACGCCCTTGGCTGATTAACTAGGAAAGCTAGTGGAGGTCTTCCTTACCCGAAAGGGGCAAGGGCAGTAGGGGAGTGGTCAGTGTAGGGAGGTCCTTGGTTGATTTTGCTGCGATGGCGGTCAGGCAAGAACCCTGCACTGGAGCTTCCTATAAACTGTAGCGGGATTTCTGAAGCTAGTGGAACTTTGTAAAGGCCTCGTAGTGTTACCCTGCCTCGCCTCCTCGGTAGAGGTGTATGGTATTGGCCGTCTCTTGGCAGATGGGTAACATGACTTGTGGGTAAAGATGCTCAACCTCTGCAGAGTGTAAAACTAGTATACTAGCCGTGCTCACGGTCATGAGCGGCTCGGACCCTCACATGATTAATTATGGAACTTAAATTTAATTTGACATTTGCATCGCATTTGGGATTACTTTATTATTACTTTCCTTTATTATTATTAAGGTTTGGTATTTACTTACACTTAGTAATTGCTAATAAAATTTTGACCAACTTATAAAAGCAATGCTCAGCTTCAGCCTTTATTTCATTGATCAGCCTTACACTTCATGAACTCCCACCTTTGGTGAGTTCATGCCACATTATTCCCCATGACTTGTTGAGCTATGAACGTATGTGAGCTCACTCTTGCTGTCTCACACCCCCCCACAGGAGAAGAACAGGTGGTCGAAGAGGAGCCGCCTAACACCGAGGCATTCGACTTAATCTAGGTGGCGTTTCTCAGTCGACATTGGCGCCGACGATCCTTAGTTCGTTTTATATTTATTCTTTTACTTTGTAATAAGTCTTCTGCTATGTAATAAGTACTCTGATGTTATTGACATTTATCTCTATACACTCTGTTATTATATGTGTTGTCTTCTTGGCGCATGTATGAGATGCACCCGGCTTTGTCCTTTAAAACCGGGTGTTACACCGATGGGCCGGCTCGGCTGAGGTTGGGCGCGGGGTCGAGGCGCGGGCGCGGGAGCTCGGCGCGGTGTGGCCACGGGAGGGAGAGGAGGGGCCAGGGCGGGTCCCACCTGTCATAGAGAGAGGGGAGGGGATAGGGGCACGCGGTTGGACACCTAATGGGCCGAAATAGCTCGGCCGGTTTGGCTAGGGTTTCAATTTTCTTTTTTTTTCTTTTCTTTTCTATTTAAAAGAAATTATAAATAAATATATTTTTAAAAATTCTAAAAATCATAATAATTATACCAAAATTATTTATAACTAAAATATTTGTTTTTGAACCAATATTTCTATATTAATTAATTGGATTTTCAATATAAAAGAAATTCTATTAAACATCCAAAAATCAAATATGAGCAAACAAAATTACTCTAAGTGCAAATAAAAATCAAACACTTGAAAGAAATGTTCATTACCATATTTACCATCAATACTAAATGCATTATTTTTAGTTGATGGTTTTTATAGTGTTACAAACCTACCCCCTTAAAAGAATCTCATCCTCGAGATTAAGGAACTTCTAAGAATAACTGGGGGGAATTCTGCTCTCGGTTCATCTTCTCTTTCCCAAGTGGCCTCATATTCTGAATGATGACTCCACTGAACTTTACACATATTGATAACTTTACTCCGTGTAATTTTGTGAGATGTTTCTATAATTCTGATAGTGTACTCCGAATAAGTCAAATCCTCCTTAACATTGAGTTCTTCCATAGGTAACTGTTCTTCCGGTATTCTTAAGCATTTCTTAAGTTTTGACACATGAAATACATCATGCACATCCAACAAACTATCGGGTAGCTCTAACTGGTATGCTACTTCACCTTTTCTTTCCAAAATTTTGAACGGGCCAATGTAGCGAGGAGATAGTTTACCCTTAACCTTAAATCTTTTCATGCCTCTCATCGGTGAAACTTTAAGGTATACGAAGTCTCCTACTTCAAATATCAACTCTCTTCTTCTATTGTCAGCATAGCTTTTCTATCTTGACTGTGCGGTTTTCAAATTCTCTCTGATAATCTGTACTTGCTTTTCTGCTTCTTGGAGAATTTCTGGACCAAATACTTGACTTTCTCTGGTCTAATTTCAATAAAGCGATGTTCTACACTTTCGTCCATAAAGTGCTTCAAACGTTGCCATTTTTAGACTTGCCTGGTAACTATTGTTGTATGAGAATTCTGCATAAGGCAAACTTTTATCCCAGCTTCTACCATGTTTTAGAGTGCAAGCTCTTAGCATATCTTTCAACACTTGGTTTGTTCTTTCTGTTTGCCCATCAGTTTGCGAATGGTAAGCTGAACTAAAGTTTAGCTTGGTATCCATGGACTCATGTAGTCTTTTCCAAAAGCGCGAGGTAAATTGAGTTCCTCGATCCGATACGATCTTCTTTGGTACTCCATGCAAACAAACAATTCTTGACATGTATAACTCTGCTAACTGGGCTCCTGAGTAAGTTGTCTTCATAGGTATAAAGTGTGCCACTTTAGTCAACCTGTCCACTATAACCTATATTGAATCATAACCATCCCGAGTACGGGGTAGTCCAACTAGGAAATCCATACTGATTTCTTCCCATTTCTATTCTGCTACTTTGAGAGGTTGTAGCAACCATGGTGGTCTTTGGTGTTCGGCTTTAACTCGTTGACACACGTCACATAGTGCAACATGAGTAGGCACATCTCTTTTCAAACTGTACCACCAATACTTTTCCTTTAGATCCTGGTACATCTTAGTACTTCCAGGGTGAATAGAATAAGCTGAATCATGGGCTTTTCTTAAGATAAGTTGGCGTAGGTGCTCGATTTCTGGTACACATATTCTCTTTTTAAACCATATTGTGCCTTGATCATCTTCGGTGAAATCTGGGGCTTTACCCAAACTAATTTGTGTCTTAATTTCCTTGATTTTCTCATCAGTCTACTGTCCTTTACGAATCTCTTGTTCTAAATTAGATTCAACTTCCATAACTGTTGCTTCCATATTATTGAGCATTCCAAGTTGAGTTGTTCCATCTCCCAGCACAATTCTTGTGACATCAAATGAGTAGTGATGTTGTTCACTTGACCTTTACAGCTCAAAGCATCAACCACTACATTTGCTTTACCTGGGTGATATTGTATTTCCAAATCATAGTCTTTAATTAACTCAAGCCATCTTCTCTATCTTAGGTTGAGTTCTTTCTGCGTGAAGATGTATTTCAAGTTTTGTGATCTGTGAAGATTTTACACTTGTTTCCAATCATGTAGTACCTCCAAATCTTCAAAGCGTGCACTACGACAGCTAATTCCAAGTCATGTGTAGGGTAATTCTTTTCATGCTTCCATAACTGTCTTGAAGCATAGGTAATCACTTTTCCATCTTGCATTAACACACATCCAAGTCCTAGATCTGATGCATCGCAATACACATCAAATCCTTTATGAATATCAGGGATAATTAACACTGGAGCAGTGGTTAGCCTTTCCTTTAATTCCTCGAAACATTTCTGACATGCTTCATCCCACTTGAACTCTTTACCTTTCTCCAACAGTGCAGTAAGGGGTTTCACAATTTTGGAGAAGCCTTCAATAAATCTTCTGTAGTATCATGCTAATCTAAGAAAACTCTTGATCTTGGACACATCGGTGGGTTGTTTCCAATTTAGTATTTCACTTATTTTACCAGGGTCTACTTTGATTGTTCCATTGGTGATAATATGACTTAGGAAAGCAACTTCCTTTAGCCAAAAATCACACTTCGAAAATTTCGCATACAACTAATTGTCACGAAGCTTCTGTAGAACTAATCTCAGATGATCTTCATGTGCTTCTTCATTCAGAGAGTATACTAGTATGTCGTTAATGAATACCACCACAAACTGGTCAAGGTATTCCATGAATACTTTATTCATCAAGTTCATAAAGTACGCTAGTGCATTAGTCAGTCCAAAAGACATGACTAAAAACTCATATAGTCCATATCTTGTAGTGAAAGACGTTTTAGGTATATCTTTAGTCCAAATCTTCAACTGATGATAGTCTGATCTTAGATCTATCTTTGAAAATACTGTAGCTCCTCTCATCTAATCAAACAGATCTTCAATCCGAGGTAACGGGTAGTTATTCTTAATTGTTACTTCGTTCAAACTTCTATAGTCCACACACATTCTTCTTGAACCATCTTTCTTGTTCACGAATAGAACTGGGGCTGCCCATGGTGATGAACTGGGGCAAATAAAACCTTTTTCAAGTAATTCTTCTATTTGTTTCTTCAGTTCAATTAAATCTTTGACATCCACTCGGTAAGCTCTTTTCGAAATTGGTGCGGTTCCGGGTAATAGTTCAATAGAAAACTCTATATCACGATCAAGTGGCATACCTGGTAATTCTTCTGGAAATACATCTGGATATTCGCACATAATCCTGATGTGCTCCAAAGATTTCTCTTCCAACTGATTTACCATTGTCTCTGCTGTTGCTGGCATACTGACATTGACTTCAATTCTTTCACCTTGTGGACAGGTTAATATAACCGTCCTCTTAGCACAAGATATCACTCCATCATACTTGGTCAAATAGTCTATTCCAGGTATCACATCGATTCCACTTGATTCCAAAATTATCAGCTCTACTAGAAATCTTAGGCCTCTAATTACAATCTTAGTCTGAAGGCATGAGTGAGTGGCTCTAAGTTCACCTCCTGGTGATCGAATTAATAGTTTCTTCTTCAAGGGATAGTTTGGTATATTATGTTTTTCCATGAATGACTTTGTTACGAAGGAATGAGATGCTCTAGAATCAAATGAAACTGATGCAGGTATGGAGTTAATAAGAAACATACCATACACCACGTCGGCATCCTCAGGAACTGATTCCGCTGTCACGTGATTAACTCTTCCCCTACTCTGGTTCTGCGAAGTCTTGTTCTGTGCAGATCCACGAGCAGGTGTGTTCTGGTCAGTCCTCTGGTTGCTGTTCTTCTAAGGTGTCTATGGGTTACGCCTGGGGCAATTGTTGGCATAATGGCCAAGTTCGCCACACTTGAAACAACCATTGGGTTGAACTAGGGTAGTTGCATTGTTATTCTTGGTCAGTGTGTTCACGGCGCTTCCTTGACAATTCTGTTGTTGGACACTAGACCTTTGACCAGTCTGAGTGCTGCTTCTCTACTAGTTCTGGTATTGGCTGCTCCTCTGACTTTGTTGTCCAGAGTGATGTGCTTGGTAGTTGTTGTTCCCACTCTGGTTTCTGGAGCGGAACTGTGAACCTTGGAAGTTGTTTTATCGGGTGTTTCTGCTGGTCTGCCCTTAGTACTTCCTCTTGTCGGACAGTTCTTTCCTTTTGTTTTCAAGGCCAATTGCCTTGTTCAGCAAAGTCCAGAAATTGAGGAAACTGTGGCTCTGTAGATGGTAGTTCAAGGGTCCAATCAAGCCTTCCAAGAAACGTTCTTATCGCTTCTCATCAGTGTCCACTTCCTCTGGGGCGTAACGTGAAATCTGGGTGAAGCGATCACGGTACTCACTAACGGTCATGTTCCCTTGAGTGAGGGAAAGGAACTCCTTATTATGCTTCATAATTCCCGAGGGAATATGATGAGCACGGAAGTTCACTTGGAACTCCTACCAGGTTATGGCATCAACATTGGCGTGTGCCACTGTGAAGGCATCCCACCAATCGGATGCAGCTCCTTCGAGTCTTCCCGATGTGTATAAGACCTTTTCTTGGTCATTTCACTGGGTGATGTCTAACTTCTTTCCAATGAACTTAAGCCAGTCATCGGCATCCAAAGGGTCTACTGTGTGAGAGAAAGAAGGCGGGTGATGACTCATGAAGTCCCGATGCTTGTCTCTAGCCTGGGGTGCGTGTTGCTGTTGTTGTTGGTACTGCTGGTTTTGTTGATTCTGTTGAATCTGTTGTACCAAAGCAGTAAGTCTTTGCAGAAGTTGCATCTGCGCTGCGATGAACTGATCCATCGTGGGATTGGGTGGTGGTGGTGGCAACTGCTGACCACACTGGTTCTGGTGATTATTGGGACCTGATCGAGTGTTCACCATCTGTTTGGTTAGAAAGTGCACTCCTGGGGTAAGTGAGGAGTAGGGAAGATTCTAAGGGGAATAGTTTATTATTAATGTTAAGTTTATTGTTATATTTTTTATATGCTCTTATGGCTATCATTCCATAAGACCATCACACTCAAGCAAAAATCCAAATCAAACATTTCAAACAACACCATCACATGGTTGTTATTATTAATAGTGTAATAATATAAAGATGTTTTTCGTCTATAGTGGAAACTAACTTATTACAACATAAATGAAAAATCTAAAGCAGCCTGATGATGGATCCTGGTTCTCCATAGCAGATCCTCTTGCGGGGAGGGGATAACGCCATAGCGGGGACTTGAACTTCTAGGGGATTCCTTCCATCAAGTTGAGCTTCCAGGGCTGCGATCCTTGCATGTGCATCCTCTAGCTCCAAGTGTACCCTAGAGAGGTCCAGGGTAGCACTATCCAGGTCATTGTTAAGACCTGCCACCACACCAGCTAGGGTGTTGAGGCGATCTTCATTTGCTCCACCTAGAACAATGCTGGTCTGGTTCTCTCCACGAATACATAGAGGAAGATGTTTGTACTTCGTATTGTGCAGCTGCTGCTGGTAGGTGTAGATGAGGGACCACAAAGTTCGCCTAGCAGCATCGCTGACCGAAGCAGCGTAGGTGGATAGCGGCGTCAGTGACTCATGTGCTGACAGAGTCCTGAACCCTCTATCACCTGCATCCATCACCCTGATATGAATGCGAGTGATGTAGTAGCAAGCCCGAGGAGGCTCGTACACTCGCCTGGTCTCGTACAGGGGTCGAACGTAGGTTCCCAACACGTGCAGAACATTCTACAGTAGGTTAGGGAAGTGCCCTGTCTCGAACATTGAGGTGTAATGTTCAGTGACATGCCATAACCCCACGTAGTGGTCCTGCTGTTCTTCGTTGGCTTCCTCGTTGATGTTTTCCTCATCTTCTTCTTCTTTGTCATCTTCATCATCATCATTAGAGTCGTCTGGGTCATCGCCTCTGGGAGCAGGGGCTTGGACTATTGGTGCTGGCGGTGCTGAAGCTGACGGTCCAGCTGCGAAAGCTAGTGATTCTGCCAACGGGGTGGGCATATGTCACACCCAGGTTTTAGGGGGCACCAATACCCGGGCGTGAACATAATCACCAGGTGTGCTGGGACCAAGTCTCACACATATGATGAATCATGGCACATGATCGAATGTCACATCTTTACTACATAACAGGAGCTCTATACAAAATAAATAAATAATTACATCATATGAAGACACGATCCAGCAACCCAAAGTTGACTAGGAGACAATGGCCTAGACCTCTCACGAACTCGTCACAGCATCCTCCATGCGTCTCATCCTGCGGTACCTATTCTTGACCTGTGGGGGGTGTGAGACAACAAGAGTGAGCTCACATACGTTCATAGCTCAACCAGTTGTGGGGAATAATGTGCATGAACTCACCAAAGGTGGGAGCTCATGAAGTGTAAGGCTTACCAAAGAGGATGGTTGTAGCTGAGCATTGCTTTTAAAGTTGGTCAAAATTTTATTAGCAATTACTAAGTATAAGTAAATACCAACAAAATTAAGTAGTCGAACAAAAGTGATAACAACACCCTCAATGCAATGCATACGACAAATTGAATTTAGTTACATAAATTAATCATGTGAGTGTCCGAGCTGCTCATGACCATGAGCACGGCTAGTATACCAGTTTTACACTCTGGAGATGTTGCACATCTTTACCCACAAGTCATGTTACCCATCTGCCAAGAGAAGGCCAATCCCATATACCTCTACTGAGGAGACAAGGCAGGGTAACACTACGAGGCCTTTACAAAGTTCCACTAGCTTCAGAAAACCCGCTACAGTTTCTAGGAAGCTCCAATGCAGGGATCCCTCGCCTGACCGCCATCGCAGCAAAATCAACCCAAGGACCTCTCTACACTAACCACTCTTCTACTGCCCTTGCCCCTTTTGGGTAAGGTAGTCCTCCACTAGCTTTCCTAATTAGTCTGCTAAGGGCGTCCCATACCACCCTTGTGGTAGCACTGTTTTCCTGGGTGGTTCTCCATGTTCCAATTAACATAATGATCTTAACATGCACAGTAAATAACAACTGAAATAAAAGTATAATCATGAATAATGTGTATCTCTATACCCAAAACCAAATAAAGCAATAGCAGGTAATACCCAAAAATTCAGTGGTAAACAAGGTATAAAGATAGTCAAACTAGGGTAACCTATTGGGTCCCATCAAAATTAACCTATGCAGATCATTATGATTAATCAGAACATGACTCTGTAAAAAGAAGTGATCAAGGGCACAACTTGCCTAGGACTTGAGATTCTAGGTACCAACTTGCTCTTCAGATGACACGTGTCCTCACTGCTAAACGTAGCAATACAGATAAACATGGTATAGGAAAAATTAACATCACACCATAAATAAGCACAAACTGAATAATAATAATCTACGCGCCATAACGAGATCGTAGAAACGAGAATCACTAAATTCAGAGCTACGATTATGAAGTTATGGTTTTCTGAAGATCCACTGGTTAAATATAGAATAGATTAAGTGCAACACTTTAACCTATATTTCATGACAAAACAAAATTACTGGATGATAATAAATATTATTGTGAGACTAATGCAACTAGAATGGATTAAAATAGAGTTGCAGTTATTGAGTTATGAATTTCTGGAGTTATTGAGTACATGTATAGATTAATTCAGATGAATAAATTTTAATTCATGTTCCATTGCTAAACAGAGGTACTAAGTGGTAGACAATATTAAAACAAAATTAATATCTCTGGAATGAATTAATTTGGAGCTAAAATGAATTTAATATGAATTATACAAATTTCTGAAATTATTTATAAACTAAAAATCCTTTTTTTGAATTGTTTTATCTCTTTTATTCTCTGATTGGATTAGGGACACTATTTTGCGAAAGACCAGGGGCTGTTTTATAAGAAACCAGGGCCCAACCGTATTTACTTTATACTAGGATAAGACGGCGGGTTGATTTTACTGAAACCCGAGGGCTCTTATGTAAAAGATACGGGCCGAAGGGATATGTTTTATTCTGAGTCATCCGATCAAAATCCAACTGATTAGATTAGACTCAAGTCCTCCTGAACCGGTATACGATCGGGACCATATATCAGCAGATCCACGGTTAGCGTCCACCGGAACGGAAAGTTACGAGGTTCTAATCCCATCCGTCCATACACAGATCCATGGCCACCACGCGCCTAGCTGAAGTAGTGTGCCCAGTTTTGATCTGGATCATCCATCAACACATCAGCGGCCCCGGTGTTCCCCCCCCCCATCTATGGCCGGCCACGGAGGAGCAGAGGCCCGCGGCGGCGCGCCATGGCCGACCAACGCCCCAAGCGGCACCCAGTGCAAGAGCTTCAAACGAACAGGTGCTACCCAAGCAGAGAGGTAAGGCAAAGTACATGGATGAATTCTCACCTGTCGCGGATTTGTGAAGGAGCTTGGCCATGCAGTGATGCGGGCCTGTGGCCAAATCCAAAGATGACGAGCAATACTGGGCTCCCCCGCCATTGATTTCGCTGATTGAGGTCACAAGCATCCTCCTAGTGATCCGGCGATGATCTATGGACTCCAGTTAAAGCCCGAGCGATTGCACAGAGCACATAACGGTGGCGGTGGATCTTATTGTTTCAGTGCGCACATAGCTTCACGACGGCTACTACTTCTGCTATCGGCCCAATTACTGATGGCGGGAGCGCATGGTCTTCATTTATCTACTGGCGTCGTGTCTGTTACCGAGAACGCAGGGGAGAAGATAGGCCCCGGCTGGTAGCCATCACCGGAGGGTGCGTAGGGAAATCACGATTTCAGCAACGGATTGGAGGGGATAAGTCTGACATCATGGCCCCACATGTCCGTGAGAGTAGGACCAGAGCACGACGCTGGAGACCGAGCAGTGGGTCCGCGATTTCCAAAGACTGGGCCAGCAACGCACGGGGAGAAAATAGGGAATGGGCCAGATTCAGCTTGGCGGCCCACACGACACAGCGACGCAGTGCTTCTTACAGAGCGGTCCCACGTGGTCAGTGTTATGGTGCTGGTGGGCTGTGGGGAAGAGTGGGGTAGTTGGGCCGGGCGTGGAATTCGACCCAAAGGGCACAGACTGAGGTCCTTTCTTCTTTTTCTTTTGATTTTCCAATTTCTATTTTAAATTCAAATCAATTTCGAGTTTGAATTCCAAACTTTTACATTTAGATGCACAAATAAAACACCATCATGAATGCAAAACATATATATATTTATAAACTTATATATTTATTTTAATTATTTTATTCCTTTGTTTAGTTAAAGATGCAAAATGTGACATGCACACATTTTATTTCATTTTAGGGAAGAAATTACTTTTGAGTATGTGATCAAATTTCAAATTAACTAAAATTGATATCCATTACCTTACTTAAAAAAATAATGTATTCTCTTTTATCAAGAGTCACCTAATCTTGAATATATTTTTATTTAGGAGCATTCTTTAAATTTCATGAGGAGAATATCTTATCCTACTAGATTGAAAATATTTCTATTTTATCTTATGTTTTCTCAATTTCTTAGTGTTACTTCCTATAAAAGACATAGGAGGAATACATGAACTTCTAACACATTTTAGGGTTTACAGCGTAGGCAGAAACTCCTCCGAGCTGTCCTCCAGAATGACTCTGTTCTCCACCCGAATGCATGGGAGATCCACAGGGATTTCCTCAACTACCACTGGGTAGACAGGAACTTACCGTGGCAGAGGGATGTAGTTGGTGTTGATCCGAGTGGTTTGAATGGTACGAACCATCTATAAGAGAAAATGTCAACTTAGTTGATGTTTACAGAGGTAAGGTTAATAAAATAATTTTGTAAGAACAAAATTAGCATGTTTTGAACAGACTAGCCTTTCCATTTCTAACTAATCTAACGACCTAGAGTCAGCATAGCTTTGATACCACTTCTGCCACACTCGGTTCTGGGGGCAAAACCGAATGCATAGCATATGTGGGCCAGGATCCATTTTCCACACATATGTTGACGTCACAAGTGTAATATATCAAAAGACAATGCAATAAAGGTGTAAAGAGAGTAGTGTAACTTTATTACATCATCTGAATCATTGTATCTTTAACAAGTATCAAAATCAAAGTACGACGAAACTAAATATGGACACTCTTCCACAGGAAGGTGACTGGTGCATCGTTAGACTCAAAACTCATCAACGTCATCAGTGAAGTCTTCAGCATCACCCTTTGATCAAAATATTAGCAAGGGTGAGCTCACTTATTGTTGGGGCTGAGCAAGTGGGGGGAAAATTAATGCAAGTAAACAAGGTAGGCTATGGATAAGCGGTAAGCATTTTAGTTGGTCAATATTTTATTAGCAACACCTGTCTTACTAATAAGTATGTATCCCATGTATCACAATTAATCAAAGGTATAAGATTATATCAAAAGCACTTAAGTGAAATCACTTAATCAAACCATTGGTAGATCATTAGATCTCGATTTATTGTCCATCTTTAAGTTCACTTATCATGTGAGGGTCCAAGTTGCTCTTAACCATGAGCACAGCTGACATATCAGTTTTACACTCCACAAAGGTGGTACAACTTTACCGACAAGCCATGTATCCCATCTAGCCATGGTTGATCAGACCCGTAAACACTGCCAAGGTGAATGGCTAGGGATCCATTATGAGGCTTTCACAAAATATCCTTAGCACAAAGCCACCCGCTAAGGTTTCCACGTCAGTATTGATGGCCCTCTAGGTGAGGTAACTTAGCCAAGACTACCACCCCATGTTAACATGACCTGCCACCAAAACACTGCTGCCCCCTCTTACCCATCTTTTAGGTAGGGTTGCTAAACACTAAGTCTATAGAGCTAATTACCAAAGCCAGAGCCATGATAGCACTCATGGTTGCACTGTTATCCTGGGTGGTCACTCCATGTTCCATTTAACACAAAATGTTCTTGTTTAACCATCGGGTTAACAACATAAATAAACATCATTTCCGAAACATAGTATCATTAAAAGAGTGACATCATATTCATCAGGTTGAGCAATAGCAAAAATTGCTAAGCAAAGCATTTATCCTAGGGTAATTCAAGGAAAAGGGTTGGTAATTCTAGGAAATCCTTAATTAGGCAAATCCCATCAAATTATACAATATATCCAAAAAGTAAACATTATTATATGCATTACTTGGGTACAAATAGAATATGTAGAGGGAGAATCCACTTGCCTTGCTCGAAAATGTCCTGTGGGTCGTCCTCGAACGAGTTTGGTTCGTCTACCTCACAGTCAACTTCTAGCATTGATTTGCGTATCGTACATACAAAAGAATATATATGCCAAATATATAAATAGACACCATTACAGGAGTAATCATTCAACATTACATACACATTCATACATCACACAATTATACTCATAAATACGTCTTAAAGCGTAAATACGTATTAATCCATTATGACTACTACTGCGGGTTATTATTGGTGAAAACATGAGTAAGTGGCTATGACACTAGTTTTATCTATTATAATATAGATAAACATGTATTAACAATCTTTATATTTTCTTTATTACTAATAATAGAATTTTGAGTTTTATCCCTTTTGTTTCTAAATTGAAATCGTACGTATAGCTAAAAATGATCATTTCGAAAATCACCTAACATTAATATTCTAAAAATTAATGTAAATTACTAATTGGACTTTTAATAACATAATCATGGTTATTATGATTTAAATAAGTATTTTACTAATTCTAAGTAATTAAGTGCTATACTTATGAATACATTTATCATGACTAGAAAAATCTATATTTTCATCTGACCGAGAATACTTGGCCTAGCATTTATTCTACTTCCTTTTACCAATAAAATTATACTTAAACTTCTACTAACAAATATCGTTCATGTGCTAAAGCGAAATTAATCGTAACCGTTTCTAGTATGAAAATCACCAAGTTAGTGACTAGTGACATAATTTATTTTTACGAAATATAAATTCATACACCTGTCAAAATATTGTTGCGAGGCTTGTTTACGATTACACGTATACATCAGAGTCACTTTTCAATAATTTCTAAACTGAAAATCTCAAAATTAAGTTTATTTACACGCAGGGACCAAAATGCAAAATGTGTGTCTTCTTCCTTGAGCTAGAGCTCACGCGCATGGGGGGTCAGCGAGTAGGGGAGGGGCTCGACCGGGCAGGGGAGGTGCAGGGGACGAGGACGGTTCGGCCGGGGACGGGTGTGGACTCCGAGGTTCGACAGCGAAGCTCCGGCGAGGCGGCGAGGTGGCTTAGGCGCGGCCGACGGCGAGCAAGGGAGAGTGGAGAGCGTGAGGAGTGAGGGATAGAGCTCGGGGAGGGAGAGAGGAAGGGAGCTTGGTGGCTTTATAGAGCGGGAGAGGGAGAGGGAGAGCCGGGAGGAACAACCGGTGAAAGTCGCCTAGAGGGGGGGTGAATAGGTGGAATCTAAAATTTATAAACTTTAAGCACAACTACAAGTCGGGGTTAGCGTTAGAATACAAACCGAGTCCATGAGAGAGGGTGAAAAATAAATCAAAGGCAAATGAAGCGAATGACACGGTGATTTGTTTTACCGAGGTTCGGTTCTTGCAAACCTACTCCCCATTGAGGTGGTCACAAAGACCGGGTCTCTTTCAACCCTTTCCCTCTCTCAAACGGTCACCTAGACCGAGTGAGCTTTTCTCCTTAATCAAATGGGTCACTTAGACCCTAACAAGGACCACCACACAATTAGTGTCTCTTGCTTTGATTACAAGTTGCTTGAGAACAAGAATAGAGGAAGAAGAAATGCGATCCAAGCGACAAGAACTCAAATGAACACAAATGACTCTCTCTCAGAAGCCACTAAGTCTTTGGAATGAGTTTGGGACTTAGAGAGGATTTGATCATTTGTTTTGTGTCTTGGAGTGAAGTCTAGAGCTCTTGTATTGAATGCAAATTGCTGGAAACTTGGATGCCTTGAGTGGTGGTGGTTGGGGGGTATTTATAGCCCCACCCACCAAAATAGCCGTTGGGGAGGGCTGCTGTCGATGGGCGCACCGGACAGTCCGGTGCACCACCGGACACTGTCCGGTGCACCAGCCACGTCACCCAACCGTTAGGGTTCTGACGGTTTCGACCGTTGGAGCTCTAACAACTTGGGGCACCGGACAGTCCGGTGCCGCACCGGACAAGCACTGTTCAATGTCCGGTGCGCCTTCTATCACTGCTCTGACTCTACATGAACTGTCTGCGCACTGTTCATGTGCACTGTTCCTTTTTGCAGACCACCGTTCGCGCAGTAGCCGTTGCTCCGCATGGAACATCGGGCAGTCCGGTGCTACACCGAACAGTCCGGTGAATTATAGCGGAGTGGCTCTTCAGAAACCCAAAGCTGAGGAGTTTGGAGTGTACGGTCCCTGGCGCACCGGACAGTCCGGTGCGTCAGACCAAGGCACACTTTGGTTTTCTTTTGCTCCTTTCTTTTGAACCTTAACTTATTCTTTTTATTGGTTTGTGTTGAACCTATGGCACCTGTAGAACATATAATCTAGAGCAAACTAGTTAGTCCAATTATTTGTGTTGGGCAATTCAACCACCAAAATCATATAGGAAAAGGTTTGACCCTATTTCCCTTTCAATCTCCCCCTTTTTGGTGATTGATGCCAACACAAACCAAAGCAAATATATAAGTGCAGAATTGAACTAGTTTGCATAAGGTAAGTGCAAAGGTTGCTTGGAATTAAACCAACATTTTATTTTTACTAGATATGCATGGATTGCTTTCTTCTATTTTAACATTTTGGACCACGCTTGTACCACTTGTTTTGTTTTTGCAAATTCTTATGGAAAATCTTTTCAAAGTCTTTTTGCAAATAGTCAAAGGTATGTAAGTAAGATTACGAGAAGCATTTTCAAGATTTGAAATTTTTCTCCCCCTGTTTCAAATGCTTTTTCTTTGACTTAAACAAAACTCCCCCTTGATGAAATTCTCCTCTTAGCTTTCAAGAGGGTTTATCAATATGAAAAAAGATTTAGATACCAAATGAAAAATCTTTGAATCTATATAGATACCAATTGAGATATGATTTCCAGAGGAATACCAATTTGAAAGATATCAATTGAAAAACTTTATTTCGAAAAATTTGAAATTGGTGGTGGTGCGGTCCTTTTGCCTTGGGCTAATATTCTCTCCCCCTTTGGCATTAATTTCCAAAAACAGAGTCTATTGTGAGCCCTTATTAAATTTTCTCCCCCTTTGGCAAACAATGTATGAGTGAAAGATTATACCCATGTGGAGAGATGGCGGAATACCGGCAAAGAGTAAATAGTACTGGTGGAGTTGAGTGGAAGTGTTGTCTTTGCCAAATACTCCATTTCCCTTTCAATTCTATGACTAAGCATAAAAATATACTTGAAAACACATTAGTCATAGACATAAAAGCGATATGATCAAAGGTATTTAAATGATCTATGTGTGCAAAGTATTAATCAAAATTCCTAGAATCAAGAATATTTAGCTCATTCGTAAGTTTGGTAAAGGTTTTCTCATCTAATGGTTTGGTAAAGATATCGGCTAATTGTTCTTTGGTGTTAATATAGGCTATCTCGATATCCCCCCTTTGTTGGTGATCTCTCAGAAAGTGATACCGAATGGCTATGTGCTTAGTGCGGCTGTGTTCAATGGGATTATCCGCCATGTGGATTGCACTCTCATTATCACATAGGAGAGGGACTTTGCTAAATTTGTAGCCATAGTCCCTGAGGGTTTGCCTCATCCAAAGTAATTGCCGCAACAATGGCCTGCGGCAATATACTCGGCTTCGGCGGTAGAAAGAGCTACTGAGTTTTGTTTCTTTGAAGCCCAAGATACTAGGGATCTCCCTAGAAACTGACAAGTCCCTTATGTGCTCTTCCTATCAATTTTGCACCCTACCTAATCAGCATCTGAATATCCTAATAAATCAAAAGAGGATCCCTTGGGGTACCAAAGACCAAACTTAGGAGTAAAAACTAAATATCTCAAGATTCGCTTCACGGCCCTAAGGTGAACTTCCTTACGGTCGGCTTGGAACCTTGCACACCTGCATACTGAAAGCATAATATCCGGTCGAGATGCACATAAATAGAGTAAAGATCCTATCATTGACCAGTATACCTTTTGATCTACAGATTTACCTCCCATGTTGAGGTCGAGATGCCCATTTGTTCCTATGGGTGTCTTGATGGGCTTGGCATCCTTCATTCCAAATTTGGTGAGTATGTCTTGAATGTACTTCGTTTGGCTGATGAAGGTGCCCTCTTGGAGTTGCTTAACTTGAAATCCTAGAAAATACTTCAACTCCCCCATCATAGACATCTCGAATTTTTGTACCATGATCCTACTAAACTCTTCACAAGTAGATTTGTTAGTAGACCCAAATATAATATCATCAACATAAATTTGGCATACGAACAAATCTTTTGCAATAATTTTAGTAAAGAGAGTAGGATCAGCTTTTTCGACTTTGAAGCCATTAGTGCTAAGAAAATCTCGAAGGCATTCATACCATGATCTTGGGGCTTGCTTGAGCCCATAAAGCGCCTTTGAGAGTTTATACACATGGTTAGGGTACTCACTATCTTCGAAGCCGGGAGGTTGCTCAACATAGACCTCTTCCTTGATTGTTCCATTAAGGAAGGCACTTTTCACGTCCATTTGATAGAGCTTAAAGCCATGGTAAGTAGCATAGGTAAGTAATATATGAATTGACTCAAGCCTAGCTACGGGTGCATAGGTTTCACCGAAATCCAAACCTTCGACTTGTGAATATCCCTTGGCCACAAGTCGGGCTTTGTTCCTTGTCACCACACCATGCTCATCTTGCTTGTTGTAGAATACTCACTTGGTACCTACAATATTTTGATTAGGACGTGGAACCAAATGCCATACCTCATTCCTCGTGAAGTTGTTGAGCTCCTCTTGCATTGCCAGCACCCAATCCAAATTTCTTAGTGCATCCTCTACCCTGTATGGCTCAATAGAGGAGACAAAAGAGTAATGCTCACAAAAATGTGTGACTCGAGATCGAGTGGTTACCCCCTTATGAATATCGCCGAGGATGGTGTTCGTGGGGTGATCTCTTTGAATCGCCTGGTGGACTCTTGGGTGTGGTGGTCTTTGACCCTGTATTTCTTGATCATCTTCCTTGTCTTGATTTTCTTCATCTCCCCCTTCATCATTGCCTTCTCCTTGAGGTGGCTCATCTTCTTGATCTTCTTCTTCATCATCTTGAGCCTGTTCCTCATCTTGAGTTGGTGGAGATGCCTGTATGGAAGATGATGGTTGATCTTGTGCTTGTGGAGGCTCTTCGGATTCCTTAGGACACACATCCCCAATGGACATGTTCCTTAGCGCGACGCACGGAGCCTCTTCATCATCTAGCTCATCAAGATCAACTTGCTCCACTTGGGAGTCGTTAGTCTCATCAAACACAATGTCACAAGAAACTTCAACTAGTCTAGTGGACTTGTTAAAGACTCTATATGCCCTTGTGTTTGAATCATATCCTAGTAAAAAGCCTTTGACAACCTTAGGAGCAAATTTAGATTTTCTACCTCTTTTAACAAGAATAAAACATTTGCTACCAAAGACTCTAAAATATGAAACATTGGGCTTTTTTATCGGTGAGGAGTTCATATGATGTCTTCTTGAGGATTCGGTGAAGGTAGAGCCGGTTGATGGAGTAGCATGCGGTGTTAATCACACGGCCCAAAACTGGTCTGATGTCTTGTATTCATCAAGTATGGTCCTTGCCATGTCAAGTAGAGTTCTATTCTTCCTCTCCACTACACCATTTTGTTGAGGTGTGTAGGGAGAAGAGAACTCATGCTTGATGCCCTCCTCCTCAAGAAAGCCTTCAATTTGTGAGTTATTGAACTCTGTCCCATTATCGCTTCTAATCTTTTTGATCCTTAAGCCAAACTCATTTTGAGCTCGTCTCAAGAATCCCTTTAAGGTCTCTTGGGTTTGTGATTTATCCTGCAAAAAGAATACCCAAGTGAAGCGAGAATAATCATCCACAATTACAAGACAATACTTACTCCCGTCGATGCTTATGTAAGCTATCGGGCCGAATAAATCCATGTGGAGTAGCTCAAGCGGCCTGTCTGTCGTCATGATATTCTTGTGTGGATGATGGGCACCAACTTGCTTTCCTGCTTGACACAAGCTACAAACCCTGTCTTTCTCAAAATGAACATTGGTTAGTCCTAAAATGTGCTCTCCCTTTAGAAGCTAGTGAAGATTCTTCATCCCAACATGGGCTAGTCGGCGATGCCAGAGCCAACCCATATTAGTCTTAGCAATTAAGCAAGTGTCGAGTTCAGCTCTTTTGAAATCAACTAAGTATAACTGACCCTCTAATACTCCCTTAAATGCTACTGAATCATCACTTCTTCTAAAGACAGTAACACCTACATCAGTAAATAGACAGTTGTAGCCCATATTGCACAATTGAGAAATAGAAAGCAAATTGTAATCTAATGAATATACAAGAAAAACATTGGAAATAGAATGTTCAGGTGATATAGCAATTTTACCAAGTCCTTTGACCAAACCTTGATTTCCATCCTAGAATGTGATAGCTTTTTGGGGATCTTGGTTTTTCTCATAGGAGGAGAACATCCTTTTCTCCCCAGTCATATGGTCTGTTCACCCGCTATCAATAATCTAGCTTGACCCCCGGATGCATAAACCTACAAAACAAGTTTAGGCCTTGTTCTTAGGTACCCAAATGGTCTTGGGTCCTTTCACATTAGAAACAAGCACCTTGAGTACCCAAACACAAGACTTTGAGCCCTTGTGCTTGGCCCCAACATATTTGGCAACTACTTTGCCTGATTTGTTAGTCAAAACATATGAGGCATCAAAAGTCTTAAATGAAATGTTATGATCATTTGATGCAACAGGAGTTTTCTTCTTAGGCAATTTAACATAGGTTGATTACCTAGAGCTAGAAGCCTCATTCTTATACATAAAAGCATGGTGTGAAACATTATGAGGTTTCCTAGCATGAATTCTCCTAATCTTATGTACGAGATAACCAGCAGGATATAAAATGTAACCCTCGTTATCCTGAACCATGGGAGCCTTACCCTTAACAAAATTAGACGATTTCTTGGGGGCATTAAGCTTGACATTGCTTCCCTGTTGGAAGCCAATGCCATCCTTAATGCCAGGGCATCTCCCATTATAGAGCATACTTCTAGCAAATTTGAATTTTTCATTTTCTAAGTCATGCTCATTAATTTTAGCACTAAGTTGAGCTAAGTGATCATTTTGTTGTTTAATTAAAGCTAGGTGATCATGGATAGCATCAACATTAATATCTCTACATCTAGTGCAAATAGAAATATGCTCAATAGTAGAAGTAGAGGGTTTGCAAACATTTAATTCATCAATCTTAGCATGTAACATGGCATTTTCATTTCTAAGATTGGAAATAACATCATTGCAAACATTTAAATCTTTAGCCTTAGAAATTAATTTTTCATTCTCAATTTTAAGGCTAGAAAGTGAAGCATTCAATTTATCAATCTTAGCAATCAACTTAGCATTATCATTTCTAAGATTGGTAATTGAATCATCACAAGCATTTAACTTCTCAACCTTAGCAATAAAACTAGCATTCTCGGCTCTAAGGTTGGAAATGGTGTCATGGCAAATGCTAAGCTCACTAGTTAATTTTTCACATTTTTCTATCTCCTGAGCATAAGCATTTTTCACCTTAACATGCTTCTTATTTTCCTTAATAAGAAATTCTTCTTGGCTATCCAAGAGTTCATCCTTCTCATGAATAGCACCTATCAACTCATTCAATTTTTCCTTTTGTTGCATGTTAAGGTTGGTAAAAAGACTAAGCAAGTTTTCCTTATCATCACTAGAGCTAGCCTCATCACTAGATGTTGTATATTTTGTGGAGGCTCTAGATTTTACCTTCTTTTTCTTGCCATCCTTTGCCATGAAGCATTTGTGGTCGACATTGGGGAAGAGAAGGCCCTTGGTGATGGCGATGTTGGCGGCGTCCTCATCGGTGGACCTCTCATCGGAGTCCCATTCCCGACACACATGGGCATCACCGCCCTTCTTCTTGTAGCATCTCTTCTTCTCCTTCCTCTTTTCCTGCTTGTCGTTGTCCCTGTCACTATCACTAGACATAGGGCATTTAGCGATAAAATGATCGAGCTTACCACATTTGTAGCACACTTTCTTGGAGCGGGGTTTGTAATCCTTCCCCCTCCTTTGCTTGAGGATTTGGTGGAAGCTCTTGATGATGAGCGCCATTTCCTCGTTGTCGAGCTTGGAGGCATTGATGGGAAGCCTACTTGATTAGACTCTTCTTTCTTTTCTTCCGTCGCTTTGAATGCGACGGGTTGCACCTCGGGTGTGGAGGTGCTACCTTGCTCGATGATTTGTTTGGAGCCTTTGATCAACAACTCAAAGCTCACAAACTTTCCTATAATTTCCTCGGGAGACATTAACTTATATCGAGGGTCACCACAAATTAATTGAACTTGAGTGGGATTATGAAAAACAAGTGATCTAAGAATAACCTTGACCACTTCATGGTCATCCCACTTGGTGCTCCCGAGGTTGCGCACTTGGTTGACCAAGGTTTTGAGCCGGTTGTACATTGCTTGTGGCTCCTCTCCTTGGTTGAGGACGAACTGACCGAGCTCCCCCTCGATCGTCTCCTGCTTGGTGATCTTTGTCACCTCATCTCCTTCGTGCGCAGTCTTGAGCACGTCCCAAATCTCCTTGGCACTTTTCAACCCTTGCACCTTATTATACTCCTCTCGACATAGAGAGGCGAGGAGTATAGTAGTGGCTTGGGAGTTGAAGTGCCGGATTTGGGCGACTTCGTCCAAATCATAGCCTTCATCCCCC
This sequence comes from Zea luxurians, assembly GCA_029449295.1. Classification (NCBI taxonomy): domain Eukaryota; kingdom Viridiplantae; phylum Streptophyta; class Magnoliopsida; order Poales; family Poaceae; genus Zea; species Zea luxurians. The sequence continues at coordinate 123,412,313 of JAOPSE010000001.1, forward strand.
ATAGATGGTACCTGCGCTCCAAACTCAACAATATCCCATATACTAGCGTGGAGTGAGGTTAGATGGTGCCTCATTTTATCACTCCACATACAATAGTCTTCACCGTCAAAAATCGGTGGTTTACCTAGTGGGACAGAAAGTAAAGGAGTGTGTTTAGAAATGCGAGGGTAGCATAGGGTGATCTTACTAAACTTCTTGCGCTCATGGCGCTTAGAAGTGACGGACGGCGCGTCGAAGCCGGATGTAGAAGGCGATGAAGAATCGGTCTCATAGTAGACCACCTTCTTCATTTTCTTTTTCTTTTCGCCGCTTCGATGCGACTTGACGTGTGAAGGGGATCCCTTCACCTTGTTGCCGGACTCTCCCGATGGAGTCTTCCCGTGGCTTGTAGACTTGTCATCGCCGATCACGATCTCCTTCTTGGCGTGATCTCCCGACATCACTTCGAGCGGTTAGGCTCTAATGAAGTACTGGGCTCTTATACAATTGAAAGTCGCCTAGAGGGGTGTGAATAGGCAGAATCTGAAATTTATAAACTTTAAGCACAACTACAAGCCGAGGTTAGCGTTAGAATAAAAATCGAGTCCGCGAGAGAGGGTGAAAAACAAATCAAAGGCAAATGAAGCGGATGACACGGTGATTTGTTTTACCGAGGTTCGGTTCTTGCAAACCTACTCCCCGTTGAGGTGGTCACAAAGACCGGGTACCTTTCAACCCTTTCCCTCTCAAACGGTCACCTAGACCGAGTGAGCTTTTCTCCTTAATCAAATGGGTCACTTAGACCCCTACAAGGATCACCACACAATTGGTGTCTCTTGCTTTAATTACAAGTTGCTTGAGAACAAGAATAGAGGAAGAAGAAAAGTGATCCAAGCGACAAGAACTCAAATGAACACAAATGACTCTCTCTCATAAGCCACTAAGTCTTTGGAATGAGTTTGGGACTTGGAGAGGATTTGATCTTTTGTTTTGTGTCTTGGAGTGAAGTCTAGAGCTGTTGTATTGAATGCTAATTGCTGGAAACTTGAATGCCTTGAATGGTGGTGGTTGGAGGGTATTTATAGCCCCACCCACCAAAACAGCCGTTGGGGAGGGCTGCTGTCGATGGGCGTACTGGACAGTCCGGTGCGCTAGCCATGTCACCCAACCGTTAGGGTTCTGACGGTTTCGACCATTGGAGCTCTGACAACTTGGGGCACCGGACTGGCACTGTTCACTATCCGGTGCACCTTCTGTCGCTGCTCTGACTCTACGCGAACTGTCTGCGCACTGTTCATGCGCATTGTTCCCTTTTGCAGACGACCGTTGCGCAGTAGTCGTTACTCCGCATGGCACGCCGGACAGTCCGGTGCTACACCGGATAGTCCGGTGAATTATAGCGAAGTGGCTCTCCAGAAACCCGAAGCTAAGGAGTTTGGAGTGTATGGTCCTTGGTGCACCGGACACTATTCGATGGCGCACCGGACAGTCCGGTGCGCCAGACCAGGGCACACTTCAGTTTTCTTTTGCTCCTTTCTTTTGAACCTTAACTTATTCTTTTATTGGTTTGTGTTGAACCTATGGCACCTGTACAACATATAATCTAGAGCAAACTAGTTAGTCCAGTTGTTTGTGTTGGGAAATTCAACCACCAAAATCATATAGGAAAAGGTTTGACCCTATTTCCCTTTCAACCGGCCATCAACGCCATCAATGGCGGCGGCCATTAACTCGACATTGAGTGAGAGAGGGTCGTGGGGGAGGGAGAGGGGAAACAACGACAGTTTCTGGCTTGGAGGGGAGGCGGACGGGCGCGGACGCCGAGGGACCGGCTCGGCCGAGGTTTGGCGTGGGGTCGAGGCACGAGCACGAGAGCTCGGCGCGGCGTGGCTAGGGGAAAGAGAGGTGGGGGCCAGGGCGGGCCCCACCTGTCATAGAGAGAGGGGAGGGGATAGGGGTGCGCGGTTGGGCCCCTAATGGGCCGAAACGGCTGGGCCAGTTTGGCTAGCATTTCGGTCTTCTTTCTTTTCTTTTCTTTTCTTTTCAATTTAAAAAAATATAAATAATTATATTTTCAAATATTCTAAAATCATAATAATTATACTAAAATTATTTATAACTAAAATATTTATTTTTGGACCAATATTTTTATATTAATTAATTAGATTTTCAATATAAAAGAAATTATATTAAACATCCAAAAATCAAATATGAGCAAACAAAATTACTCTAATTGCAAATAAAAATCAAACACTTGAAAGAAAAGTTCATTACCATATTTACCATTAATACTAAATGCGTTATTTTTAGTTGATGGTTTTTATAGTGTTACACTCTACTTCTAGCTCGTCGCCGAAGTGCTCCACCGCCCTCGTGCCATGGCCCCTGCCTCCAGCGTGCCGACTCATGCTCCATTGCCCTGGTGCCCTAGCCCCGGTGTCCACACGCCTCCACCCTACTACATTGCCCTGGTGCCCCGACCTCGACATCTGCGCATCACCACCGTCCCCTCCTCAGCCACCGTAGGTACACCAGCTCTTGTCTTTCATTAATTATTAGTTTCTTAAATTACCGATTTGTAACTAATATTGTTCTTTCCTATAAGATTAGCAAAATTTAGAATAACAACTTACTTAAAATAAATCCATGTTGCATCACTTTTCCTTTTCTTCCATAAACTAGTTATTATAGTTATAGTATGCCTTCATAATCTATACATGTGATTGTCTCTCATGGATTGAAAATATATATGATTGTCGGCCATCGCACCGTTGATATATATATGTCATGTCAGCCATCGTGCTATTAGTTTTATTTACAGATTTTGAAAACCTCAACGTGCATGGGAGGTGCTGTCAAATTTTTTTGTATTGACGGACTTGTGTTTCTTTTTTACAAAGAAGATACCTATCTTCATAACCGCTGCAGGTCTGCTTGCACTGCATCCACTCGCCACTACACAGACCCGCCAGAGTACCGCTAGACTGACTCCACCGCCACCCTAGGTATAACCTCTATTTCTGCATCATGGTCGTAGATCACATAACCCAGTTAGGCGTCTCCCGTTCGAAAGAGATATGGTGTAGATATGCAGATCTTTGCAAATCTACAAATGTATCTATTTCGAATTATCCACATTTTTCGGACAGCCCGCGGTTGCGTAGATGGGGTTAGTATCCATGCTCTCTGTTGTTCTTCAGATAACACAGAAACCCATTCGAGACAACGATGTCACCTCCCTGTTGTTCTTCAGATACACATTCTCCCCGCCATAACGTGTATTTGGAGAACAACGGGGAGGTGATGCCAAAATTCTATCTTGGATCGGAGTAGAGCATGGAAATTAACCCTACCTACACAAGCGCTGATGCGATTAGATCCTAAAATCACTTATTAGAAGGTAGGAGCATAGTGTACATGCATTAGAGGTTTATGTTACACTATGATATTATATATGTTAGAGGATGGTGGACCGTGAGTGGATGTACACATCGGCATAAGAAGGGATGATGTCACCCCTAAATGGATTATGAAGACCGATGATTTCTTGGAACAGGCATTTGGCGAAGATGCTAAAGGAGTGAGTCTAGACCCATGTCTGTGCAACAAATGTGCCAACAGGTAAAGACAAACAAAGAAGACTATGGAAGAACATATTTGGTAGAATGGATTTACGCCACACTATACTTGGTGCGTCTTACAAGGTGAAGCGCATCGTACGAGAGAGGAGGTGGTGAGACAATGCGTCGAGGATTATGATGCTGATGCCGGGGTAGCAGACATGTTGAACGATTATCATGAGGCACAGTTTGTCGAACGACATCTGGAGGACGAACCAGAGACAACCACAAAGGCGTTCTACGACATGTTTGACACAACACAGAAACCCATTCACGATAAGGCAAATGTTTCTCAACTAGATGCCATTGGACATATAATGGCATTTAAGTCGTAGTACAGCCTAAGTCGAGAAGCCTTCGATGGTTTGTTGATAGTTATTGGTAGCCTAGTTCTGGAGGATCACGTTCTACCAAAGAGCAAGTACGAGGCACAAGAACTCCTTCGTGCACTCAAGATGACATATGGGCAAATACATGCTTGTTTGAAGGGTTGTCTCCTATTTAGAAAAGAATACACGAAGGCAAAGTACTGTCCGAAGTGTAAATCATCTAGGTTTATGGAGGTAGACTCTGATGATGGACAAAAGAGGCAACTCGACATCCCCGTGACAATCCAATGTCACCTTACGTTCGTACCGAGGATCCAGCGTCTATACATGACTGAGGAATCCGTGAAACAGCTGACATGGCATAAAAAGGCAAACGATACAATTATGTCAAGATAGTACATGCATTAAAAAGCATGTTGGTCCATGTTCGTTATCCCCCTCAAGATGGTACATTCATCGTGAAGCATGGACCCACTTTGATGCCATTCACCATGAGAAAGCCGAAGAGTCTCGTAATGTACATGTTGTGTTGGCTATAGATGGGTTCAATCGCTATGAACTGATGGCTGCCCCATATGCATGTTGGTCCATGTTCGTTATCCCCCTCAATCTGCCCCCGACATATGCTTTCAAAGACAGAACATACTCTTGTCGTTGGTAATTTCTAGACACCCAAGGAATAAAATGGGTGTGTACATGGAGCCTGTGATTGATTAATTGGTTTGTTCTTGGAAGGAAGGGGTATGGACATACGACCGAGCTATGAAGAAAAACTTCAAAATGTATGTTTGGTACCAACACTCCATGCATGACTACCTGGTGTATGGGCTATTCTGTGCCTGGTGTGTTCATGGTAAGTTCCTATGCGTAGTTTGCAAGGAAACTCTTAAGTTCATTTGGTTGAAGAAGGGTGGGAAATATCCCTCATTCGATAAACATTGACAATTTCTCCCTCTAGACCATGCATTCCTTCTAGACATCAAGAACTTTACGAAAGGTGTCATAGTGACAGATCGGCCACCTGCAATTATGACTGGTGTCGTAGTTCGTCAACAGATGGATGGTCTTGTGTCAATCAAGGAGGTGGTTTTGTGGGATATGGTGAGCAGCATATGTGGACCCATAAGTCAAGCTTGACTGAGCTCCTTCCACACAACATTGGCGTGATGCACACTGAAAAGAATGTCACCAAGGCACTTTGGGCAACAATCATGGACATTCCTAATAAGTCAAAGAATAATGTAAAGGCAAAGTACTATAGTGGATCAAGATGTTAATGTTCCCTAATGGGTATGTAGCTAACCTGAGTAGGGGGTGAACTTATCTACTCTAGATGGTGTTGACTATGAAATTGTTAATAGTGATGATGAGACTTATGATCCGGCTAATCCCAGTCATGAAGATTATTTTTAATCGATGTAACACTATATTTTATTTATTTCGCATCTATTTCTAAATATGTATTTTTTTAATATGTGCTTAGTTTCTTACTCTTAATTGCATGTGATTGGAAAAAGATGGTGGGAGGTGGGATGAGGCCAAGGATGAGGAGGGGGAGGGGGAGGAGGACTAGCCGTAGGATGGAGGAGGCGCATCACGACGAGGACATGCACTAGCAGGTGGACGATGCGGCGCAGCTGGCCAATGCTAATGCAACACAATAGGACGATGACGACGCTCAGCTGGACGATGATGAGGCGTGGCAGGACGCCTCCAGTTCTGGCGCCTCATGTTCGACGCGAGCCTGCTTGTGAGGTCCCACTAGTCTACCTTAGCGACCGATACTTCATGACAGGCGCCCCCTGATTTGACCCGAGGGGGAAAGTTATGTAACTTTAGATGTTGTTGCTGCTTCTTCATACTATATGATCAAATTCAAAATAGAAATAAATACTTTTTCTCAATCGCTTAGACAAGTCTTGGACAATTGTGAAGAATGCAGGGGGTCACAATTGCAACCCCAATGGCATACTCAACCTTCTATGCAGGGAACGCTTTCCTGGACTTGTTGAATATGCCAGAGTGATGGGCCCATCTTTTTTCTTCGAACACTACGCCATCGCCCCCGATGCAGTAGATCAGGATGGGGGAATTCAACAAGGTGGAGCGAGTGAAGCAAGAGCTGTGGGTAAGACTTCATCACACTATATTGTTTAATATGTTGCATTCATTGGACATTCTTAAAATAATGTATGGATACATTGTCTTTGTATGCAAGATTTCTTTAGATGCAAGGCCGAATATGAGGGTAGGGCGAATGTATTGGCTACCACGAGCTGTAAGAAACTCGTCGTGGACATGCACTACGAGGCGTGCATCCAAGCCATCACCACTTTCCACGCCTCCATCCTTGGAGAGAAGGACAGTAAGAAAGACGCTAGAACCATGTCGTTGACTCAGGACGAGTACTTGCATGTAAATACATAACATTAATATTGATATTAAATATGCTTAAGTTTATCTTCTGATATGTCATGTACTTGATTTTTTGTAGATGTTCCTTAGTGATGCACCGCGCATCCTGAGTGCTGGAAGCAGATGGTGCAAAGGTGGTGCTCGAACAAGTGGGATGAGGCACACAACGCTAGCCGAGAAAGGTGTTTGATGGTGCAAGGTCCTGCCCACCACCAAGCTAGATGCAGCCTCAACAAAATACACAGAAGCATGGGTACACACTCGCTTTTATTTAATCTAACATTCGATTAGGCATGATTCCTAATCATCTCGTTGGTTTTCTCATAATAGGCTTCACATGGTGGCCAGCCTTGCTCCATCTTCTCGGTGTATGCTGTGTCCCACAAGGGCAAGGCGACGTCCCACGTCTGTAGGACCGGTGAGGAGACCAGAGGGGAGTGAATGGGAGCCTCTAAAAATTCTCGACTTGCAAGCATGTGTCTTTGATCTCAAGAACATCCTAAAAACTCTCTAGTGACTCAAAGTAGCAGATTAGAGTGCAACACAGACAAGTGTCGTTTGTATGTACCAAACACCTGAAGACAGGCAAACCTAACTTTCTATGAAAATTTAGAGTCAGAAATGCTAGGAAATAGGAGCAGCAGTGCAGGTCTTAGGTCCAGCAGTGCCGGGGTCCATTAGTGCCGCGCACACGGGCGATAGTGCCGAGCAATGAAAAATGCCATACCAGGCTCAAACTTTGTAGATATTTTGCGTGGGGTACAAGATGTTCACTGGTGAAATGTAAACTCGAGCAAAAAAATCGAAGCACATATCAGAAATCCTGAGAGATATGGGGTTTTGTTGGGGTTTTCTCAAAATAAACTCAAACGTGAATCAACTCGGATCACGTCCCAGAACTATACTGTGTGGGCGTACATTGTTATCTAAAGAGTCTATCTCCTCACAAATCAAATACCAAGAGCACTCATATCACAAGAACTTGAAGGTTCTCCACAAATCCACAAGAGAAGGGAAAGGGAGAAACCAAGAACACAAGACTTCAGAATTTCAGCAAGGATGCAAACTAAGAAGAAAATCTAAAGAAACTTGTGGGTCATACCGATTACCATTCCTCAGATTAAACTTTGCACATCACAAACACAGACGATAGTTACAAAATCGCTACGGATCCCTCGTCTCAACCGGTGACTACCTAGAGAGGAAACTAAGAGTTCCAAACTAGTGCTCTAAACAAAATGACAACCACGAGATGGCTATTACAATAGCCCTATGCCTCTATTTATAGAGAGTTATTACCTTCCTAAACTATCCCTATTTACATAGAGTCTATCCACTCCGCTAGGGGCAAAATAGACCAACTCCTAGGTTTCCGATCCGATGGCCACACGCTCCACATGAAGTTGCTTTGCCTTGACACACCCTTCACTGTGATGCCACATGACACCATTGATTCACATCAAAACCGCCGCCTCCGAGTTTAGAGGCCCAAACTCACCAAAACCTGCCATCCGTTGCGCTGGGTGGTTTTGAGGCCCAAACCACCAAATTGTCGTGAGTATCACACCGTGTGCGTGTCCCCCATGTCCTGGACACGTGTCACGCCAGTCCTCGACCACGCCGACAACATGGCCCGCTCCGCCATATCCTCGTGCGAGTGCGTGTCTCAGGTGTCAGTCACCACAAATGGTCGCCCCGCTGCTCCGATCCGTCAGCCAAGTCCCAGCACTCGTCCTTCACAGCATTCGAACCATCAGCATGAGCACACATACCCTTCACCTCAGTCGTCAACCACCATCCCTGTGCTCCACACCTACACACCACAAGCCGACCGACATGGTTGCACATACATAATCTCAGACTCTAGTCAGCCCACTTACTACCCCATAGTGCTAAGCATTGAAAATCCCTCATCATCAACTCGAGCCACAAGGGACAAGTCAATCTTGTGTTCGCAACGTCACCTACAACCCGAAGGACGGGCCCGAGGCATAAAACAACCCCACCGTCCATAGCCGCCTTACTGAGTACACTGCCATGGCAAAGGAGGTACATGGGCCATATTACGATCCGAGGACTGAGGACATCGATGGAGATGTCCTCTAAGGGTCGGAGAGGTGAGAGGCATGGGCGGTATTGGATTGTCGATGGGGCAATCGACTCATCCTCCACTCCCACTCTGTGTCAGGTGCGAGCAAGGAGGATGAGCGCGAACCCAGCCATACGACCTCGATATGATAGCTCACAACATCGCATACAGGAACTCTAGGTTATTCCTTACCTATTCGTCGTTCATTGATTATTATATATCTCTTCTTTGCATTATCATAACATTAGGGCGAAATATTACAGACTTAGCTAGAAGAAGGGAGGAGGCAATGTGAGGAGTTTGAGGCGTGGATGATGGCCGAGCAGACGACTCACTTGGTCGATAACAGAGGATGGTGGAGATATTTCATTACATGTAGAGCCTTGGTGCCGCACCGAGTTTTGCTCCACCACCTTCGTTGTTCCCTCCAACTGACCCTGCTCAGTTCTCTACTCCTGTGAGTATCAAAATTTTAGTTTTGTATGATATATATTCATTGGGTCTCACAAATGCAATATCTTCTGTGTGCAGGGACAATCGGCAGCAACAAACAACCCTCATGGATCGCCTAGCCCTTCGCCGAACCAGTACAACCGCCCACCTCGCTGATGATCTCTTAGTGGTGATTGTGAGACTTATGTAGTTTCAAACTTGTGATACTTATGTTTGTGAGTGTTGGTAATACTTATGTTTGTGAAACTTGGTCTAAACTTAGACATGTTTGTGAAAAACTTGTGAGATTTGTGGTCTCTATGATGTATGTGATGATTCTGTGAACTCTGTGATGTATATGTGATGATTACGTGATATATATTTCGTTTGTTTGGATGGAATAATAAAAACAAATAAAAAGAGGTTTTATGGTCACTTTGTCGTGTGTTACACTTGGTAAAGAGTGTCTTTGCCGAGTGCAATGACCATATCACTTGGCAAAGACAGCACACATGGGAATCGGTAAAGCCTCTTTGCCGAGTGTTGTAGTCATAGCACTTGGCAAAAAGCTCCCTTTGTCAAGTGCCGGCCAGCGCACTAGGCACATAGTCTAGCAAAGGGGCCCATTGATGCTCCCTTTGCCGAGTGTCAGGTATGCAGGCACTCGGCAAGGAAGCTCGCTTTGTCGAGTGCCAGTTTGTGGCTCTCGACAAAGAGGCTGTCGTGGGGCCCATTGGAGCTTTCTTTGCCGAGTGTCAGGCCAGCAAACACTCGACAAAGGCCATCATAGTGACTTTTCTTTGCCGAGCACTTGGTGGCACTCGGTAAAGACTTTGCCGAGTGCTCGACATAATGCAATCGGCAAAGAGGCCGTTGCCGATGTACTATTCACCGAGTCCTCTTTGACGAGAGTCACAATCAGTAAAGAGTTTGCCGAGTGCCTGCAGCACTCGAAAAAGTAGTCTATTCTGGTAGTGATCCCTGTGTGAAATTTTTTGTCCCCATCCCCATGAGAAAAATTGTCATCCTTATCCATGCTGAGAGCAGAAAGCCCTTATCCGATCAAAGTTAGGGCTTGTTCGGTTCTACCCTAATCCATATAGATTGAAGGGGATTGAGAGGGTTTCAGTCCCTAATAAGTTAAAATCTCTTCTAAACTATATCAATCCCTTCCAATCTATATGGATTGAAAATAATTGAACAAGCCCTTATAAGACATGTTTTGCTTGACTCGTGTTATTTTTTAAAAAAACTGCGGTGGGTTGTCTAAAAGTAGTTGTGCGAAAACCGATATCAGCTTGTCTCTGTGATAAGCAGAACTCGTCCGTTAGCCTCATTATCTTTTTCCATGTGAATATGTGAGTGAGGTTGTGCTCACCCACGACAGTGGACTCATGCTTGCCTGAATGCGGGCAAGGTTGTGCTTGCTCACGGTGGTGGATTCATGCTCACATACGTGGCGATAGAAAGAGATCAGAGACAGAAAAGAAGAAAAGCACGGACCATTATATTCATAACTACTGTTAGGTGAGTAATTTTGTATTTTTTTTAAAGTCGATCATCTTCACAGTAGTGTAAAAGTAGAGGGTGGGCTGCCTTTAGTTTTATGCTAGAGAAAACAGTTTTTTGACTGGCTTTTGACTTTTGCAAAAGAAAAAACAAAATATAGGCTCAAAAGGTTAAACAAAAAGAGTTATAGTGTCTTGTCACACAGGTTATGCTCCGTCATTGACGTAAGTAATAAAAAGCATGCAAAGAATTAGGTAACCTACACCATGACTATTCCTTACACCCAATGATAATACTGACCGATCGATATACTAACTCCGTTCATACATATATGATATTATTGAATTTTTAAAAAAATTTGACTACTCGTTTTAATTAAAATATTTATGTGACAATGTAAAATTTTAAGTTACACTCAAGCTGCAGAAAAAATCATAATAAAATAAATGACAACTCATGCAATTTTTTTTATAGACGACTGATCAAATATTCTAAAAAAAAAGTTAAAGACGGTATACGTTTGTCTATGTGAACAGAGGAAGTACTTCACTAGGCGATTCCCGCGTCAACTATCGTACCTATATATCCAAATTAGCTAGATTAGTTGGTGTTCATCTCGGCTATTAGAGATCCTGTAGTTAAATCCATCACAGTTTGGTCCCCATCTGCACATGCATGTGTGGGTGTGCATTGGCACGATCGCACGAACACATGGGTCGCCGCCGGCCAGCCGTCCGACCGGCTGTTGGTTTCGCTGGCAGCCTGGCACAGTCGCACGAGATGCGTGTGGGCGGGGCGACCGTACGTCATAACCATGCCATGCCTACGCGGCGGTGGATAACAACCGTCCGAGATAGGGGGCACACACCGTACCAAACGTCCAGGATCACACTAAGGGCCCCTTTGGTAGGGCTTATTTTTCAGCTTCGGCTCTGGCTCATGCAAAAGTTGTGCCAAACACCTCTTTTTCAAATGGCTTCACCAGTGAAGTGCTTTTCCAAAATGAACTAGAGGGCATGAGCCAAAAAAAGTGGCTCACCCGGCTTCAGCTCACGTCATTTTTGCACAATAGCCCTCCCACCAGTCCAAATTATTTTTTTGGTCCTGCCCTCAATCCCTAGCCACGTACAGGAGAGATCGACCACGTAAAAAGTAAACTATACAAGGGTCTTTCTGAAAAACAACCTATAAGCCATTTTGCCAAATGATTTTTCAGAATGGCTTTGGCTCATCTAAAGAAGTGGCTTCACCTCGTGAGCTAGAGCCAAAGCCGTTTTTGGAGAAGCTAGAGCCCTGCCAAAGGGGCCCTAACATATTTTGAGTATCCTAGCTGCATATAAGTATTGAACCAAAAAGTTCCCCTTTTATTCTTTTTTATACAAATGATAGTATCAACAAAGACACTCAACTATCCTTTATACACTACTATAATGCCCGTGCGTCGTGAGTATACGAATCATATCATATTTGATGGTATAATAATGCAACTGTTGTATGGTATCTGAGGACCCAGTAGCAAGCTAGTGTGATGGACCATCTCTAAAAAAATAAATTTAAAATTAAAGTAAACATGTGGGGGACAGATATCCCGGTTCCACTAGAAGGCAAAAAGGCCTCGCGAATGTCCCTAGGCCCATTATTTCGCAAGGCCATCCCTTCGTAGGCCAGGGGAGGAACTTTCGGCAAGTTGGATCAACACGAGATCGGATCAACTCAAGCCCATGCGGTTCGCTGAATTCAAACGCTATTCGCAGCAGTGATCTGATTCTCCCGCACAGCACCCTCAGACGTCGGAACTAATCGATGATAAGTCGGCAGGATCGTAGAAAGATAAGTTTAGTCGATTCACTATTGCTTAGGCGCACGTTGTTATCATATCTGCATGTATCGCCCCACGGTCGAGTATATAAGGCCTAGGGGGCACCCCATCAAAATCATCTTCATCTCATTCATCAGCCATCCACTTAGCTCTCTAGCATCCCTCCTACTAGAGAATTCCTCTATAACCCACCCCATAAAAGATCCACACCAGGACGTAGAGTGTTACACGTCTCAAAGCGGCCCGAACCTGTGCAAAATTGTCTACTGTCTCTCGTGCATCTAGCATGAACCATTGAGCTACAGTCGGTTACACCATCCTACTCCAAAAAGCACCTCGAGGGGTAACCCCAGGTGCGCGGTCGGACCCAAAACACCGACAGCTGGCGCGCTAGGTAGGGGGTGTGTCACTGATCTAAGCTAGCTCAATGGCCGTCACCTTCTAGCACAAGATCATCCTCCACCCCGGATCCATATTCCGCTTCGGAACCATTTCATCCGTGGCAAACGAGGAGGGAACTCTACATCGCATTGCGGACCCGCCGGAGAGAAAACCTTCCTCGACAATCTCCGAAAAAGTCGGAGCAAAGCAGGAAAAAGCGCAACCTTCAACGCTCCGAGCAAAGACTACCTCCTGCAAGCCAGGAACAGAGGATCATTCTACTTGGAGAACTCCACTGTCCACCTCCTCTACGGGAAAATGGACACAGATCACAAGGAAAAAGGAAACAAATGAGGTGAAGGCTCGTCGAGCTGCTCTTCTAATACCTCCGCCCTTAAAGGAGAATAGAGAGAAGCTCGTCGCTACGATAGTTCCATTCTACCCCGACGTCCTCTTCATCGGGGGAAGAGTGGAATCGACTCCCGTCTCCGACGATGAACCAACCACACCGGGAGAAGAACCTCTCCAGCGAGAATCTCGCCGACGAAGGAACCGACACCGAAATATTCAGCGACATCACGAAGCCGGAGAGCGAGACCCAGCGCAGCTTGTATCACGAGATGAGATCTCGAAGATGGGAGAAACCCCAGAAGAACGAGTCTTCAGGGAAAGAAGGAATTCCCGATGACGTGATCGTCGGCAAGCTCAAGAGCAGGCCGAACAGGAGGCGAGACAACGCCGAGAGAACCCTCTTCTCGGATGAAACCTGAACCCCGACTTCGCCCGAGCCATGAACACATCGAGTGAGGTCGGTGGAGTGTTGGCTCGGATAGCCGATGGCCTCCCCCGGACTCCAGACGCCGAGGGCTATCGGCGGCTGCTCACTCGGGCCGCTAATCATCTTCTGCCTCTCGCTCACCCTCCGAGCGATCTACGACACGCCATCAATAGTCGGCGGGACGCGCGGAGCTCCATCAATGCTTCACGCGAATGACGACACGAGAACGAGATCCAGCGTCAAGAAGAGTATGATCGGGATCACGGCATCCTTGTGCGAAGTCAAGCCACCAGGGTTGAGTCAGCAACAGCTTCAACTGGTGGCACCACTCGAGGATGGTCGAGGCAGCACGTCGACAACTCCCCTCCCCGGGACCGACATCACCATCGTCGACAAGAGGACACGTGTGGAGTATCAGCGCTCACCCCTCGTCTCAGGGCCATTCAGTGGCCCCCTAACTTCAAAGTCTCCAACGTCGACAAGTACGAACCTAAGCAGGACCCAGGAGGCTGGTTGGCTGTCTACACCACCGCTGCCCGAGCCACTAGGGCGACTGAAGATGTGATGACCGCGTACTTGCCCATCGTCCTCGGGCAGGATGTGCTACAATGGCTTCGACACCTACCCCAACACTGCATCGACGACTGGAGCGACTTCAGTCGGCGCTTCGTCGCCAACTTTCAATCTCTCTTCGACAAACCGGCGTAGCCATGGGACCTCAAATCCATCAGGTGCCGAGGAAATGAGACTCTCCGGTCATACCTCAAAAGATTTCAGACCATGAGAAATCGTATCCTCGAGGTTGCGGAAGCAGCAGTGATCGAGGACTTCTATCGAGGATCCAATGACTCAGCCTTCGTCCGAGCCATACTTCAAAAGGCACCGACTACCTCCGAACAGTTGTTCAGGGAGGCGGACCTCTACATCACCGCTGACGAACGGGCTTAGGACCTCATCGGGGGAACGAAGCCTGCACTACCGGCACCACGGCGCGACGCAAACTAGCAACCCGACAAACGTTGGGAGAAGAGGCCTCGCGACGAAGTCCACGCCGCCGGACCACCCGTCTCTCGCGCCCGAGGGGCACCCCGCGTGTAACACCCCTGGTGTTACTGTCACTAAAACTTGAGAATAACATCATAAGCATTAGCATTTCATGTGTTTGACACAACTAGAGTGCATTCACTAGGCAAAAATTTCAAACAAGTTGTATTGATATGACATTTTGCAAATAAAACCCTAGAATAGGGAACTCAACCCTAGATTGGGCGTAATAGAGCAAACAAGGCTTAACAAGTGAAAACTTCAAAACTTATTAGAGATAATCATAAAGTGTGACCATGGATGAACTCAAGTGGGATCCAAACCCTAAGATTGCAAGAAACCCTAATTGGAACCCTGCAAAACCCTAAACCTAAACCCTAGGGGGCTAAGTGCAAAATTAGTGCACATATGGACTAAAATGCAACAAACCATGATAATAAGGTGCCTTAAGTCATATGGTTCACAATAATGCGGATTTGCAACTTGAATCCTATGTTTTGGACTTATTTGCAAAAGAGCCACACTTGAACCCTATTGGATAAGTCTGAAATCAGTGTAATTAGCTCAACTTTGGAGCCCTATATCTGCCAAATTATAAGGTTTTTGCCCTAGGTCACCACATCAACTTTGTAGATCTATGGAAGGAGAATAACTTTGCTATAGAAATCATGCCTTGGTACCATGAAGAATTCTGATATAAATGAGCCTGAAGTTGGACTAACAGACTGCTTGAAATCTGAAATTCAGACTAACAGTGGAATGGCATGAAGTTAGGGCTCGAATTTAAGCATGATCCAGTAATAATTTGGTTAGGGATGCTATGACAAAGATGAAGATGGTTGATAGGGCTGCAACTTTTGTACAGAAGGATGATCGTGTTACTACACGAAATTGGGAGTAAATCTCCCTGCAAGTTGTTCTGTCAGGTGTTCTAAACTGCTGGCTGATGGTACAGTGTTCTGAACAAGATTCAGATACAGCGAACCTCGCCACCGGCGACCTCACGTGTAGATTCACGCCAATGAGGTGATTCGTGCCCATTTTAGTCCGGATAACGTCGCGGGGTAAAAAGATCATCACCGCCGTTGGGCTATGGACACCAATCCGGCTAGCCGTCGTGCTCCTTTCTGCTTTGCGGCCGGTCCGGATAAGTCACCGGCGTTGGCTGCCCGTCGACCGAATGCCACGTGCCTCCGCAATTACCACGTCACATTTTTCAGTGTTGGGCACGTCCGATGATCGCCGGGGAGGCCGCCACGGTGAAGGCCACGAATCACCATGTCGATGACTCATCTTAGTTCTTACCGATAACCATCCGCCGCTCAAATTCGTTGTGCTCACGGTCGATCTCTATAAATTGAGGCCTCTGAGAGCTCCGTTAGGTTATCCCCAAGCCAATGCACCAAGTATTGCCCTCAATCGATCACCAGAGCTCGCCGATTTCTAACTTCCCCCAATTCTGTTTCCGCCACCGCAGGGACACCCTCACCGCGGCTAGCTTATTCCAGGTTCATTCAAGCGCTCTAGTCGATTGTTCTAGCGTTCTTAGGTCTTCCTCAAGCTTCACGACTCCTTTAATTGAACTAGACCGCTCTGGGTTGCCAGGAACGCCCGTGTTCTTCCGCGATGCCCACGGTCACCGTGGCCAGAGCAAACCGGGTAGCCATTTGCGAAATTATGTGTGGGAAAACGCTCACTAGACCTTGAATTCGGTCTCGGCTAAGATAGGGCGCCGGTCTTTGA
Organism: Zea luxurians; assembly: GCA_029449295.1. Lineage (NCBI taxonomy): Eukaryota > Viridiplantae > Streptophyta > Magnoliopsida > Poales > Poaceae > Zea > Zea luxurians. The sequence goes on from JAOPSE010000001.1 coordinate 123,428,451, forward strand.
GTGAATTGGCCGGTACGCGAGCTCGTCGGAGCTCTGCGCGACGCCGCTCACCGTCAGGGACTAGATTCATGAAGGAATAGAACGTGAGGGACCTTTTTGCACGATGTCAGTGACTATCTAGAATAGTGTTTAGGATTCTTTCGGGTTATGCCAAAAGCCAGGGACTTTCTTGCAAAGACTATACGCAGGCGCGGGCGCGCGCGTTTCCACCCGGGGTTGGGCCGCCTAGGCTGGATTTGGTCCAATACTGTTCATTCCTTTTTCTTTTTCTTTTTCTTTTTCTAACAAAACTAAATAAATTCTAGAAACTTGTAGAAAAATGGTAAAAAACCAAACCAATTTTTCTAGGTTCCTAATTTCCCATAGAATTTAATAAAAATAGTTTCATAATTTTTAGTCCAAAAGGGAAATTATAGAGTATTTAAAACAGCTTAAGATCATGTTTCTAGATTTTTAGAAAATAAATAATAAATCCAAAATTCACTAAATTTTTAGGATAAACTTTAAATAATATTTAGAAGCCTTGGGTAGAGTTTGATATGATTTGGACCATGTGTGATACTTAGAACCCAAAACCCTACCCCCTGCCCTGTGCACTTCACTGTTGACTCCGGAAACCCTAAGTTCTCGGAGATCCGTGAAGGAAAATTGTATTCAAGACTTTAGATAATAACTTTTATTATCTTTGCACTCTCATGAGCATTACATGGGCATTCATTATTATGTATGATTATATTTAGAAAACGAAGAAGAAGTAGAAGAAGAAAAGACTCCACCACCACCACCTGAGGAACATCAGGCAGACAACTGCTTTTATTTTGATATCTGCGGATCTGAGCCTGATTCACCAGTAAAACAAGACAAGCCCTGGTGCATTTGCCACCTCCTTGTTCCTTTTAAAATCTTTCTCACTTACTTGATGCATTAGGTGATAGGAGTTGTGTGCTAAACTATTGCTGCATCTCCTTCCTTGGACTTGATTATCTCCTAAATCCCTATTTTACAAAAGGTTTTTTTTCTTATGCTTAGCCTTGCTTTAGAAAAACAAAATGTTTTGTTTTCTCAAAAGACGATGTTGCAAAGTGGGTGGGATGTTTTCAAAAATAAAACTTGATGGTGGATCCATCATGGCCATGATGGGTTCAACATCGGAAAAGATGTACCTCTGCAGGTACCAAACTTTGGGGTTTGAAATGATTAAGCTGAGACCGGGCGGGTGACTTGCACGAGAACAGAGTCTCGGTGTAGTGTCTCCGTCTGAGTCGATTAAGGACCGTCTCGATGTAGGCTTGCTGACCGAGGACCCTTTAACTGGTGACATGCCTCGTCATGGGTAAGCTTTGCCTCGGGCAGACTAATACCAGAATAAGATACCACGCAATGGGAGTGGAGAGATGGCGAGAGTAGCATGTACCCTCTGTGACAAGAGGCTAGACGGTGGTGTATCTGTGCTCTCGGTTGGCGTGAACCTGATCTGGTCTTAAGAACCCCGGTGGCGAGTTGACATATGCAAGGGTTAAGTGCTACATATGTCGTGTGATTGGAGATCCTCAGCTGAGTATAATCGATTCGGATCGCCGTACCTTCACGGTTATGAAGACTTGGTCACTGCCCTATACGTAGAAATCTAGTAAAGATGAAGGGTTGTTAAGTAATTGGCTAGTGCAGGTCAAGTGATTGGACTAGGGTAGAATGAACTCTAGTTACAGGTAATTTTAACTTAACCGGACAAATAAAACTGGATTTTTAAGGATCCACTCTTAGTAAGCATTTCTGCAAACAGAGTCATTGACTATTGTTAAGCCTTACCTTGACTCCCTGAAAGCCAGCATACCCTTGAGAGTCTTTTCTTTAGTCGGGTAAGACTTGCTGCGTAATCCCATACTCTGGGCTTTGTCCCATGTTGTTTTTAGGTGAGGAAGCAACCAACTTTTGTCGCTTCTGTTCAAAGGTGGTACTAAAGGAAGAGCACCAGGAGTAAAGCTGCTGGAGGAAAGGGTCCTCCATAAAAATTTTGTTTAAAACTTATCGGGAGGGGTTTTTGCCTCCCATGGTTTGTAATAATAATACTCAGCACTCATATATATTATATCTCTGGTCTGTAATATTATAACTCTGCCTTACTTTTCAATAAAGGTAAGTTAATGTAATTGCTTCCGCATTTTCGTATCTCGGATGCTTGTAATGTCTGCGTGACGGGTGAAATGCTCTTGGGAAAGGTAAGGAAAGTAGATACCAAACTTGTCAAGTAATTCAGGGGCACCTGCAGGGTTGTCTGAGGTCCGTTGGACAAGGACAACTGTAGGTGGGCCTAATGAGTTGGGAGGTTCTGCCACAGCTGGTATCGAAGCGAAGCCTATCTCTGCAGAGGTTATGAGGCATTTCCAAAAAGAATTTTCTAAGACTTACCTAGAAAATTTCTTTCTTCCTTATCTAGTTTCTTTCTGAATACTTATTTGAAAGACTAGATAATAGAGTGCAATGTATAGAAGGTGTGAATCGACTAAGGTTGATTCTATAATTACACATGCATCATGCTAAAAACTATGCTAATCAGATTTTCCCCCTTAAGAAATGCCGCCGCGCACAAGAAAGACTGCGCGCAAGTCTACTGGACCGATTGGTGTACCCCGTCATCAACTTGCCCCACGACATGAAGATAGCAGTAGTGGTAGCAACGATCCAATTGAGGATCTCGAAGCCCAAGTGGATCAGCTTCGAACAGAGCTCCGTCGCAGGAACGACATATGGGTTGCGGATGGTGAAAGAATAAACGAATTAAGAGCAGACATCTGCTACCTGCAAGATCAGCTCGCGGAACGAGATCTAGTGCTCGATTGGGCGGTTAACTCTCGTTCGCTTGCCTGGGCTAAGGAGGCAAAAGCTCAAGCCCGCGTGGAGGAGCTTAGCTCAGCTGTCAATAACTTGCAGGTTTATTGTAATACTCTACATGAAGAAGTTCATGTATTGTATTCTCAACTACACCCCAACGTACCTACGGATCCTGTCGGGATGGAAGCTAGACCTTCTGGAGTAGCGGGAGAAGCACTCGGTGGTGAACTGGACTTGTTCAGGCCTCCTCCCTCCATGAAGTTGGTAGATGAATGGTCTCCTACTCCCGACAACGAGGCTACCAAGAGTGACAAGAAGCAAGAGTAGTATAGTGTAGAAGTAGTAATAATGTATAATAGGTAATGAAATCCTGTTGTAAAATTCGAGTCTGTAACATTACCCTTTTTCGTAATGTAAAATGGATGGTTTTCTTTGGCATATTATATTCTTTTCAATGTTTGTTGTCTCAGATGCCTTCCAAGACTCGTTCTCAGGATGGAGCAGGGACCTCCAGTGGGAGGGAAGCAACACCGAACCCACCTCCAGTACCTCCCACATTAGCCGAGGCCATCGCTGCCTTGGTTAACGCTACGGCCGACAATACCCGCTTCTTGCGGGAAATGGCGAGTCAACAATTACAACAACAAGGCGGGCGGGCATATCCGCAAGGCCCCCGTGAAACATCCTATCTGGATTTCTCCGAGACGTGCCCTCCATTGTTTGTCAAAGCAGAGGACCCTCTAGAAGCGGATGAATGGATCTGCGTCATTGAACAGAAGTTCGGGCTCCTCTGGTGTTCAGAGGTTCAAAAGCCCCTATTCGCAGCCCAACAATTGCGTGGCCCTGCCAGCACGTGGTGGGGAAATTTTGTAGCCGTTCAACCGGCTGGTCATCAAATAACTTGGGATGAGTTCAAGTTGGCTTTCCGCGAGCACTATATACCTGAAGGAGTGCTCCACACGAAGCAGGAGGAGTTCATGAAGTTGAAACAAGGCGGGGATACTGTTACCCAGTATCTCAATAAATTTAATCACTTATCCTAATATGCAATCAATCAAGTCCACACAGATTTGAAGAAAAGGAATTGCTTCATGAGAGGCCTGAATGATCGAATGCAAAGAAAGATGGCCACCTGCATCGACCTTACTTACGGAATGGTTATCAGCACAGCGCTGGCAGTTGAGGCTAAATATGCAGGTTCCAGAAAATTCAAGGGTTATGGAGGCGACAGGCCCAATCAGGGCCCCGAGAAAAGACAAAGGATGGTAATCCGACCTTTCAATTTGAATCGCTCTTTCCCACGCCCACCCTCCTACCCTTTTAAGCAACCGGTCTTTATTCGCCCCTCCACTGCCCCCACTCCAACAAGTCAGCCGGGTGCCCCTGGCACTCGTTTCCCTGCCCTCCCCAGCTCTTCGACTGGCTGTTTCAACTATGGAAAGTCCAGACACTTTATTAAGGACTGTCCATATCAGAAGCAGAATCACTCAAGTAATCAGCAAAGTTCTGGGAATTCCACGCAAGGGAAGGGAAATGCGGCAAACAATACCACAGGCAAAAATACAAGGAAAACGGGATGAATTTATTATACTCAAGTGGCCACAACACCGGACGGCGAACCGGTTATGATGGGTACGTTTCTAGTGGCCAATCACCTTGCAATTATTCTTTTTGATTCTGGAGCTTCGCATATTTTCATAAGCAAGAAGTTTGTGGAGCAACATTGCATTCCATACCATGAATCAAGGGAAGGGTTTAAAATTCATTCGCCTGGGGGACAAATATTTACTAAAGAAGTGGCTTTCCAAGTGCCCGTAACATTGGCTGGATGAGACTTTCCTACTAATATGATTGTTCTGAAAGGCCAAGACATAGATGTAATTTTGGGCATGAATTGGTTGGCCCAACATAAAGCAATCCTCAACACTGATCGGAGAACCATTAGGTTGAGTCATAACCAAGAAGAAGTTCTTTTGTCTATCCCCACAGCCATTCCAGCTAAACCATTTGGCAGAATATATGAAGCCATCATACCGGAGATAAAAAATATTCCGGAAGTATGCGAGTTCCCAGATGTCTTTCCAGAAGATTTGCCCGGATTGCCACCAGAAAGAGATGTAGAGTTTATAATTGAGTTGAAGCCCGGTACGTGAAGCGCCCCAATCCTCTGGGACTCAAATGTGATACAATTACTAGTCCCAGGAGGCTAGTAAACACATTTATACAACAGATGATTTCAGATCTGCCTACACGAGACAAACCTATAAAGGTGGCGATCAACTTTAAGAGTTGGTCCACAACTCGAGACATAGCATCAAAGTGGGGCTGAAGCAGCCTGATATACGCAGCGAAGCAAATCAGCGGTCCAACAGCAACAGGCAAGGTTGGGAACAGCCGTAACTCTTACCCGATCTCCTTTTTCTGAAAAACAACAAATAAGCAAGGTTGAGTACAAACGTACTCAGCAGCCCACCTTCACCTGCGGAATGGGGAAATCAGATATAATGCATGGAATATGTGGAGCTCAGGATATTTGCAGAAATAGCAATATTTTATGCAGGGTTGTTTTGAAAAACATTTTGTATTTTGCAAAGCGCATCCTCTCCAAAAGGAGCAGGAAGTTTTTCAATATTAGAACAAAATCCCCTGGACTAAAACATCCAGGTATCTTAGCAGTTTCCCACTGGTTTTCATTTTCAAACACAGCTACTGGACTTCCCGTCCACCATAGCTCACGGCTCAACCGCCGGACCTTTTAAAAACCACTTTTCTCAAAAGCACCTTTTTTTGAAAACAAAACATTAATTGCCATACCATACTAGACTCATCCATTCCAGTGGACACGGACTATTCGAATAGGTTTGAACTCTGCGTAGAGGGGTACACTTTACCCACTAGTCCGGTTTCTGCGATCTCACCGTCGTGAGACCCGAATGCCGAATCTCTTTCTTTCCTCGCACCTCCTAACCTTAACGGTTATACCAGAAGGAGTCAGGCCACCACCATGCCCAAACCGGACAAAACATTCCCCCTCCATATCCTCCCGGTGCTCCCCAGCCTTCATAACCCTGGGGTTGGACTGTACGAGTTCAGATTGAGTGACTGCCCACACAGTCTCGAGTGGTTGTACTTATCATGAGTACAGGTAGTGAAGGATGACAAACCGGTCCTTATATGAGGGGACAATCCTTCTGCTCACGCCTAAACCAGCTGAGCCATCACCTTAGGCCCTCCCCTAAACCAGGGAGTCCCTGATCATCCCTACTCAAAGGTGATAAGGGTGGAAACCCTTCATCATACACATTTTGAAAAGCATTTTCTTTTGAAAACTCACACCTTTTCTCAAATCATTTGTAACAAATATATCAAGTATTGATTGCGGCAAGCGGCTGGGTGGCCATAATAACTTGTCTCAAAATCATATCATGCATAAAATAACAGGCTGAGGGTTGTGGTTGTAAAAGCATAGGTAATTTATGCATCAAAGGGATCCAGTGAGCTTGCCGTGCTTATCCGGCGAAGGGGGAAGAGGAGCTCGCGGAACTGGCGTCTAGCTCCATAGCTTGGCGTAGACTTGCAGATCTGGCCTCCACGAGACGACACGAACGCTCCGATAACTATGCAACATGAACAAGCAACATACAAACAAGCAAGTATACCAACAAATATTTAGTATAGTGGTCAGAATAGCGATATATGGATGGGCAGAGTCTTGAGTAGAATTTGTGTCATGTGGTGCTGAGTTACTACTAGTGGTGGAGCGGAGGTGCTTACCAGGAGGGTGGACTGGAGGCGAAGCGACACTGTGCGTGTAACCGGCAGAGCGGAGTAACTGAGTGGGTGGGGTGTTTGCCTTGGCTGAGGGTGTTGAGTGTGTGGAGTGGGAGAGGGTAGCTGGGTGTATTTATAGCTGGGTATATGTGGTGTAGCTCAGTGAAGTTCACTATTGGTGAGAATAGTGACGAAAGAATCGTCTGACTTAGCATGGACAAGAGTATTTTGGGAGTTTTCTGGAATGTAAACCATGCTTAAGGGATGACATGGTTGGATAGGGAATAGTTTGACAAGAATTTTAGAAACAAGAATGACTGAAATCTGAGTTTGGATGGAGGAGTTTTGGATTTTATAATCATAGGGAGAAAAAGAAAAGGAAAGGAATATTCTAGAATTTGAATATTTAGAGATATTTGGAAAATCAAAAATACAAATGTATTTTTGAGCGGGGTGCGAGGAATTATTTTTGGGCTTTTCTTAGGCAGAGGTTTATGTTGGTGGAAACTGTTCCTACCTACTGTGTCTCATCAGACAACAGTAAGGCGAGACCCAAATAGCTGGAATGCTGTGGTATTCTGGTCCGAGTGGGCTGTGGTATCTTGGGCCAGGTTTTATAGGATTGAAGACGTATCCATACAAACATGGTTTGCCTTTCTTTTTGGAAGTCTGGCTTGAAAGAATCCCAAAGTTAAGCTTGCTCAACTTGGAGAAATCTGGGATGGGTGACCAGATGGAAAGTTCCCTACTGGAAGGAAAATCACAGTCACCGGAGTTTGTATGACTGGAATATGGGTCTGGCTGGTCTTAGGTGGACTGAACAGCATGACAGATGAGTAGTTGAAATTTGGGGTAATCAGATGATCGATGAATAGTAATGATGAATAGTAACGGTGAATAGTGATGGTGAATAGTCGTATGAACGAACGATGAACGATGAATAGTGACGATGAACGAACGATGAACGATGAATAGGAACTATGAACGAACGATGAATGATCGAATGATCGAACGAACGAACGAACGATCAGAATTTCGGCAGCATAACGGCAGGAAAAAGATTATTTGGACGAACAAACAGACGAACGATCGGACGAACGGACGAACAAACCATGAACGATCGGACGAACGATCGAACGATCGGACGAACGAACGAACAAACTAAGAACAGGTGGACGAACGATCGAAGAACGACCGAACGATCCTTGTGCTAGTGTGTGCTTGTGTGAGAAGTGGAGTGGGAGTGGGCGTGTGGGGGGGGGGGGGGGGAGGGAGTTGCCATGAAATGGTTTGGGGTGAGATGAGAGGAGGCCCTTGCCCCTCTATTTATAGCCATAGTGGGGGGATTAGGGGGAGGGATGAGGGGATTAGTGGGAGGATGAGAGGATTAGTGGGAGATTAGCATGGATTTGTCTTATATGAGTGTAATTAGCTTGTAGAGCTCACTGTATGACACCGGAGGCATACGTATACGTATGAGCATGAGGAAAGTTATGGAGAAAATATTTTTAGGGACTTGAAAAATGATTCTGAAGGTATTTCTCAGGAAGAAAATACTTGGACATATATCGGTGGAATATTTGGGCAGTATTTCTGAAAGAGTTTGAGGGTGATCACTGGGGAAATATTTGTAGGATATTTTGAGGAGATTTTAGAGAGAATATAGACCACTATAATTTTATTTGTTGATATCAACTCGCAAACAAACATTTTGAAACGAAATTTGAAATTCATTTTGAATTTAGAGCGAGTTTGAGAAAATTCCAAGATTTGAATTTTTGGGATGCTACAAATCTACCCCACTTAAAAGGAATCTCGTCCTCGAGATTCGGCTTAGAAGGGTTATGGGTATAGCTTTACTTCAGCTGCATATCTTCACTTTGCAACTCTTCGAGGAGATGGAACTTCAATAAGATCTGGCCTTGAGGAGCATCTGGTTGCCGATTGCAAACGCAGATTCTGGCTACTCAAAGATCATCTTCAGGCTTCTGGCTTTCGCTTGGCAGCTAGCTTATTGAAGAAGCATCGATGCCAACACACAAACCTTTCTCTTGCGAACTCCCACATGGATTCCTTCCTTGATTGGTCTTCTGGTGCTTCATCAACAAAACTTGGGGGACCACTTCTCATCCAGGAACTTATAAGCTTTGATGATCTGGTCCTTCACAAGCTTGCTACATGCCTTCTTTTTCTCCACAGCAGGAACCATACTGGGACACTACCCCACTTAAAAGGAATGAGGATAGAACTCTTGAATCTCGGGGATTTGAACTCCTTGAAGTACCACATAACAAGGGTGTTACGGGGCCTTCTTCTACTGCTGCTTGAGCAGACTGCAGAGAGATGACTGACATAGGGTTGATTCTGGGAGAACCTTCTTCTTATCTTCTCTTCGCTTCGCTTTTTCTCACTGACCCTTTCTTTCTCTTTGCTCTTCCCACTGGAGGATTCTATCAAAGAGTATTACCATCATACAGCGGAGGAAACCGAAGACTATGAACCATGTACAACAGTCTTCAACCCAAGAATCACCAAGCATTGTGATCTTACGGGGTGAGGGAGTGGAAAATGGAGTTGCTTGCGATTTGGTAGAGGGGATTTATCTGGAGTGTGCTTTGCTTTGAGCGAGATGGGAGTTGAGGGAGCTGGTGGGGGTTTTATAGGCGAGTGGGGGTGCTCGGGTGCGGAGTGGTGATGATGGAGCAGGTGACATAGGGCAACCAGTGCGATAGAGGGGGGATGGTGTTGCTGGCGATAATGGTGGTGGTGGGTGCGCTGCAAAGGGGGTGTGGGCGGTGGTGGTGCGCATGGAGGCAGGCACGCATGCTGGGGGCACGGGTGAGTGGTGGGGTCAATGACCCTGATGTTTGTGGTCTCTGGTTCCAAGAATCTTTGCCTCTCTGTATGGTAATAACTCCTTTTGTCCTCTTTTTCTATTTACTTTGACTCAGGGGCAGTGCTTTGATTCTCACGGTCGGTCCTTTTGACTGAGCGGTTGGACTGGTTTCTTCTATAGCTTATTCCAGGCTTCAAGAGTAAGCTTCTCGGTATCTTCTTGGGTAAGGCACTTTTCTCTTGAGAAGGGTAAGATGAGAATTGAAGCATAAGGTGAGGATTAGCTCTAATTTGTTATCTATGTTTTTAGAGAAAACCTTTTTAAGAAAAACAAAAGGAAAACACACAAGCTCAGCAATGATAAGCACAAACAAATCAAATGTTTTGAATAAGGGAAGAATAGAGTTTTTTCAAAGCACGAACTACTCAGATTCGGGGGCTAAGCATAACTGCTATTGCTTGGCTCCTGAATTGAGAACTATGCTAAATGCAACTTATGAGCACTAACGTTAAAGCATCACATATGCACTCAAAAGGGGAGAAAACATCAAGCGAAATTCATTTTGAAATGCCCTAGGGGGCCACACAATTAGAGTTTTTCAAAACACGGGGCTACACGGTTACCTCTCATACATGCAGGGCTCTAGCCAAAGTGAAGAAAAACTTCACTACCCAATGCATGCAAAGGACTGGGCATAACTAACTTCAGATCTGGCAGCTTCTCTTCTGGCAAGGCTGGCACACAACTTCAATCTGAGACATCTCCTGGATGGGTCAAGAGGGAGCTGATGTTGATAACTTCTTCTGGCAGCGACTGAGATGGCAACACGGGATTGAACTCTTCTTCAAGCTGGACTGGCTCTTGTAGCTCCTCAGAGGGCGGCGGTGCTGGTGGGGTGCTTGCAGCTTCTTCTTTGATCTCACGGGACTGTGCTGGAATCTTCTTCATGGTGACGGGCTCAAACAACTCTGGCGGGGGTTCTTGGGAGGACTCGGGGTGCTCTTGCTTATCCATAGCCTGAGGGAAGACTGGAATTCCTTCCGAGACTATGGCTCCTTTCGGGAGTTCTCAAGCCTTCTTCTCTCCTCTGATAGAGACCGGGTGACCTTCAAGAATCTGGGGGTCTTCAGCTCTGATGGGTTGAACTGGGTTGGATGAAGCAGGCTCTTGGATCCGCAGGGCTCTACGTTGGTTATGGGTTACCAAGTAGGCCTCCATCAACTTCTGGATGTGCTCATCCTTGGCTTGCTTCAGGGCTTCAACAACAATGACTTCATGACTTTCCAAGGCAGCTACACGGGCTTGAGCTGTGGTGAGATCCACATGGAGCTTACAGTTGCGCTTCTCTGCATCTTCTGCTCAGGCAATCATCTGACGGTGGTGCCGAGCCAAGAAATCATACTGGGCATCCAGGGTGAGCAGGTATGCAGTGAGGTACACGACTGAGGGGTCGTCCTCAAGCAGCTGCTGACCTTCCAATGCACGCATCCTGGCCATCCAAACGGGACGGTCTCTCTGAAAGGGCGGAAAGAATCTGAGCGGGGTGTCGGCCACTTCTTCTTCATAAATCTGACACAGGGTCCTCAATGCCTTGCGAGCGACGACTTGGCAGGTGTCTTTGAATCTATGCCCAGCAGCAATGACGCTCCATCCCACATGGTGCGGACTGGATCCAATGTATACAGTCACGACACACTTCTCTGTGCCATGCTCGATGAATTCACGACCATCATACTCTAGCTGGCTCCTGATTCCGAGGCGGACTGTGCATGCTCTCAGCAACTTGGGGAAACCATCTTCATTCTAGCAAAAGCTGGTTTGGCAGCGAACCTCCATCTGACTTCTGAGAGAAGGAAAGGACGAAACCATTTTTGAAATGAAGGGATAAGAGCAAGAATTTTTTTTAAGAAAATAGTTTTGACTCAAAAACTTTTGGATCAGGCTAAGGGTTACGTCCTGCGGCCAACCTAACAGCTCTGATACCACCTAAAGCGCCCCAATCCTCTGGGACTCAAATGTGATACAATTACTAGTCCCAGGAGGCTAGTAAACACATTTATACAACAGATAATTTCAGATCTGCCTACACGAGACAAACCTATAAAGGTGGCGATCAACTTTAAGAGTTGGTCCACAACTCGGGACATAGCATCAAAGTGGGGCTGAAGCAGCCTGATATACGCAGCAAAGCAAATCAGCGGTCCAACAGCCACAGGCAAGGTTGGGAACAGCCGTAACTCTTACCCGATCTCCTTTTTCTGAAAAACAACAAATAAGCAAGGGTGAGTACAAACGTACTCAGCAGCCCACCTTCACCCGCGGAATGGGGAAATCAGATATAATGCATGGAATATGTGGAGCCCAGGATATTTGCAGAAACAACAATATTTTATGCAGGGTTGTTTTGAAAAATATTTTGTATTTTGCAAAGCGCATCCTCTCCAAAAGGAGCAGGAAGTTTTTCAATATTAGAACAAAATCCCCTGGACTAAACCATCCAGGTATCTTAGCAGTTTCCCACTGGTTTTCATTTTCAAACACAGCTACTGGACTTCCCGTCCACCATAGCTCACGGCTCAACCGCCGGACCTTTTAAAAACCACTTTTCTCAAAAGCACCCTTTTTTGAAAACAAAACATTAATTGCCATACCATACCAGACTCGTCCATTCTAGTGGACACGGACTATTTGAATAGGTTTGAACTCTGCGCAGAGGGGTACACTTTACCCACTAGTCCGGTTTCTGCGATCTCACCGTCGTGAGACCCGAATGCCGAATCTCTTTCTTTCCTCGCACGTCCTAACCTTAACGGTTATACCAGAAGGAGTTAGGCCACCACCATGCCCAAACTGGACAAAACATTCCCCCTCCTTATCCTCCCGGTGCTCCCCAGCCTTCATAACCCTGGGGTTGGACTGTACGAGTTTAGATTGAGTGACTGCCCACACAGTCTCGAGTGGTTGTACTTATCATGAGTACAGGTAGTGAAGGATGACAAACCGGTCCTTATATGAGGGGACAATCCTTCTACTCATGCCTAAACCAGCTGAGCCATCACCTTAGGCCCTCCCCTAAACCAGGGAGTCCCTGATCATCCCTACTCAAAGGTGATAAGGGTGGAAACCCTTCATCATACACATTTTGAAAAGCATTTTCTTTTGAAAACTCACACCTTTTCTCAAATCATTTGTAACAAATATATCAAGTATTGATTGCGGCAAGCGGCTGGGTGGCCATAATAACTTGTCTCAAAATCATATCATGCATAAAATAACAGGCTGAGGGTTGTGGTTGTAAAACCATAGGTAATTTATGCATCAAAGGGATCCAGTGAGCTTGCCGTGCTTATCCGGCGAAGGCGGAAGAGGAGCTCGCGGAACTGGCGTCTAGCTCCACTGCTTGGCGTAGACTTGCAGATCTGGCCTCCACGAGACGACACGAACGCTCCGATAACTATGCAACATGAACAAGCAACATACAAACAAGCAAGTATACCAACAAATATTTAGTATAGTGGTCAGAATAGCGATATATGGATGGGCAGAGTCTTGAGTAGAATCTGTGTCATGTGGTGCTGAGGTACTACTAGTGGTGGAGCGGAGGTGCTTACCAGGAGGGTGGACTGGAGGCGAAGCGACACTGTGCGTGTAACCGGCAGAGCGGAGTAACTGATTGGGTGGGGTGTTTGCCTTGGCTGAGGGTGTTGAGTGTGTGGAGTGGGAGAGGGTAGCTGGGTGTATTTATAGCTGGGTGTATGTGGTGTAGCTCAGTGAAGTTCACTATTGGTGAGAATAGTGACGAAAGAATCGTCTGACTTAGCATGGACAGGAGAGTTATAGGCAGAATATGGGACAAGAGTATTTTGGGAGTTTTCTGGAATATAAACCATGCTTAAGGGATGACATGGTTGGATAGGGAATAGTTTGACAAGAATTTTAGAAACAAGAATGACTGAAATCTGAGTTTGGATGAAGGAGTTTTGGATTTTATAATCATAGTGAGAAAAAGAAAAGGAAAGGAATATTCTAGAATTTGAATATTTAGAGATATTTGGAAAATCAAAAATACAAATGTATTCTTGAGTGGGGTGCGAGGAATTATTTTTGGGCTTTTCTTGGGCAGAGGTTTATGTTGGTGGAAACTGTTCCTACCTACTGTGTCTCATCAGACAACAGTAAGGCGGGACCCAAATAGCTGGAATGCTATGGTATTCTGGTCCGAGTGGGCTGTGGTATCTTGGGCCAGGTTTTATAGGATTGAAGATGTATCCATAAAACATGGTTCGCCTTTCTTTTTGGAAGTCTGGCTTGAAAGAATCCCAAAGTTAAGCGTGCTCAACTTGGAGAAATCTGGGATGGGTGACCAGATGGGAAGTTCCCTACTGGAAGGAAAATCACAGTCACCGGAGTTTGTATGACTGGAATATGGGTCTGGCTGGTCTTAGGTGGACTAGACAACAAGACAGATGAGTAGTTCAAATTTGGGGTAATCAGATGATCGATGAATAGTCACGATGAATAGTAACGGTGAATAGTGATGGTGAATAGTCGTATGAACGAACGATGAACGATGAATAGTGACGATGAACGAACGATGAACGATGAATAGGAACTATGAACGAACGATGAATGATCGAATGATCGAACGAACGAACGATCGGAATTTCGGCAGCATAACGGCAGGAAAAAGATTATTTGGACGAACGAACAGACGAACGATCGGACGAACGGACGAACGAACCATGAACGATCGGACGAACGATCGAACGATTGGATGAACGAACGAACAAACTAAGAATAGGTGGACGAACGATCGAAGAACGACCGAACGATCCTTGTGCTAGTGTGTGCTTGTGTGGGAAGTGGAGTGGGAGTGGGCATGTGGGGGGGAGGGAGTTGCCATGAAATGGCTTGGGGTGAGATGAGAGGAGGCCCTTGCCCCTCTATTTATAGCCATAGTGGGGGGATTAGGGGGAGGGATGAGGGGATTAGTGGGAGGATGAGAGGATTAGTGGGAGATTAGCATGTATTTGTCTTATATGAGTGTAATTAGCTTGTAGAGCTCACTGTATGACACCGGAGGCATACGTATACGTATGAGCATGAGGAAAGTTATGGAGAAAATATTTGTAGGGACTTGAAAAATGATTCTGAAGGTATTTCTCACGAAGAAAATACTTGGACATATATCGGTGGAATATTTGGGCAGTATTTCTGAAAGAGTTTGAGGGTGATCACTGGGGAAATATTTGTAGGATATTTTGAGGAGATTTTAGAGAGAATATAGACCACTATAATTTTATTTGTTGATATCAACTCGCAAACAAACATTTTGAAATGAAATTTGAAATTCATTTTGAATTTAGAGCGAGTTTGAGAAAATTCCAAGATTTGAATTTTTGGGATGCTACAGTACGGCTCCCATTTCTAGAAGATCGTACCGAATGCCTCAAAATGAGCTGGTAGAACTCAAGACCAAATTGCAAGATCTACTAGAGAAGGGATTCATCTGGCCAAGCTCGTCACCATGGGGTTGTCCAGCCATCTTCGTCAAGAAGAAGGACCAAACGCTTCGAATGTGCGTAGATTATAGACCCCTTAATGAGGTTACCATCAAAAATAAGTACCCTCTTCCAGGGATTGACATTCTATTTGATCAATTGACTGGAGCAAGGGTATTCTCCAAGATTGACCTCAGATCGGGCTATCATCAGATTCGTATCCGGCCCGAAGATATACCGAAGACCGCATTCACTATGCGGTATGGTTTATTTGAATATTTGGTTATGTCTTTCGGACTGACAAATGCTCCTACCCACTTCACTTATCTGATGAACTCAGTATTTATGCCTGAGTTGGACAAATTTGTGGTGGTATTCATTGACTATATCTTAATATATTCCAAAAATGAAGAGGAGCATGCTCAACATTTACGGATCGTGTTGACGCGCTTAAGAGAACACCAATTATATGCTAAGTTCAGTAAGTGCGCATTCTGGCTGGAAGAAATCTAATTTCTGAGACATGTATTATCTGCCAAGGGGATTACGGTGGATCCCAGCAAAGTCAAGGATATTTTAGAGTGGAAACCTCCAACCACTGTACATCAAGTCCGAAGTTTCCTTGGACTAGCTGGTTATTACCGCCGATTCATACCAGATTTTTCCAAGCTTGTGAAACCAATCACAAGTTTATTGAAGAATGATACTAAGTTTATTTGGTCTTCAAAGTGTAATGAAGCCTTTGAAAAATTGAAGGTATTATTAACCACTACTCCGGTATTGGCTCAACCGGATATTGAAAAGCCCTTTGATGTGTATTGTGACGCATCAGGCAGTGGTCTCGGCTATGTTTTAATGCAAGAAGGCCGAGTGATAGCTTATGCTTCAAGGCAGTTACGTCGGCATGAGGAACATTATCCAACTCATGATCTGGAGTTAGCTGCAGTGGTTCATGCCCTAAAAATCTGGCATCATTATCTGCTGGGAAATATCTGTCACATCTACACAGATCATAAAAGTTTGAAGTACATATTCACCCAGTCAGAATTGAACATGAGACAGAGGCGATGGCTCGAGCTTCTTAAGGACTATGAATTGGAAATTCATTATCACCCAGGAAAGGCCAATGTGGTGGCAGATGCACTCAGCCGTAAGGCTTCCTATCACTGTCTTATGATGAAGACTTCTGACATTACAATATGTCAGGAGATGGAAAGGTTAAACCTGGGAATGATCCAATACGGAACCTTAAATCAACTAAAGCTTGAGTCAGTGCTTTTACCAAGGATAATGGATGCTCAAAAGAATGATGAGGGTATGAAGCACATCCATGAGAAGATAGAAGCCGGAAAAGCCAAGTTCTTTAGGAAAGACGATCAAGACATTGTATGGTTCAACAACCGCATAGTTGTGCCAAAGAATGAAGAGATCCGCCAGCAAATATTAGATGAAGCACATCTCAGTCGCTATTCTATTCATCCCGGAAGCACTAAGATGTATCATGATCTAAAACAACATTATTGGTGGACAAAGATGAAGATTGAAATTGCACACTATGTGGCAAGATGTGACACTTATAGACGTGTCAAAGCCATACATATGAAGACTGCCGGTCCATTACAATCTTTACCTGTCCCTACATGGAAATGGGAGGATATTAGTATGGACTTTATTGTGGGATTGCCCAGGACTACCAAAGGGTATGATTCTATTTGGGTTATCATTGATCGACTTACAAAGATCGCCCACTTCCTTCCTGTCAGGGTAAAGTATACAGTGGCCACATACGCAGAATTATACATTGCCCATGTTCTCAGTCTGCATGGTGTTCCAAAGACGATAGTGTCAGATCGTGGACCACAATTTGTGTCCAAATTTTGGGAAGAACTTCACAAGGCTTTGGATACTAAGTTGCTCCATAGTTCGGCCTATCATCCTCAAACCAGTGGGCAGACTGAGAGGGTGAATCAAATACTTCAAGACATGCTACGGGCTTGTGCTTTAGAATTCCCACAGAAATGGGATGATTATTTACCATTAGCGGAGTTCTCATACAATAATAGCTATCAAGAAAGCATCAAGATGGCACCCTTTGAAGCTTTATATGGCCAATGGTGTCGCACTCCGTTAAACTGGTCTAAACCAGGTGAAAGAAGTTTCTTCAGGCCAGATATGGTAAAAGAGACCAAAGAAAAGTTCAATGAATAATTCATAACCTGAAGAAAACCCAAGCTCATCAGAAAAGTTATGTAGACAAACGACGACAACCCTTATACTTTTTGGTCGGGGATTATGTCTATCTGAAAGTTTCACCGATGAAGGGTGTATCATGTTTCGGGGTTAAAGGGAAGCTTGCACCCCGATACATTGGTCCTTTTCCAATTCTTGAAAGGTATGGACCAGTGGCATACCGACTTCAACTACCCGAAACCTTGTCTGCTGTACATAATGTGTTCCACGTGTCTCAGCTGAAGAAATGTCTTCGGGTTCCCAATCGAACCATTGAAGTAACAGATGTTTCCTTAGAGCCAGACTTGACATATTCAGAACATCCTATTCAAGTCTTGGATCAAAAGGACAGGACTACCCAGAGAAAAACTCTAAAGTTTTACAAGATACAGTGGAACCAGCATTCAGAAGATGAGGCTACATGGGAAACTCGAGACTATTTAGAAAAGAATTTCTCAGGCTTTTTGGTCTCATGTAATTTGTAAAGTGTATACAATTATTGTAATAAAGGAATGAGCCCCATACCACCCCTGCCTTGTACCATAAATAAGGAAGTAAAAGAGTGAAGCATTTCCTTTTCCATTACCTACCCTAGTTCTTTTAATCTCGGGACGAGATTCTTTTATGGGGGGGGGGGGAAGGATGTAACACCCCTGGTGTTACTGTCACTAAAACTTGAGCATAACATCATAAGCATTAGCATTTCATGTGTTTGACACACCTAGAGTGCATTCACTAGGCAAAAATTTCAAATAAGTTGTATTGATATGACATTTTGCAAATAAAACCCTAGAATAGGGAACTCAACCCTAGATTTGGTGTAATAGAGCAAACAAGGCTTAAACAAGTGAAAACTTCAAAACATATTAGAGATAATCATAAAGTGTCACCATGGATGAACTCAAGTGGGATCCAAACCCTAAGAGTGCAAGAAACCCTAATTGGAACCCTGGAAAACCCTAAACCTAAACCCTAGGGGGCTAAGTGCAAAATTAGTGCACATATGGACTAAAATGCAACAAACCATGATAATAAGGTGTCTTAAGTCATATGGTTCACAATAATGTGGATTTGCAACTTGAATCCTATGTTTTGGACTTATTTGCAAAAGAGCCACACTTGAACCCTATTGGCTAAGTCTGAAATCAGTGTAATTAGCTCAACTTTGGAGCCCTATATCTGCCAAATTATAAGGTTTTTGCCCTAGGTCACCACATCAACTTTGTAGATCTATGGAAGGATAATAACTTTGCTATAGAAATCAAGCCTTGGTACCATGAAGAATTCTGAGATAAATGAGCCTGAAGTTGGACTGACAGACTGCTTGAAATCTGAAATTCAGACTAACAGTGGAATGGCATGGAGTTAGGGCTCGAATTTAAGCATGATCCAGTAAGAATTCGGTTAGGGATGCTATGACAAAGATGAAGATGGTTGATAGGGCTACAACTTTTGTACAGAAGGATGATCGTGTTACTACATGAAATTGGGAGTAAATCTCCCTGTAAGTTGTTCTGTCAGGTGTTCTAAACTGCTGGCTGATGGTACAGTGTTCTGAACAAGATTCAGATACAACGAACCTCGCTGCAGGTGACCTCACATGTAGATTCACGCCGATGAGGTGATTCGTGCCCATTTTAGTCCAGATAACGTCGCGGGGTAAAAAGATCATCACCGCCGTTGGGCTATGGACACCAATCCGGCTAGCCGCCATGCTCCTTTCTGCTTTGCGGCCGGTCTGGATAAGTCACCGGCGTTGGCTGCCCGTCGACCGAATGCCACATGCCTCCGCAATTACCATGTCGCATTTATCAGTCTTGGGCACGTCCGATGATCGCCGGGGAGGCCGCCACGATGAAGGCCACGAATCACCATGCCGGTGACTCATCTTAGTTCTTACCGATAACCGTCTGCCGCTCAAATTCGTTGTGCTCATGGTCGATCTCTATAAATTGAGGCCTCTGAGAGCTCCGTTAGGTTATCCCCAAGCCAACGCACCAAGTATTGCCCTCAATCGATCACCAGAGCTCGCCGATTTCTAACTTCCCCCAATTCTGTTTCCGCCACCGCAGGGACACCCTCACCGCGGCCAGCTTATTCCAGGTTCGTTCAAGCACTCTGGTCGATTGTTCTAGCGTTCTTAGGTCTTCCTCAAGCTTCACGACTCCTTTAATTGAACTAGACTGCCCTGGGTTGTCGGGAACGCCCGTGTTCTTCCGCGATGCCCATGGTCACCGTGGCCAGAGCAAACCAGGTAGCCATTTGCGGAATTATGTGAGGGAAAACGCTCACTAGACGTTGAATTCGGTCTCGGCTAAGATAGGGCGCCGGTCTTTGAGTGAATTGGCCGGTACGCGAGCTCGTCGGAGCTCTGCGCGACGCCGCTCGCCGTCAGGGACTAGATTCGTGAAGGAATAGAACGTGAGGGACCTTTTTGCACGATGTCAGTGACTATCTAGAATAGTGTTTAGGATTCTTTCGGGTTATGCCAAAAGCCAGGGACTTTCTTGCAAAGACTATACGCGGGCGCGGGCGCGGGCGCACGCGTTTCCACCCGGGGTTGTGCCACCTGGGCTGGATTTGGTCCAATACTGTTCATTCCTTTTTCTTTCTCTTTTTCTTCTAGAACTAAGTAAATTCTAGAAAATTGTAGAAAAATGGTAAAAAAACCAAACCAATTTTTCTAGATTCCTAATTTCCCATAGAATTTAATAAAAATAGTTTCATAATTTTTAGTCCAAAAGGGAAATTATAGAGTATTTAAAACAGCTTAAGATCATGTTTCTAGATTTTTAGAAAATAAATAATAAATCCAAAATTCACTAAATTTTTAGGATAAACTTTAAATAATATTTAGAAGCCTTGGGTAGAGTTTGATATGATTTGGACCATGTGTGATACTTAGAACCCAAAACCCTACCCCCTGCCCTGTGCACTTCACTATTGACTCCAGAAACCCTAAGTTCTCGAAGATCCGTGAAGAAAAATTGTATTCAAGACTTTAGATAATAAAGTTTTATTATCTTTGCACTCTCATGAGCATTACATGGGCATTCATTATTATGTATGATTATATTTAGAAAACAAAGAAGAAGTAGAAGAAGAAAAGACTCCACCACCACCACCTGAGGAACATCAGGCAGGCAACTGCTTTTATTTTGATATATGTAGATCTGAGCCTGATTCACTAGTAAAACAAGGCAAGCCCCGATGCATTTGCCACCTCCTTGTTCCTTTTAAAATCTTTCTCACTTACTTGATGCATTAGGTGATAGGAGTTGTGTGCTAAACTATTGCTGCATCTCCTTCCTTGGACTTGATTATCTCCTAAATCCCTATTTTACAAAAGGTTTTTTCTTATGCTTAGCCTTGCTTTAGAAAAACAAAATGTTTTGTTTTCTCAAAAGACGATGTTGCAAAGTGGGTGGGATGTTTTCGAAAATAAAACTTGATGGTGGATCCATCATGGCCATGATGGGTTCAACATCGGAAAAGATGTACCTCTGCTAGGTACCAAACTTTGGGGTTTGAAATGATTAAGCTGAGACCGGGCGGGTGACTTGCACGAGAAGAGAGTCTCGGTGTAGTGTCTTCGTCTAAGTCGATTAAGGACCATCTCGATGTAGGCTTGCTGACCGAGGACCCTTTAACTGGTCCAATGCCTTGTCATGGGTAAGCTTTGCCTCACACAGACTAATAACAGAATAAGATACCACGCAATGGGAGTGGAGAGATGGCGAGAGTAGCGTGTACCCTTCCGTGGCAAGAGGCTGGACGGTGGTGTATCTGTGCTCTCGGTTGGCGTGAACCTGATCTGGTCTTAAGAACCCCGGTCGCGAGTTGACATATGCAAGGGTTAAGTGCTACATATGTCGTGTGATTGGAGATCCTCAGCTGAGTATAATCGATTCGGATCGCCGTACCTTCGCGGTTATGAAGACTTGGTCACTACCCTATATGTAGAAATCCAGTAAAGATGAAGGGTTGTTAAGAAATTGGCTAGTGCAGGTCAAGTGATTGGACTAGGGTAGAATGAACTCTAGTTATAGGTAATTTTAACTTAACCGGACAAATAAAACTGGATTTTTAAGGATCCACTCTTAGTAAGCATTTCTGCAAACAGAGTCATTGACTATTGTTAAGCCTTACCTTGACTCCCTGAAAGCCAGCTTACCCTTGAGAGTCTTTTCTTTAGTCGGGTAAGACTTGCTGAGTAATCCCATACTCAGGGCTTTGTCCCATGTTGTTTTTAGGTGAGGAAGCAACCAAATTTTGTTGCTTCTGTTCAAAGGTGGTACCAAAGGAAGAGCAACAGGAGTAAAGCTACTGGAGGAAAGGGTCCTCCATAAAACTTTTGTTTAAAACTTATCGGGAGGGGTTTTTGCCTCCCATGGTTTGTAATAATAATACTCAACACTCATATATTATATCTCTGGTCTGTAATATTATAACTCTACCTTACTTTTCAATAAAGGTAAGTTAATGTAATTGCTTCCGCATTTTCGTATCTTCGATGCTTGTAATGTCTGCGTGACGGGTGAAACGCTCTTGGGAAAGGTAAGGAAAGCAGATACCAAACTTGTCAAGTAATTTAGGGGCACCTGTAGGGTTGTCTGAGGTCCATTGGACAAGGACAACTGTAGGTGGGCCTAATGACTTGGGAGGTTCTGCCACACCGTGGAGGCGAGCGAACGTTGGACGACATCCTCGACGCCCAATGTCCATACCATAAGGACATGCGCCACACCCTTTGAAACTGCAGAGATTTCAAGCATTCCGTCGGGAACGGCCGACCCTTCCAACCTCTACCAACTCCCCCGCCACGATGAGGTCCCTGAGAACCTCGGCGACCTCAACAGTAGGAAGGGGGAGGAGGTGGGGCATTCCCCCATGTCGACGGAGAAGTCAACATCATCTTCGGCGGACACGGATCTCAAGAGAGCAAGAGGCAACAGAAGCTCAACGACCGTCAGATACTGGTGGCGACCATCGGTCCTCCCGCCCCGTATCAATGGTCCGATCACCTTCACTCGGGCAGATCAGTGGCTCAACTTCGACCATCCGGGCAAGTACCCACTCCTCGTCGATCCGGTGATCCGAGAGAGTAGGGTAAAAAAGGTGTTAGTGGACGGGGGAAGCAGCATCAACATCACTTTCCCCTGGACACTCCAAGGCTTGGGAGTTGCACTCAAAGAGCTCCAAGAGTCAGACACTCCTTTATTTGGCATCATGCCGACTGAAGGAGAGTACCCACTCGGACACATCTACATGCCAGTCACCTTCGGTACTCTGGACAACTATAGAACCGAAGTACCTGAGGTTCAAAGTGCTGAGCTTCGACTGTGGATACAACGCCATCATCGATAGGCTAGGGTTGGCAAAATTCATGGCCATCCCGCATTACACGTACATGATATTGAAGATGCCGGGACCACAAGGAATCATCACTGTGCGTGCTGACTTCCAAGGCACCACAGAGTGTTTCCGAGTGGCCATTCAGGCGGCCCTCACCACCAAACCATCAACGACTTCTTCTGCGCAAGCGAACTCAAAGCCTGAGGAGGACCTCTCAGTACCTGCGAATGAAGCTCAAGCCATGACCTCTATGCGGCCGACTAAGGAAACCAAGAGAATCAACCTCGGGTTCGCTGATGAACGCAAGACTGCCACCATCAGCTCCAGCCTGGATGACAAATAGGAAAGCGCGCTCGTCCAGTTCTTGCAAGATAACCGAGACGTATTCGCATGGCAACCTGCGGATATGCCGGGAGTCCCGAGAGAACTGGCCGAGCACAACTGAAGGTCTATCCCCAGGCGAGGCCGATCCGACAAAAGTTGTGTCGTTTCACACCAGACAAAGAGAACCCATCCGCGCTGAGCTAGCTCGCCTAGTCGCAGCAGGATTCATTAGAGAGGTACTACATCATGAGTGGTTAGCAAATCCTGTTCTTGTACTCAAAAAGAATAAAGTGGATTAGCGCATGTGCGTCGACTACACAGATCTCAACAAACACTGTCCGAAGGATCCCTTTGGACTTCCTAGAATAGACCCAGGTGGTAGACTCGACAGCTGGGTGTTCTGTGTTGTCCTTCTTGGATTGCTACTCCAGGTATCACCAAATCAGCCTGGCAAAAGAAGATGAGGAAAAACTGCATTCATCACCTCGTTTGGAGCTTTCTGCTATACCTCCATGCCGTTCAGCCTCAAAAACGCTGGAGCGACATTACCAGAGAGCTATTCAAACATGCTTAGCCGATCACTGGGGCAAGCGAGTGGAAGCTTATGTTGAAGATTTGCAGCTGGTCTTCAACAGTCTGAGGCAGTATCGGTGGAAGCTCAATCCAGAAAAATATGTCTTTGGAGTGCCAGCTGGGAAGCTGCTAGGATTCATTGTCAGCCATCGAGGAATTGAGGCCAACCCGGAGAAAATCGAAGCTATCATGAGAATGGAAGCACCACGATCACAGAAGAAAGTACAAAGGCTTACTGGATGCATGGCAGCTCTGAGCAGATTCATATCAAGACTAGGAGAAAAAGGCTTGCCATTCTACAAATTGCTTAAGAAGGTGGACAAGTTCCAGTGGACCACAGAAGCACAGGAAGCTCTTGATGCACTAAAAAGGTTCTTGACCACGCCACCAGTACTAAAGCCGCTATGCCGAGCTACGCCAAATCAACCAGCCGAAGATCTGCTATTATACATCTCTTGTACGACTCACATGGTGAGCACCGCGTTGGTAGTCGAGCGGGCAGAGGAAGGGCACGCGTATCCAGTATAGCACCCAGTTTATTTCATCAGTGAAGTTCTAGGACCATCAAAGAAGAAGTATCCTCAAATTCAAAAACTATTGTACGCAGTACTTCTAACTGCGCGCAAGCTCCGTCACTACTTTGATGACCACAAAGTCATAGTAGTCACTGGATTTCCAATAGGGGATATTCTCCACAACAAAGAAGCCATTGGAAGAATAGCCAAGTGGGCCTGCGAGCTGGGGGCTCACGACATTGAGTTTCGGCCTCGCACTGCAATAAAGACTCAAGGCACTAGTTGACTTCGTATCGGAATGGACCGAGAAACAAGTACCAGATAACCCGGAGACTGCAGATGTATGGCGGATGTATTTTGATGGCTCGCTAAAATTGCAAGGAGCAGGCACAGCAATCCTCTTCATTGCTCCTAGAGGTGATCAACTCAAATATGCTTTCCAGTTATTATTCCCAGCATCCAATAATGCAGCAGAATATGAAGCTTTGATCCACAGATTGAACATTGCTATATCACTGGGCATTAAAAGATTAATGCTATACGGAGATTCACTGGTGGTCATAAGTCAGATAAATAAAGAATGGGATTGCTTGAATGACTCCATGGGCAAGTATTGCACAACCGTCCGAAAACTGGAAGACAGATTTGAAGGGCTGGAATTCCATCACGTGGAAAGAGAACGCAATGCTCTGGCAGACGCATTGTCAAAGCTAAGATCTAGTCGGACTCATGTTCCGCCTGGAGTTTTCGTCCAAGAGGTACCACACCCGAGTATTTCCTTAGATCGGGCGGAATAGTGCAATGTTTCCAGCCACATTCAGACTCTAATGACTGGAGGGAACCTATTATTAAGTATATAAAGAATGAAGAGGAGCCGGATGATAAAGCTACAGCAGAACGCATTGCAAGACAGTCAGCACACTACACCCTAATTGGGGACACACTGTATAGAAGAGGTGCATCGGGAGTCCTCATGAAGTGCATTCCTTCAGCCACTGGGAAACAACTATTAAATGAGGTCCATGTCGGATAGTGTGGAATACATGCAGCATCCAGAACACTTAGTTGGGAAGGTCTTCAGATCTATTTTCTACTGGCCGACCGCAAAGCACGATGTAGCCGAGTTAGTCCAGAGGTGTGAAGCCTGCCAATACTTATCAAAGCAGCAAGCATTTACCAACACAGCAACTACAAACCATACCCGTAACATGGCCATTTGCGTGTTGGGGACTGGACATGATTGGACCCTTCAAGAAAGCTCAGGGAGGATACACTCACGTGCTGGTCGCCATTGACAAATTCACTAAATGGATAGAGTACAAACCCATCACTTCTCTAACTTCGGCTAAAGCAGTGGAATTCATACAAGATATAATATTCAGGTTCAGGATACCGAATAACATTATAACTGACTTGGGATCCAACTTCACTAGCTCGGAATTCTTTGATTTCTGCGAACAAAGAAGCATTTAGATCAAATATGCGTCAGTAGCACACCCGAGAGCCAACGGTCAGGTAGAAAGGACTAATGGAATGATATTGGAAGCACTCTGGAAGAAAGTCTTCAACAAGATTGAAAAGTTCGCAGGAAAATGGATCAGAGAGTTGTCGTATGTGGTTTGGAGCCTAAGAACTCAACCTAGCAGAGTCTTGCATGGAAACACGCCTTTCTTCATGGTCTATGGTTCTGGAAGCAGTGCTACCTGTCGACCTTAGGTTTGGAGCACCAAGATTGGTCTTTGAAAACATAGCCGAGGCAGAGGCTACCAGGTTGGAGGATATTGATGAACTGGAAGAAGAGCGATTGAATACAGTAATTCAATCAGCCAGGTACCAGCAAACCCTGAGGCGCTATCATGATAAGGCTATTCAGCATCGATCTTTCATAGTGGGAGACTTGGTCCTTCGCCGAATTATAACAGGGGAAGGACGGCACAAATTGTCACCATTATGGGAAGGGCCATTTGTAGTAGCAGAAGTCACCCGGCCGGGATCATACCGGCTTACTCAAATGGATGGCACTGGAAATAGGGAATTCATGGAATATAGAGCACCTCAGGAAGTTTTACCCCTAGCTAGATTTCAAAAGCTATCGGGGCAGCATTGTATTCTGTAACCAGAAAATACATCATCAATAAAAAGTCTTCATTCTCAAAGGCACTCGAACTACTTACTCTCAATCTGCATGCCCACTTCACTTAGGGTGACCACTATACCCTACTAACGGAGCAATCGGCTTAAGTAGATAGGGACTTAATACGGTGCAACATGCTCACGCTTACTTAACTTAGGGTGACCACTATACCCTACTAACGGAGCAATCGGCTTAAGTCGGCAGTGACTTAAGACGGTGCAACATGCTCACAGCTTACTTAACTTAGGGTGACCACTATAACCTACTAACGGAGCAATCGGCTTAAGTCGGCAGTGACTTAAGACGGTGCAACATGCTCACTGCTCACTTAACTTAGGGTGACCACTATACCCTACTAACGGAGCAATCAGCTTAAGTCGGCAGGGACTTAAGACGGTGCAACATGCTCACGCTTACTTAACTTAGGGTGACCACTATACCCTACTAACGGAGCAATCGGCTTAAGTCGACAGTGACTTAAGACGGTGCAACATGCTCACACTTACTTAACTTAGGGTGACCACTATACCCTACTAACGAAGCAATCGGCTTAAGTTGGCATGGATTTAAGACGGTGCAACATGCTCACGCTTACTTAACTTAGGGTGACCACTATACCCTACTAACGGAGCAATCGACTTAAGTCAGCAATGACTTAAGGCAGTGCAACATGCTCATGTCCACTTAGACTTAGTATAAACATGCTTACGATCACTCATCTTAGGGCGATCTCTATGCCTCACAAAATAAGGAGAAATTTTGAAACCAGCACACTACATTTATTTCTGCAATCGTGACAACTGTTGAATTCAAACAACAGAAAAACAAAATAGCATCCAGTACTAAGAACACGCTCTAAACAAAGTATTCAGACACATTGATCGCATATACATCATGAATGTATTCAGTATCTCTACTTGGCAATATTTTTCTCAGGAGCAACCGATGAAGAAGGGCGACTCGAGGAGTCAGGAGCAGCTTTGACATCGGTAACTATATCATTAGGAACAACCACGCCCGACCTCCTCATCAAGATCCGCCCTGCACGAATGGCTTTGTCCATGGCCTTGTCACGCTGGGCCCTCAGAACGACGGAATTATCTTCTGTAGCTTTGGTAACCAGTCGAGCGGCCTCTAGCTCCTAGGCGACTGATTTCTTGGAGGCACGCAGATCCTTGATGATAGAATCTTTGCTCGACACCAACTGCCTAAGACGCAGGACCTCATCCTGAGAAGCTTGCAGTTCATGACGGTGGTGATCCAAATCTACCATGGTAAAACGATGGCTCCTCTCCATGATAGTCAGAGAATTGCTGGTATCATGATACAACCTATCAAGATTATCGCGAGAAGCCGCAAGTACACGTTTTTCCTCCTACAAGACAAGAATCAGCTCTCAAACATCCAGTAAGCAGAAAAAATACAGCAGAGAAAGTCAAGTAAGCTTACCTCGTTAGCCGCCCTTTCAAAGTCAAGCTGAGCACTAAGAGAGGAATTCAATGAATGGGCGTCATCTAAGGAAGCAAAAAACCAGAGCCAGATTGATCTGACCTTGGGAATACTTTTCTTCGAGTTCAGAATACTACCGGGACATATCTAATGAAAAACGGTTGAAGAAGGGCACACAGTTTAAAGCAGACTAATCAAGTAGCCAAGAAAGAAACAAAGACACTAACCAGCATTTGCCATTTTCAAATCAGATATCTGTTTCTGAAGCAGCAACGGATTCCACTGCGTTAGGGACAGAGCTCCTTCTGGGACAGAGGCACCTTGTGATCTCAATTGACCAGCCATCCCGTCAACCAAAGCTTGATATTACAAACAAATGAGTACAAAGACAGTAATTTGCCAGGAGTATCGCCAGAACAGGAAAAGCCAAGTTACCTGAAGATTAGAGAAGAACGATGGAAATCCCAGGTCACGAGAAGCTAGATGATGGCTCGGTGAAGGAACATCACTAAGGATCAATTCGATGCCACTGACAGGCATCAGAACTCCAGCATCCAGTGCGCCGACCTCTAAGGCGACTCCTTCACTTGAAGCATGCACTGCTAGTACACCTCCAGAATGTGGTGGAGAAGATCCGACGTGGACATCCATGGAGGTATGAGAAGAGGAGCCCGCTCGGACACCCTCGAGGGCTGGGTTGCTAGCCCGTACTGCCCATCGGAGCCAGATCACCACCGGCAACACCTTCGGGGGCTAGGTCGCAGCATGCGCTACCCACCCGAGCCGGATCATTACCGGCAACACCCTCGGGGGCTGGGCAACCGCTAGCACCATCCTTGAGAACTGGGTTTTCTGCAACAGCCACCTCTAAGGCTGAAGGACTCTTAGTCACCTCCATGGGAATTGAACAACCTTGGCCAACCTCTTAGCTCCGAAGACCGCCCTCCAAGGTCGACGATGCATGAGACGCTGCCCGGGATACCTCTACTCCCACATCTGGAATGTCAGAGCAGACGTCCATCATATCACCATCAATGGGCTCGGATAGCAGATCTTTAGGGACAACATCCTCGAGAGCCTGATCAAAAGTTGCTATGGATAATTCTTGCAAACCAACAAGAGCAGACAGAGCTGGAGAAGGAATATCGCTACTCCCCCCACTGACTCTGTAACATCGACTGTTCTTCTGAATCAATGGGACTTCTTCTTCGTCCTCAGTCAACAATATGGACCATAAATAGCACAGAGTCACACCCATTGGGATCAGCTCTGGCGGGGTCACACCCATTGGGTTCAGCATCATCAGGGTCACATCCATTGGGTTCAACTCTGGCAGGGTCACACCCATTGGGATCAACTCTGGCGCCATTGGGTTTAGCTCCAGTAAAGAGTTCCACTGGTACTCCTTCAGCGGCAGGAGCAGAAGGGCCAGCACCCTGGTCCAAACACGACACTCGTCGAAGCCGTCTCTTTTTCTTTTTCTTCCCCTCGGCAGGCGCAGTTGGACGACTGACCTGGCAGAGACATTTTGGACGAGTACCCTCAGGCCTTCGAGTATACACGGTTTCTTCAGGCTCTGCGATAGTTGCAATAGTCATGCAGGAGGGGCTGAGTCAGAAGAATCTCCAGCCAACATGTCCAGCATAGGGGCCGAGTCAGAAGAATCTCCAGCCAACATGTCTAGCATAGCACTTATCTCTGCGTCACCCGGATTCATAGGCATCTCAAAGTGAACATTGCCTAACATCATTGGGAAGATCACCAAGTGAAGCAACCAGAACCTCAACTTCTTCAAGAGAGGGTCGCACTCTAAGACCCAAACCACTGTCACTATCAGGAGAATTGGACACAAAATCGAAAAAGGACTTGAAAGATGGCAGATTCCAGGCAGAATATGCAACAGGAGCACCAATATTTGATACTTTGCCCCTAAGAATCATTTCCAGTCGGCTCACCAAATCCACAATAGAAACTCTCTTGTTGGTGACCAGGGTTGAGTCGGCGACACCACTGTATAAGTAAGCCGGGTATGCTCTGTCCTTCAAAGGCTGAATATTCTTAAACACAAAGTCTGCAACCACAGCTTCAGCGGTCAGACCTCTCTCCTTCAGCAAACAAATTTCAGCAAGCAGAACCTTGGCCTCTGTTACCTCCAGGCTGTAGGAGACTGAATCCAACTCGGAGTGCGCACATCCGGTTGTCTCCCTGACCGAGGGGGAGGGAGTTTACCATGGTTTTCCACAATGAACCACACTAAGTGCCATCCTTTAATACCGTCTTTAAGTGGGATATCGAGGTACTCCATTTTCCTCCCACGGCGCATCTCCAAGCTCGCACCACCCACAAGCTGATGCTGCCCCCCAGCCATCCCAGGGCGACAGTGATACAAGTATTTCCACAAACCGAAGTGAGGAAGAATTCCAAGGTAGGCCTCATACAAGTGAACAAAGATAGAGATTTGCAGAATAGAGTTGGGATTCAGGTGAGTTAGATTAAGATGGTAAAAGTCAAGGAGGCCGCGAAAAAAGGGAGAAATGGGAAGGGCGAAGACCACGAATAAGAAAAGGAATGTAAACAACGGACTCGTGGGTATCCTCTGTCGGGACAGTAACCCCACGACAAATCCGCCAAGAACAAAGCTCCTTGGGAGGAAGAATTCTGACATCGACAAGGTGGAGAAGATCTGACTCGGAAACAACAGACATATGATTACCTGCGAAAGGCAATTGGTTGTTGGGATCGATAGGAGGAATGACCACAGCAGCAGAATTCTGGTTCTTCCGCTTGGGCGCCATCACAATCTCGTCGGTGAATTGGGCGGAAGCGAAATCAAAGGAAAATAGAGGATGTTTGGAGGCAAAAAAAGTAAGGCTAGGGCTTAGGACGCGGAGGCATATGACGACGTGATGCAAATGGGGTTTTCCCAGGTTAGATACCGTTTCTAAAAGCGCTAAGTCATCACTCGGGAAAAAAAGCAGGACTTCATGACTCGGCTGTTGCCTCTAAAACGCTAACGTCACCAGAAACCACTCGGTTGTTACTTCTAAAATGTCAACGTGGCCCCACATCGCTCGGCTGTTACCTCTAAAACGCCGATGTCACCAGAAACCACTCGGTTGTTACTTCTAAAACGTCGACATGGCCCAGCACCACCCGACTGTTACTTCTAAAACACCGACGTGATCTAGCATGACTCGGATATTGCCTTTGAAGGCACCAACAGTAACTCAGCCGTTTTTTCTCCACATAAAACGCAGGCAGAATTAAATATGACCCGACAAAAACAAGTCGTTACTCAAGAATTACTCCTAAGAACAACGGCTGCGTCGGACATAAATACAAGTTGTTGATCGACTATAAAGGGGCATCAGAAAGACAAAAGATATGCATAGAGCCAACATTCTTCATTATATAAAGAGAGAAGTTCTTTCACAAATTCAAAGACCGACTCATTATGAGGCGGCCTTCCTCCCATCTCTCGACACATTACATTACTACATTACACTACTACACTACTTACACTACACTATACTACTCACTACTACTACATTATTCCACTAATACTAATACTACTTCTACTACTACTTATCTATACTAATTTTTTTAAGCCAGTGGTGCTTTGCCACTGGCCCTGCTGCTGCCGTCGTCGCCCTTGTCGTCGCCCTTGCTGTCACCTCCGTCGTCGCCGTCGCCGTCACCCGCTGCTCCCCTCCTCGGACAAGTCAGAGGAGTTTTCCTCATCCGAGGAGACCTCCGACTCATCCGAGCCCTCGAGCCAGGAGTGCTCGACGACCCAGTTATATGTCCACACCTCGGCGGTGATCCCCTGGGAATCGTCCGAGTCATCGAACGATGTCGAGGGCGAGGTGTAGACTGGCGACCCCTCGGACTCGAAGGAAAACTCCTCCTCCGAGTACTCGGAATCGCCAAAGTTCTCCGAGGGAGGGGTCAGCTCATGCTTCCGCTTGCCACCGGATTGGTGTGACGAACTTCCACCCTTTTTGCTCTTGCCCATGATGGAGTAGAAGAGAAGAGAAAAGAGGAGAGCAAGCAACAAGCGGCAGAGAAATGTGTGAAGACGCCAGAGAAGCAAGCACTCTATTTATAGAGGAAGAAGGCAACTGCTCATCTCCTACCACGGCCACTGAACAGTCGCAAGTATTCAGTAAGCAATTCAAATCGTCTGAAAACAAGTCAGGCGGCTGACGCTGTTTCACGTAACACAACACCCATTAGGACTCAAGTCAACAGCATGGACGATATGATTACACCTGCGGTCACGTCAAGTTACTACTCAGGGACAGTTCGCTAAACGCTCAGCGCACCAAGTCGTCCCTTGCCTACACCCATTGGGGGGACATCCAGGAATTTTCAATAGATTTTCCCAAACAGTCACATCCATACAGTATACACAATGAATGTATCAAGAAAAAAAGAAGATATCGATGGAGATCGGAGGAAAGCCACAAATAGCTGATGAAGTACAAGTCTAATCAACAGGAGCATTGAAGCACGAAGCGAAAGGAAGACTAGCCAAGGGCCATCTACCGGATGTCCAATCTGTCGCAGATCAAATAAATTTCAACAGGACATGGGTAGACCATGTTATTGATCTCAAAGGAAAAACCGTATGCTAATTTCTAAAGCATAAAGTTGATGATGTCATGCTGAATTCTAAGGCATTCGACGAGGATAAAATGCTGACTTCTAAAGCATGGGATGAAGACCTTTGAGGGGATTATTTCCAGTAATCCACTCAAAGCTCAGGGGCTACACCCATTGGATGCACCTCTGGTGCACCCAATGAATCCTGAAACCCCGAGAACAAAATGATGATCTCTAAAGCATAGGCGGATGACAAAATGCTGATTTCTAAGGCATGAGTCCAAGTCAGAGACAATGGTTTCTAAAAAAGCATGGGATGAAGACCTTTGAGTGGATTATTTTCAGCAATCCACTCAAAGCTCGGGGGCTACACCCATTGGGTGCACCTCCGGTGCACCTAATGAATCCTTAACCCCTGAGAACAAAATGTTGATCTCCAAAGCATGAGTAGAGCACCGATTTCTGAAGATTAAAGCAAAAGGCTGTTGAATAATGTCAAAAGAAGTTGACAGAAGATTGTTTTTACCAAGTCACTCAGAGTTAGAGGTAACGACTTAACATACATGTTTCAAAATCGCAAGCTGGACCTAGAATCTTTGGGCCGATCATTTCAAAATCAACACAAAGATTGGGGGCTTGTGGGGGACAGATATCCCTTGGGTCCACTAGAAGGCAAGAAGGCCTCGCGAAGGGCCCCAAGCCCATTATTTCGCAAGGCCATCCCTTCGTGGGCCAGGGGAGGAACTTTCGGCAGGTTGGATCAACACGAGATCGGATCAACTTAAGCCCGTGCGGTTCACTGAATTCAAACACTATCCGCAGCAGTGATCCGATTCTCCCGCATAGCACCCTCAGACGTCGGAACTAATCGATGATAAGTCGGTAGGATCGTAGGAAGATAAGTTTAGTCGGTTCACTATTGCTTAGGCGCATGTTGTTATCATATCTACATGTATCGCCCCACGGTCGAGTATATAAGGCCTAGGGGGCACCCCATCAAAATCATCTTCATCTCATTCATCAGCCATCCACTTAGCTCTCTAGCATCCCTCGTACTAGAGAATTCCTCTGTAACCCACCACATAAAAGATCCACACCAGGACGTAGGGTGTTACGCGTCTCAAAGCGGCCCGAACCTGTGCAAAATTGTCTAATGTCTCTCGTGCATCTAGCACAAACCATTAAGCTACAGTCGGTTACACCATCCTACTCCAAAAAGCACCTCGAGGGGTAACCCCAGGTGCGCGGTCAGACCCCAAACACCGACAAAACCCTCCCTAGAAAAATAAAATTAAAGTGGACGTCTGGCCAACATACCATATATTAAAATGCAGATACAACACTTTATTTTAGCCAAATGATCAAGAAAGTTGAGTAAAAAAAAGGAGACATGCCCCTTTTTTATAGCTCACTCAGTCGCTCATCCTTCTTCACCTAGAAAGGTGGTACTATCCTAGAGCACTACGGTATGTGTTGCTTTGTGTCATATTGGGCTTGGTTGTTTTCTCACGGCTCATCTAAGAGGTAACAACCTATTGTTAGGAGAGACATGCATGGGTGAGAAAACCAGATCTACCCTTCGCATTCGCTCCTGACGCGTGAACTTCGTGCTTTAAAGGAGTATAGATATGCTAGCACTCTCCATCTACAACAACACATGCATAGACATTTGTTGAAGATGATGAGTCTGCTCTCGCCTCCACAATGCTCACTGGCAACAAGCAAGCATATCCATCCTTCCCCCTCCACCTCGTTCGCTGGTGACAGGAGGTTGCCCTAGGCATATTTAGATTTTAAAGCCCCACTCGCCCCTCCACCCTGGAAGATCCTCGACCGCGCCGGCGACATGGACTGCTCCACCACGTCCTTGCACGAGTGCGTGTCCTAGGTCTCAGCTACCATGGCTAGTCACTCGATGACTCTGGTCCCTCGGTCAAGTCTCAGCACTCGTCCTTCACTGCTCCCAGTCTATCGGCGCGAACCTGCATGACCTTCATCGTTGATCACCATATCTATGGTCCACACCTACACACCACAAGCCGACTAACATGGTTTCACAACACATAATCTCACACCTCAGTCAATCCACGACTCGATTCGAGATGCTACCCGTTGACAATAACTCATCATCAACCCGAAGCACAACGTCCAAGTCAACATTGTGTTCACAGACAATTCATGCTCTGTCTTTGGAAATCCCATGTTGCGAACAAAGTTTTTAACTATGGTGGTCTCCTCCTTATTGGGAATGCACACCAAAGCATCGTGCTCACTTCTGCTGAAGATAGTAGCTCTAGCAGCATAACTAAGGGTTTCTGCAACATTCCTCAAATCAGCCATGGTTTCGTCATCAAGTTCCCCGTCGGCAATGTGCTTCATATAATAATCAGTTTCCTCAATTTCCTCACTTGGCTACTCTCTAGAAGGAGATGCAGCTTTGACTTCTAGCCCTATGGCCTTTGAAAGATCTTCAGCAACTTCAACAACAACTTTGGCATTTTGCCCTAGACTCAGGCTCCTATCCCCCTCTTCGAACGAAGGGGCCCCAAAGACCACCTCCACCAAAGATTGTATTTGAGGACTTCTCCCCGATGGAGAAGTGCCTTTCATCATTGCTGGGACCGAATATTTGCCCGCAGCATCTTCGACATACTTGTCCTTCATATGCAGTAGACTCGTTAGGTCTAACCCCAGAGGACTTAAAGTAGCAAAAGGCAAAGACTGAGTTAGTACCTCCAAAATTTGTGTAGTCCTGAGAGACGAAGCTGAGGCGCTGCCTACTTTTTCTTTTTATGCTCTCTTCTGATAACCTTGTATGGGCGACTTGTGGCTTTGCTTGTAGCAGCCTCTGTTTTCTTCCTCTTTGTGGATGAGTTTTGGTCCTAGAATGAGAACCCCCTTCATCATCACTCCATGCAATCTTCGGCTACTCAGTGGCCTTGGCTTTTTGCTTTTTGGCCTTCACATCTCTTGTAGCTTTCCTTGCCATTATGCTGATAGTCCTCTTCTTCTTTACCCTAGCATTGGCCTCTTGGCTAGCATGGGGTAGTCTAGGTACTCAAACCCTAGGGCATTAAAGACTTTGTTCAACCTTCATTTCTTATGAGTTCCTAAGGCTGCTTATGTTGCTTGATCCACTTTAGTGAGATCGTTCCACCATATCATTGCACATTGCTTGGATAATCTCTAGCCACCCCACGTAGGGGCGTTTAAACTCAAGTTGTCTCTTAAATTCATATGGCATTGTTATAAGCATGTCGGGATCCAAAGCTTCAACTCCCTTCTTGGGCTTCAACAATTTCCAACAGGCATGAATAGGAAAGACCCTATACATAAGGAATTCCTGCACCAAGTCTCGGCTCCCAATATTACTAACCACAGAGTTATATGAATGGAAGGGAAATGAGCCCTTGGGCCATTTCTATAAATGTTTTGCTGATTAAATGCCAACACATATTGTTTTGGTTAATATGTGCTAAGTGGTTGAAAGATGCAAATCAAAGAATCAAGGTATGTCTCTGGCCTTAGTAAATTGTTTTTGGATACTAACATATTTCTCTAAGTGCTAGGAATCTTGCCTAATCAAAAGAAATTGGATTGGAGAAGTTTGGCATGAGTTAGCCAAACATGCACCAGCCCGGGGTGCACTAGACTGTCCGGTGTGCACCGGACAGTGTCTGGTGCCCAGGCTAGCCCCGGCAACGAACTCTTCACTCTCGAGAATTCGTCGGGGGCGCCACGGCTAAAATTCACTGGACTGTCTGGTGCGCATCGGACTGTTCGGTGAGCCAATGGTGCCCGCGGCCAACGGTCGGCAGCGCGATCTACGAGCGACATGTGGCCAAGCCAACAGTCACTTAGCCGCACCGGACAGTGTCTGGTGCGCCAAGGGGACCAAGGGCGCAATGGTCGGCTTCGCCAGAAAAGGAAGGAGATCGGGCACAGGACAGGGACTGTTCATGTCCGGTGGTGCACCGGACTGTCCGGTGCGCCACCCGACAGAAGGCAAGAATTGCCTTCCAATTGGAACTCCAACGGCTCCTAGCAGCCTTGGGCTATAAAAGGGACCCCTAGGCGCATGGAGCACTACACCAAGCATTCACTAAACATCCTAAGATGCCTAGACTCCGCAAATACGCATTTGGATCATCGTGACTGAGATTTGAGCACTAAGTGTGTTGTGAACTTTGTGGCATAATTCTTGTGTGCTCTCTTCTTGACTTGTGTGCGTATTATTGCTGCGATTCTAGTCTTGTGTGTGTTTCTTTCCCTCCCTTACTCTTGTGATTTTCTTGTGAAAAAATTTGTAAGGGTGAGAGGCTCCAACTTGTGAAGATTCCTCACAAACTAGAAAACAACGATAAGTAAGAAAATCGTGGTATTCAAGAAGATCATTCGATCACTTGAAAGGGGGTTGAGTGTAATCCTCGTCCATTAGGATGCCACAACGTGGAAGTAGGCAAGTGTTACTTGGTCGAAACACGGGATAAAAACACCATGTCTCTTGTGTCACTCTTCTCTGTGATTGATTTCTTCTCAAGAGCTCTCGCTATAGCAACTTGGTTTAATCTAACTAACATTTTATAAACCAAGTTTGTGCTATTAGTGTTTAATTTTGCAGGATCACCTATTCACCCCCTCTAGGTGCTCTCAATTGGTATCAGAGCCACACTCTTCATTTAAAGGGACTAACCGCCCAAAGAGATGGATCCTAAGGGCAAGGGGATGGTGATGGGAAGAAGAAGAGGCGCATTTAGAAGATCATCTACTACGACAGTGATGCCTCCTCTTCTTCACCAGGGGATGACGACGACGAAGACTCTTTGTCAAAAAAGAAAACGGTTAACCAAAACTATTCTTTTGATTATTCCTGCATCCCTTACAATTCGAATGCTCATTTACTATCAATTCTGCTTGGAAAACCCCCACACTTTGATGGAGAGGATTATTCTTTTTGGAGTCATAAAATGTGTAGTCATTTATTTTCCGTCCATCCTAGTATCTGAGAGATTGTTGAAAATGGAATGCATTTTGATAGTCCTGACAACCCCGTATTCATAAATGAGCAAATACATAAAAATGCCCAAGCCACTACTGTCTTGCTAGCATCTCTATGCAGGATGAATAGAACAAAGTGAGCAGCTTGGACAATGCCAAGCAAATCTGGGATACCCTCAAGATCTCTCGCGAGGGGAATGACGCCACCATGATCACCAAAATGGAACTGGTGGAAGGCAAGCTAGGGAGATTCGCGATGATAAGGGGAGAAGAGCCAACACAAACATACAACAGGCTCAAGACCCTTGTCAATAAAATCTGAAGCTATGGGAGTACAAGATGGACGGATCATGACGTCGTCTGACTCATGATCAGGTCATTTACTGTTATTGATCCTCATCTTGTAAACCTTATTCATGAGAACCGCAGGTACACCAAGATGATGCCTGAGGAAATCCTCGAAAAATTTGTGAGCAGGTGCATGATGGTAAAGGAAGCAAGGTATGTGGATGATGCGTTAAACAGGACCGCTTCCTCCCTACGAGCCGCAGCTCGTTGCTCTCAAAGCAACTAGCAGCAAGGAGGCGCTACCTAGCAAGGTAGCACAAGTGGAGGCTGCTAGGCTCAACGAGGACGAGATGGCGCTCATCATCAAGCGCTTCAAGACCACCTTAAAAGGACGCAAGGAATACTCTAACAAGAAAAAATCAAGGGGAAAGCGCTCCTGCTTCAAATGCGGTAAGTCTGGTCATTTCATAGCATAATGTCCCGATAATAACAATGACCAGGCATAAGAAAAGCATGGGAAGAAGGAAAAAAAGAAGAACTACAGGACGACAAAGGGCGAGGCGCACATTGGAAAAGAGTGGGACTCTGACTGTTCTTCATCTGACTCCGATGATGAAGGACTAGCTGCCTCGGCCTTCAAGAAGTCTTCACTCTTCCCCAACAAACGACACACGTGCCTCATGGCTAAGGAGAAAAAGGTACCTATTCGAGATACTCCTAAATATTCTTCTTCTAGCGATGAGGAATCTTCTGATGTTGAGATAGATTATACTGATTTGTTTAAAGGATTAGATAGAACCAAAGTAGACAAAATAAAATGAATTAATTGATGCTCTTAATGAAAAGGATAGGCTTCTAGAAAAGCAAGAATACATTCTTTATGAAGAACATGATAAATTCATTAATGTTCAAAAAGCCCTTGCTCTAGAAACTAAGAAGAATGAACTATTGACTCCTGAATTATCTGCTTGTAATGACTCTATCTCTAAGCTTAAGAATTTAAAAGTTGATTTAAATGCTAGGTTAGAAGAAGCAAATTTTGCTAGTTCATCTATAGAGCATGTTGTTATTTGCAATAGGTGCAAATATTTTAACATTGATGCTTGTAAAGAACATGCCTCTACCATTCATAAATTAAACAATGATGTTGCAAGTCTTAGTGTTCAACTTAAGACTTGCAAAGATAGTTATTAGAAACTAAAATTTGCTAGGGATGCCTACACCATTGGTAGACATCCCTCAATTAAGGATGGACTTGGTTTCCGAACAGAAACCAAGAATTAACAAGCCAAAGGACTTCCAGTCTCAACAAAGAGAAAGGGAAGGCTCCCATGGCTAGTAGCTCGTATTCTTCACATGATCAAAAGAACCATGCTTATCTTTATGCTCATGTCAAGAAAATTTCAAATGTTGCTCATCATGATAAGTGTTACAATCATGCTGCTTTACCTACTTATCATGATTCACATGCTATGATTGCATCTAGCTCCACATATGCTCATGGTAGAAGTAGGCCTAGGCGTCATCATGATGTTTCGTATACACCTAGTAAAGTTTACACTAGTACAACTACTATGTATCAAACATGTAATGCTTATTTTGTATTATCATGGAAAAATGCCAAAGTAGTTGCTATAAAATTGGGATCTAAATGCAAGGGAGACAAAACTTGCATTTGGGTTCCAAAATCTATTATAACTAACCTTCTAGGACCCAACAAGAGTTGGGTACCTAAAACCCAAGCTTAATTACCTTGCAGGTTTATGCATCCAGGGGCTCAAGCTGGATTATTAATAGTGGATGCACAAACCACATGATGGGGGAGAAGAAAATGTTTACCTCCTACGTCAAAAACAGGGATTCCCAAGACACCATCATCTTTGGAGATGGGAATCAAGGCAAGATTAAAGGCTTGGGCAAGATAGCCATCACGACCGAGCATTCAATATCAAATGTGTTTTTAGTAGAATCACTCGGGTATAATTTATTGTCTGTAAGTCAATTGTGTCATACAGGCTATAATTGTTTATTTACGAATATTGATGTATCTGTCTTTAGAAGGAGTGATGAATTCATTAGCCTTTAAGGGTGTATTAGACGACAAGCTCTATTTAGTTGATTTCTCAAAAGAGAATGCTGATCTAGATGAATGCTTAATCGCTAAGACTAATATGGGCTAGCTCTGACACCACCGTCTAGCACATTTTGGGATGAAGAACCTTCATAAACTTCTAAAGGTATATCATGTGTTAGGACTAACCGATGTCTGTTTTGAGAAAGACAGACCTTGTGCAGTGTGCCAAGCAGGGAAACAGGTGGGAAGCACACATCAAAGCAAGAACGTGATGACAACAACAAGACCACTGGAACTCCTCGACATGGATCTCTTCGGCCCCATTGCCTATCTCAGCATCGGGGGAAGTAAGTATGGTCTTGTTATAGTTGATTTTTCCCGCTTCACTTGGGTGTTCTTTTTGCAGGATAAATCCAAAACCCAAGGAACCTTAAAGCGCTTCTTAAGGAGAGCTCAAAATGAATTTGAGCTAAATGTGAAGAAGATAAGAAGTGATAATGGGCCTGAGTTCAAAAATCTACAAGTTGAAGAATATCTTGAGGAGGAAGGCATCAAGCACGAGTTCTCTGCTTCCTACACACCACAGCAAAACAGCGTGGTAGAGAGGAAGAACAGGACGCTAATTGACATGGCAAGGATGATGCTTGGAGAATACAAGACGCCTGAACAGTTTTGGTCGGAAGCTGTGAATACAGCCTGCCATGCCATAAACCGGCTCTATCTGCATCGCCTCCTCAAGAAGACGTCATATGAACTCTTAACTAGTAACAAACCTAATGTTTCCTAATTTCGTGTATTTGGAAGCAAATGCTACATTTTGGTAAAGAAAAGTAGGAATTCAAAGTTTGCTCGCAAAGCGGTAGAAGGTTTTTTACTACGATATGACTCAAATACAAAGGCGTATAGGGTCTTCAACAAATCATCAAGATTGGTTGAAGTCTCTAGCGACATTGTATTTGATAAGACTAATGGCTCTCCAAGAGAGCAAGTTGATCTTGATGATGTATATGAAGATGAGGTTCCGACGGCCGCAATGCAAACAATGGCGATAGGTGATGTGCGACCACAGGAACTACAAGAACAAGATCAACCTTCTTACTCTATGGTGGTGCATCCCCCAACTCAAGACGATGAACAGGTACCTCAAGAAGAAGGGCAGGATCAAGGGGGAGCACATGAAGAACAAGATAAGGAGGAAGAAGCATCACGGGCCCCTCCAACCCAAGTCCGAACAACGATCCAAAGAAATCATCCAATAGGTCAGATTATGGGTGACATCAGCAAGGGAGTAACAACTCGCTCACGATTAGCTAATTTTTGTGAGCATTACTCGTTTGTTTCTTCTATTGAGCCTTTCAGGGTAGAAGAAGCCTTGCAGGATCAGGACTGGGTGTTGGCCATGCAGGAAGAGCTCAACAACTTCAAAAGAAATGAAGTTTGGAGCCTGGTGCCACGTCCAAAGCAAAACGTTGTGGGAACCAAGTGGGTGTTCCGCAACAAGCAAGACGAGCACGGTGTGGTGACAAGAAACAAGGCACAAGTTATGGCAAAAGGTTACGCCCAAGTCGTAGGTTTCGATTTTAAGGAGACTTTTGCTCCTGTGGCTAGGTTAGAATCAATTTGGATTCTGCTCACCATTCCTTTAAGCTGTTCTAAATGGACGTGAACAGCGCTTTCCTCAATGGACCAATCAAGGAGGAAGTATATGTGGAACAACCCCCTGGCTTTGAGGATGACAGGTATCCCGACCACGTCTACAAGCTCTCTAAGGCGCTCTATGGACTTAAGCAAGCCCCAAGAGCATGCAGGGTGATGATGCAAAAGTTTGAAATGCCAATGGTGGGTGAGTTGAACTACTTCCTTGGATTTCAAGTGAAGCAACTCAAGGAAGGCACTTTCATCTCCTAAACGAAGTACACTCAAGATCTTATCAAGAGGTTTGGGATGAAGGATGCCAAGCCCGCAAAGACACCTATGGGAACGGATGGACATCTGGACCTCAACAAAGGAGGTAAGTCCATTGATCAAAAGGCATACCGGTCAATGATAGGATCATTAATTTACCTTTGTGCTAGTAGACCGGATATAATGCTAAGTGTATGCATGTGTGCAAGATTTCAATCCGACCCCAAGGAGTGTCACCTTGTGGCCGTTAAGCGAATTCTTAGATATTTAGTTTCTACGCCTTGCTTCGGGATCTGGGATCCAAAGAGGTCTACCTTTGACTTAATCGAATACTCAGATTCTGATTATGCCGGGTGCAAGGTTTAGGAAGAGCACATCAGGGACCTGTCAGGTTCTGGGAAGGTCCCTGGTGTCTTGGAGCTCTAAGAAACAAACA
Organism: Zea luxurians; assembly: GCA_029449295.1. Classification (NCBI taxonomy): domain Eukaryota; kingdom Viridiplantae; phylum Streptophyta; class Magnoliopsida; order Poales; family Poaceae; genus Zea; species Zea luxurians. The sequence goes on from JAOPSE010000001.1 coordinate 123,470,276, forward strand.
TCCATTGCCCTATCCACCACTGAGGCCAAGTATGTTGCCGCAGTACAGTGTTGAGCGCAACTACTTTGGATGAGGCAAACCCTCCAGGACTTTGGCTACAATCTGAGCAAAGTCCCACTCCTATGTGATAATGAGAGTGCAATCCACTTGGCGGATAATCCTGTTGAACACAGCCGCACTAAGCACATAGACATCCGGCATTACTTCCTGAGAGACCACCAGCAAAGGGGAGATATCAATATTTACCACATTAGCATAGAGAACGAGCTAGCCGATATCCTCACCAAGCCTTTAGATGAGAAAAGGTTTTGTAGGTTGCGTAGTGAGCTAAATGTCTTAGATTCACGTAGCTTGGATTGATCTATAGCATACATGTGTTTTATGCCTTTGATCATGTTCCTTTAAGCATTCATGCCTTTAATTGCTTATTTCTGGTGCTCAAGTTGTACAAGTCATCCCTGGACCTCACAAGTCCCTATGCAAATGATGCACATATTTAGGGGGTGGATGTGCTACAACTTGACTCTTTTGAGACTAACTTGTTTGTTTAAGTGCTCTTGAAATAGTCTCAAAGGGATATGGAAAGGGAAATGTGAACTTGGACAATGAAAGAGCTTCCACTGCATTTCAGTAAAATGTATCTTGTCATAAGTTCTTTGTTGTACTCTTATTGCCTTTTTGCTCTTATTTGACATTTTGGTGAGGCAATGGGGTTAACAAGCCAAAAGTTATCCTGTTTTGGTGCTTAATGCCAAAGGGGGAGAAATTAAGGCCAAAGAAAATGGATTAGCCAACCACTTGTGAAATTTCAAAAATGTAGAGTTAGAAGCTTTGTTGTATTTGATCAAAACCCTTATATTGCAAAATCGTTCTCCTATGGGGGAGAAGTTTTATTCTGGTAAAAGGGGGAGTTTGTTGCATTTGATCAAATTTACTCATGAAATATCTTTCTATTTGTCCAAACAAGTGTGTTTGACTTAGAGATAGGAAAAATAATTTGTTTTGTGAAAATAAACTAAGTGGTGGCAAAAGTGATCCAAATATGCCAAATTCTAAGTAAGAAAATTTGGTCCTCAATTTGCAGTCTTTGAGAATGATGTTGCACTTTTAATTGCTTTTAAATGTGTTGGCATAAATCACCAAAAAGGAGAGATTGAAAGGGAAATGTGCCCTTGGGCCATTTCTATAAATGTTTTGCTGATTAAATGCTCAACACATACTATTTTGGTTAATATGTGCTAAGTGGTTGAAAGATGCAAATCAAAGAATCATGGTATGTCTCTGGCCTTAGTAAATAGTTTTTGGATACTAACATATTTCTCTAAGTGCTAAGAATCATGCCTAATCAAAAGAATTTGGATTGGAGAGATTTGGCATGAGTTCAGCCAAACATGCACCAGCCAGGGGTGCACCGGACTGTCTGGTGTCCACAGGATAGTGTCCGGTGCCTAGGCTGGCCCCAACGACGAACTCTTCGCTCTCGGGAATTCGCCGGGGCGCCTCGGCTAAAATTCACCGGACTGTCCAGTGTGCACCGGACTGTCCGGTGAGCCAACGGCGCCCACGACTAACGATTGGTAGCGTGATCAACAGGCGACACATGGCCAAGCCAACGGTCACTTAGTTGCACCGGACTATCCGGTGTGCACCAGACAGTGTCCGGTGCGCTAAGGAGACCGAGGGCGCAATGATCGGCTTCGCCAGAAAAGGAAGGAGATCGGGCATCGGACAGGGACTGTTCATGTCCGGTGGTGCACCGGACTGTCCGGTGCGCCACCCGACAGAAGGCAAGAATTGCCTTCCAATTGGAACTCCAACGGCTCCTAGCTACCTTGGGGCTATAAAATGGACCCCTAGGCGAATGGAGCACTAAACCAAGCATTCACTAAACATCCTAAGACGCCTAGACTCCGCAAATACGCATTTGGATCATCGTGACTGAGATTTGAGCACTAAGTGTGTTGTGAACTTGTGGCATTATTCTTGTGTGCTCTCTTCTTGACTTGTGTAAGTATTGTTGCTGCGATTTTAGTCTTGTGTGTGTTTCTTTCCCTCTCTTACTCTTGTGCTTTTCTTGTGAACAACTTTGTAATAGTGAGAGGCTCCAACTTGTGGAGATTCCTTACAAACGGGAAAACAACAATAAGTAATAAAACAGTGGTATTCAAGAAGATCATTGGATCACTTGAAAGGGGTTGAGTGCAACCCTCGTCCATTGGGACGCCACAACGTGAAAGTAGGCAAGTGTTATTTTACCGAACCATGGGATAAAAACACCGTGTCTCTTGTGTCGCTCTTCTCTGTGATTGATTTCTTCTCAAGAGCTCTCGCTATAGCAACTTGGTTTAATCTAACTAACATTTTATAAACCAAGTTTGTGCTATTAGTGTTGAATTTTGCAGGATCACCTATTCATCCCCCTCTCTAGGTGCTCTCAATAAAGTCAATGCTTTTTAGCATTATCACCCAATTTGCAAAGCATTTTTTCAATTCAAAACACACCTCAGAGGACTCATTATAATATCATTGAACTCTCTCTTCTTGGTGTCTACTTGAATATAAAAATCATTCATTTGTCCAATCACTCAGCCACTTCATCCTATAGGATAGTACAGTGAACTTTTGGTCCTTGTGATAGGCGAAGTTATAGCAATCCAAGTTGTTGTGCAGTTTATCTGAAGGTCTGGTCTTCGACTAACAATGGAGCTCATTAACCTGGTAGAAGGCTTCGGCATCGATAAGGATGCCTTGCCTTCGCATAGCCCATATGAAGATGTTGAGCCTAACTATGGCATTCGACGTTGCTGGTGCTTGTAAATCTCATACTTTTTAGAACTCCAGTGATCATCCTATACATCGGGAGCCGAAGCCTAGTCCTGAAGAAGATCCTAAACACAACAATCTCATCATCCTTTTGCTCGAGGGTTGTTTCTTCGCCAGGAATGTCAATCTGGTCATCATCTCCAAGATAACCCAACCTCTTTCATGACCTCTAGGTCATCAGCCTTCATCATATAGATCGACCAATATAAATATAACTTGGCTTCATTGGTTGACCTCCGTTTTCTCCCTCAGCATCTTCCCCCTCAGTGTTAGAAGTGTTTTCCTCTACTCTATCCTTCTCCCCCTCTACTCGGCTTCATAGATAATTTCATAACTTTAGAGATAGGAGCCTCACCTCCAACTTCCATGGTGTCGGGGGCGTCCTCATCTCTTTGAAGGGCTTCAGATGATGTTGGGATGGTCAATCTTATCGTTGAGCGAATTTTTGCCATCTAGACTTCTGAAGCTGAGTTTCTCGAAGCTTACAACAAAATTAGCAAGCGCGAGAGGGATTTGGAGGTGGAGACCTCGCTTGCAATAAGTTGGTACAAAGCAGTAAATGCTGTGGGGATCACATGGGACCTACCATCTTATATAAGCGACCAGACGCAGAAGCCGAGGAACAGTTGTGTTCCATGCCCACCGCCCTGTGGTCCGAAAAAAGTTCTAACTATCCATTGTGATGCTTCGTATTAACCTTCATTTTACATAACGAAGGTATTTTTTGGACCTTTGACAGTTTGCCTCCTTCATTTATTTCGAGGTTTGAGCTCATTTCGAAAAACAAACTAATACTGTAAGGGGCTACTGTTGGAGCCTAGATTGCTGAAGGTCCTCAAAATGTTGTGTATTCAATCATGCTCGAAGCAAGTTTTAGGTGTCCTAAAACACGGACAAAGCTAAACCTTCATTTGGAACCTTCGTCTAAGGAAGTGCATGCATAATCACAAAGAAGACAAGTTTCGACTTCATGGCAAAGCTTGTAGTAGTGCACAAAGCAGAGGCCTTATTGTCCGCAACATCGATGCTAAAGCAGGGATGAACAAGAAGGATCTAGATGCTTGCTCGACACGTCTTCAAAGGAAAATGGTAGCTCTGCCTTTACAGGGTCTGTAGTACACATGTATAGGAATCAAGGGTACAATTGTAATTTTATACAAAGTTCTATAACGAGCGACTACTATAAATAAATGTACAGTGCCATACATGAGGGACACTTTTTCTGGAGGTCGAAAACTCTCCACATACGTAACAAAGATTTATACCTTCATATCCTCATCTGTAACCGAAGGTATCATTGTAAATATTTGTAAATAGACAGGAAACAATACAAAGAGAGATAAGGGTAGTAATTTCTTTACTCATATTACCCTATGTTATTTATCTAAATTGCATGTTTAATCACCGTGGCCTTTATCCTTTTGGTTTATCTTCTATCAAAGATAAATGGAAGGAATGAAGGTCCCCTGTTTTAAATTATGTTGCCCTGTTTGGTATCCCTTAGGAATCTAAATAGGTCACTAGTAGAAAAAGGTTCAAAGCCTGCGGGGACGATATATTTTTACACGCGGATTCGGTTATCCACCGACTGTGTTATTTCTAGTGGCGGTTCCTTAAGAAAACCGCCACTAGAAATCGTATTTCTACTGGCGGTTCCTTAAGAAAACCGCCAGTAGAAATCCATGATTTGTAGTGGCGGTTTTCTTGGCGGTTTTCTTAAGGAACCGCCACTAGAAATACGATTTCTAGTGGCGGTTTTCTTAAGTAACCGCCACTAGAAATCATTTTTATCCTTAATTTTTCGAGTTTTTCAAACGGCCTCGTATGACAAAACCACCAAAATAAAAGTTGTAGATCTCTAAAAGTTATGAAACTTTGTAGTTGACAACTTTTTTATTTGAACTCATTTCGGTTCTCAAAAATTGAATCTAAGTATGTCAAATTTAAAATTCAAATTTTGCAAACTACCTCGGATGAAAAAAGTGTCAAAATAAAAGTTGTAGAACTTCAAAAGTTATTTATCTTTGTAGTTGACAACTTTTTTATTTGAATTCGTTTAGTGTCTCAAATAAGCAATTTACACTCAAATGGTTGTAATATGTGGAGAAAACAACTACAAACTAGACAAAGACATGTCATAGACGGAGTGGTCGACGGTTCGAATACTAACAACCGCGTAGCGCGCGAATTTTGCGCGAAAAATGCCGCGACTTTAAAATATGTTTTAAAAATGCCGCGACGGGTGGGGTGGGCCTCTAATAAAAATAAATTTTTTAACTATTTTTAAAATATGTTTTATGTTTCCTGAAAACGATTTGCACTGGCGGTTTTATTACGTCGACCGCCAGTGAAAATCGATTTTCACTGGCGGTTTTATTACGCCGACCGCCAGTGAAAATCGATTTTCACTGGCAGTCCTCAGTTACCCGCCTGTAAAAATGATGATTTCTACTGGCCCCTAACACTGGCGGTTACGAAAAACGCCACTATAAATAGGTTTACAACCGCCACTATAGAACTTCTCTGTACTAGTGGGTGACCAACCCTCATGTTTAGAAATAAGGAACTAAAGAGATCTAAAGTTTATTAGCTAAACTTTAGCACATAAGATCCAAAGAGCCTAATGCTTAATGCTGAGAAGCGGCTGACATGATAAACTAATAATTAATGAAGAATGAAGAATGACTTCCATGAAGTTAGCACTATAAAATGTATTTCCTTCGTCCCAAATTATAAATCATTATACGTTTTTTAGAGAGTTAGTGTACAAAGTTTGAATAAATTTATATAATAAAATAAATATATTTATATGCTAAATAAGTATCGTTAGATTTAGAAATTAATTATATTTTCATAGTATCTCTATTTGATGCTATAACTTTTTAATAATTCTCTTTATAATTTTGGTTAAACTTAAAACACATTCATTCTCAAAAAATCAACATAACGTGTAATTTAGGATGATGAGAATACTTATTCATTTTGTTTGACAAAAGACAGAACTACTGGAATTTGGAAATTTTGGCAGTTGCATGTATAAGGGGTAAAATGTGCAAACTGAAACCGGATTACGTGCGGGAATCCCTGCTTGGCGGTGTTCCAGAAGACACTTGAAGCGAAACTTAAAAACCACATACATTATCTTGTACTAGCAAAGCGTTCGTACATAGTTACGATTTTTATTTATATTTAAATATAAAATAAAAAAATGTTTGTTCTACTGGTTCAATAAATGTGTGGATTTAGAGTCAACAACTATGGTTAAAATCCCAATTTATATATAATTTTAACATTTTTACTATGTAAAGATGGGCTCCACCACGACGGTGAAAATTCTCGAATAATGGAAACTGGTGATTTAATATAGCAGAGAAGAGACGTGACTTTTCACCGTATCTAAGTAACACATGTGATTTTAGATGTGATATTTCCTTTTGAATTACACATGTCTAAATTGATGTTATCAATCAGAACTAAATAATATATATATATATATATATATATATATTTGTTTTTGTTAGTGTTAATGTCAGGGACTAATGCCACAAGCCTCTTTAGTCCGCGCACATTGGTAACACCAATCGAGACTAATGTAGATTGGCCCGGACTAATACTAAATGTATTCCAACTTTTGTAAAATTTAGATATAGGTCTAATACTCATATTGGTTCTGAAATTCAACTTGAATCAAAACTAATATGCTGAACAGATACCAGTCATTTAGACAAAGACTCCTATTTAGACAGAGGCTCTGCTTGTGCGCTCCAAACCAGCTGATCATCATTTGCATGCCGCTGTACTGCTACAACAGCTAATGCAGAATTGCACACAACAGATTCCAGCTGCACACCACGATTGCGCGCATAGTTTGTTAGTCTGTACCAGACACGATGACTTGTCTTGACGTGTAACCAACACAGTTGGCATGACAGTTTCCAGCATCATGCAAGAGCAAGCGCACATGCATTGCCTCTTGATTCATCGACGATCCATCGTGTCGACCGTTGCACGATCGTCATCGTCACGAGATCATGCGTGCTTCTGTTGTGCGTGCATGACAACGCAGTTTTGGGTACGCTTGGATCTACTATGGCCTTGTTCGGTTATTCTCATTATACATGTATTGGATGAGATTAGAAAAAATTTAGAAAAACATTGACTTGTTTGGGATTTAAATCCACCCAATCCCACTCAATCCACATAGATTGAGAGCTAACCGAACAAGCCCTAATACTAAAAATTAGTTGGCTACTATTCTAAATTATAAGATTTTTAGATACAAATCTTTGCTAAGCACATAGATATAAACAATTGTTAGATATATATATAGTAAAGGCAATATATTAAAAAAGTCGGGACATCTTATAATTGAATAGAAAAATTAAACTCGTCCAAAGAGGGAAAGGCCGCTATCCTAATATTATATTAAGAGACTGAAACATGATTCCGGATGAGAAAATCTTCAAATCTTGGCCCCCATCACTAGCGGCCGTCACCATACACTCTGCAACGGCCCAGACGGAGGGTGGCGCGTAGGACATAACCAGAGAGCAGGCGGGGCACGACGAGAGGATTTTTTTTAACCAAGCCAGAAATTCTCCTGAGGGATGCACGCTCCGGCCGGTAGACCGAGGCTGACGCACGGGTCCCACGCGATAGCGGCATAACAAGTCCACGAATGCGGTGGGCAGATATGTTCCATCAGGCCCACGCTCCAGCAAGCGGTGACCTTGGTATGGTGTGGCTAGTGGGAGGAGCGGATGCCATGTGGGCGGGGTTGTCGTCGCCAAGCGGTGGAATTGGGTCACGCGGGTGAAAAGCGCAGGTGGGCCGAAACCAAGGCTTTTGGTCCAGCCAGTTCTACCTTCCCTTTTCTTTTTATTTTTCTGATTTCCTATTCCCTATTTTCAACTTTTGAATTCAACTTCAAACAAAGTTTTGATTCCCAAACTTTCAATCATATGCAACACATAAATACCAGCATGGTGCAAGTTAGTTCCACTCATTCTAAGTATTTATGGTATTTAGTGAGGCCTAATATTGTTGATATGTATAAAGGAGAAAAGAAGACACATAGTCTTCATAAATTTTGAAGAACTTATTTTATTCTACTCGAGTTTTGGGTATTACATTGGACAAGGCCATACCCCCGACAACCGCCAAGATGCATTCAAGGATCCTAGTGTAGGAAGCTATTGTAATGGCCAGTATGCTAGGACCACAACTCTAGGGGGGCAAGCTTTAGGGACTTGTCACACCCGAGTTTTAGGGGTCCAAAACCCGGGCGCGAAATAAACACCAGGTGCGATGGGACTGTCTCACATATGATGAATAGTGGTACAAAAATGAATGTCACATATTTACTATATAATAGGAGTTCTATACCAAATAAATAAGTAATTACATCAAAAGGAGACAACGACCTAGCAACCCAAAGTTAACTGGGAGACGACGGCCTAGACCTCTCACGAACTCATCATATCATCCTCCATGCGCCTCATCCTACGGTACCTGTGTCTTGACCTATGGGGGTGTGAGATAGCAAGAGTGAGCTCATATATGTTCATTGCTCAACAAATTGTGGGGAATAATGTGCATGAACTCGCCAAAGGTGGGAGCTCACGTGAAGTGTAAGGCTTACCAAAGAGGATGGTTAGATTTGAGCATTGCTTTTAAAGTTGGTCAACATTTTATTAGCAATTACTAAGTATAAGTAAATACCAACCCAATTAAGTAGTAGAACAAAAGTAATAACAACACCTGCGATGCAATGCATGTGACTAATTAAATTTAGTTCCATAAATTAATCATGTGAGGGTCTGAGCTGCTCATGACCATGAGCACGGTTGATATACCGGTTTTACACTCTGCAGAGGTTGCGCATCTTTACCCACAAGTCATGTTACCCATCTGCCACGAGGTTGTACGGGCCCCATACACCTCTACCAAGGAAGCGAGGCAGGGTAACACTACGAGGCCTTTATAAAGTTCCACTAGCTTCAGAAAACCCGCTACAGTTTATAGGAAGCTCCAATGCAGGGATCCCTCGCCTCACCGCCATCGCAGCAAAATCAACCTAAGGACCTTCCTACACTGACCACTCCCCTACTACACTTGCCCCTTTCGGGTAAGGTAGTCATCTACTAGCTTTTCTAATTAATCAGCCAAGGGGTCCTATTCCTCCCTTGTGGTAGCACTGTTTTACTGGGTGGTCGCTCCATGTTCCAATTACATAATGATCTTATCATAAATAGTAAGTAACAACTGATAATAAAAGTATAATCATGATCAATGTGTATCTCTATACTCAAATCCACATAAAGCAATAGCAGGTACTACCCAAAAATTCAATGGTAAATAAGGTATAAAGACAGCCAAACTAGGGTAACCTATTGGGCCCCATCAAAATTAACCTATGCAGATCATTATGATTAATCAGAACATGACTGAGTAAAAATAAGTGATCAAGGGCACAATTTTGCCTAGGACTTGAGAGTACAGGTACCAACTTGCTCTTCAGAGGACTCGTGACCTCGCGCTAGTCGTAGCAATACAAACATAAGAACAAACATAAGAACAAAATACATATTAATAATCTACATATTAAAATAAGATCATAGGAACAAGAATCATTAATTTTGGAGTATCGATTTTAAGTTATGAATTTCCAAAATTTCTAGGTGCTAGGTACATTATTAATTAGGAGATTAATTTTAATATGGTTTTCATGTCAAAATAGAGACACTAGTTGATAAATAATAATATTACAAAATTATAGAAACTAGAATGGATCAATTTAGACTTAATATGAATTTTCTATGAATTTTACAAGTTTCTAGCATTGTATTTGTATTAAAAATCATTTTCCACAATTTATTATCTAATTTCACTGCTCACTAGACTGGGCGCATTATTATCAGAAACTGCAGGGGCTAACTCGCAAGTCTATATTCTCCCCGCGTGGATGGCGGGTTAGTTTAGGAAAAGTCGAGGGGCTCTTTTGTGAAGAGTACGCAGTGAAGGGGTATTGCGCGATCAAGGCCATTGGATCACCAATCAAGCACCCAGATTAGATTGCCCTGATCTAAAAGGATACGCATTTGTGGCCCCAGACCCCGAGTTCAATGGCCCAGATTTAAAATCCCCACCAGCCCACTGGATCCGTTCGATCCAGATCCGCTGGTCAGGGTTGATGGCACAAGGATTACACAGCGATCAAATCCTGGCCACATGCCCGCGGATCAAGGGATACGGTGCTTCCACCCCAGAACTAATCCTATTCGTACCCTCCCCATCCAACGGCCAATGGATCGTTTCCCTTCTCCCGGTCGTGACAGGGAGAGGGCAACCGGAGCACCGCTGGTGATCTCGCCACAGCGCGACGATTCGGCGTGCACGCGCCCCAAATCCAACATGAATACTGATAATAGGTGGAGGAGATATTGGTGACCATAATAGAAGGGTGGCTACTGGCGGTGGTGTCGTGGAGGGACTTGCCCACCGTGCAGCATAGATCCGCGACGGCGAAACAGGTTTGGCCAGAAATCCACGGTGACCCAGTGCATCAATCCCACCCAATACGGCTCTAAACGCATCTGGAAGAAATGAGGAAGGCAAAGAGCTTACCGGAGTTCTGTCAGCGTGAACCCCCGCCCCTGGAAGAATATGAGCAACGACGACAATTCAATTCTGGCGAGGAATTTCTTCTATCCCGGATGCAATCCTCGCCAGAGAGAGCCACAAACCTATGCGGGGTGATTTGGCGTCACGCCCCCACTACTTGCTGAGTCCCGGAGTGGTAGCACCGGTGTGGTTCCCACGCGACGGCTTCCGCCGCGCCACTTTCTGCGCACCAGCGAATAATTGCACTGCGGCTTCTTTTGGAAGGTGGAGCTCCGGCGATGGAGGTCGGGGTTGTGCCACTTTATAGGGCTGGGCAGGCACCCAGGGTTCCTATTTATGTGCCGCGAGATGAGGCCGAGCGGCCGGCAGCGCGAATTGCGACCACCATCACGGAGCTGGTCTCAACGGTTTCAGGGATAGGGACGACCCTGACTTCAGGGACCCACCTACCAGAAACCAACCCAGCGTACACACGTGAGGGGGAAGGAAAGTCCGCGTACGCGGCATGGGTCGATGGCCAGGGGGCCCGCGTTGTCAGTGGCGTGCGAAGCACCAGATGGGCCATCAAGTGTATTGAGAAGTGGGGTTAGTTGGGCCGTAGTGGAGAGAAGAAAAGGGGGAGATGGGCCGCGGGGAAAGGAATTTGACCCAGGTGTGTTTTCCCCCCTTTTTGTTTTATTTTTATAATTTCTGTTTTATTTCCAAATCAAAATTCAAACTACATTTGAATTCTGGTTTTAATTTCTAGGTTTCAAACATCAAAACAAATTCTAATACTTCTACTATTTGTGCTAAAATTATTTATTTATTACTATTATTTATTCTCCTTCCACTTTCAAATTTTTGAAGTAATAAATAATTATTACAATTTCTTTTGTCAATTTCTATTCTATGTTTTCATTTAAAACACTAAGGTCAAATTCAAGTTATGTCTTCAAAAAAATGTCTTTCACAAAATTATAAGTAAGAGATGCAATTATTTATTTACTGGTTGTTTAACTAATTAAATTTTGATTGATTATGAACAATAAATTCTCAAAGGTTTTAAGAATTTTAGAATAGCTCTCATAAATATATTTTTTTTCTACCAATTTATAGGTCTTACAAATCCTACCCCCTTACAAGAAATCTCGTCCTCGAGATTTGTAAGAAAAGGGATGTAGCTCTTTTTGTCTCAACACATATGCACAAACAAAATCTCAACATGATGCATAATTTATTAGCAAAACATATGGTCAAATAGACCTTATTATTATTCTTAAAATAGTAAAATACTAACAACTAGCTAAAGTAATATTTAGGTCTTAAAATAGTAAAATATATCTATATATATATCTATATTTATGTTTATTTCTATTTATGCTCTACTCTTTTTGCTCGTTGACTTCTTCACCGACTACTTCATCTTCAACTAGCACTTCTTCTTGAATTTCAAGTTCGCCAGGTTCAACTTCTACTTCTACATGATGGGCTTTACCCCGGTTGACAGATAGGGGCTGACTCTTTCCTGTCGAAGCCTGACCTTGCTTCATTGGAGCTGGTGTAGTGTAGGCAGCCCTGTTGGGACAGTAGTTGGCATAGTGTCCTGATTGTCTACACTTGAAGCATGCCCTATTGGTGGATGTGTTAGGAGCAATAGGTCCTACTGGGGTGCTTGCCTGCGGAGGAGCAGTTGGTGCCTGTTGAGTTTGCTGCCCGAAACCGCCACGAGCTGGTGTACTTGGAGTGGTAGTATAGCGAGGACGTGAACTACTTCCAGCCTATCCTTGGTTAGCAGCCCTTCTTTTCTCTCCAAACTCACACCTCTTGTTCTCCACAACAATAGCTTTGTCAAGTAGTCTTTGGAAGGACGAGAATGTGTGCGATACCAGTTGATATTGTAGGGGTCCAATCAAACCATCCAGAAAGAGCTCCTGCTTCTTCTCATCATCCTCAACATCCCTGGGAGCATATCGAGATAACTGGATGAATTTGTCCCTATATTCGCTCACGGACATACTTCCCTGCTTGAGGGATATAAACTCCTTTCTTTTAATCTTCATGAGTCCAGCAGGAATATGGTAATTCCTGAATTGAGTGGAGAATTCTGCCCAGGTGATTGTGTTGACGGCAGCATGAGCAGCACAGTACACATCCCACCAATCTGCCATGGGGCCAGTAAGACGTCCCGATGCATAGAGCACTTTCTCTTCGTCCAAGCACTGAGCTATGTTGAGCATCTTCTCTACAGTCTTTAGCAAGTCATCTACTTGTAGTGGGTCCGCGGAGTTGGAGAAGGTTGGTGGTTTGTGACTCATAAACTCCCGGTGCTTATCCCTGGGTGGAGCCGGGGGTGGTGGAGGAGGTAGTGGTGGTCGTTGCTATTGTGCCCTTCGCTCCTAGCGCATCTCCTCCCTCTCTGGGCGCATCTCTTGACGCTCCTGTCGCATCTATGCGTGCATGTCTGCCATAGTGTCCACCATCTGCTACATTATTCGCATCTGGGCTAAAACTGTTGGATTAGTTTCGGTCGGTGGAGGATTTGGAGGATTCATCTCTTCTTCTTGTTGTTGTGGTTGTCTAAATATCCTCCGACTGTGTCGATTGGGGGGTAGATCAATTCCTCCGCCCTTCCTGACATTGACCATCTGAGTTAGAAGTGAGAGCACCTAGAGGGGGGGTGAATAGGTGATCCTGTAAAATCAAACACTAAATAGCCACAAAACTCAGTTATTAAAGTGTTAGTGCGACTAAGTAGCTTTGAGGTGAGTTCTTGTGAACAAAACAATCATAGAGAAAGCAACACAAGGGACACGCGATTTTTATCCCATGGTTCGGCCAAGTAACACTTGCCTACTTCCACGTTGTGGCATCCCAATGGATAAGGGTTGCACTCAACCCCTTTCAAGTGATCCGATGATCAGCTTGAATACCACGGTCTTTTCTTTTAGAGTATTTTCCTGTTTGCGAGGAATCTCCACAATTTAGAGCCTCTCGCCTTATAGTGATGATCACAAAAGAAACACAGAAGTAAGGGAGGGAAAAGCAACACACACAAGATTCAATCCGTAGCACACACACGCGCACAAGTGAAGACTTGAGCTCAAATGACAACACGGGGAGTTCACAACTCGAATGGAGCTCAAATCACTAACACGACGAATCAAATGCGTGGGAGCGGAGTCTTGATGTCTTAGTATACTTAGAGAATGCTTGGTGTTCTTCTCCATACGCCTAGGGGTCCCTTTTATAGCTCCAAGGCAGCTAGGAGCCGTTGGAGATCAACATGGAAGGCTATCCTTGCCTTCTGTCAAGTGGCACACCGAACAGTCCGGTGCGCCACCGGACAGCCACTGTAGCATGTCCGGTGCGCGATTTCCTTCCAAATCGGGCATAGTCGACCATTGCTCCTCAAGGTCGGTTGGTGCACACCAGACAGTTCGGTGCACCCAGCCGACCGTTGGAGCAGCCACGTGTCGCGCGTTGATCGCGCGGACAACCGTTGGCGCGGGCGTCATTGGCTCACCGGACAGTCCGGTGCACCGCCGGACAGTCCGATGAATTATAGCCACGTCGCCTTGTTACTTTTCCCGAGAGCGACAAGTTCGCCGCGGCTGACTCACCGGACAGTCCGGTGCACCACCGGACAGTCTGGTGAATTATAGCCATACGACTCCGTCGATTCCCGAGAGCATGTAGTTCACTAGAGGCTCGCCTGGGGCACCGGACAGTCTGGTGTACCAGGCCGAGCTCAGCCAACTCTTTTCCAATTCATTTCTTCTCTCCTCGGCACTGTTTCTAGCACTTAGATAACCATGTTAGTTCTCAAAAACAATTCACTAAGTCTAGAAACATACCTTGTCTTTGATTTGCACCTTTTGCTTGTTTAGCACATAAGAGTTCAACACATTTGTGTTGGACATTTAATCACCAAAACAATTATAGAAATGGCCCAAGGGCACATTTCCCTTTCAATCTCCCCCTTTTTTGTGATTTATGCCAACACATCAAAAAGCAACAAAAAGAGTGCAACATTAATGCAATTGAAGACCAAATTAATTTTTGCTTATGATTTGGCATATTTGGATCACTCTTTGCCACCACTTGGTTTGTTTTTGTAAATCAAATTCATTTTCCTATCTCTAAGTCAAACACGCTTGTTTGGGCACAAAGAGAGATATTCCAAGAGTGAAATTGATCAAGTGCCAAAAACTCCCCTTTTCCCATAATCAAAATTCTCCCCCATAAGAGACCAAATTTTGCAATAAGAGCATTTTGGGCAAAATGCAAATTCTAGCTCTACTATTTTTGAAATTCACAAGCGGTAGCTGATCCATTTGCTTTGGCCTTAATTTCTCCCCCTTTGGCATTAAGCACCAGAACGAGATCATTTTTGGCCCTTTAACCCCATTGCCTCACCAAAAATTGTCAATTAAGAGCAAAAAGGCAATGAGAGCATAAGAATGAACTTGGAATGAAATACACTAATACCGGAGTGTAGTGGAAGTCTTTGCATCATCCAAGTCCATTTTCCCTTTCAATGTACCTTCGAGACTACAACAAGTGTACGCAACCAAACAAATTAGTCTCAAAGGGATCAAGTTGTAGCACACTCCCCCTAAGCATGTGCATCATTTGCATACAGACTTGTGAGGTCCGGGGGGTGACTTGTACAACTTGAGCACCATAAATAAACAACAATTGATGTAAATGCTCAAGTTAACATGATCAAAGGCATAGAACACATGTATTCTATAGATCAATCCAAGTTACGCGAATCTAAGACATTTAGCTCACTACGCAACCTGCAAAACCTTTTCTCATCTAAAGGCTTAGTGAAGATATCGGCTAGCTAGTTCTCGGTGCTAATATGGTACACCTCGATATCTCCCTTTTGTTGGTGGTCTCTCAAGAAGTGATGCCGGATATCTATGTGCTTAGTGCGGCTGTGTTCAACAGGATTATCCGCCAAGCGGATTACACTCTCATTGTCACATAGGAGTCGGACTTTGCTCAGATTGTAGCCAAAGTCCCGGAGGGTTTGCCTCATCCAAAGTAGTTGCGCGCAACACTATCCTGCGGCAACATACTCAGCCTCAGCGGTGCATAGGGCAACGAATGTTTGTTTCTTTGAACTCCAGGACACTAGGGACCTTCCTAGAAATTGGCACGTCCCCGATGTGCTCTTCCTATCAACCTTGCACCCGGCATAATTGGAGTCTGAATATCCAATTAAGTCAAAGGTAGACCCCTTTGGATACCAGATCCCAAAGCAAGGCATAGAAACTAAATACCTAAGAATTCGCTTAACAGCCACAAGGTGACATTCCTTGGGGTCGGATTGATATCTAGCACACATGCATACACTAAGCATAATGTCTGGTCTACTAGCACATAAATAAAGTAATGAACCTATCATGGACCCGTATGCCTTTTGATCAATGGACTTACCTCCTTTGTTGAGGTCAACATGCCCGTCGGTTCCCATTGGTGTCTTCGCGGGCTTGGCGTCCTTCATCCCAAACCTCTTGAGAAGATCCTAAGTATACTTCATTTGGGAGATGAAGGTGTCGTCCTTGAGTTGCTTCACTTGGAACCCAAGGAAGTAGGTCAACTCGCCTATCATTGACATCTCGAATTTCTGCATCATCACCCTGCTAAACTCCTCACAAGACTTTTGATTAGTAGAACCAAATATTATGTCATCGACATAAATTTGGCAAACAAACAAATCACCGTTGCAAGTCTTTGTAAAGAGAGTGGGATCGGCTTTCCCAACCTTGAAAGCATTAGAAATAAGGAAATCTCTAAGGCATTCATACCATGCTCTTGGGGCTTGCTAAGTCCATAGAGCACCTTAGAGAGCTTGTACACATGGTTGGGATACTTGTCATCCTCAAAGCCAGGGGTTGTTCCACGTATACCTCCTCCTTGATTGGCCCATTGAGGAAGGCGCTCTTTACGTCCATTTGGAATAGCCTGAAGGAATGATGAGCGGCATAGGCTAATAATATTTGAATAGACTCTAACCTAGCCACAGGAGCAAAAGTCTCCTCAAAATCCAAACCTGCGACTTGGGCATAACCTTTTGCCACAAGTCGAGTCTTGTTTCTTGTCACCACCCCGTGCTCGTCTTGCTTGTTGCGGAACACCCACTTGGTTCCCACAACGTTTTGTTTTGGATGTGGCATAGGCTCCAAACTTCATTTCTCTTGAAGTTGTTGAGTTCTTCCAGCATGGCCAACACCCTGTCCAGATCCTGCAAGGCCTCTTCTACCATGAAAGGCTCAATAGAAGAGACAAAGGAGTAATGCTCACAAAAATTAGCCAAGCATGAGCGAGTAGTTACTCCCTTGCTGATATCACCCAGAATCTGATCGACGGGGTGATGTCTTTGGATCGTTGCTCGGACTTGAGTTGGAAGCGCACGTGGTGCTTCTTCCTCCATTGCTTGATCTTCTTGTGCTCCCCCTTGATCATGCCCTTCTTCTTGCAGTACCTGTTCATCGTCTTGAGTTGGGGGATGCACCATCGCGGAGGAAGATGGCTGATCTTGCTCCTGTTGTTCCTGTGGTCGCACAACACCTATCGCCATCGTGCGCATTGCGGTCGTCGAAACTTCATCTTCATCTAAGTCATCAAGATCAACTTGCTCTCTTGGAGAGCCATTAGTCTCATCAAATACAACGTCGCTAGAGACTTCAACCAATCCTAATGATTTGTTGAAGACCCTATACGCCTTTGTATTTGAGTCATATCCTAGTAAAAACCCTTCTACTGCCTTGGGAGCAAATTTAGAATGTCTACCTTTCTTCACCAAAATGTAACATTTGCTCCCAAATACACGAAAGTAAGAGACATTGGGTTTGTTACTGGTAAGGAGTTCGTAGGAGGTCTTCTTTAGGAGGTGATGCAGGTAGAGCTAGTTTATGGCGTGGCAGGCTGTGTTTATAGCTTCTGACCAAAACCGCTCGGGCGTCTTGAACTCTCCAAGCATCATTCTCGCCATGTCGATTAGCGTCCTATTCTTCCTTTCTACCACACTGTTTTGCTATGGTGTGTAGGGAGCGGAGAACTCGTGCTTGATGCCTTCCTCCTCAAGATACTCCTCAACTTGCAGATTCTTGAACTCTGACCCGTTGTCGCTCCTTATCTTTTTCACCTTTAGGTCAAATTCATTTTGAGCCCTCCTTAGAAAGCGCTTTAGGGTCCCTTGGGTTTCTGACTTATCCTGCAAAAAGAATACCCAAGTAAAGCGGGAAAAATCATCAACAATTACAAGACCATACTTACTTCCCCTGATGCTTAGGTAGGCAACGGGTCCAAAGAGATCCATGTGAAGAAGCTCCAGCGGTCTTGATGTTGTCATCACGTTCTTGCTGTGATGAGTGCTTCCCACCTGTTTTCCTGTCTGACATGCTGCACAAGGTCTGTATTTCTCAAAACAGACATCGGTTAGTCCTAACACATGATCTCCCTTTAGAAGCTTATGAAGGTTCTTCATCCCAACATGTGCTAGACGGCGATGCCAAAGCCAGCCCATACTAGTCTTAGCCATTAAGCATGCATCTAGATCAGCATTCTCTTTTGAAAAATCAACTAAATAGAGCTTGCCGTCTAGTACACCCTTAAAGGCTAATGAACCATCACTCCTTCTAAAGACAGACACATCAATATTTGTAAATAGACAATTGTAACCCATGTGACACAATTGACTTACAAACAGAAGGTTGTACCCAAGCGACTCTGCTAGAAATACATTCGATATTGAGTGCTCGTTAGTAATGGCAATCTTGCCCAAGCCTTTGACCTTGCCTTGGTTCCCATCTCCAAAGATGATTGTATCCTGGGAATCCTTGTTCTTGATGTAGGAGGTGAACATCTTCTTCTCCCCCGTCATGTGGTTTGTGCATCCGCTGTCGATTATCCAGCTAGAGCCCCCGGATGCATAAACCTGCAAGTAATTAAGCTTGGGTTTTAGGTACCCAACTCTTGTTGGGTCCTACAAGGTTAGTCACAATAACTTTTTGAACCCAAATACAAGTCTTGTCTCCCTTGCATTTGGATCCCAATTTTCTAGCCACTACTTTTGTATTTTTGCATGTAAGTATAAAAGAAGTGTTGCAAGCATGAAAAACAGTAATAGGTTCATTGCACATTTTCCTAGAAGCATGAGTAGCATAATTTCTCCTAGGCGCATGAGACACAGCATGATTGCGTCTAGGCCTATTTCTACTATAATCATAAGTAGAGTTGGAAGCAATCATGACATGATCATAGTATCTATCATTATGAGCATTCCTAGTAAATTTTCTATCATAAATGTAAGCATGATTCTTTTAGGGACTATTTGCCATAGGGGCCTTTCCCTTTCTCCTTATTGAGAATGGGAGTCCTTTGGCTCGTCAAGTTCTTGGTTTTCCTTAATTGAGGGGTGTCTACCAACGGTGTAGGCATCCCTAGCAAATTTCAATTTATCAAAATCAACTTTGCAAGTCTTAAGTTGAGCATTAAGACTTGCCACCTCATTGTTCAATTTAGTAATAGAAGCAAGATGTTCATCACAAGCATCAACATCAAAATCCTTACATCTATTACAAATAACAACATGCTCTACACATGAACTAGTTTTGTTGACTTCCTCTAGCTTAGCATTTAATTCATCATTTAAACTCCTTAAACTAGAGACAGATTCATGGCAAGCAGATAACTCAGAGGATAGCATTTCATTCCTTTTAACTTCTAAAGCAAGAGATTTTTGAACATTAACAAACTTGTCATGTTCCTCATATAAAATATCCTCTTTCTTTTCTAACAATCTATCCTTTTCATTTAGAGCATCAATTAATTCATTAATATTGTCTACTTTAGCTATATCTAGTCCTTTAAACAGGTTAGTGTAGTCTACTTCATCGTCAGAAGATTCTTCATCACTAGATGAAGTGTACTTGGGAGTGTCTCAAATGTGTACCTTCTTTTCCTTGGCCATAAGGCATGTATGGCGTTCGTTGGGGAAGAGTAAGGACTTGTCGAAGGCCGAGGTAGCAAGTCCTTCGTCGTTGGAGTCTGATGAAGAGCAGTCAGAATCCCATTCCTTTCCTAGATGCGCCTCGCCCTTCACCTTCTTGTAATTCTTCTTCTCCTCCTTCTTCCCATGTCTTTCTTGTGCCTGGTCATTTTCATTATCAGGACATTGAGCAATAAAGTGACCAGTCTTACTGCATTTGAAGCAGGAGCACTTTCCCCTTGTTTTGTTCTTATTGGGGTACTCCTTACGTCCTTTAAGCGCGGTTTTGAAGCGCTTGATGATAAGCGCCATTTCATCCTCGTTGAGCCCGGTAGCCTCCACTTGTGCTCCCTTGCTTGGTAGCGCCTCCTTGCTGCTTGTTGCCTTGAGAGCAATGGGATGCGGCTCGTAGACGGGCAGTGGGCCGTTCAAGGCATCATCTACATATCTTGCCTCTTTGACCATCATGTGCCCGCTTACGAATTTTCCGAGGATCTCCTCGGGCGTCATTTTGGTGTACCTGGGGTTTTCACGAATAAGATTCACAAGATGGGGGTCAATTACAGTAAATGACCTTAGCATGAGTCGGACGACATCATGATCCGTCCATCTTGTGCTTCCATAGCTTTGAATCTTGTTGACCAGTGTCTTGAGCCTGTTGTAGGTTTGAGTTGGCTCCTCTCCCCTGATCATCACGAACCTCCCCAGCTCGCCTTCCACTAGTTCCATCTTTGTGATCATAGTGGCGTCGTTTCCCTCATGAGATATCTTGAGGGTGTCCTAGATTTGCTTGGCATTGTCCAAGCCACTCACCTTATTATATTCATCCCTGCAAAGTGAAGCGAGCAAGACAGTAGTAGCTTGGGCATTTTTGTGAATTTTCTCATTTATGAAAACGGGATTGTCAGTACTATCAAAATGCATTTTGTTTTCAACAATCTCCTAGATACTAGGATGGTGGAGGGAAAATAAATGACTACGCATTTTATGACTCCAGAAAGAGTAGTCTTCTCCATCAAAGTGTGGAGGTTTCCCAAGTGGAATTGATAGCAAATGAGCATTTGAATTGTATGGAATACGAGAATAATCAAATGAATAGTTTTGATTAACCGTCTTTTTCTTTGACAAGGAGTCATCGTCGTGTGGTGAAGAAGACGAGGCATCGCTGTCATAGTAGATGATCTTCTTGATGCTCCTCTTCTTCTTCCCGTCTCTCTTCTTGTGACTTGAGCCTGAGTCGGTAGGCTTGTCGTCTCTTGGCTCGTTGAAGATGGACTCCATTTCCTTGTCGTTGACCACCATCCCCTTTCCCTTAGGATCCATCTCTTCAGGCAGTTAGTCCCTTAGATGAAGAGTACGACTTTGATACCAATTGAGAGCACCTAGAGGGGGGGTGAATAGGTGATCCTGTAAAATCAAACACTAAATAGCCATAAAACTTAGTTATTAAATTGTTAGTGCGACTAAGTAGCTTTGAGGCGAGTTCTTGTGAACAAAACAATCATAGAGAAAGCAACACAAGGGACACACGATTTTATCCCGTGGTTCGGCCAAGTAACACTTGCCTACTTCCATGTTGTGGCGTCCCAATGGACGAGGGTTGCACTCAACCCCTTTCAAGTGATCCGATGATCAACATGAATACCATAGTCTTTTCTTTTAGAGTATTTTCCTGTTTGCGAGGAATCTCCACAATTTGGAGCCTCTCGCCATTACAGTGATGATCACAAAAGAAACACAGAAGTAAGGGAGGGAAAAGAAACACACACAAGATTCAATCCGCAGCACACACACGCACACAAGTGAAGACTTAAGCTCAAATGACAACACGGGGAGTTCACAACTCGAATGGAGCTCAAATCACTAACACGACGAATCAAATGCGTGGGAGCGGAGTCTGGATGTCTTAGTATACTTAGAGAATGCTTGGTGTTCTTCTCCATGCATGTAGGGGTCCCTTTTATAGCCCCAAGGCAGCTAGGAGCCGTTAGAGATCAACATGGAAGGCTATCCTTGCCATTTGTCAAGTGGCGCACCAGACAGTCCTGTGCGCCACCGGACAGCCACTATAGCATGTCCGGTGCACGATTTCCTTCCAAATCGGGCACAGTCGACCATTGCTCCTCGAGGTCAGTTGGTGCACACGGGACAGTTCGGTGCACCCAGCCGACTGTGGGAGCAGCCACGTGTCGTGCGTTGATCGCGCTGACGAACGTTGGCGCAGGCGCCGTTGGCTCACCGGACAGTCCGGTGCACCACCGGACAGTCCGGTGAATTATAGCCACGTCACCTTGTTACTTTTCTCAAGAGCTACGAGTTCACCGCGGATGACTCATCGGACAGTCTGGTGCACCACCGGATAGTCCGGTGAATTATAGTCGTACGACTCCGTCGATTCTTGAGAGCAGGTAGTTCACCGGAGGCTCGCCTGTGGCACCGAACACTGTCCGGTGTACCAGGCCGAGCTCAGCTAACTCTTTTCCAATTCATTTCTTCTCTCCTCGGCACTGTTTCTAGCACTTAGATAACCATGTTAGTACTCAAAAACAATTCACTAAGTCTAGAAACATACCTTGTCTTTGATTGCACCTTTTGCTTGTTTAGCACATAAGAGTTCAACACATTTGTGTTGGATATTTAATCACCAAAACAATTTTAGAAATGGCCCAAGGGCACATTTCCTTTTCAAGAAGCATATGGTAAGATAGTTTTGCAAGGGAAATCATTTGGTAGGCAGAATGAATAGGTTGATAGCTGGTTAAGTACCGAAGATTCTTTGGCAGGGTTTAATCTGATGTTTTATGTCAAAATTGGGGTAACTAGTTGTATAAGGTGAATGTTCAAAGGTAAGATAGAATCTGTTAATATGAGATAGATACAGAATACTTGATATATTTTAATGGGGATAATCTAGATTGTCTA
Source organism: Zea luxurians (assembly GCA_029449295.1). Classification (NCBI taxonomy): domain Eukaryota; kingdom Viridiplantae; phylum Streptophyta; class Magnoliopsida; order Poales; family Poaceae; genus Zea; species Zea luxurians. The sequence goes on from JAOPSE010000001.1 coordinate 123,492,630, forward strand.
GTTATTTTATAAATATTATCCTTTATACCTAGATATATATGCAGATGCAATTGTGGACATTAATCAACAACCCATCACACTCAATCAAAGATCCAAATTAGACAAGTATCATAAGAACAAATATTCAAGTTCATAGATATCTATATATAAAAAAATAATTTTGTTTTTATTCCTATGAGCAGGTCTCCTATTCCTAAAGGTCACTTTAGGCACAGGATTTCAAAATGTGAAATCCACTTTTGTCTTTAGAAGTGAAAAGGTAAGAGTAATCAGAGTAAAGCAGCAGTGGATGAGAAAATATTAAGGAAAGTTTAGAAAGAATCAGAATGGCAAAGGTATGTAGATAATGGTTGTCTAGTGTTGGGGCGAAGGCGAAGACGCCACCCTTCGCTCGAAGTCTTCGCCGACCTCGCTGCACCGACGAAGGCAAGACGACGGGCAAACCTACCCTTCGCCCCACACGTCGCCGGACGAAGGCTTGTGACGAGGTCGTCTCATCCTGCGACCTCGCTCGACATGGAGGCCCACGTATGATCCGGCCCATTGTAACAGGCCCTGCGTGGCCGCCGCGCTTTACGGGCCTAATTTGTAAAGGTCTCCCTGTAATTACGGTCTGTAACCCTATTTTATGGGAATATTCCGGGGATAACCTAGGTGCCTAAGGGCACATGCGTCCTTAACACGGGACACTGGGCACTCGGATACCTATAAATACCACCGCACAGTGCCCTTGAGAGGCTAGGTTAACAGAGCTATTGCCATCTCGTGTTGTAGCCCCGTTGACACCACTTTTGCTCCCCTGTTGGATCCACTCGCTCAGGAGAGCAAGTGCCAACATTTGGCGCCCACCGTTCGTGCTACGAAAACTTCACCCGTGATGGCACCCAAGAGAACCTCGTCGAAGGCTGATGAAGCCGCGAAGGCGGCACTGCTGGCCGAGAAAAAGGGCAAGGCCCTCGTCGACAACACTCTCCAAGAGCCCTGTGAAGACGATGCAAACAGCAAGAAGCAGCACAATGAACAACCCACCACCGAAGGCAGCCTCCGCACATGCAGCTCCGGAGGACCACAGCAGCCTCCCCCAGGCTTCGCCCCACCAGAGGGCTCGGACGCGACCGAGGACGGTGAAATCATCGGCATCTCGGCCGAAGAGCAGCTACAGCTGCGCGCCCTGCGCATCAAGAACCGCAACCTCCAAAAGCAGAAAGAGATCCTCGAGGCCAAGCGCCAACGTGTGTCTACACAAGCCAAGGTGCGACAGATGATACGCGACGAGGAGCAGAAGGCACAGGAGCTCGAACAAGAGATCACGCTCATGCAGAGCGAAGGCCAACTCGACCTGCATCATGGCCCACCCCACCAACAGCGCGCACAAATTGAAGACCTGTTCATCCCTCAGCACGGACACACCATCCCTCGCACCACAGCTTTCCAAGGCGTCAACTACCTTGACGAGCGAAGCCCCCTGGCACCTCACCTGCAGGTGACACCATGGCCCGCCAACTTCAGGGCAGGGACCTACCCCAAATACAACGGCAGCACCGACCCAGCGCAGTACATCATGAGCTATCAAGTCACCGTTGCATCATCCGGAGGGGACGACGCCACGATGGCCAAGTCATTCATCATTGCCCTCGAAGGTCCAGCCCTCACCTGGTACACCAGGTTGCCTCCACTGTCCATCGACTCCTGGAGAAGTCTCCGGGACAAATTCTTGCTCAACTTCCAAGGGTACCGCGCAGACACCGACGCCTTGGCTGAACTCTCACTCTGCAAGCAGCTGGAACGAGAGACTCTGCGGGAATATTACCGCAAATTCCTGACCCTCAAGTCTCAACTGCCTTCGGTCGATGACCAGATCACCATCCACTACGCCATCAGTGGCCTTCGAGCCGGCGTCCTCTACAGCCACTGCATCAGGGACCCACCCAGGAACCTCCAGGAGTTGTATCAGCTGTTCGAGAAATATGCTAGATCCGAAGAGCTCCACCAGCGCAAAGTCGAGTCTCAGAGGAAGCCCAAAGACACCCCGCAGTCCAGCCACACTTGGACGAGGCCCTCGCAGACAGACTCCGGCCGAGATGGCCGTAATCAGCAGCAGGTGCACAATATCGCCAACCAGCCCCCCGCCGGTGAGGCCCCTCGCCGCCAGGAGTATCCCCTCCAGGGCCGAGGAAATGGAACTCGCGGTCGAGGGCGGGGGCGTGTGCAGCAGCCACGAAGATTTTACTGCCTGTTCCACGGCGAAGACTGCGCGCATCCCACAAAAGACTGCCCAGAGACGAAGGCCACCAGAGACAGAATGGCACGGGCACAGCTAGCCGACAACCCTAGAATTGTCGCGCATGCATACCAGCAACCCCCTCAACCATACAACCATGGCCCCGCTCCGCCTCCGCCGCACCACGCATACCAACACCACCAGGAGGTACAAATCGTGCCTCCCCCACCCCCACCACCACACCATCAACAGCAAAATATCCACCACCCCAACCACCCTCAAGCACCAAAGCAAGAGGACTTCGCCGATCAACCGTATCACGGAGTCATCCATATGATTACCGGGGGGGTCCAGCGCCGACTTCGACATAAAGCGGCAGAAGAGGGACCACTACCGCAGCATGAACCACGTCGCTGTCACCGGCTCGGTCGTGCAGACAAAGTGGTCCCACGTGCCATTGACCTTCGACGCCCGAGACGTCGATCTGCGCAGCGCCCCCCACATCGACGCCATGGTCAACAACTGTAGCGTGGCAGGCTGGGACTTGCACAAAGTCTTGGTCGACAATGGCAGCCAGGCGGACATCATCTTTCTCCATGCCTTCGATTGCATGGGCATAAGCCACAGCCTGCTCAAGCCCTCGGACAACCCCCTGTACGGCTTCGGCGGCAAGGGCTCCTTTCCCGTCGGCAAAATAGAGTTGCCCCTCTCCTTCGGTGTAGCACCCAATGCCCAAAGCGAGCAGATCACGTTCGACATTGTCGACATGGTGTACCCGTACAACGCCATAATGGGCCAGGGCTCCATCAATAAGTTTGAGGCAGCCATCCACGGACTTTACCTGTGCATGAAGATCCCAGGTCCCGGAGGCGCCATCACAGTTTACGGCAACCAGCAGGTTGCGCGTAACATAGAAAGAGACTTCGTCCCCGGACAAAGAAACGTGCACTGCCTCACGACCCAACGCGAAGTCTCCGAGCCTGCCAATCCAACCGCCAAGGGGCATGAAAAGGCACAACTACAGAGCAAAGACGGGACCAAGACCGTCCCCCTCGACCAGGCAATGCCCTAGTAGATGGTTACCATCAGCGAAGACCTCACTTCGCACGACGAAGAGCGGCTCCTCTGCTGTCTATCCAAGAATAAAGACGTCTTCGCCTGGTCCGCCCTCGACCTGGTCGGAGTCAGTCGCTCCATCATCGAGCACGGCCTAGGAATTGACCCTTCGGTGAGGCCGAAGAAACAACGGCTGCGCAAGATGTCTGACGAAAAGACAGAAGCCGCCAAGGCCGAGGTGCATCGCCTGCTCGAAGCCAAGTTCATCGAGCCGATCGCCTACCCCACATGGCTCGCTAATGTGGTAATGGTGCAGAAAAAGAGCGGCAAATGGCGGATGTGCATAGACTTCACCAGTCTTAACAAGGCCTGCCCCATGGACAACTTCCCGCTGCCCCGAATCGACAAAATCGTCGATAGCGCAGCCGGGTGCGAAGTCATGTCACTCCTCGACTGTTTCTCCGGATACCACCAAATATATATGAAGGAGGAGGACAAGGCAAGCACCAGCTTCATAACACCCTTCGGCACATATTGTTTCATCAGAATGCCGGAGGGACTCAAGAATGTCGGGTCCACCTTCTCTCGACTCACCAAAACGGTGCTCGAGAGCCAGATCGGTAGAAAATCTTCACATATGTGGACGACATCGTCGTTGCCAGCAGAAGCAGGGCAGACCACCTAGCCGACCTCGCCGAAACGTTCGCAAGCATGCGAGCCGCACGACTTCGCCTCAACCCTGAGAAGTGCGTTTTCGGGGTCCGCCAAGGAAAGATCTTGGGCTACCTGGTATCACACTGTGGAATTGAGGCCAACCCAACCAAAATCCAGGCAATCATCAATATGACACCCCCGCAGTCAGCCAGAGAAGTGCAACGACTGACAGGCAGGTTGGCCGTCCTCAATAGATTTATCTCCAAGTCCGCGGAGCGGAGTCTCCCGTTCCTCAAAACATCCGTGGCGCAAAAGACTTCGCATGGGGGCCAGAGCAGGCGGCGGCCTTTGCCGCACTAAAACAGTACTTGTCGGAGCTGGCGACTCTCATGAGCCCCGACCCTTCGCTACCCCTATTGCTCTATGTCGCGACTTCGCCACATGCGGTCAGTGCAGCACTGGTCCAAGAGCAGACCAGAGAGGGCACAACCAAGCAGTATCCAGTTTATTACGTCTCTGAAGTGCTCACAACATCAAAATGCAACATGACAGAGCTGGAAAAGATCGCCTATGCAGTCGTGATGGCCTCGCGCAAATTGCGCCATTATTTCGAGGCATTCAAGGTCCGGGTTACCTCAGACAGAGGACTCGGCGAGCTGTTTAGAAACCCGGAGGCATCAGTACGGATTGCCAAGTGGGCAGTCGAACTCTCCGGCTACCACATCACATTCGAACCCAAGACAGCCATCAAGTCGCAAGTCCTGGCAGACTTCGTCGTAGACTGGACTGGTCCAATAACGCAACCGGAGCCGTCAGCAGAAAAAATGTGGACAATCCATTGTGACGGCGCATGGTGCCATGCGGGGGCAGGTGCCGCTGCAGTTATTACTTCGCCCACCGGGATCAAGCATAAATACGCAGCACGCCTCATCTTTGCGTTGGAGTCTAATAAGTGCACCAATAACATAGCAGAATACGAAGCTGTCATCCTCGGCCTTCGCAAGCTAAGGGCACTCGGCGTCACCACCTTCATCATCAAAACAGACTCCAAAGTAGTCGCTGGCCAGGTCAACAAAGACTATGCAGCGAGGGACCCCGCCCTCATGCAGTACCTCGCGGCCATCCGCAGCCTCGAAAGGCAATTCAAGGGCTTCACGCTGCAGCATGTGGACCGAGCCAAGAATGAGGAGGCCGATGCTCTAGCCAAGGCAGCCGCCAGGGGCGAAGCCCTACCCTCCGACGTGTTCTACCACGTCATCGGCACGCCAGCCGTCCGCAGCCCTGAAGGGCTCCAAATAACCAACGACAGCGAGGGCCACCGCATAGTCAACCTCATCATGACCGAAGACTGGCGGGCACCAATAACCCTATACCTACAGGGGTACTATCACCCAACTGACAGCAATGAGGCCAAGCGCCTCAAACACCGAAGCCGGGACTTCGCACTGATCGAGGGCCAACTTTACAAGAAGGGGGTCAGTCAACCGATGCTTAAGTGCGTCACCGAGACCGAAGGCGTCCAAATTCTGTGCGAAGTCCACAACGGGACCTGCGGCTCCCACGTAGGGCCTAGGGCCCTAGCGGCAAAGGTGATTCGCCAAGGTTTCTACTGGCCCGCCATGATTTGCGCCGCAAATCGGGTCGTGAGATCCTGCGAAGCCTGTCAGAAATTTTCCCCACGCTCGGGACGCCCCTCGCAGTTCTCGAAGCTGATCGCCCACACGTGGCCCCTTCAGCGCTGGGGCCTGGACATTGTCGGGCCCCTACCCACGGCTCAGGGGAACCTCAAGTTCACCTTCGTCGCCGTTGAATACTTCACCAAATGGATTGAAGCGAGGACAGTATCCACTATCACATCGAAGACAGCCCAGAAATTCTTCTGGCAAAATATTGTTTGCCGCTTCGGAGTACCGTCCGAACTCACGGTCGACAACGGCAAGCAGTTCGACAACCAAGATTTCAAAGATTTCTGCTTCTGCATCGGCACCAAGCTTGCCTTCGCCTCCGTGTACCATCCCCAGTCCAACGGAGTCGTGGAGCGCGCCAACGGCAAAATTTTCACAGCCGTCAAGAAAATGCTCCTCGACGACAAAAAAGGCAAGTGGCCCGACCTGTTACCCGAAGTGGTCTGGGCGCTGAACACAACTGAGTGCAGGGCGACTGGGTTCACCCCTTTCCGCCTATTATACGGATCGGAGGCCATGTCTCCGCAAGAAATAAAACATGGGTCGCCTCGGACAGCCGCGTCGGCCGTCCCCGACGTAGACGAGCCGACTTCGAAGGACCTCATCGACGGAGACCGCGTCTTCACCCTACAGGCTCTGGACAAGTACCAAGCCCAGACAAAAGCATGGCGCGACCACACAGTCACCCCGAGGGAGTTCAGCGAAGGAGACCTCATACTCGTCCGGACAGCTCGGACAGAGTCCCGGGGCAAGTTGGAGCCGAAGTGGGAGGGCCCTTTCATCGTCAAGACAAAGGCGTCCCCCAGTTCGTACAGACTCACAACTCCATCCGGCGAAGACTTAGAACATTCTTGGAACATTGATAATCTTCGCAAATTTTTTGTTTAACTCCTCAGGGCTAATTCGCCCTTGTAATCCGCAGAACAGTTTTCAGCCGGCCCGCACTCTTTTCCTCCCGGGGGGTGAGGTTTTTAACGAGGCGGAGCCATGTAATATACACGCGAAAAATCCCCCGCAAAAACTACGTCGAAAAGGACCGATTAAACGGTCTTCGACATTTGACCGACAGAAAAGTCACCGCGAGGGGCAGCGACGGCCACCCCTCGCGTGCGACAATCCATGCAAAAGTCGCCTAAGGGTGCAGCCGGACTAGCACAACAAGTGCGTAAATTCGAAGTCTTCTCAAAAAAGACTATCCGTGCAAAAGTCGCCTAAGGGTGCAGCCGGACTAGCACAACAAGTGCGTAAATTCGAAGTGTTCTCAAAAAAGACTATCCGTGCAAAAGTCGCCTAAGGGTGCAGCCGGACCAGCACAACAAGTGCGTAAATTCGAAGTCTTCTCAAAAAGACTATCCATGCAAAAGTCGCCTAAGGGTGCAGCCGGACCAGCACAACAAGTGCGTAAATTCGAAGTCTTCCTCAAAAGTCTACCCATGCTAAACCCTACACCAAACTGCCCGCGCTAGGACCGACCACAGGCGCGCCGGACCAGCATAATAAACATACTAGACCAAGCGCACAACGCCTTTACAAGCACAGCGCAGGCGCATAACCTCATCATACAAATTACAATTACCTATGTACAGCGAGGGCATCACACCTTACATCGGTTCAACCTTCGGAATGATCCCCATCTCCCTATAGTTAAATAGCATTATCCTAAGCTCCTCACCATCAAAAAGACTTCGCAACTCACCCTCACCTACATTCGCAATGGCCGGCGAGGACAACAACTCCTGCTTGCCAGCCCCGTCCACACGAAGCTGACTGCCGTCCACTTCACTCACTCTACGCTTCGCAACCGCTCTTCGTCGTCTGCGCCCAGCGCTCGGACCAGGCACAACTTCAGCATTCGCAGCGCGCGGCGAAGACTCCGCCGCTGCCACATCCAAGGCCGCAAAGTAATCCAAGTCCTCATCCGAAGACTCCTCCGTCCACTCAACCGAACTCCCAGAGCCACCAAAATCAGAAAACTTAGAAGCAGACTCATCTGATTCATTCCCAGCATCCACGGTCGAAGCCGCCAAAAAATTAGCAATGACGGTTGCGTGCGCAGGCCCAAAACCTTGAACCTGCGCAGCAACCAAGGTTCAGCAACATATACAAAATTCCCTAACTACCCACACCCACTAAGCCACCTGCGAAGGCCCAGCCGCCGTGGGGTCCTCCACTGCCGGCTCCGTCGCCGTCTTTGGGGGATCCTCAACCCTCGGCACTGCGGCTGGCGACGAGCCACCACCAGACACAGTAGCCGTAGGGGCGGCGAGGGAGCCTTCAGCGGTTTCCGGGGGCGGTGCCACCGGGCCCGACTCCGCTTCAGGCTGCGCGCTGTTCAAAGCTCTGAAGTCCTCCACTGTTTCATCACGCGCCGCCTGCAACACAGCACACCGATTCAGCAAGCCCACGTATAACCCACATCCAATAACACCAAACAAAAGACGAACATTACCTGACCCCTCGCCCGGTCAGCCCGCTCCCTCACCACCTCCTGACCGTGGGGGCCCCACATCCGGTCGAAGAGGGCTCCCGCGGATTCCTTCACCACAGGGTCCTCGACCTTGTAAATGTCGCGCTCGAAATCCTCATCAGATCGGTCGAAGACCTCATAGTGGCTGCACCCTTCGCGAGACAGCGCGTTCATTGCCCCTTCGCAGGTGACCAGGGAGGCAAAGGACATAAATCCCTCCACAATGGTCGGGAGCGCCAACAACTCCTCCTGCAGCCACTCGAGGCAGCGAAGGCCCGACTCTCGGTCGGGCACTTCGAAGTCAGCAGTCCGCGTGCCTAGCTCGCGGTATGAGTCCATGAGCTGTTTGCGCGTCCGCTCAACTTCCGAGTGCATCGAGGCCTCGGCCCTCTCCACGCGGGCCTGCAGAGCGTTGAACCGCGTTTCCCATTCCTCGGCGCGCTGGCTGGCGAGGCTACCCTCCGCACGCGCCAGATTGGCCTCCACCTGCGCCGACTGCGCCTTGGCGAGGGCCTGATTAGCCTCCCTCCTTTCCTCCGTCAGCTGGCGCCGGAGGTCAGTCCTCTCGCCCTCCAGCGCGGCCACCCTCTCCGTCAGCTTGCGGCACTTGCTATCAGTGGCCGACTTTTCCCGAACAGCGTCAGCATACTGAGCCCGAAGTCTCTCGACTTCGGCAGACACAACTGCCGTAAAGGTCCCCGACGCCACGTGGTCGGTGAAGTCAGCCGCCCACAAGACAAACATAAGTCCACAATCCCAACGAAAAGCGATAAAAACCGAAGTCTAGCCCAACTACCTGACTCAGCCGCTGCGACGCCTCCCTCAGCCGGCGGGACACAACGCCCGCTTCGTCTTCAACGACGGTGAGCGCCGAAATCTCACCGCCAGCGCTGGGGGCGATACCCTTCGCCCCAGGCACTGTGGCAGACACTGTGGTCGCCACCACAGGCGGAACAACAGCAAGTTGCCCCTCGCCCGATCCTGCAAAGCATCAACAGTCAAAAAAAGAACGGGCCAACGACTTACCAACGAGATAATCTTACACACTAATATCAGTGCCGAAATCGGCAACACGCTTCGCCGGCGAAGGCAAGTCTCGGACCTTCGCGGCTCCGGCCGAGGCGGACTTGGCCACGCCGGCGCCAGCTGCCTTCACCACATCAGGCACCTTGCTGGACCCAGGGGCGGCCGACTTCGCCGCCAGCGTCGGCTGGCTACCGCCGGAGGCAACAGCCTTCGCAGTCCCCCGCGCCCTCTTCGGCCTAGCCTCGGGCAGCCTAATGACCGCCCGACGCTTTTGCGCAGCCTCCTGACGATCCTTGTCCATCGCTGCCGACACAACAGCAGCAATATTCCATCCATAAGGAAACACTTTCAAGTCACGAACCATGCGAGATGTAAAAAAGTCTTCGTCGGCTGCACGGGGGACAGGAACGTTCTTAGGCCACCAACCCCCGATAACCTTTAGCATCCGCGCCAAAGACTCCCGGAGCTCGGGCGAAGACATCCTTCCCCCGGGGGCCACGCATGTCCCCATCAGCTCCACAGCAAAACTATCGGAGACCCCCAGTCCTCCCATCACAGTACCTAGCTTCCTCTTCTTAGTGGATGGGGCGGCCACCGGCGCGGGGTCGTCTTCAGTCTCTGTCGCCGGTTTCTTCCCGCGGCGATCGACGTCGTCTTGCCTGGGATAACCGCCATACGGCAGACGGTTCAACTCGAAGACCCTATTGAAGCGATCGTTGGATCCGCGTATATCCCAACTACGCTGGCCCTCCGTCTTTGGCACGTAGTGACCAATTATCCACGCCGCCCCATCCTCCGCCTCACGCACGAATGCGGCGGGGTCTCGTCCATGCAAATCCAGTGCGAAGGCGGGACTCCGCACCAGCATCCCGCCACGGGAAGGCATCTGGCGAGGGCATACTTCGCCCAGCGCCCAACCATGTGCCAAGGGCCACACGCCATACGCGACAAACTCCTCAACCAGATCGCGCCCGCTACTCAGGCGGGCCGTGCACCGCAAGGCCCCTTCGTCCGCATCCTCCTCCGCAACTTCAAACCGCGGGTATGCTGAATAATAATGCAAGCACATCTCGGCCACAGGGAGCCCCAGATGGTCTTCGACCGTCCCTTCGGCAACATAGAACCAAAACTCCCACTAGTTGCCCCATTTATTACGGGCACAGGGAACCAACTCAACGACTTCCATCGAAGTTTTGCCCGTCTTCGGCGTAAACGTGCAAGATCCAAATTGGGCAATCTTATTTCTGATTTTCCTTTTCTGCCAGTGCAGACAATAATACTTCACGAAGACTTCGACCGACGGTTGCCTGCCGTACGAGGTTGTCGCCCAGACATACTTTGCCAGAGCCACCACGACATTTGGCGTCAGCTGGTGGACCTAGACGTTGAACCTACGCAGGACTTCTCCCACAAATCGATGTGCGGGCAGGCGAAGACCAGCAGTGAAAAAAGCCTCGAACACAACCAACTCGCCTTCTGGCTCGGGGACCTCCTCCGTCCCCGGGACACGTGCCACTCCGCCGCCGAAATAACCAAGCTGTTGCATGTCTTGCACGCGGACTGAGGACATCCGCGACACGCTGAACTCCACTGTATCACCGACGCGCAACTCCACCGCCGCCACATCGCTCAGTGTCTCCCCGGACGACGCGCCAGCCGGCGGCATAGCGACAGCAGAAGAAGAAGAGGACAGCATCGCTACGTACCGTCGGCGGCGGCGGGCGGTCTGCTTCACACAGGCCAAATCTCCGACGAGCAAGAGCAAGGAGGGCAGACGAGCAGCGAGCGGTTTGAAAAGGCGGCTAGGGTTTTCGTGGAGCGCGGAAAGACAAAGTTCAAAATGTGCCGCCCCCCGCCCCCTTTTATACACAGAGCGTGGCGCTTCGGGAAACCCGCAATCCAACAGTACGGCGTCAATCAACGGTTATGTCAAAAACCCCCGCGGAACCACTTCGAGCGAGGGCAGCGACTCCACCATCTAGCGACGTCTTTGGCACCAGATGACTTAGTCGAACTGGTCCCTCGGAGGGCAAATGTTGGGGCGAAGGCGAAGACGCCACCCTTCGCTCGAAGTCTTCGCCGACCTCGCTGCACCGACAAAGGCAAGATGACGGGCAGACCTACCCTTCGCCCCACACGTCGTCGGACGAAGGCTTGTGACGAGGTCGTCTCATCCTGCGACCTCGCTCGACATGGAGGCCCACGTATGATCCGGCCCATTGTAACAGGCCCTGCGTGGTCGCCGCGCTTTACGGGCCTAATTTGTAAAGGTCTCCCTGTAATTACGGTCTGTAACCCTGTTTTATGGGAATATTCCGGGGATAACCTAGGTGCTTGAGGGCACATGCGTCCTTAACACGGGACGCTGGGCACTCAGATACCTATAAATACCCCCGCACAGTGCCCTTGAGAGGCTAGGTTAACAGAGCTATTGCCATCTCGTGTTGTAGCCCTGTTGACACCACTTTTGCTCCCCTGTTGGATCCACTCGCTCAGGAGAGCAAGTGCCAACATCTAGTTCTGATACCTCTCCTGTCCAAGTTTCGTCCTACAATCAACATCACTCTGATACCACTTCTGTCACACCCCAGTTTTAGGGGTCCAAAACCCGGGCGCGAAATAAACACCAGGTGTGCTGGGACTAAGTCTCAAACATATGATGAATAATGGTACAGAAATGAATGTCACATCTTTACTATATAATAGGAGTTCTGTACCAAATAAATAAGTAATTACATCATAAGGAGACAACGATCCAGCAACCCAAAGTTGACTGGGAGATGACGACCTAGACCTCTCATGAACTCATCACATCATCCTCCATGCGCCTTATCCTGTGGTACTTGTTCTTGACCTGTGAGGGGTGTGAGACAGCAAGAGTGAGCTCACATACATTCATCGCTCAACAAATTGTGGGGAATAATGTGCATGAACTCGACAAAGGTGGGAGCTCACGTGAAGTGTAAGGCTTACCAAAGAGGATGGTTAGAGCTGAGCATTGCTTTTAAAGTTGGTCAACATTTTATTAGCAATTACTAAGTATAAGTAAATATCAACCCAATTAAGTAGTAGAACAAAAGTAATAACGACACCTGCGATGCAATGCATATTACCAATTGAATTTAGTTCCATAAATTAATCATGTGAGGGTCCGAGCTGCTCATGACCATGAGCACGACTGACATACCAGTTTTACACTCTGCAGAGGTTGCGCATCTTTACCCACAAGTCATGTTACCCATTGTCACACCCGATTTTGAGAAGGCAAACCGAATGTGAACCAAGATCGGACGGCGGGGGGGTCCGAGCCGTTCGATCAAGATCGGACGGCGGAAATCAGACCGGGAATGATGAGCGACTGTGAATGGCACAGACAGGCGGGCTAGGGCGTGTCAGGCGCTCGTGGGCGAAGCGGTATCCCGCGGTCCGGGCCGTTCGATCTGAATTGGACGGTGGGGAAATCAGACCGAGGGAAAACAGATGGCTACGGGCGGTGTCGCTCCTCTCCGCGGTGGTGAGGTCGCCAGAGTTGAGGCAGGTGTGGGCTACGGTGGCTCCAGGGTCGCTGGAGTTGAGGCAGAGGGGAAGAGGGTGCCACAGCGAACTCAATGGCCGGGAAGAGGCCATGAATCCACGGACAGAGAGGGGAGAGTGGCGGTGAGGTGGCCTAGGTTGGGCCAGAGAAACTCCGGTGAGCCTTTCCGGCCACGGGGAGGGGACCTAAGGCGCGCTAAGGTCTTGGCTAACTTCAGCAGAGGCAGGGGTGACACAAAGACCTACTCCGGTGAACTAAACCGGGCCAAATCGGCCGGCCACCGCACGAGCACGGTGGATCGCCGCGGCTGAACACCGGCGAGGGTGAAATTGGCCGAGCACAGGGCACAATAAGGGAAATTGGGCACGGGGACATGTGTCTCACCTCGGGGCGGAGCTCGGGGAGGCTTGGCGCGGACTCCGGTGAGCTAGATGGCCAGGGACGCGGGCGCGGGTCTCTAGCGATGGCTGGCGGCGAGGGCAGAGCGTGAGAGAGGGTGAAGCTGCGCGAAATGAGGTGAGGGGCATGCGCGGGGCACTGGCGGGGCTATATGAAGGGAGCTGGGGGCGTGGGCGGGCATCGTGGCCGAGAAACCTGGTGATGTGCGTGAGTGCGCACGCGCCGATGCACGGCGAGCGCGGAGAAGGCAGAACTGACAGGGCTGGCCCACGGCGCAGAGAGAGAAAAAGGGGGCGCATGAGGCAACGGCTTGACGACTGGCCAAACGAGCCCACGAGACAGAGAGAGAAAGGGAGCGCGCATGCGAATGAAACTTGCGCCGACAGATCGGCCCCACTGGGCAGCGAGCGAGAGAGAGAGAGGGCGCGCGCGAGGGGGAACTGCCGCTGACAGGCGGGGTCCGCCTGTCAGGGGCAGCAGGCACGCGGGCGCGCGGCCTGGCTGGACTTAACTGGGCCGGATGGGCTGCTTTCTCCTTTTCTTTTTTTCTGGATTTTCTAATTCCTTTTCCATTTCTTTTTTTCTATAGGGTTTTCAAATCCAAATTCAAACTAGGTTTCAAATTCAAATAAATTCAAACATGTGCAACACTCCAAAGAATATTTTAAGCTCAGCATGATGCAACATGTCATGACCCAAAATGTTTTAGCAAAATAAATAATGAAATCTCTCTAACTTAAGCTAATTCTACTTAAAAGGGAGAAAGGGA